>HG995176.1:10000-1210000 GCA_905333005.2 Lycaena phlaeas
ATTGGAGCCCGAAGGCGTCCTGGTGTTCCGAAGCCTATTGCGGAGGAACCGGGATAGCGGGGCTCTCCAGGGATTGACAGGACCGGGGGAGCGTGGTGCTACACCGACACAACGAGTTCCAGCCCAATCGGACAGAAAACCCCGAAATTACGGGGAAAATAAGGTTTTTACGACTATTTATATACGCTTATAGTGACTTGACGGCGCCTGGGAGTGACCAGGAGCCAGGGACAAAGTGCACCCATAAGGAGTAGACCAGGGCCCATCATCTGGCCCATAGACGACAACCAAATTCAAACGGGAAACCCGCGAAATTTGGCAAAAACCGTAAAACCATTTATTAGGGGCGGAGCCAAGTTTTTAGGGATCCGTGACATAAATGCAAAATAAGAAAACCATTTATTAATATTAAATTGAATACTGAAGATCCGAAGAACACGAAGATTCCTAATCATCATCAATACCAAACTGCAGAACAATATAAATAAGGAAAAACATAGTAAATAATTAAATTAACTTATATATATATTAAATAACAAGAATTTATAGTAAAGTTTTTGAGAAAAGATGAACAAACTGACAAATCGTATATTAAATATTAGATATCAAAGAGACAATTAACTAGTATCTGCAGTATTATATAAGCTTATATCATATAGAACATAAAAATATTGTAAAAGTAATATTAAGTAGTCAAATCCAATAGTTACAAATATATAAATAACATATTATCTGAGATAAATAGGCAATAAATAGGTGTCTGGTGAACCTAATTCATACATATAATATATAAATAATAAAGCATATTGATAAATTTTAAGTAAATATTGTAAATTGTTAACTAAAAAGTACATACTAAATTAATAAAAACTAATAAATTATCTGCAGAACCACATCTGTATTAACTGAAATAGTAGGAGGAGCCAGTCTCGCAGGAGGCGGGACTTATTGCTTATTGTATTCACAGCTGCGCGACGGGCGGTCCGTTGCGTAATCTTAGGGTTCCTTGCGAACAATATAATAAATTCAACATCATCATCACCCGCCGGCTTGTGTCGGCTCAAGTGTACTATAAGGCAGATTATTAATTGCATTATTAACGATAAATAACTATTAGTTGGCCTGATACATTTGAGTTGATACGAGTATACATAGTATAACATAAATATAAAATAGTGAAAAGCAAATACTGTATATTATATATTATAAATATCAAAACAAATAATAAAATATTGTCTACAATTTAAATATTATAGAAAATTGATGTAAACGTGTTATTAAGTAGTTAAAATAATAATTATATATAATCATAAAAATATATATTCAATATAAATAAATAATAAATAAGCATCTGTAAAACCATATTCATATATTATATAATATTATAAATAATTAAAGTATATTTTTTCAATTGTAAGTTCATATCGTAAATTCTTAAGTGTAAAATACATATTATATTTATAAAAACAAAATAAATTGTCTGCAGAACCACTCTTGCATTAATATAAAAATAGTAGGCGGAGACAGTCTTGCAGGAGGCGGGACTTATTATCCATTGTATTCACAGCTGCGCGACGGGTGGTCCGTTGCGTAACCTTAGGGTTCCTTGCGAACATATTACAGATTCAACATCACTATCACCCGTGGAGGTTGACTACTTAGTATACATAATATATTATTAATAGTGAAATATACATACAGACCATTCTAACTTAAAGTTTAGAAATATTGTGATATCAGACGAATATTAATTGTAAATTATATATAGAAATTAAAACATATTGGGGTAACAAACGGCAACGTATTGACATAATATCTACATTATATACACATACATATACATTAAAGACATAAACAACTAAATATATATTAATAGAACACATAGAATACATAATAAACTAGCAGAAACATACAAATACAACATCAATATTAAAAATATTATACGGAACCACAATTTAATAAAAACAGATAAGAGACTCGGTCGGCCGCACACCTGTGGGGCGGAGCTTAACATCTTTTGTTCTATTGTTATCGAGTTATCGGTGCAGGCCGCGCCTCACATTCCATTCTCGAACATTCCACAGCTTTATAAACGCTCATAACAAACTAGCATCATCATCAGCGCCCGGAGCGGTACCGATCCAAGGCTATTGTCTGTTTAGGACATAGTTAAACTACAATAACACTACATATATACACGTAACATACAATTACCTATAGTAATAAACTTAAATACTCATAATTATACAACATACGTTGCCGCATTAAATAATATATTGATTATAAGGCTGCCTAAGTGGTATAGGGTCCTTATCAGGAGGGATTGAAGCATAAGGGCCATTTACACCCTCTTAGGTTAAAAATAAAAATAACAATTAAGGATAAATTATTCGTAATTATTGACTATATATTATTATTGTAAATTTGAAGCACCTTATCGACATAATATATTGCAAGAGGCCTTTTAAAAACAAAACTTTGTTAATTTAATTAATCAGTTGACATAACATTGACCATAGACTTACTGACATATTAATTGTTTAAAAGCTGATATATTGCTACTATAATATTATAATTAAAAATTTATTTCATTAAAATATAATCTTATCTATATACCAACATTACATTTTAACAATAATATTTTTAAACAACTTGCATTAAAATAACTGAATTAGTATTAGCATTTAGTATATATTATAACTAACTATATTAATATTATATTATTATTGTTTATAAATTTTTCTATCTCTTATATTTATATAATCGTAACTAAGCCATTCCCACGTAACCGCCACAACAGAATGTTCAGATCACCGCCAGTGGAAAAAACAAAGACAAGCGAGATGAATAAAACACTGACGGTGCGGCGCATCAGCGGGGAGATAGAGGCCCGCTTGGCCACCCCCCCTCCCCCCCCACTAGAAAAGAAGAAGCTCCCTTCCAAAGTAGCTGAGGCGAAGAACTGCCTGGTTAAAGCAAAGCTCCGGCTGGGCAGTGCACGTAACCTGAAGACTGATATAAAGAACGAGGTGTTAGCCCAGCTGGACAGGCTTTACCAAATAGTAAAGGAGATCGATGCGGAAGGGAAACGAGAAAAACCACAAAATGGGAAGGAGGAAGGAGACGTGAGGGGCAATGCGCAAAAAGAGGAGAACGTAGAAGAGACAGTAAAGGAAAATGTAAAGAAGAGAGAGACAGAAACTTCGCCCAGATATGATGAAATCTTAAAGAAGCTAGAAGAAAACAACTATATATTAAAAGAAAATGCGACCAAATTGGATAATATAAATAGAACTATAAATGACCAAAGAGCACAAGATCAAACATATGCCAAGGTAGTGGCGAGTGAGGTGGCGCCTAAGCAGAGGGGGCCGGGGGCACTTCACTCAGTGATAATCTCATCAGCCGACGACCAGCAGACCGGTGATGAGATCATCACCGAAATACGAGAAGCCATAGATGCGAAAGAGGGGTGGATAAAAATAGAAAGAGTGAGGAAGGTTAAGGATAGGAGAGTGGTGGTAGGATGCTCGAGTACCGAAGATAGAGAGAAAATCAAAGAAAGATTAAAGAAAAGGCAGACCTCAAAGTAGAGGACATCAGCAATAGGGACCCCCTGATTGTCCTCAAAGATGTTTTTAATTATAACAAAGATGAAGATGTCGAAAAGGCCCTGCGTAATCAGAACAGCGCCATCTTCGGGGACAATCAGGGAGATGAGGGGAGGATAAAAATTTTATTTAGGAAACGTGCGAGAAACCCCCTGCAGAGCCACATCGTGGTGAGAGTGTCCCCGCGAGTGTGGAATAAGTGCATGAGTGCAGGCAAATTATACATAGATTTGCAACGTGTAAGGGTCGAAGACCAGACCCCGCTGGTGCAGTGCTCCGGCTGTTTGGGATACGGTCATACGAAGAGGCAGTGTACGGAAAAAGGTCAGGTATGTGCCCACTGTGGAGGTCCTCATACGAGGACCGACTGCCAACAGTGGGCAAACAAAGAGGCCCCAACCTGCTGCAATTGCAGCAGGGAGGGGAAAAACAGCACGGGGCACAACGCCTTCAGCGAGGAATGCGAGGTGCGAAGAAAATGGGATGCTCTCGCCCGATCGGTGGTGATGTATTGCTGAGGTCCGCCAGAGGGAAAGGGGCACTAGGTGTGTGGATCGAGTACCGAGAACGGAACCGGCTAGCCGAGAAACTAGCAACTACTGTAGTGACACCTTGTTTGGTAGCAGACATGCACACACGCACAGACACGAACAAAATACGGAAAACATGCACAAATATACACCAGCAAACCAGGCGATCTTCTTGATAGAAGCTAGCCTGGTTATTGTTACACAGACAAGAAACTCTACAAGCACTAACACACTACACGGCACATCACAAATAAAGACAGCGGACATAAGACACGGAGGAGACACAACAACATACAAACACAAAACCAAACAAGGTATACATCATATACACTGTTGTCCGAAAACGGAAACGGAACCACACGCTGAAAGAAAGAGAGGGATAGAGAAGAGGGAAAGAGCTAGTGGGACTACTAGGGGACCATATACACCCCCCAGTACAAGTACTGTGTAACATGTATATATAGTATTATAATATGTATGTATGTGTATAAGTATATATATGCGTATGTGTGCATGTGTATGTATATGTATGTATTGTGTATGTATATGATATGTATGTAAATGATATGAGAAAAATTCTATGTATGTATGTATGTACTATTAGAAATGAGATGTATGACAAAACCAGTATAAGGTAGTAAATTTAGTATTAAGTTAAAAGTAGTATAAAATTAATGACTGGGGACCATATACATCCCCTATCATGACGACAAAAAAATTTACGAAAAACATATTATATAGAATTATATTGTAGTAAAAAAGGCAAATTATTGTGTCGGTAAGATGTATTCAAGTGTTAAGTATGTGCTATTTAGATAGGAGGAAATGAATGTGAAATTGTGACAAGGGACCCTCTACATCCCCTTTATAAATGTAAACATGTGAAAAAAAAAAAAAAAAAAAAAAAAAAAAAAAAAAAAAAAAAAAAAAAAAAAAAAAATGAACAAGAATACTTTAAGAAATGAAAGTGAAAAAACAAGAAATAAAACAAACACATGTGATATTTAAATGTATTTATTTATTTTATGACTTGAGGAAAATCCTCAAAAAATTATTGTAAAGTAGCACACTCAAAATAAAAGTATAGCACCATAAGGACCCTCTACCACTTGAGCAAGGGGGGAAAAGCCAGAAGTGGGGGCGCAAAGCGCTTCCACATTATAAAAAAAAAAAAAAAAAAAAAAACCTAACCTAACCTAACCTAACCTAACCTAACCTAACCTAACCTAACCTAACCTAACCTAACCTAACCTAACCTAACCTAACCTAACCTAACCTAACCTAACCTAACCTAACCTAACCTAACCTAACCTAACCTAACCTAACCTAACCTAACCTAACCTAACCTAACCTAACCTAACCTAACCTAACCTAACCTAACCTAACCTAACCTAACCTAACCTAACCTAACCTAACCTAACCTAACCTAACCTAACCTAACCTAACCTAACCTAACCTAACCTAACCTAACCTAACCTAACCTAACCTAACCTAACCTAACCTAACCTAACCTAACCTAACCTAACCTAACCTAACCTAACCTAACCTAACCTAACCTAACCTAACCTAACCTAACCTAACCTAACCTAACCTAACCTAACCTAACCTAACCTAACCTAACCTAACCTAACCTAACCTAACCTAACCTAACCTAACCTAACCTAACCTAACCTAACCTAACCTAACCTAACCTAACCTAACCTAACCTAACCTAACCTAACCTAACCTAACCTAACCTAACCTAACCTAACCTAACCTAACCTAACCTAACCTAACCTAACCTAACCTAACCTAACCTAACCTAACCTAACCTAACCTAACCTAACCTAACCTAACCTAACCTAACCTAACCTAACCTAACCTAACCTAACCTAACCTTTTTTTTTTTTTTTTTTTTTTGCATGGGAAAATCTTGATGACTGGTATCTCAGGTCCGGGGGGACCCGAGAAAGGTGTGTGGGACTCTGACCCAACTAAAAACCCATGGTGTTCCTCCGTGTTCGTCTATTGTGACCGGCGCGTGACTAGGTCTCCGCATCGGCCACGACGCTGCGCTCATTAGCGCTCATCTGTGTAGAGTCAATCATCTGATGTGGTGCCCCGAACACAAGGGCACCTTACATCTTAGGTCTACAGGCGCGCGGCTAGTCCCCCGACAAACCCCGCACAGACCTCTTGCGGCGGCTTTTGATGTCGCCGCCGCGTTTCAGCTGCCGGAGGTTCCCCACTACTCCTCCAGAGTCATGGGGATCTCCTCCACCGGCAGGACCGCAAAGGTGTTGCTTACGGTCGGAAAGGCAGACTGGGTCGCGGCCGCGAGGCCCTCCCCAGCCTTTTTTGCTTTACCTTTCTTTGTGCGTTTATTAGGTACGCCCATTTTGTGGGCGGCGGGTTGCTCCGTGTTGGAGCAGACTGCGCATCTCGGGGTGGGCACGGAGCACTCTCTCGCTCTATGCCCCTCCTCCCCGCAGCGGAAGCATAATCCGCTCCTGTCTGTCGCCGATTTACATGTTGCCGCCACATGGCCCGTCTCCAGGCATCGATAGCATCTGAGAGGGCGGGCGTCCAGAAGCTTGAATCTCACAGAGACCCAACCAATCAGAAGTCTTCCCTCCTGCACAATTTTCTTAGCCGCCTCTATAGGGAGGCGGACAATTGCTGCTCTGACTCCAAAAGCGCTGCGACCGATTTCGCCCGGCCGTACTTGCTCGGCCGGGCATCCCCCCGCATTCGCCACAGCCGCTGTGATGTCGTCCGCCGTGACTGAGTCGTCCAGGCCCGACACGCGTGCGCTCACGCTCTTCGTGGGCCTGGTAACTTGGACGTCTTCTCCAACCACTTCTTTGATTTTGGCGGCCAGGGCATCTGCCTTCTCGCCCATGGCCGCACCCGGAACCACTAGAAGTCTGGCGCCGGTGACCGCCGTTTTAAAAGTTATGCCGGGCCCTATATCTAGGTCCGGCAGTTTTATCTCGGCTTGCGCCTTCTTCATCACGTCATAATAAGACGTCCCTCTTTCTTCTGCCTCCGGTCGCAGTTTCATCACTACGACGGAGCTGTCAGGCGCTTGTAGTTTGCGCGGGCCTTTTTTCCGCAGTGCCTTCTTCTTCTTGGGCTGAGTTTTAGTAGCAGCCTTCTTTTTATGGGTGACGGTCGTCCAGGGACCGTCATCCTCGCGCGCCTTGGCGCTCTTCTTCTTTACTGTTGAAGCCACCGAAGGCCCCGGGTTCGCCGGTGGCATTAGTGTAGTTGCCACCGTCTTCTTGTTTTTTGTGGTCTTCTTAGGAGCGGGTGTTGTGCTCTCTCTTTCTGCCGCTCGCGTATCCGCTGCAAGGGGCGGGCGCAGTCTTGGTTCCGGCAGGAGGCGATCCTCAAGCCCCTCCAGCCGGGCGTTAAAACGCGCGCAAGACTGTGTGACTGCCTCTCGTACAGTCCTCTTCAGCAGATCCTCCAGGTCCGGCGCAGTCTGGGCTACGGGTGTGGTCAGAGTTACTTGGCGAAGAGATGCCACCTCCTTGCTGAGGGCGGCGATCTTCTGCCGCATTTCCTGCATCTCCGCAGCCTGCCTCTTGATAACGGCCTCGAGGGCCCGTGTCTCCGATGTTTGCGTTACGCTTAATAGTTTCACCGTGGCTCCCTGGATGTCCTGGGTGGCCTTCTTCAGTTCAGCCACCATGGAGCCCTTCAGGTTTTTAGATCTGGTTCGGACCCCGGTGATGTTCTCTAGGGCTTGGGTGATGATAAGCCCTAGAGCGCTCGCCGTCTTTTCGGTTTCGTCTGTTCCTCCTGTGTCCCGGATCGTCTCTGACCCCGAACCCTCCGACAGGCGGGGCAGAGCTGGGCGGCGTGGAAGCCCAGAAACGTCGCGTTCGGCCTCCGCAGCTATGGCCTCATGTTCTAATTCGGCCAAGTGCCGCTTTGCACTAGCCAGCCCAAAATAGTGGCTTGTGACTGTTCTACTTTTCCCTTTTTTAGTGGGTGGAGATTTTGTCTTCACCCTTTCCTCCTCTTCTTCTGACGAAGACGGCAGTCGGCTCCTCTTTCCCTTCTTTTTGGAGGGCCAACCGTCGTCTGAATAGCTGGTAGGGCTCATCTCGTCTACTTCCTCTGAGCCATCCGTCCAGCCATATCTCATGCCTCTTCTTTTTTCACCTTGGTATGAGCCAGACGCCTCGCTCCAGTCGCTCTGGCTCATTTCTTCTCTCCCAGAGAAGATCCTCGGAGAGTCTACAATCTTCCTCCTTCCTTTTGACTTTGCCAATTCGCTTGCATCTATTCTGTCCAGAATGATCGCCGGGTCACGTCGGTTCGGTGTAACCGAACCGCCGAAGTTTTGAGTTGCCCCCTCCGTATTACTCGGGGCAGCACACGAGGTGACGGGATTGGAACCCGCTCGGAGAATGTCTTCTTTGGTTTGACTAATTTTGCTTCAAAACTTTTCCCTCTGGTGTCTCTACCTTCGGGGCTAGGGAGACTGGTACATCCTGGGCAGAGCCCTGTGCACCAGGATGGCGTACATTTGTAACCCAACGGGGGGGTCCGCAGGTACCCCGGCTGGGAGTGCGCTAACGACTGGAGTCCCTCCAGCCATTCATCCTCTCGCCGCGCACCAAAACTTAGGATTAGGGTGATTTTTTAGAGAGGTTGTCTTCCTCGCGGTCCCCGTCCCTAGAGACAGCGACCACCACCCCTGGCACTACGTACCAGGGAGCGGCGTGAATCCAATTGGTTCACCAACCGGGTTGCAAAAGGTCCCGGGGTTACTAAGCCCAACCGCCACGACAAGGCTTGGATCCAACCGGTGGGAACCTAACCTAACCTAACCTAACCTAACCTAACCTAACCTAACCTAACCTAACCTAACCTAACCTAACCTAACCTAACCTAACCTAACCTACCTACCTACCTACCTACCTACCTACCTACCTACCTACCTACCTACCTACCTACCTACCTACCTACCTACCTACCTACCTACCTACCTACCTACCTACCTACCTACCTACCTACCTACCTACCTACCTACCTACCTACCTACCTACCTACCTACCTACCTACCTACCTACCTACCTACCTACCTACCTACCTACCTACCTACCTACCTACCTACCTACCTACCTACCTACCTACCTACCTACCTACCTACCTACCTACCTACCTACCTACCTACCTACCTACCTACCTTCCTACCTACCTACCTACCTACCTACCTACCTACCTACCTACCTACCTACCTACCTACCTACCTACCTACCTACCTACCTACCTACCTACCTACCTACCTACCTACCTACCTACCTACCTACCTACCTACCTACCTACCTACCTACCTACCTACCTACCTACCTACCTACCTACCTACCTACCTACCTACCTACCTACCTACCTACCTACCTACCTACCTACCTACCTACCTACCTACCTACCTACCTACCTACCTACCTACCTACCTACCTACCTACCTACCTACCTACCTACCTACCTACCTACCTACCTACCTACCTACCTACCTACCTACCTACCTACCTACCTACCTACCTACCTACCTACCTACCTACCTACCTACCTACCTACCTACCTACCTACCTACCTACCTACCTACCTACCTACCTACCTACCTACCTACCTACCTACCTACCTACCTACCTACCTACCTACCTACCTACCTACCTACCTACCTACCTACCTACCTACCTACCTACCTACCTACCTACCTACCTACCTACCTACCTACCTACCTACCTACCTACCTACCTACCTACCTACCTACCTACCTACCTACCTACCTACCTACCTACCTACCTACCTACCTACCTACCTACCTACCTACCTACCTACCTACCTACCTACCTACCTACCTACCTACCTACCTACCTACCTACCTACCTACCTACCTACCTACCTACCTACCTACCTACCTACCTACCTACCTACCTACCTACCTACCTACCTACCTACCTACCTACCTACCTACCTACCTACCTACCTACCTACCTACCTACCTACCTACCTACCTACCTACCTACCTACCTACCTACCTACCTACCTACCTACCTACCTACCTACCTACCTACCTACCTACCTACCTACCTACCTACCTACCTACCTACCTACCTACCTACCTACCTACCTACCTACCTACCTACCTACCTACCTACCTACCTACCTACCTACCTACCTACCTACCTACCTACCTACCTACCTACCTACCTACCTACCTACCTACCTACCTACCTACCTACCTACCTACCTACCTACCTACCTACCTACCTACCTACCTACCTACCTACCTACCTACCTACCTACCTACCTACCTACCTACCTACCTACCTACCTACCTACCTACCTACCTACCTACCTACCTACCTACCTACCTACCTACCTACCTACCTACCTACCTACCTACCTACCTACCTACCTACCTACCTACCTACCTACCTACCTACCTACCTACCTACCTACCTACCTACCTACCTACCTACCTACCTACCTACCTACCTACCTACCTACCTACCTACCTACCTACCTACCTACCTACCTACCTACCTACCTACCTACCTACCTACCTACCTACCTACCTACCTACCTACCTACCTACCTACCTACCTACCTACCTACCTACCTACCTACCTACCTACCTACCTACCTACCTACCTACCTACCTACCTACCTACCTACCTACCTACCTACCTACCTACCTACCTACCTACCTACCTACCTACCTACCTACCTACCTACCTACCTACCTACCTACCTACCTACCTACCTACCTACCTACCTACCTACCTACCTACCTACCTACCTACCTACCTACCTACCTACCTACCTACCTACCTACCTACCTACCTACCTACCTACCTACCTACCTACCTACCTACCTACCTACCTACCTACCTACCTACCTACCTACCTACCTACCTACCTACCTACCTACCTACCTACCTACCTACCTACCTACCTACCTACCTACCTACCTACCTACCTACCTACCTACCTACCTACCTACCTACCTACCTACCTACCTACCTACCTACCTACCTACCTACCTACCTACCTACCTACCTACCTACCTACCTACCTACCTACCTACCTACCTACCTACCTACCTACCTACCTACCTACCTACCTACCTACCTACCTACCTACCTACCTACCTACCTACCTACCTACCTACCTACCTACCTACCTACCTACCTACCTACCTACCTACCTAGATGTCGCTATTAAAACCAACTTCTCATTTTTGTAATAAGTTTATTACAAAAAATCGAGATTTTATCTCGAAACACGTTAAATAATTTAATCCCAATACTTTAAATTGTGTTATAGTTTTTCTAGTTCGTCACTGATGGCGTTATTAAAATTAAACCCAATCCTTTAAATTATGTTACAATATTTCGTCTAGTGAGTCACAGATGGCGTTAATAAAATTAAACACTGTTTTTTTTTCATTCTTGTAATAAGTTTTCTAGTTTATCTCGAAACACGTTAAATAAATTAATCCCAATACTTTAAATTGTGTTATAGTTTTTCTAGTTCGTCACTGATGGCGTTATTAAAATTAAACCCAATTCTTCGAATTGTTACAATATTTCGTCTAGTGAATCACAGATGGCGTTATTGAAATTAAACACCGTCTTTTTATTCTTGTAATAAGTTTTCTAGTTTATATCGTAACACGTTAAATAAAATTATCCCAATACTTTAAATTATGTTATATTTTTTCTAGTTAGTCACTGAATTCGTTATTAAAATTAAACCCAATCCTTTAAATTATGTTACAATATTTCGTCTAGTGAGTCACAGATGGCGTTAATAAAATTAAACACTGTTTTTTTTCATTCTTGTAATAAGTTTTCTAGTTTTTCTCAAAACACGATAAATAAATTAATCACAATACTTTAAATTGTGTTAAAGTTGTTCTAGTTCGTCACGGAATGCGTGATTAAAATTAAACTCAATCCTTTAAATTATGTTACAATATTTTATCTAGTGAGTCACAGATGGCGTTAATAAAATTAAACACTGTCTTTTAATTCTTGTAATAAGTTTTCTAGTTTATCACAAAACACGATAAATAAATTAATCCCAATACTTTAAATTGTGTTATAGTTATTCCAGTTCGTCACAGATGGCGTTATTAAAATTAAACCCAATCCTTTAAATTATGTTACAATATTTCGTCTCATGAGTCACAGATGGCGTTAATAACATTAAACACTGTCTTCATTCTTGTAATAAGTTTCCTAGTTTATCTTAAAACACGTTAAAAAAATTACTGCTAATACTTTAAATTGTTTTATAGTTTTTCTAGTTCGTCACAGATGGCGTTAATAAAATTAAACCCAACCCTTTAAATTATGCTATAATAATTCGGCTACTCCATCACCGATAGCGGTCAAAAAATTTAACCCAGTAAAATTGTTATTATAGATTTTCTTGTTTGTCACAGATAGTGTTAAAAAAATAATCCCAGTCCCTTAATTGTTAGTTTTTCTAGTTCATCACAGATGGCGTTTTTTAAATTTAACCAAATCTTTTTAATTGTTATAATAGTTCTGCTACTCCATCACAGATGGCGGCAATAAAATAATTAATTTCTTACCTTTTAAAACTATATTATAATGTTTCTTTTAGTGCTTCACAGATGGCGTAAAACAGAAATGCAAATCTATGAAATATTTGTATGAAATATTATTATGAAATTAGAATAGAATATTTATTTGTGTTTACTTATAAACTATGATATGAGAAAACCATTTTTTAGACAATCATATTATTGTCATCATTTTTATCAATATGGTTGCAAATTTGAGTCAATGCAGGCGAAGCTACAGGCAACATCTTGGTTAATACTGTACATAATAATATATTGTATATTAACTAAATAATTTTGGGCTAATTGATAAGTACATAATTTAAGGATAAATTAATTAGTAATCAATAGAGTTGATAATGTTTAACATGCCTGGCTGGGCACTTAGTACTTACATTAAAAAACAGCCCTATTTTCTTTAGTTAGGTATTACATTTTTTTTAGATAGGTAGATTAGGTATTTTCTTTAGGTAGATAGGACAAAAAAAAAACTAGAAAAATTATTATCATCACACTGAATACCTACGTCTGTAAACGGGCGAAGTGTGTTGTGTTTTCCTTTAGCTGATAGCCCATGGCACTTTCCTGAAGAGATTAGGAAGAAATAGATTTAAAACTTGGGATCCGGTCGGTGTCACCCCTTTTTGTGGCTGACTTCCCTAAAGTTGTATTCCTCCCCGGAAGGGTGTGTGGTTACCACACGCTACTAGAGTAATTAATTAATAACTTACGTACCTATTAGGATCAGGAACGCACTTGCACATAAAAACTAATACGACACTCGTGCCTATCAAACTTGGTTTGTTTGTGAAAAACAGTTACCACTGTTTCCGGAGACACGAACTAGCTAATGAGTCACTCGGGATTCGGGACTCCATTAATACGCACTTCACTATTTTCTATTCTAACGGACTTAGGTAACGAGACACTGTGTCGAAGCAATGATAACCGACACGTCCACACTGGATGGCGGCCAGCACGTACTGATGAATGATGATTGAAGAATGATGATTAATGAACGATGATTTAAAAAGCTAAAGCCGGAACTGCACGTTTGCCGAGGCTTGGCAAACCACTTACTTAAAAAAAATCAATTGATTATCACAGCTATCGTAGTAAAGTAAGGGAAAGTTTTAAACTTTTCTATTATTTGTAGTTTCGATCCTCATACTACATAATATATTATCATGTACTAAATTTTAGTTACCATTTTAAATGATATGGAAATAATTTCCAAATGGTATGGAACACCCGGAAATATTAACTGTGGAGGATAGAAGTAACTCTACCCTCCACATAATATATAACAAACTCATGATAATATATTATTTTAATTATATCCACACAAAATGATATTGCAGTGATAGCCGTGATAATCGATTGAAAATAATCATAGTATTTTTAATTTAATTTGTATAATTCGATTATTATAAATATTAGAATTAATTATTGTGCCTTCGTACTCCAAGTTGTTCACTCAGAAAATTGGAAAAAACATATATTTATATTTCTAAATAGACATTATTGTATAACCTCTGGTCTTAGTCTGTTCAAACAGGAACTTTAAGAAAAAGTAGCTAAATTAAAACAAAGAGTATGTAAAACTAACGTTAAGAGACGGGACTGCCATACAAAAAAAACGATGTATGAACGTGCACTCTAAACCAATACCAACCTAACAGACAGAACCATGGCGCCTGGCGGTACATACTGCCAACATAATGTCATAACTAGTTAGTACTGGGCTAGGACTAGTGAAAATTTATCGATATCAACTTTTTAAAGACTCGTTATAGTGCGAATTTTATTTTAAAAACATAAACAAATGAAGGGTAAATGATACACAGATTGTTTTAATAAATCTATAATTAACGAATTAACGGAAAAGAAACTTCAAATTCTCACAAAATCACTTATTTTCAAACACTATAATTTTTATTTAAAAAAAATTCTTAGAAATATTACTTCGCTTTTCTTTAGCAATATGTTTTGTTCCTTAAATTTACGTATAAGTTTATAACAATTTTTACAAGTAAATATGCATTTTTGTCAATTAGGGTCCAGGTATTCTTTAAATTAACATCTTTTGGGAATCTGAAATAAGATATCGCTTTGACCCATTGTTTACACCTTAAAAGTGAATGATAAGTTGAATCTTAAAATTTAACTAAATGACTCAAACAGCATGTAATGCTTACGTTATAATATATTATAATAGAATATTTAGTCTGAGTTTATACATCGATGTCGATAAATTCTGATTGATGGGTAAGCACTACAAGAAGTTTTTCTAACAAGTTTATTTTATATATTTAAGTTGTTAAAATATATTAAACCTCTATATTTTCTACTATAATTGACTTCCTTTATGGATTAAATAAGTAATTTAGCTTGCCGATCTTTATCTAATGGATATTTTACCATAAAAATACGTTTGTTACCAACCCGGCATGTTTTTATACCACAAATCTCACAAGCTACTTTTCTCATATTGTTTTACAGAAACACTATTTGAATCTCTGAGAATCACTCACAAAATGACTATAACTAATTAATATTACACTTTTATGTAATAAACACGTGAAAATGTAACTTTAAAAAACACAATATCTTTTATCTGCAATAACCGTCCATCTCATATCACTTTTTGACTTTTTCAATTTTTCTGTCAAAAATCAAAATGGCGGTCGATATAATCCATCTATATGTAGAAGAGCCATCGGTAAATGTAGGTCCAAAGTTAATAATGTTCTTTTTAATTTTATCGGATTATAGCAGCCATTAAAAAGGACGACGACTGAATTAAAATGTGATTAAAATTGATAGATAAGCTAAAACTGGATTTATTTTCGATGGAACAAACGTAATTTATCTAAGAAAAACGAAAGCAAACATAAAAAGTTCAATAATGACGATAGAAATGGTAAATTGAAAATTGGGGGGCTGGCTAGAAGGCAGATATTTAAATAAAAAAAAAAAAGTAAAGTATCAACCCTTATAATATGTCCCACTGCTGGGCACGGGTCTCCTCCTCGAAATCAGGCGAGATATTTAAATATTTTTTTATGATTAAACTATAGAAGAACAAACGACAATTTATGAAGAACAATCAAGAACAAACGAAGAACAAACGATGTAAAATAACAAAATCTAAAAAACAATGAAAAAATAATTTATGGGGGCTGGCTTTAACGAGCCATATATTTAAACGTAGTGTTTATGCCGCAGTCATCTGGTTGAATCAGTCATTTGATTGTATCACTAGCAATTAAATGACGACATTTAATTGAATGACTACCTAGGCCGAACGTTAATTGAACAAGTGTCGCTCAACAGTATTCACTAATGAAGTAATGAATAATGATGAATGATGAATGATGATTGCCAAGCGGCAAGCGCCTGCAAGCGTTGTTCCTAAATACTGACGAATTTAGGGTTGCCGTATTCTTAAAAGTACGATACTTTTAGAAGTGTCGTACTTTTGGATAAAATACTATTTTTACTGTGACATGCACAATTTTCATCCGATTTTCAAAAATATAACATCAAAATTTTCATCACGGGACCGCGCATGTTTTGGTATATAGCACGTTCTGATACGATCACTATCGCCTTTTCAGTGAATTTTTAACTTTTAATTACGGAGCGAGTTAGTTTGCTGCGTTCCCGATGGCGGAGGAAACAAAAGTCGCCAGTCGCCAGTCGTGAGTCGTGAGTCGCCACTAGGTTTAGGTTGCGCGTTGGTGCCATCTACGTCACCTGTGTAGCGACAAGGTCACGCGTACTTGAAATTCTATTACCGCATTATTTAGGTGTCTATGAGTGCTCCAGTTTCACCTAATTTCACCCGCCCCAAAGTGAACAAAATACATTTTTCATTATAGCATAGGATACGGTATATAAAACCACCTTCACCGAGATCGAGATGCTTATTTAATTAAACTTATTTTATATTAAACTAGCTGTTGCACGCGGCTTCGCTCGCGTTAAATTCGGAGGAGCGCACCTTCCGCTTCCGTACGTACGTATAACGTATAGTAAACACAGACGGATATATTTTTTGAACTACCCTGTGAACTTTCATCTCCTATTTTATGCCCATATAGGTAAAAATATTAAAAACGGTGGAACAATTATTAATGGTTATTTAATTCTTATCAAGTGCCTAAATGCAATGTTTCATGGCGTCATCTTCTATGTATAATGACGAACTTCCATACAAACTTACATACATATTTAAACCCCCCCTAAGCTTTTTTTCGTAACAAAAAGTAGCCTATGTCCTTTCTCAAGCTCTAATCTATCTCTGTTCCAAATTTAATTAAAATCGGTTCGGTGGTTTAGGCGTGAAAGCGTAACAGACAGACAGACAGACAGAGTTACTTTCGCATTTATAATATTAAGTAAGGATAAGGATTTAATATGTCAATAATAAACATGTTGCATATGGGTTGCCTAAAAAAATTCCGTCCAGGATATGATTAATTAATAATTTAAAAAAATACAGACGACCTCTGTGGCTCAGTGGTTAGCGTGTTGGCGCTCAAGCCGGAGGTAGTGGGTTCGAATCCTGCCAGGGAACAAAAAGTTTTCTGTGGTCCTGGGTCATGGATGTGTATTAAATTTGTGTATTATATAAAAAAATCTTAAATATATATGTATTATAGTATTATATATAATATATGTATGTATTTCCGTTGTCTGGTACCCGTAACAAAATTCTTCGGAAACTTGGCACGGGACCAGATTGACGTGGTGTAAAAGCGTCCATAGATTATTATTAATTATTATTGGAACGAGGTTCCTTACGGCAGGCTTGGAGGGGATAGGGACATGAAAAAAATGTGATATTAAAACCGTAAGAAAAAGTGCGTGAATAATTAGGATTTTAGGTTTGCTACTATAACGTAGTTTACCTAAGTCAGTCAAGTAAAATGACGTAATCTGGAGGCTCTGGGATCTTGGACTATTAGTATCAAACAAAAAACTTTTTTTTTTTTAAGTTAGTCCCTATATCTCTATGTATGCTTAAATCTTTAAAACTACGGAACGGATTTTGATGCCTTTTTCTTTTAATAGATAGAGTGATTAAAGAGGAAGGTTTATATGCATAATAAATGCACAATATATTATCCCGCTCAGTCCTGTTCTAAATCTTAGTTAACGCAGGCAAAGCTGCGGGTAAGAGCTAGTCACTAGACAGTCAACAACAACAATACTGGCGGCGCATCGACCACATAACCCATAGACTCCTAATAACAGATTAACGGGTTCTGGCCACACATCTGACTTATAGTTCCGATGTAAGCGTCCGCGCTGAAATACTCAATCAGTGTCGACCATTATTGAGACCTGTCAACACGATCGGAGTGTGTTTATACAAAATTACTAATAAACTCAAAATGCCTCAGTGTAGTATGAAATGTTGATTGATAATAAAGCAACTAATGGAATATCGAAAGATAGATTAACATTTCACTTGTTATCTTTATTTATTTTTATCAAACAACAATTTGTTTAGCAAGTGCGGAGTTCACGTTTCACTGGTCGGTTCGCTCAAACTGTCGTGTCGTCTCATTCTTTCTTTCATTCAGAAATATATCCATTTCTTTTTAACGTTCCGTGATTGGTAATGTTATTATCCTTGAATTAGCTAATCACAGCATTGCAATCGCTCTCGTCTCACCTCAGCTAGTTACCAGAAATCAGAATGCGTCTAATACGAAAAATCAAACATTAGGAGTCTATAGGTTGTGTGGTCGATGTGGCGGCGCGACGCGACGCCACGCGACCCGTTTTCAAAATAGATCGCACGCCCGCCACCCGGCGCCCGCGCGTCGCCCGCGCTCCCTGCCGACGCCGAGTGCCGACTATGTGTGCGCGTGCGCCACTACAGTTAGACATGTCAATTGCGCTCGGACGCGTAGCGAGGAGATGAGAGCGACGGCCACGCTGCTGCTGCTGCTGGCGGCCCGGCTTCCGGTGCTGCGCGCGAGTGAGCCGCATGATGTGCAGATAGGCGAGTGTCTGCTGACGACGAGTGGTGTGTGGTGTTAGTGGTAGTGCGGCGGCTAACGTGCGCGGGTGTGCGTGTGCAGGGGTGGTGGCGGCGCGCGTGGAGCAGGCGGTGCGGCTGGCGGCGGCGGTGGACGCGGCGCGCCGGGGCCTGGACGCTGCGCCCGCCAGCACCGCGCCCGTGGAGCCCGACGAGCCGCTGGCGGTGCCCGCGCACATCTGTCATCAGGTCTGCAACACAAACCTATTGCAACTCAATTAAAAATACACACACAAAGACCACAACCCACCCATGAAACTGATCATTCGTTTTCAGATAATTAATCGGTAATCACTTTGCCATTCTGCTCATATAAATAAAATATCCGAAATAGAAATTCTCTACTAACGTTGAGAAATCAGACGACGGATGCGCATGTTGTGTAGTAGTTACTGGAAACAAAATATATTGTAAGAATAATAATAATATTATAAATTATAATAATCGATCGATCGCGAGCAGTCACTGAAAATCAGCGTCTCACCATTGCTGTAATGGTGTGACAAATGCTGAGTGACTACCTCTATTGTTCACATTATTCAGACCCTAAGCTGTAGATATATTGTTGGTGTGTTGTTGTTTTTTTTTTTCTTTCTAATATCTATGGACCTTACTCTTAGCTATGGACTCTTTTATACCACGTCAATACGTCAAAAGTTAAAATATTATGCTCTATAATTGTTTGTAAAAACGTCATTCAAAAAAAGGGACATTTGGTCATAAATTTGTACTTCGTTTATTTATTTATTTTTTTTGTGCCACTTGTCGAGGTAGTCTGAATAGAAGGTTATAGGTACCGACCCACAGACATACCAACTTAGGTTAGGTGGTCTGTGTACCTACCCTACGATTTTACTTAGTCTATTGACTATTCTTATTTCAGTTTTTGGCGTTTAAAGTGAGTGCAGCTAGAATGAGAGAATGGTATATCTACCTATATATTCTATACAATAAATAAATCAGATGTGGGGCCGCAGGCGAGCGCGGGCGCGGCGGCGGCGGTGGGGGGCGTGGCGGGCGCGGCGGCAGCAGCGCGCGCGGGGATGGCGCTGCTATTGGCCGAGCCTGCCGCCGACGATGAGCAGCGCACCGCCGCCCTGGACCTGTTCCCACACCCGGACGTGCTCGCGCAAGCCTGCGCTGCGCTAGCCGCGGCCAAGGACTGGCGGCAGGCTGTGTTGCTGCACGAGGGCAGCGCGCGCGCTGCGCCAACCATCGCGCCTTTCGCAGACGAACTGGTGTTGCGCGTGCGACAGCTGCCGCCCCCCTCCGATGACGACGCGCTCCGTAACCTTCTGCTCGTCCTCAAGAAGTGGGGCGCACGGAATTTTATAGTGTGGTGCAACGCGGAATGCGCCGAGCGCGTGCTAGACGCGGCACAGCGCGTGGGGCTGCTGTCGGAGCGGCACGCTTACCTGCTGCCCGTGCTCGACCTGCACACGCGCGAGCTCCAAGACTTCAGCTACGGCGGCGCCAACATCACTGGTATGATCCGACCCGCACGGTGACGTAGGCATGTCGCGCGAACGCTAACGGCCTCGCCCACGTTCACAGCTCTCCGCCTGTTCGACCCCGAGGACGAGGTGGTACAGGAGGCGATGGGCGCCTGGCGAGAATTGTACGTGCAGCGCCTGGGGGAAGTGGCAAGCGAGGAGGAGATCGCTAAGGTCTGAATCGTATTTATTCGTTCACAAGATGCTTCATGATTGAGTATGCTACTTATGAGGTTTAGTTCTCGATGTTGATTGGTGCTTTCAGATAGCAGCCAATCCACCATCGGCGCTGGTGCTGACGCTGGATGCGGCACGGCTGGTGACAGAGGCCAGCGAGCGCCTGCAGCTGCCCGCAGCTGGCGCCGCCTCGTGCGAGGAGGGGTACGCCAGCTTCCACGCCGACACTTTGCTCAACTACCTGCGCTCGGTGAGTGATGAGCACTATGGCTGCACCCGCGCGTATGCAGCTTTGTTCATCATCCCGCTGGCGTGTTACAGGAGGAATGGGCGGGCGCGAGCGGCGCGCTGGTATGGGAGGCGGGCGGTGCGCGACGGGCGGTGCGGCTGCAAGCGGCGGAACTGACGCGGGGCGGGCGGCTGGCGGGCGTGGCCAACTGGACGCTCAACACAGGACTGGCTTGGTACCCGCGCGAGCCGCCGCCGCCACTTCCCAAGGACGTCATGACCAACAGGACATTCGTCGTCCTGATAGCCGAGGTATCCACGCGGAAGATTCACCTACTCTAAGTGTCGTGAGTCGTAAGTGCGAGGAAAAGCGTCGGTGCAACTGATCCGGGCTCGTCTCTCGTTGCAGAGCAAGCCGTACGTGATGCGGCAGCAGTCGGCGCACCGTCTCTCCGGCAACGACCGCTATGAGGGTGAGCTGCTGACCTGCGCCGCCGCCGATCGTACTGAGTAATATCGCTGTGATCGTGCGTTCGTCCGCAGGCTTCTGCATCGAGCTCATCGACCGGCTGGCCAAGCTGCTGAGCTTCAACTATACGTTCGTGGAGCAGCCGGACGGCGCGTACGGCACGCGCAACAAGACCACCAACCAGTGGAATGGCATGATGCGGCGGCTCATGGACGACCCGGTACCGACACCACCCGGCACCCCGCGCAATATCACAATAATAATAGTTTTAACGTGTATACACAACCAAGAATTCGGTGCTCCAGAGTCAAGAGCTAGCAAACAAGTGTTTGACTACTGATTGAAGTGCAGCCATAATATGACCGGACTTAAGGCAAACACACAACGCGTCACCGGTGCGCTTATAAGTTGTATCCTGATTCCTGCGCGATGCGACCGAATGCAATCCGAAACAACTGGACCGATTTGAAAAGCTCTCTCTCCAATAGAAAGTTACATCATCAGCGAGAAACATAGGCTATATCATATATATATTTTTTTATACTGGATTAATACTAAGTACCTGGTTGACCGAGCATTTGCTCGGTACCCTTAGTGATAAAATACGATAAAATTTTTCTTCCAAAAAAAATTATCTTAAAAAAAAGGAAAAAAAATTCGGACTGGAGATTCGAACCAGGCTCGTTCGAACTTAACTGCCTAATTTCACCACTAAGCTACCATGACATATTATTTGACAGTGAAATTTACGTTCGTATTCTAATCATATTTTATCGATGCCTCAAAACACGAATAAAAAAAAGTTTTCTAAAAATGTATCCTAGCTAGATCGATTTATCGCCATGTATACAAAATTTCATGAAAATCGTTGGAGCCGTTTCCGAGATCCCGATTCTATATATGTATATACAAGAATTGCTCGTTTAAAGGTATAAGATATTTATACACTTATAAAAAATGTATACACTTATCTTAAACTAAGTTTGTTTCAACGTACTAATCTCTGGATCTATCAATCGGATTTAAAAAAATCTTTTTTTCAACAAACATTTTTAACTTTTACACACATTATTTTCACATTAATAACATTAGTAAGGATTATGATAAATGATTTATCAAAGGTGCTCGATGAATGGCGGGCGCCCCGAGACGTCCAGCGTTTGATATTTTCGTGGATCGTTACAGAACATCGACTTCGCGATCACGGACCTGACCATCACGGCGGAGCGCGAGGAGGCCGTGGACTTCACCACGCCCTTCATGAACCTTGGCATCAGCATCCTGTTCAGCAAGCCGCAGCCGCCGGAGCCCGCGCTGCTGGCCTTCCTGCTGCCTTTCTCCAGAGGAGTGAGTGCCGGCCCCCGTTTGACAGATATCGGATAAAATATTGTGGCCCGTGACGTATACGGTATAAATACGGTGTTAGTATAATATTGAATAAAACACACAGTAACACCACAGTGTAGGTAACACATTGTGAAGTTCATTCTTGTAGTGACGTCTCCCGCGCACTAATCAGATCGCCCGGCCGCCATCAGATGGAAACCGTGACAGGACGTGCAGCAGCCCTGCCCCCCCCCCCTCCCCCTAGACAAGTGGCAAACGCGCCGAATCTATGCAAGTCCGATACACGCTAAGGCTCTGTGTAAAATTGACATCAGAAAAATTTTGTTTTACCTGACACTACGGCAGCGGCGTATAGAATACATTTATCACCTTGAGAACTATGAAAGGATTTTTCTACTAAAAACATGAAGAGCTACGAGAATACAAGAAAAGATGAAAAGTGTACATCAATGTCTGTAATGAATAGTTGTATTTCAACGTCGTCGTTTTCTAATAACTCCTGGCCGGCTACCACTGGTCGTCTCATCGCCAGAGCGGATACTCTTAAACGATACAATGTGTTACAGAATTGCGGGAAAAATCTGTTCGTATAAATCGGCAGTGCGAACAGGGCCTAAGGCGTTAGCGTGTATCGCAACTGCCCCTCTAGACAAGTGGCAAACGCTCGCTTCTATTCTTTTGCGTTTACTCGCTAACTCCATAGGGTTGCTGCAATTTTTTTTAAGAACGTTTATTAAGATACATAATGAATATGGTTTAGTTTGTTAAAACGTTTAACAACCTCTGAGATACTTTGTTTAAAACGAATATTATTGTTATAATATATATTTCTTGATTTTTTTTAATGTCGTAAGCTTGTTAATTCACATACAATAAGTATTCTTTTCTATTATATTCGTTTAGCGTTTATGCCACTCTTCTAGGGGGAACGTTTTTAGACGTTTTTACAAACAAAACCATACACTTTATGTGTCTTAATAAACGTTCTTAAAAAACTTTGCAGCAACCCTATGGAGTTAGCGAGTAAATGCAAAAGAATAGAATTGAGCGTTTGCCACTTGTCTAGGGGTGCTGAATACACTCGGCGTTTTTGCCACTTGTCAAGGGGGGCCGAACCGGTTCAACATTACATACCTACATAAATCATAAAAATATTAAAATTAAAACTTCCGTAAATTAAAGAGATGAAAATAAATTAATTATATTAAGAATAAAAATAATTACACCCGGAAAAGTAGAATTCAAGAGGCCCAGAAGAAATAATATAATTCTAGATAAATATTAAAATGGACGCCGGGAGATGTTGCTGTCTAAAGACCACAGGAAAGGTGAAGGGAGATGTCGGAGAAAGAGTACGGGAGAAGTTGTCGCGTACCCCGTTTATTATAAGACACCGTATTTATACCGTCGCAGGCCGATCACGGAGCAAGTAAGTGAGTATGCGTGTGTGTGTGCGAGGTGTGGGTGGGGCTGGCGCTGGCGTACGTGGGCACGTCGCTGGTGCTGTACGTGGTGGGGCGGCTGTGCCCCGAGGAGTGGCAGAACCCCTACCCGTGCGTGGAGGACCCGCCCGCGCTCGAGAACCAGTTCACCCTCGGGAACGCGCTGTGGTTCAACCTGGGCGCCGTGCTGCTGCAGGGCTCCGAGATCGCGCCCGTGTAACTACCACACTTACTTTACTTGATAACTATATTATACCTTGCTACTATGTACACCTTACCTATAACATGTATTTCCAAACAAAAGCCGTCTTTTTTCGAACAAATTTTTATTCACTCATTTTTTGGAACGAAGTTCCTTACGACAGGCTTGGAGGGGATAGGGATTTTGCTGCGCGACCGAACTGAAAAAAATGTGATAGTAAAACCGTAAGAAAAAGTGGAATAAAAAGCGTTAAATGAGACGTGTGTAGGCGCGACAGTCGCATACACAAGCGAGTAGTGTATACTGTATAATACCTTTCTTTTTAGCCGAAGGAACTTCGTTCCTACCTGGTGTCCCACGATACCACATTTTTCCATTTCACTTAAAATTATTTAAGCACATAATCTTCAAGGGTAACACTCCCAAGTTCCCCTTTCCTAAACATCACTCAGACCCTGAGCAGTCCCTTTTGCACTTACCTACTGAATCTTCAATTAACATAGATTGCTTCCAATGTTATTGTCTTTGAACGTGGCGAGTTGACATCGCGTCTATAATACCGATGCTGGGGTCTTTCCGTGCGTTATGGCCTAGTGACAGGTACGTCGTGTAGCTAATGATAAAAATAAAAAAAAACGTCTTTTGCCTAAAATACTAGATATTTTCTAAAATGTATTTTTAAAACAGACACATATTATCCAGGTTGTTTGACATACGCCTATTATATTATCCTTGTTATATTATCGTCGTCTCCACTCTATGTAATGAATGCATATTCTTCTTTGGTTCCCAATGTAAAGGATGTCGCACGCGATCTTAATAAATGATAATGAGTGGAGGGAAGGCGTGACATGTGTGCCGCGTGTGCCGCAGGGCGTACGGGACGCGCGCGGTGGCGAGCGTGTGGTGGCTGTTCGCGCTGGTCATCACGAGCTCGTACACGGCCAACTTGGCCACGCTGCTCGCCATGAAGACCTCCTCCGAGCTCATCCACAACGTGCGGGAGCTGGCGGAAAACGACCTGGGTATCCAGTACGGGGCTAAGTACGGCGGCTCCACCTACACCTTCTTCGAGGTTAGTGCTGCGTCCTCCGTCCTTGCCGACCACTGACATAGTGCTGACGCTCAACTACGTGTGCGTCCATTTCAGGTGTCGAACAGCTCGATATACAAGATGATGTACGCTAAGATGAAGGAGCAGGAGATGCCGCGGAGCAACATGGAGGGTATAGAGAGGTAAGCTTCCGCCTCGAGTTTAAACCTAGTACTTGGTGCACGCGTGACGTGGCGACTGTGACTCGCCGATGTGTTGTGACCGATGCATGTTTCCCTGTCCAGGGTGATGAAGGGCAACTACGCGTTCCTGGCGGAGTCCACCACCATCGAGTACACAGTGGAACGCAACTGCGAGGTGGTCATGGTGAGCCACTGACCCAAAAACCTACACACACACACACACACACACACACACACACACACACACACACACACACACACACACGCGCGCGCGCGCGCGTAAAAAATGCGAAAAATAAAAAAAAATATACATACATGATCTAATGTATGAACTTATTATTACATATTACTATAGAACTACAGCAAGTAAAGCTATATCGCATTCGTGAATGGCAATAATATGTACAGTATACGCGAGGGCCGGAGCGATTTCGCGCAGTACTTGCAGTGGTGTCTTGGTTGCAGGTGGGCGGGCAGCTGGACAGCAAGGGATACGGCATCGCCATGAAGAAGAGTGAGTACTGACTGGTGCGCGCGAGCGTGTGTGTGTAAAGGCTTGAGTCGCTGTATGTGAGTATGAGTGTGTTGAGTGTGTGTGTGTTTGTCCACTCGTGTAAAGTGGTGTTTGTTCCGCAGACTCCGTGTACCGGCAGGCGCTCAACCTGGCGTTGCTGAACCTGCAGGAGGCGGGCGTGCTGCGCAATATGAAGCAGAGCTGGTGGAAGGAGAAGCATGGTGGTGGCGCGTGCCAGGTGAGACCGCGACTGTTCAATACTTCGCCCCATATTAACATGTCGTTATTGTTTTGGACAAAGCTCTGCTTCTCAAATAGCGACTAAGCGGAGCGCTAACGCTTGATTTGAATTAATTTTGCTTTTATCAGGAGAAACTGCGGGCAACAGCTAGTGTGTTATGTACACGCATAATATGACGTCTCAAGGGATGTAATTTATTTGTATTTTATTAGATAATTCTTTAATAATTGTATTTTTTATGAGAAAAGTAGGCAATCAACATCACCATCATCATCATCATCATCATCAGCCTTTATCCGTCCACTGCTGAACATAGGCCTCCCTCAATGAACGCCAAGACGACCTATCCCTTGCTCGTTGGACACACTCGCATCCAATGTGGCCCGGCCACTGCACGGAGATCGTCTTCTCAGCTGGCTAACGGCCGACCAACACCTCGTCAACCTAAACGCATCCACTTTCGGCCACCCGTTCACCCGAGTGCGAGCGAGACCTGCAGGCCATTGCTACTCCAACGCGCTTATTATTCGCGTACACATCAGTAACTTTAGTTATTTGGCGGAGGTCTTCGTTTCAAATGCTATCTGCCGAAGAAACACCCTGCGTAACACGCTAGTAGGCATCACCAACAGTCAGTCAAAAAACAATATGCGGTGCATGACGTATCGTGCTTTGTACAGGAGAGCGACGAGCACGAGAGCCAGGAGCTGTCGATGCGCAACTTCCTGGGGCTGTTCATCGTCCTCATCGTGGGCTGCGCGCTGGGCGTGCTCATCTCGTGCTGCGACCTGGCCTGGGGCGCATGGCGGCACCCGCGCGACCCCGCGCAGAGCTTCGGCGCGCGCTTCTGGGCCGAGCTGCGCTTCGTGTTCCGCTTCGACCGCTCGGTGAAGCCGGTACGCGGGCCGTTGCTGCCGCCGAGCCCCGAGGCCTCCGAGCCCTCGCGCCGCTCCGAGCTGACGGCGCCGGAGGAGGGCGACGGGGAGGAGGGCAGCTCGGGCGGAGAGCGCGGCGGCGGCCGGCTGCGGTCGCCGTCGGTGCGCTCCCGCAGCGCGCGCCGGTCGTCGATGCACGCGGCCAGCCTGCGCCTCGCGCGACACGCCGCCTCGCCGGACTCGCGCGGCTAGCTCGCCGCCGCGGTGCGACCAGCTGGCCAGCAGCTGAGACTGGAGACTGGCCGACTGGAGGGTTAAGCCGATGGGAGCGTGCCCCTTACATTATACATACCTCCGCAGGTCAGGCCGCGCACACGTCGTATTTAAAGTACTTTACTTTATTTAGTGTTGTTATACATTAATAGATTGCTAGCTTGGAACGGCATTGTGTGTTATATGCCGCAAACACTAATAAAAATATTATTTTTTTACATTTTATTTTTATTCCATTTGTATAGCCCGTCGCCCCATATTAACGATATTTTTTCTAATAGAAGAGGTGACAATTAACGGACAGCCGGTTTAACTGACGGTAAGTGATAGCGACATCCCCAGACACCCGCTACGCCAGACCATTAGCGGGTGCGTTGCCGCGCAAATAGGAGTATGCTCTTTTCCTGGAGGTCCCTAAGTGTATTATTTCGGAATTTGAAAATACCGCGTGTGACAGCTCAATTAATATACAGCTGAAGTATACTGAGACAATCATACACTTTCGTATTTGAACACAAATTTGTGCAACTTTGTCAAAATCAACAGTAGGTACCTACACGGGGAAAGATAACTCTAAAATAAAGTCTCGACTGCATACATTAGACTTTATCTAAAAGTTGAAAATAATTTATTTTCGGAAGATGCCTCAGGTATATGGTCTATGTGGGGGAGTTCACGCGTCGACTTGTATACATCATCTACACTAATATTATAAAGAGGAAAACTTTGTTGGTTTGTTTGGTTGTAATGAATAGGCTCAAAAAGTACTGGACGAATTTCAAAAAAACTTTCACCATTCGAAAGCTACATTATCCACGAGTAACATAGGCTAAATTTTATTCTGAAAAATAAATAAATAGGGTTCTGTAAGATATTTGGGCTTTTCGGACACAAGGTGTAAAAAATCAAACAGAAAAGTTACTTATTTTGCGTTTTGTTAGTTAGATCCCGTTGTAAATCTTAGTTAACGCAGGCGAAGCTGCGGGCAACCGCTAGTCTAGTAATAAAGATAGTTTTTTTAATGTCATGAGTCTTGTTTTCCCCACCATACAACATGCCTTACGCAACCAGTCCCTCCCCCACAATGACACTTTGAAATATAATAATAATTAATAAGTATGTCACAAATAGTACTCGGTAAGTATAACAAAAACAACTGTTATTAATATCGATCGTCACTCTGCCTGATATCAGTATACAATCCCATCACACACAAGACTCCGACATTATACTGTTCCTAATATTGATCAATACACTTGTAATTCATCAATCAATATACATTCAAATAACATTCCAAAATAACATAAATTAGCTAACAGAATTATATAAGATAAGCAGAAGCCAGTGACGCAGCGCAGCGGCCCGGGCTCCGGGAGACAATTGACCGAGATGTCAAGTTGGCCCGTGAGTCGTGACGTCACCGGCGGGGGCAGGCGACGCGCGCAGGGCGGGCGGCGCGCATGCGGGGGCGATCGATGAGGGCGGGCGGAGCGGCGCGGGTGGGCGGCAGTCGGGCCTTCGCCGTTCCGCAGCATGCAGGCGCCGCAGCAGCCGCCGCCGCCCCCCGCGCGCCCCCTCGTCAACCCCGACGAGTATGGCGAGGTCGACACGTCCAGGTGCCCATGCTCTACCTACTCCACCGTCGTCCCGCAGGCCCGCGCCCCCGGCTCGGCTCGGGCTCCGCCGGGCGGAGGCCGCGGCCGCGGGAGCGCCCTTGGCCCGCTAATCTCGCGGGGGCTGGTTGTTTGTTTATTGAACGCCAACGCTCGGCACAATTTACGACCGAACGTGAGGTTGAGGTTTTGCTGTAGGACATTAATATTATCAATGTGCTCTAGTCATAAGCACGTATCATATGAGAACAAACAATAATGATAGCGGTAGCTCCCGACCACCTACCACCGTGTATAGTCGTGGTTGTGCTGGGCGTATGTAAGCTCACGCGACCGCCTCCGCGCCCGCCACCGCGCCCGCCTCCGCCTGAGCGTCGCGGCCTCGACACGGCCGAAGCGCGGCTCAGGCGGAGGCGGGAACCACCGTTGCCGACACCACTAATTGTAGTACCTAGGGACCACGCCTAATATTTGGCAAAGTAGAAAGAGTTGCTGAAGGAGGAAGTCGCAGCTCATTACATAAGATAAGGAACATGAGATAGTCTCAACAATAATACGTGCACGTGCCGTGCGGCGGGCAGCCGGCTCCGAGCGTCCCAAGTGAGGGCATCGCTCAATCGATACGAGTTGAGGTAAGACGCCGGACGCCGGACGCCGGACGCCGGCGGCTGCTCGAATGCGCAGCTCGCGGCCGCGCTCGCTCGAGAGCCAGCGGCGGCTGCGGTCGGGTGTGGGGGGTGGAGCGACTGATCTGAAGTGGTGGATGGTTCGTAGCCGGCTGTAATGGTTCCGCCCGAGCCCACCACCACCATGCCCTGGTCCGCGGCATGTCTCATAACTCCTTATATTGTGCTCATTCACACGGTATTTCTTTTTGCACATTTTTCTATTCACATTTTATTTTAATCAAGAATTTATTTATTTTATTTTATTTTATTTGTTCTCATCTTGTTAGTTATTTACTTTGGTCAGACTCATTGAGTAGTATTAATTGATATTTATTTACTATATTTACATTATTATGTATATAATTATTAATTATTAGTATGGTTATGTGATATGTCTATTACAACATGTCCCACGGCTCCACTTCACTTGAAACTTCGCTCGCAAAGCTCGAGGTCGCTTAGATAAAATCTCTTAAACCTTATCAACTTAACTTCTCCATTTTCATGTGATATGAATGTATAGTAAAGTTTATTTCATTATGTTTGTTTTATTAAAAAACTAAATGAATACATTTAATGCTATTAGTAATTTTGAATTTATTATTATAATAAAACAACCTTTACGGATGTTATCGCGCTTTTTAATGATTCGTACAAGCCCTACGTTTCGGATACTTTACATTCTTCACAGTCACTAAAGGAACACTAAAGGTAGATAGGAGGCGATAGACTCTATAATAGTTATTTCATTACAATGAGTAATATTCGCGTAAATATAATAAAACTATACTTCAATAATCAATATAATAAAAATCATGTCCACGTTCAAGACATAAACACGAACTGGTGGACACACAACATTGTATGTCTTTTATTTTATTTTATTAGTTTTTATTATTCGAATAACAAATAAAAATAACAAATAATATTATGTATTGGAAATGTCTTAATTAATAGCATAAATAGTTGTTATTTTGTTTCTCCGATACATTATCCACGCGTAACACGGTGTCTGATGTGCGCGCAGGTACCCGGAGCCCAAGGAGGCGACGCACAAGGTGCGCGGGCGCAGCGACGTGCTGGAGCTGGTGTGCGGGCCCGGCACCGTCGACCCCGAGCTGCTCACCGTCAAGACCTTCTACTTCTTCTTCTACTCGGCCTTCGGCTCGCTGTTCCCGCTCATGGGCGTGTACTTCAAGCAGATGGGCATGAACGCGGGCCAGTGCGGGCTGCTCATCGGCACGCGGCCATTCGTGGAGTTCCTGTCGGCGCCCTTCTGGGGCGGGCTGGCGGACCGCTGGCGCAAGGGCCGCACGCTGCTGCTGGCGTCGCTGGGCGCGTGGATCGTGTTCACGCTGCCGCTGAGCTGGGTGCAGCCCACGGCCGTGTCGTGCGTGGCGCCCGTCAACGGCTCGGCGTACCGGCTGGAGCCGCCGCGCTACGACGACGACCCGCCGGGCGGGCCGCGCGCGCTGCACCCGCCCGCCGCGCGCGCCGGCTCGCCGCTGCCCGTGTCCGACGCGCTCAACTACGACCCCGTCGCCAACGCGGACTGGGTGACGCCGCTGCATTCCTTCATCGTGTACACCACGCCCGATATCCAGAAGACGTTCTTCCTGCTGCTCCTGCTGGTGGTGATCGGGGAGTTCTTCAGCGCACCGGCGATCACGCTGGCGGACTCGGCCGTCATCACGCTGCTGGGCGAGGACGCGGACCGCTACGGCCACCAGCGCATGTTCGGGTCGCTGGGCTGGGGGCTGGCCATGTTCTTCGTGGGCATCGCTCTGGACCACAGCACGGCGTTCAGCACGCACCCGTGCGGCGGCCCGCAGCGCTACGAGAAGAACTACACCATCTGCTTCGCCACGTTCTCCGTGCTCATGGGCGCCGCCCTCATCACTGCCACGCAGGTCAGTCTCACTTCACGTTGGTTATTCCAGACAGTTCCATTGCTAACGAGAGAGTTGGACTACTTCCTGTGGATGTTCTATCGGTTAGTGTGGCAAAGGTTATTTTAATTAGGAAATAACGGATTTTATTGAAGACTGGCGGACGCGACAGGTGTTGTTCTGTTCCAACTTTAACTTACATACTTTAGCGTAACCACAAAACTGGAATACAGCAGATAATCATATTTCAGCTACCAGTTCCTCTTAACACTTTATTTATTTATCTACACTAATAACTATAACTAATAAAGAGGAAAACTTTGTTTGTTTGTTTGGTTGTAATGCTAATAGGCTCTTAAAGTACTGGACCGATTTCAAAAATTCTTTCACCATTCGAAAGCTACATTATCCACGAGTAACATAGGCTAAATTTTATTCTGGAAAAAAATAGGATTCCGTAAGATCCTCGAGAAGTTTTTCGGACACAAGGTGTAAAATATCAACCAGAAAAGTTACTTATTTTGCGTACTAAGATCCCGTTGTAAATCTTAGTTAACGCAGGCGAAGCTGCGGGCAACAGCTAGTTTTATTTAAATTATTTTTTTTTTTCATTAATTACAATTAAAACATGAATAATAATGTGAGGTGCGTAATTTTCAGATTAAATTCAAATATGAGACGGTGAGCATCGAGAGTCCCCCGGTTGCGGCACCGACCGAGCCTACCCAGGAGGAGCGCCTGCAGCAGCAGCTTGCCGAGCAGCTGCAGCTGCCGGGGCTGGACACCAGCGCGCCCACGCCCGCTGCACCTGCGCTCGGACACGCCAAGGTCCGAGCCGAGCATGACCGCCGCCGCCGGCGTCCCGCACGCGAGTAACGAATGTTGTGTCGCAGGTGTTCGCGCAGACCACGCGCGAGATGCCCGAGTGGGTGACGGTACTGCGCCAGTTCCAGAACGTGAAAGCCGCCTCTTTTCTGCTGGTTGCCTGGTGGATGGGCTTCGGCATCGGTCTCATCTTTACCTTTCTCTTCTGGCATCTGCAGGTACCTTAAACATTAACTTTGGAAGCACATGCTGCTTCCAAGAAAACATTTTACTGACCTTGTAAGACTGGCCGGGGGGCCGGTCCAACCGTTCTTTACGAAGCAGTCTAACAATATGACCGTGTAACGACAGGACATCGGCGGTTCCCCGACGCTGTTCGGGGTGGCGTCCGTCATCAACCACATCTCGGAGATATTCGCCTATTTCTTCAGCTTCAAGCTCATCACTCAGATGGGACACGTGAAGGTATGGGCCTTTCGCTTGTGAATGCAGACCTGACGCGAGTGGAGTGATTGCGATGTGGGGTGCGTCATTTGGTGGTACTGTGCAGGTGCTGTGCCTGGGGCTGGCGGGCAATGTGGTGCGGTTCTTGTACATCTCGTGGCTGACGACCCCGTGGTGGGTGCTACCCTTCGAGTTCGTGCAGGGCGTGACGCACGCCGCCGTGTGGGCCGCCTGCTGCTCCTACATCGCCCACGGCGCGCCGCCCAACCTGCGCTCCTCCGCCCAGGGTGTCCTCCAGGGTCTCCACCACGGGCTGGGGCGCGGCTGCGGCGCCGTACTGGGCGGCATCGCAGTGGCCAAGTGGGGCACGACCCGCACGTTCGCAGGCTACGGGTTGTTGTGCGGCGTGGCGCTGGCCGCCTTCGCCTTCGTGAACTTCCGCGGCGGCGAAGAGGACGCGCCCGCGCCCGCCGTGGCCGACCCCGGAGTCCTAGCGCCGCACGGCGTGCCCGCTAACCCGCTGCCGCGAGCCCTTTCCTCCACACGCCTGTCCGACCTGCACCCCGACAACTACGGCGCCACGCAAGTACGTCCCAGACGGCAATGACCTCGACGGACTCCGGCGTCGACGAGAAGCTCACCTTCAATGTTAATTGCAGAACTACAGCGGCGCAGAGAGCCTCAGCGTGCCGAGCAACCCGTTCGTGGCGCCCGCCCCCGACCCCGCGTCCGCCGCGCCCGGCCCCGCCTACAGATAGGCGACGGCGGAGCGAGACGGCGTCTACGTTCACGAGCGCGCGAGGTCGGCCCCCGACGACCGGCGCGCCCGCATCGACGGGGGCGCTTCAACGAGTATTCCTATATATAGTATTTAAAGCTGCGATCTGCAACGTTAGTGTGTCTGTCTGTCTGTATATCGTCAGATCTCGTCTCTGTCGCCGGTCTATTATAATTTACGTAGACGTTGGAGTGACGTGTGCCTCGTCGCACGGATAAAATACTTTTTGTTACGTTATTTATATATTTTATTGTGAAAATTCAAACTAGTATTTAATAAAAGTATTATCTAAATGTAATATATCGCGTGAAGCGTGGTACTCTGCGGGGCCCGCTGTGTCCAGGCCGCCCCGTCGCCGCCGGCCCGAAGGATCGTACAAGCACAAACGGTGAAGCCATCGCCGACGTTGAAGCGCCGCGTGTGTCGTATCACGTGCGTCGCGCGAGGCCGTGGACGAGCAAGCCCTGCACTACGAAGTCATATCAAGGTGTGATGTAGGAGGTCGGAGGTCGTAGCGGCCGCGGCCGGTAGCGGCGGTCCGCTCGCGTTTACACTTGTTGTATAGATAATGTATTGAGCCCGTCCCGCGGCGCGCGGCGCGGGACGCACACAGTTATATATTTTTGCACTGCGCTCGGCGCGGCTTGGGTTCTTGGATTTCAAATATACTGAATATAAATGTTGATCTATTCTACGAGTATAGCGTTGGTTTCATTTACATATCCCCCCCCTCGACAACCTTTCCGTGCACCGTGTCCAGGCGCGAGCTCTGACGCTCGCCGCTCGAGACAAAAATGAAAGAAGATGGCTCGGACGGCACACTCTGGACCCTGCCTACCCTATTATCTTTTACAGGATGTCAAGTCGACGTCAAGCTGACCCTGGGTAATAGGCAAAGTCTTAGGACTTAGAAAGTACTACTAAACTAGTAAAAAACTACTAGTAAAGTACTACTAAAGTAGTACTCAGAAAAATAAAATCTAAGTGAGTTATTTTTATAATTATTTTTATTTTTTATTCGATAAACACCACACCCAGTACACCCAGTACAGTAAAAAAACGATTAACACTGAAAAGATTAACACTGAGATGTGTTAATCTTTTCAGTGTTAATCTTTTTTTTTTTCTTGTTTATCCGATTGCACTGAAAAAAGTGCTGGTTTGGCAAATAATTCCAAAGTTAGCCATTTTATTAAAGATTCTAAAGTATAACACTTACAACATAATTCTTGTCATTGGCAAAGATTTTATTTTTTTTGAAAAAACTTGGTTTTGATTAAATTAAGTAAAACTTATTCCAGTGTAAGTATCCCCATCCAGACGTATATCAGATTGGACAAAAAATGTTTTCAAAAGAAAGTCAATTCCGTTTTCAAGATTTACAAATAAATAATGATAAATATAAAATATACGAGATTTAATAAAATAAATTACACAAGACGTTTCACACCGTTTTCCTTCAGCCGCGCTACAATCACATTAAAAACCAAAACTCTGATATCAGACTGGCCGCGGGTGAGTCTCCCGTCGTTCAAAAATAATTCAACCACAAGCCGTACCAGACTTCTTCATCTAGATATTCTCCAACTGGGCGGCAATAGAGCGCTGGCCAACCGTCTAGTTCGAGTAACATGTCCCTGAACAGTGAAAACACCGTGGCACGTCTTCCGGTTAGTTGGGTAAACGATTCTATAGAAAATCTAATGAGTGTTCCAATTCCAGTCCACGTTTTGACTTTAAAACTATATTGAGATCCATATCGTGTCTTTGATTGGGATCGTCGATGTTTCCGGAATGTTTGTATTACGGTTTGACTATACTCGATAGGCCATTAGTCTGCCGAGGCCAGTAATAACACTGCCTGCCTTGCCTGTCTCCACTGTCTCCTCGAAACACAGCAGAACTAGTAAGATGGCGGTACCCGTGCACCTGGGATCCAACCCGCGGTAAGACGGTCGGCTCTGCTTTATGTCACTGCTCCGTTCAAAGGGCCCACTGCACGGGGTAAACCTGACAGCATTATGCCCCGAGGGTCATTAATGTAGGACTGCAATACTGTCTCAATATTCTTCGGTAGTATTAGGGCACTGCTGATAAAATAGTCTGGAGAGAACCGACAGACGGGAAATACACAGGTCACTGTCACTCGTCACCTGCACCCGCGTACTATTTCAATACGAGAACGGGGATTAAGAATATACAATCTTAACAATCTTTGGCGTTTATTTCACTAGTAGGACGAAACTGAACGTGAAAGTCACGTAAACAGAAAATAATAATACGGCGGTCGCATTATCAAGATAGTGCACAATAACACACACGTCGGCAGAGGGCCGCCGGCTGCTAGCGATGGCCGCGTACCGTCTGATAGCCGAGATAAGATAGGGCGCGGCGCGGCCGAGTGCGCATCGGGACTGGGCGCGCCGCAGACGTGTGCTCGCGATACCTGCTGCCGCTGCTGCAGACCGTGCCCCTAGCGCTGACTGCGTCTGCTGCCGCCGGGCGCCCGTGGAGACCACCGCGACCATGTGCTGCGCGGGCGCGCTGCCGACCCTCCTGCTGCAGGTCAACCTGATGCTAATGGTAATTCAGTGATTCTCAGTGAGCTCGGCTGATCCCACCTCGAATGTCACTGCTGTGGTCTGTTCGCACTTCTGGTGTAGGCACAACGCAATGACATATCTATAATAGTGACCGTGGTGAGTGGTGAGTGGTGTGGAACTGGGAGCAGGAGAGCATTTTCATGTGATTATTACTGTATTAGGGTGTGCACTCCGCACGTCATGCCTCTCCCCGCACGCGGCCGTTATTTCGCGATAGCCGCGATAAGGGCGTTATCGCACGAATAAAGAAAACTGTTGCCGTAAAAAGCGACGTGATCGAGGATGACTCCGAAGCCAAATATGATAGTGCAACTGGAACGCAGCCTTTGGTAGTGGAACATGTTCATTAGAAATACCTGAATGTAAGAGGCCGAGTGCTCCGCCATCGCCCGCCCATATGAAAGGAAGCGAGTTCATACCGTTTACTAAAATTATGTCATCTGTGAGCAATTTCTGCTTAGTATTTAGAACAACTTCGTGACATCAAGATGTCAAATACTTCAGTTCTCTCGCGACGACGGTAGTTGTAAATGTAAAAACGCGATGTAATCTGCCCCTCTAGACAAGTGGCAAACGCTCGCTTCTATTCTTTTGCGTTTACTCGCTAACTCCATAAGAGATTAAGATACATAATGAATATGGTTTAGTTTGTTAAAACGTTTAACAACGTCTGTACTTCGCTTACAACGAATATTATTGTTATAATATTTCTTGATTTTATTTTTAATGTCGTAAGCTAGTTAATTCCCATACAATAAGTATTCTTTTCTATTATATTCGTTTAGCGTTTATGCCAATCTTCTAGGGGGAACGAATTACATACGTTTTTAGACGTTTTTACAAACAAAACCATACACTTTATGTGTCTTAATAAACGTTATTAAAAAAATTTGCAGCAACCCTATGGAGTTAGCGAGTAAACGCAAAAGAATAGTATTGAGCGTTTGCCACTTGTCTAGGGGTGCTGTGCAGTCAGCAGAGGTGCGCGCGCATGCGAGTGTGTAGTGTGTGTTCGTACGGCAGGTATTCGCGGGCGCTGCGCTGGCGACGGCGGCGCGGCTCAAGTGGGACCCGTCGCTGTACGTGCCGGCGCGCGAGCTGTTCCCGCTGGAGTACCGCGTGCTGGCCGCCGCGCTGCCCGGCGCCGCCCTGGCGCTACTGCTGCAGGCGCACCTGGCGCTGCTGGCCCTGCGCTGCCGCCGCCCGCGGGCGCGTCGTACGCTGCTACTCGTGGTACGTGCCTTTACAGAAGCCCTTCTGTATCGGGATTATTGATGCATGCATTATCTATTGTGTGTGTTGTATTGTCAACAGTCATAGCGTCATATACCTACAGTTAGTCTGTAGTGTAGTAGTTAGATCGTAGATGCTGACACGGATTGACAGAACGATTAGGATTGTAAATGTTACATTGGTTCGTCATTTAGTTTTATTACACATAAATAATTATATATTGCGATTTGTGGGTCACCAAACCAAAAGCCAATGTACCGTCTTTGAAGAGCATTGTTTATTTCGCGACAAATTAATATACTTACTAAACTATCATCGAATAATGATACGCTGTCGTACTTATCCTTCATGGGAAAAGGACAAAGGCAGATCGTTTTTGAATAGAAGAAATATAACTGGACCAAGAGGTGACCCTTGAGACTCTCCCATTTTTATACCTGTACCAAAGGAACTCTTATTTCAATCGATTCTCTCTCAATTTCTCTCTATACTTCCCTCTACCTTCTACTCTCCATCCTTACTCTACAAATTAAACAGAATGGTTTTAGCATCGAACCAACATTGAAGTCTGTGCACCGTTTGTACCTACAGTACGCGGCGTGCGTGCTGGTGCTGGTGGTGGGCGAGATGGCGGGCGGCGCGTGGGTGGCGGCGCGCGTGCGCGGCTGGCTCCACTCCGCGCAGGCCGACGAGCTGGCGCACGCGCTGCAGCTACAGAACCACCTGCAGCCGCTGCTCGAGCACCTAGCCTACTTCCACCCACTGCCACAGAAGCTCAATCACATCATACAGGTGAGCGAGCGGCGCCACCGTGACCGACCGCCGCGCGCCGGTGTGACGAGTGTGACGAGCGAGTGTGTGTGTTTCAGGAGGCGCAGGAGGACGCGCCGCGATACGGGCGGGTGTGCGCAGGCGCAGGGTTGGCCCTGCTGGCGTTGCAGCTGGCGGCGCTGGCGCTCGCTCTGGCGGCCGCGGCGCTGCCCGTGCGCCGGCGCCTCGCACGGAGCGAGTTCGATACCAACACCACCACCACCCCCATCAGGCTAGTAGCATTTACCGACTCGTGTAAAAATCATGACATCAGATAATATCATGAGATAGATGAGTTCAGAGAAGATCACTGCAGCTCATGAGTCCTGAGTCATCTCGAGTTGTGCTCGGTTGGCCACTCCTGCCGATATGATCGAGCGACTGGTCGAGCTTGGGGAGTATGAGTGTGCCTACCTTATTACCTCATGTATCCATATCGAACGCCAGCGCTGGACAAACGCTAGAATGAAGGCGCTCTGATACAAACAAATTGAAATTGTTGTATTATAAATAGACTGTATGTTGAAGCCTTTCAACTTATATAATTATTTAAAAAACAGTACTGGTACCTACTTGTTACAGCGTGCGGAGAGGGGACGGCGAGCGAGCGCCGCTGCGGGCCGTGTACAAACAAGGTCGCCTGATGATGGTGTAGGGCCTGCCCAAGGGGTGCCTAGAGGTGGTGAAAGGCCGGCCCGGGGCCCGACAAGAAAGTGTGCCCAGTTTAAAAGACTAATGAAATTTTTAATAAGCGTATTTTAAAATAATTATAAATCAAACGATTTGTCCGTGTATCAAATGTCTGATTTAAATTTGATACCGGCGTTAGTGAGAGTAGCATTTTTATAGTTGTATATATTATTTTTAATTCTAACAGAAGATAATTCTGATGTCGTGTCTATTTTTAATTTAAAGTGGTGCTTTGTACATTATGAAGAAAGTAAAGGTAATACGTCGTTTGGAGTAGATGCAGGCTGCAGCTACAGCTGATCACTAATATTCAATTGGCCTTCCACGTGAGACTGCCAGGCTGGGTATGGCCGAGTATAGTGAGTGCGCGGCGCCATCTATAGTCAGTAGTTTAGACCGCGGCCAGGGCTGACCCCACCGGCCGCCCGCTCGCGGGGTCTAGCTCCTAGGGGCCCACTAGCGTGAGAGTATCTCGATGTGATATTGTTATATATGTATAATGTATTAGAGTATAGTGTATTAGAGTATACGTGCACCAGTAGACATATTATGTTAGTAGTTAGTTACATGTTTTGTTTTACATAGTGTCTGTGCGTTTTAGTCTAGTCAAGAAATTGAAAAAATAGAAATAAATATATCGCTTGATGTGTTCAGAGCACACATAATTTATTTACATTTATAATTTCAATTCATTTTAAATACTTTAAAAAAGTATTATGTCACATCTAACCGGTTTTGGCGCGCGCTCGCTATCTAAAATTGACAACTATATTATAGAATTCCGAAATGTTTTTTTTTTTTTAGAAATTCTTTCTTCTTTAAGATTCTACGCCAAAATTTTTGTAGAGAGTTGAGAAAGTACGTGCGTACATAGTGCTTACACATAACATGTGAGAGATGAAACTCATCTTAACTGTTAAACATTTGTTTTAACTATTGGACTTCTTTCATGTGCTGACAAATCCTCGAGATACATTTTTCCAGACTTCATTCTGAATCGAAAGAGCTTCCGCTCGTATCATTAAGAGCTTTATATTATATTTTTATATTAAGGTTGTGAATTAGTAGGATATATAATACTATATTTGTATACTTAGTAAAGATAAGATAAAAATAAAAGACGAAAGTACAAAAATATAATTTGTTTTATTGTTTGATATTTCTCAAGTCTTATCTAAGTAATAGATCCTCTGGAGTGAGGCTTATTGTCTAGTGAGAGCGGCAGTGTCGCTGTAGCCTGCCTCCGACTCGATGGACTGACGGCCCACCGGCTCACTAGCCGCCTGGCCGGCGAGCTACAGCCCCCGTACTCATCAGATACCTCTAACTTAAAACTATTTGGCACCAGACCGAGGTTACACGTAACCGTACGCTATATGTATGTATTATGTAAATCGTCTTACGTACTAAATGAAGCTAATCACTAAATGCTATTCGCGTGAGTCCGAGCGCGCCCCGCCGCAGTCGCTCCCTCTGTCTCCGGTCGTCACTGGCAAGTGGAGGTGGATTAATTATCTAGCCTCGCAGTTGCATATTGTCAACGCGTAAATCAATGAAAATATTCTACAAATCCAATAAATATAACAAATAGGTAGTATTGTTTTATAGCAGTGACACGCGGTCGCGGGCTGCTCCGCCACGCGACCAGTCCTCAACATGAACACATGAAACATTCGCCACTGTCCGCGACGTCCACTTTTACTGTTGCAATCCTTTTATCTACAATTAATACGGAGACCTCCAAGACCTCCGTACACGTCACGACCGCGACTACGACTATACTATCAATGGCCCTAAACACGAGTTAATATCACAGGAATAGCTGGAGACGGCGGCGCGGGGCGCGGGGCGGGGCGCGGGCGGGGAGGCGGGGGGCGCGCCCGACGCCGCAACACCTGGAATGTTCACCGGCACACCGGCCGGACAGACGACAGGAACGATATAAAAATATACATTAGAACACGAGGGCAGTCCGATGGAAGACCGATTTGTGTCGATATGAAGAGTCACCTATTAACTACTAAGTTTAATAACGTCTAATATGGCAGTTTGTTCGTCGTACTCGTCATAAGTCGTACACGCCGGCACCGACGTCCTCCGAGATCGGCGCCCGTGTCAATAACTAATAATATAACAGTGATATATCAATATAATATTATATCACGTGTGGTCGTTGCTATCGACGGTTGCACTACTCGCTGCGTTGCACCGCGCGGAGACGCATTATTTTAGCATTGTATGGCATCGAGGAGGGGCGGCGGCTAGAGGTCGGCGCGCAGGATCAGCAGCGCGGGTGCGGGCGCTCGCCGCGAAGCCGTGAACTGCGCCTGCACGGCGTCCCACCGGGCGTCGCGCGTCGCCCGGTGCTGGGGAGGCGGGGCTCTGTGCTGCGGCGGCACCGCTCTGTGCTGCGGCGGCCCCGCCCTATGCTGCGAGGGCGGCACCCTGTGCTGTTGCTGCGCGGCTCGACGAGGCGCGCGCGCCGCCCGCCGTTTGCGTTTGTGCCCGCTGCGAGACGTCCCCGCAGGGGCCTCCTCTTCCTGTAAACGATAATTAAAATATAATTATGTATCGTTTTATCCACGATATTTATACAGGCACAAGCATAATGATAAGCAAAGTACGAGTCATGTTACCGCAACAAGGGCGACCATAGTTTGGTGGCCACTAACGTTGCCTGCAAATCCGGGACCCTCAGAAAAGCGGCTGAAGGCGCTCGCGATTGCGTTTTTCGCGTTAAGTGAGGTAGTGTCTTTCCTAAGGGCCAAGTGCAATTTTTTTTTTTCGGGTGGAGCCATAGAAATATTAAGAACACATTATATTACGTCTGTGGATGGAGCTATGCTAATGGCCCTAATGCTTCGTCGGAAGTGGGGTGACCCGGTTGGCTTCACCCTGTGATATAGTAAGTGGGGGGTTGCCCCCCGCCAGCCGTGGAGTGTGACTTCCACGGCTTCATGGCGTCAGGTTTGTTCCTGTGGCGGGCCTCACCACCTTAGGATGAACGGAGCCCCAGGCGGACTACTCCCGGGGTAGTCCGCCTGGGGCTCAGGTAAAACCACCCGATGGGTGCAGTACCCCCACCGGGTGGTTTCACCGAGGTGAAGATCCGGCGGGAGGTGCCAGTAATATCGGGACCCACATCCACCGCGGTGGCTTCTGCAGGCGCCACGTGGTGTCTTGACTGAGATGTTCGGGAGGCAAGACCCCCCCATTTCCCTATCGGACGTGTCCTTGACGTTTAAATGATTTGAACAAATCAAATCAGTTACGGTCGACTGGTTTGAAACGGTTGAAGTTAATAACCTGTCATGAGGGCCGGCCCTCCTCTCCCCCCACTGACGGGGGAGGCGGGGCATGCGCGGGACCCGAGCGAGCTGCCGATAGCGAAGTGCTACCGGAGTTCACGCGGTCTGTATTGATGTCCACACACAGGTCCAGGAGCTTTACCCGAGCTAGACCCGCGCTATGCGAAAACATTTACCTGCGTCATCAAAAAAATGTATGAATTATAATATAGGTGTTACGTAGAGAGAACTCACCTGCTAGAAAATTTTGTCCAGGATAGTGTACATCCGAAGGTTGGCCTTCTTGCGCCAGCCGGGTGCATCTCGCGAGTCGGTGTCGCTGTCCTCGTCGCACACGCGTCCCTTCTCATTCTCGCAGCCGCACGTATCCGACGGCTCGCCAGCCAGCGCGCCCGCCTCCGCTCCCGCCCCCGCTCGCGCGCCCGCTCGCCGCGCCAGTCGCCGTGCCATCACGAACGCTGCTATCTGTTATTCAAAGCGTACGCGTGAGCGTCACTTGACTTGTTAAGCGGGCCGCTGCGTCTGAATATACCGTTACCTGAATATATACTAATAATTGTTCAGTACAAGAACGCGGTAACCTCCCGGCCCGCTCCACGCGCCACATCTCAAAGGGCGTGAGGCGTGAGGCTTGGGTGCCGATATCAATATATTATTCCCTTTATTTTATAAATATCTTAAATTACACTAATTATTATTAGGGCACTACGTTTCGATTCCAAAAATTAAATTTTTTTTCAAAATTTTCGAATTTAAAAAACCTAAAACTATATCACTACATATTATAAAACAAAGTCGCTTTTTCTGTCCCTATATCCCTTTGTACGCTTAAATCTTTAAAACTACGCAACGGATTTTGAAGCGGTTTTTTTTAATAGATAGGACAATTCAAGAGGAAGGTTTATGTATATAATTTATTAAGTTTTTATATACATTGGCTAAGATATAACAATAATTGATGAAGGTGTCCGGAAAAAATAGGCCGCTTGGGAGTTTTCAACGAAAACGCTGCCTAAACCCTTTAAGATATAACAAAATAATGTATGGTGGAATTGTGTATCTTAAATAGGTCTATAAAAAAGTCCGCGATGGCATATGTCTGTCTCTTAGAGATATCATACTATATCCATTTAATACTTAAAAAAAATGGGCAATTATAACGTGATAATTTGAAAGTTATTTACACAAATACGGTATGAATCCTTATCATTTTAAATCAGTTAATTATCATGTGCATTTTATGAAGATTATTTTTGCCCTTTACATCATGCAAATTAAATGAATACTTTAGGAGATATGGCAAAATCAAAATAATGCAGAAGAAAATAAATCGTGTTGCTGTGATACGAACGGGCGCGGACGGTTGTCTGCTGTCTAAGGCCGTAGTGTATCAACTCTGGTAGACGTAATAATATGATCAACGTATGGTGGAATATATAATAAAAGTATTATATATCCTAAATATGCCTACAGTAAATCTGCGAAAGGATATATATTTCTTTATGTTACAGATGACATATATTCATTTTAATACAAAAACTTAGTAATTATTAAAATAGAAAATGATCATCATTAGACATGATAAATCCGTAAACCTAAGTTCACGCGGGCGAAGCTGCGGGTAACAGCATATATATATATATATATATATATATATATATATTATAAACTCGATTAACCGGACTAATTGTTGTCTATAGGCATTCGGATAATCGAATGTATGAATTTATTAACAATAAGTATATTATATTTGGCAATTTGTGTGTAAAAACATGTAAGTTTAATTTAGTTTAAAATATTTAGTAACTATCATTTGACGGGAGTCGTCCCGTGACCATGGTTGCTACTTTCTGAAAAGTATCCAAAACGTCGGGCTCATAAAAAAAACCGCGATAAAATCCGTAAATTGCTAACTAACCTAAACAATAATAAGTGGCGTGGGCAGCGATCCCGTAGGAACTGGCATTAGCCCCATCTGGGGCTAATGAAAGTTCATGCTTGCACAATTTCGACTTGTCCGGATCCCGTCGGATGGTAGTTCGGATAATCGCGAATCCGGAAAACTGAGGGCCGGATAATCGAGTTTCTACTGTATGTATATAGATATATATACATAGATATTTTATTTTAAAAAACCGACCAAGTGCGAGTCGGATTTGCGCACGAAGGGTTCCGTACCAGAAAAAAACGGCTAAAACTAATACTTTCGCTGTATGGAAACCCCCATTAAATATTATTTTTGGTATTTGTTATTATTGTAGCAATAAAATACAACATCTGTGAAAATAATAACCTCCATGTTATTACGGTTCGTGAGATAAAGCAATAAACGCCAACTCATCAATCAAAACGCCATTGTATGGGAAATATTTATAAATATAATATATTGGTATTTGTTGTTGTAGCGATAATAAATATACATAATCTGTGCAAATTTCAACTGTCTAGCTATTACGGTTCTTGAGATTAGCTCGACGAGTGGTAGCCATGGCTCTAAAATATGTGATATATTTTAGACCCATGGCTACCACTCGTTTTTTGCATGGGAGCGCCCTTAATTATTATTATTATTATTAGTTTGTTTTTAGTGTTTGTTGTTATGGCGGCTACAGAAATACTCAATTCAAAATGAAAATTTCAACTATCTAGCTATACAGTTCTTGATATACAGCCTGGTGACAGTCGGACGGACGGACGGTCAGCGAAGTCTTAGTTATAGGGTCCTGTTTTTACTATTTGGGTACGGAACCCTAAAAATGACAGAAAATAAATGTAATATTTGTGGTTTTAAAATCGGTTTAAATTTTTTTGAATAATGTTTTTGACTATTAAGTATCATAATTTTTTATTCAGCCGCGCAATTACACGCTACAAGATTACTTCAGTCAAAGGGCGATAGATGGAGCTGCCTCGGCAAACGTCGAGGTATCGGGACTCGAGGTACTGTCTATACTTCTATAGCTTGTCGATCTAAGTATGATATTATATGCGGTATATGCGATCACTGAGCCGGCATTTTTTACACCGAAAATGACTCTGAGATACGGTGTACGCGTGTGAGACGGGGTGCGAAGGGGCGAGGTCTGGTGAAGTGGGACGGCGGTACCTGCAGCACGATGCCGACCAGGCCGAAGACAGCGATCACGACCCCGTTGTTAGGCGCCTCGCGCTCCACCTCCTGCAACACGAGCACGGGGGTCAGACGCGCGGGGTGAGGGGGCAGCACGAGTCACTAGCGACTAGCGCTAATAGGTATCGAGCGTGCGCGCGGCGGGGCGGGTCGGGAGCAGCGGGGCCGGTCACGCCAGCGCCTCGCATCGACCCGGCGCCGTCCGCAGCACGCTCCGCCGTTGTTATTCAGGAAGGAGGAGGTCGTGCGGATCGTGGGTTACGATACCTCGAGCATATCGTAGAGCGGGCGCGCCACGTCTTTGTAGCGCTCGACGGCCAGCAGCGCGGGCTTGAGGTCGTGCAGCAGGTCCAGGCCGCGGCGCGCCAGCTCGGCCTGCGGCGCGGCCCGCCACCACTGCACCAGCGAGGCCGCCATCCACGCGCCGTACGCCACCTCGCTGGCGGCCAGGCAGGCCACGCCTGCGGCGTACGCGTGCAGGCAGGGCGCGGCGGCGGCGCGGGGGGCGGCGGGCGCGGCGGCGGCCAGGTACACGAGCGCGGCCAGCCACAGGCCCGCCCCGAGCACGTAGCCGGCGGACACGCGGTACTGCGCGGCGCACAGGAAGCGGAACCACGTGTACGTGCTGGGGTCCCACGCCAGACGCGCCGCCGTCGCCAGCAGCGCGCCGCTGTACATCTGCAACCAGCACGCCGACCGTCAGCACTGACGAGAGACCGACGAGCCCATCGGGAGTCAACTGTATGAGATGTAACATAGATGCAGCTCTCGGTGCTAGCGGGTTTTTGTTTCTGTGAAGCAAATCTGCTTCAAAGAATAAGTGAGCAGAATGAATGCACCCGGCACAGCTACAGGGCCATGTGTGTCACATTGCTATAACAGTACGGCATCACTATTGTATAACCACATCCAAACATTAAACTGTTGTCTTGAAGAGACAGTTATCACGTGTGGGCAGGTCGTTGTGTGAAGAATGATACCCCGCGACCCGGCGACCCGCCGCCCTCGATCAGCGTACTCCTCACTATGAACTGGGCTCCTCAGTCCTCACTATGAACGCGAGCGATTGTTTGTGAATGAGCATCTCATTGATCGCTGTAACTACAGTAATAACATTAGTAATGTCGTAATGATAACGTGCGACACGGCGCTCTTTGTGCTGTCCGTGATCGGTGACAAGGCTGCGTGAGTCAGCGGCGGGTGGCGACATTCCTCCGGCACCGGCCGTGCACGGGTGACGGGGTCATAGTTCACAACTAACAACGCAGAAAGAACGATAAACGAACAGTTGGCATGATGTTTGTGACGGATCGTCGCAACGAACACCGACGATAATAAACATTCCTTTGGTTACTTTAATCGAACCTGATGGCCACGACCACCCGACCACCACGGTCCTTGACAGAGAACATTATGTTCGCAACTTACTTCGACAAAAAACGTAAATAATTACAAACGAAGCCGCGCCGCGCCGCGACGCCGTGACGGTCCAATGGTTGCTAATTTCTTTTTTTTTATTTTTATAAAACAGTTTTTGCACTAGACTAGACTAGAAATCTAAACGATAAGGCTGAACATCGATTGATGAATTATCATTGAAGGTGAATATAACATTAATAATAATTAAATTAATTATGAAGTCAATTCTTGAAGGTAAATTCAACAAATTTGCTTATAATCGACAGTTATAAAAGCTATTGCTTAGAAGTACAAATACAAGGTACAAAATATTAGGTATATTATTTACTTTTCAAAAACAATTAAACACTTTGATACTTGATTTTTTAAAACACTCTTTTGTCGATTGGTATGACGAGAAAGATATTATATTATAAGAAATTAATTAATTAACTTTTACGGATTGTGTTTATTGAGTTAAAAATAAATACAATAAATATAATATACTAAAAGTAAAGTGAATATAGTAATAATATACAGTGAATACGCGAAAATTTATTCATGGATACAAGACAGCTTATATAAAAAACCTTTAACAAGAGACCACCCAAAGTTATAATAATTATCATTGTTATTGTTGCAGGGAAGGTTGCGCATTACTGAACCAGGCTGTCAATAATATCACAATTCACATGGTTATGCCGGTTGCCGGTTACGGAGCGAGCTATCCGCGGGCGCCAGGCCAGACGGCACGTGCTTAGTCAATAAATACTCTTCTACTCGTGTTGAGCTGTAAGACGTTTGCTCCGGCAGCGCTCCGGCAGGGGGCAGCAGTGGGCAGTACTCGGCAGGAGCAGAAGGGCCGGTCGTTGACCCGCGCTCCGGGTTCCAGACGAGCGGTCTAGCGGAGAATCATCGGATGAGCTCATTACAGATGCGCGACATAACAAATTGACTTCGATGCCTGCCTTGTCTTACGGTACAGTTACTTATTGTAATACGAGTATTACGACCCGGGATTGCATTTATTTATTCAAAATATAACTTCAAATCTAAAGAGTTGTTCTAAAAGTTCCACCAGACCGCACCAAGACTTAAGCGCAAGTGAAGTGCTACTAACATAGTTATAAGATTCATACTGACACCTAATGTTATTATATGTATTATTAGGTTAAGGTATTTATCTATGGGCCTATGGAGCCTGAAAATAAATGGTTATTATTATTAAAATGTAAATACGCTCGGTGCTAGTTGTTGGACTAGCGCTTTCAAAAAAAAGAACGTTTACTTCAGTATGAAGCAATCTAGTCATAAAACAAGAAGTCATCGTCAATGCCTGTGAACATGATCAATATCCTCAAGCCTGTATCGTTCTGTTCAAGAAGCATATTGCGCGTTCGTGCCAGCCGCGAGCGATAGATCACGTAGGAGTCGTGCCGCGGCGGCTGCGGGACGGCTGCGGCGCTCAATCGGCTGACCACTGCTTCTTAGAAATGAGAAACGTGACCGCGGTAACCGCAGACGCTGAACACATTGACCGCACTACTTGTTATTATCGTTTATAAATACAACACAATACATGTACAACGCAAGGTTTCCGATTATTGCGTTGCAATATTATAATTGTTAATGACGAGCGACGACACGCACCCGCGACACGACGACACGACGACACGACGACACCACGACAACCAACGAACCAACAACAAGCGAGCGGAGTATTATTATTACTAATATGAACCGTGAGCGGATGCTATAATACGTCTTTTATTTTCTGAGATATTTATATTTTTAGAAGTCCTTTTCACCCTAGCTATTGTGCGCGGGCTAGGGACATTATTTTATTAGAACGAGGGTTTAAGGGAGAGACGTAACGGATATCCGGGAATTGTCGGTTACACGGCCTTGTATTAATTATTATCCGTCCGAATGCCTATATTTTAAACATTAGCAAAAATCATCCTACTATAAGTCATGGCAACCATTTATTTTTATGTCAAAATTGTTTGTTTTAGTAATTGGTTTAAATTTGGTTAATTAATACCAAATTTTGGGGATTTGTTGATAAAAGACGAATCCTTATATTTCTTCGTATACCAGTAACCAGACCAGCTTCTGATATTAGCCTTTAGCTGTTAGCAGTAAACGTTACATGCTACAGCCAGGTGCTGAAAGCACGAGTAATTCAAGCAATCCTTCACAACAGCTGGTGCTGCACTGAGCACCAAATATTGTATGGGTCGTGATTGCAATCGATTCTAGATGACTTTAAGAAAAATCAATTTCCTAAGTTGTAATTGGATTTTGTTTTTCTGCATCGCGAAGGTCACAGTTAACAATTATTATCCTTTGCCTTATTGAAACGGTCCCAAAAAGTATCAAGAGCTTCAAATCAAGTGTGAAGTAAGATCTGCTCTCTTGAGCAGGTGTTGAAGTAAGTGATAGAAGGCGGAATATCCGGTAGACGGATTCACGGCACTCCGGCCTCTTAGCCTGCCGAATGTACCGGATATATGCGGTATATTCGGCAGCCTGGTATGGCAGGAGTGGTGGTCAAGCCGTTTCAACAATAGTTTGAGGACATGATTGTGAAGCGACCAGCGGCAGCGCTGCCCGGGTGATGTTTGGGTACAGTCAGATGGAGCGATAGGATCAATAATGAGGACCAGTGATGATGACGAGTGATGATGAACGACTAGCTCACCAGAGGGGTCATTGAACCGACGCGGCGATGGCTCAACCTCACCGTTCAACAAAATATTCGAAGTAAGTTCGATTTGGTAATCATTTTAACAGATAAAAAATGATGAAAATGGTTTTTTATCTGTTTAGTTTATAATACCGATGCATCGGGGCACGGGGGGGTAAGTAACAAGTAAGACGCGATAAGACACAGAGCTATCGTCAGCCGTATGTTTGTCCGGGACGCGAGCCGACGCGGGGTGCGGGGTGAGGCCGTGGGGTCGGCCCACTTACTGATTGTTTACTCGGCACGGCCAAGGATGCAGGAGATAACAGCAGGGCTGCCACTCTTCATACAATAACTACTACTAAATAGTACATAATATAATATGATATGATTGCGATTGTGATCGCTTTCTTTTGTATCAAAGGGGGGGGCAAACGAACACTCGAAGCCTTGCGACTATCGATGCCTATTGTGTGAGAGCGGTATACCACGTCTGCCACGTCCAGCACGGCGGGGGCAGCAGCACGCGGGGCGCGGGAAGCGGGGACGTCACCCTTGACACTAATGGTGCACATTAGCACTTACACCTCGACACCGGTTAGCACTTTAGCTCTAAACTAACATCGGTGACCGGTGGATGTTTACATCACAGTCGAGGACGTCTGCCGCCGACCTCGGCCCTACTCCCTACAGCCGGTACTGGCGTCAGCGCTGCGGCTCTCAGCTTCAGAGTCCACGACGAACAAGCCCATGTAAGAGTAACTGTAATAATATGTAACACTGTTATGCAATAATATCACCTGCACACGACGATACCGAACCAAACGGGAAGGCACCGTGGCTGGTAACTCGACATTGTTTTAGTTCATCGTTATTATTCGTATTTTGGTGAATCGCATGACCCGGCCTCAGTATCACTACGCTACAGGCAATATGGAGCGCGCGTACGACTTACCAAACGTGTGAATAATGCGAGATGGGAATTACCAGCGACGTCATACTACTCAATAAATGGCTTACTCATTTATTGTGCAAACACCAATTATATGGAAAAATTCAATATATCTTTGATTACTTGAGAAGCGTTCGCTGCGGTAGTGGTTCTAGCCACGGTGGTTCGGTTTGTCGGAAGCTGTCGAGTCACCCGGTGACGTGACTCGTGAGCGAGGCGTCACTTTTTACTCCGCGCGGAATATTTGAGTATTTTCGTGCGTGGTGAGCGGCGCGGCGTGCTGTTCACTCGATCACGTCGCCGACGGCCGAACGGAGAAGCCTCACAAGCCCCAATCGCTCTGTTGCTACATTATCGTTACGTTTCGTGAACCAATTTGATTGACGAGATTTTTTAATAAATTTTATTTATTAAAAAAACTGCACTACTTATATAAAACTATACTTTATATAAAAACTTTGTGAAACTTTGCTAAAAATGGTGTGAAAATAGTCTTGCAATTGGTTCCTCGGTGTAACCAGATTTCGCTCAATTCCCACATTTCACATTGGGCACAATACGAGGTTGTACCCAACGTTGCAACGGCGACAAATTCATCGCTTTGAGTGTGTATAGAAGTTTAAAAACCTAGAAAGCCAATAGCATGGTGATTTGCTTTATTTTCGCAATAACGGAACGCAAGGCCTGTGCTGACTCGCTCCTGGTGCACGGGTAGTGGGTACCACCTACCTTCATTTTGCTCGTTTGTCTATGCTCAGGAGCGGACGAATTAAGGCTGATGATGATGATGATAACTAATCAATCAGGTTATATGGTCGGTGCTCTGAAGCTGAGTGGAAAGGATCTTGGCCTTCCTTTTGACATTTATGTTTTAGCGATTCGTTATTAGTCATCGCATATTTTCCATATTCCGGAACAAAACGACGCAGCTATCTAAAACAACAATTAATGTTTGGGTAGGCCATAAATGATTAAATACAGTTGTTTTAAGAAAGTAGGTGGACTTGTTACCATGAATGTGGAATCCCTGCAACAAGTAGGTAGAATGTGCCTGTCCCTATCGGGTGTATGCGAATGTCAAGTCCATTCGATACTCGGCCCTAGTGCATAACACCACAAGGTATGTATTGGATGTGTCTTACTCACCTAATAATGAAGGCACCACTAGGCACTAGGTATTCTAGTCAGCAGTGATTGATTGATTTCCCTATAATGACTAGAGTGGGCAACGGCAAAGACCCGTCTACTGCTATAAAACACGTGATATATTATAGTGAAGTGTCGTTTGTTACATTTAGCCACACTTGTCCAAACACCGCTTTAGAATGAATGAGCGACGGGCGACTCGGGGCGACCGTCACTGAAAAGATATTAGTATATTGTGATCCTGTGCGTTTATGTCCGAGCGTATTGTGGCTGAAAGTCTCGACTTACAAAACATAATGTCTTCAAACGAACAAACAAAATTGTTTTGTTTAATTCGTAAACAACACATCCGACGTGGCGACTGTTAGACGGAGAGCACCTGCCATTCAGCTTCTTACTTTGAATGTATATCTCAATAACGGACATAATTGAAAACCTTAATTATTATTATTATATATGAATATAACCTAACCTACCTGAAACACATAAGCAACGCCCACGGCCCATCACGAGAATTCATTTATCATTGAACATTTGTTGCACTACACTTTAACCATACGCGATATTTTCTTTTGACATGATAAAGTTAATTTAATGTAAGGCCAGTATATTCGGGCGTTTTATGCATTGAGCGCAATCGCCCTGCCCGCACGACGAGGTACGCGTAGTCTCCAAACAAATGAACTTTCTTGAACCCGGCGTGAACTTATTGTCCGTCCTAGTATAATTTTAAACGTATGGCAACTTACTAGGTTTTTTTTTTACTTTAGTTTATTTCATAAGAATTACATTATATAAAGAGCGTTTTATGGTTTTGTTATCGATCCTGAACACACATGATCATTTTCTATTTTAATAATTACTTACTAAGTTTTTGTATTAAAATGGATACGTTACGTGAGTATTTAATCTTGAACATAAATACATATTTCCCTTCGCAGACTTTCTGAAGGCATATTTAGGATACTATTATTGCTTTCATATTTTCATTTTCATATTCATACCGTATTTGTGTCAATAACTTACAAATTATTGCATTATAATTGCCAATTTTTAAAGTATTAAATTGATATAGTATATATATATGCCATCGCGGACTTTTTTGGAGACCTTTTTAAGATACACATTTCCCCCATACATTATTTTGTTATATCTTAAAGGGTTTAGGCAGCGTTTTCGTTGAAAACTCCCAGGCGGCCTATTTTTTTCCGACACGTCCAACAATTATTGTTATATTTTAGCCAAGGCTTATAAAATTTTAATAAATTATATACAAAAACCTTCCTCTTGAATTGTCCTATCTATTAAAAAAACCGCATTAAAATCCGTTGCGTAGTTTTGAAGATTTAACGTACAAACGGGTACAGGGACGGAGAAAGCGACTTTGTTTCATAATATGTTTAAATGGATATAGCATGATATTGCTAAGAGATAGACATATGCCATCGTGGACTTTTTTGTAGACCTATTTAAGCTTCACAATTCCACCATACATTTTTTTGATGTATCTCAAAGGGTTTAGGCAGCGTTTTCGTTGAAAACTCCCAGGCGGCCTATTTTTTTCCGACACGTCCAACAATTATTGTTATATTTTAGCCAAGGCTTATAAAATTTTAATAAATTATATACAAAAACCTTACTCTTGAATTGTTCTATCTATTAAAAAAACCGCATCAAAATCCGTTGCGTAGTTTTGAAGATTTAAGCGTACAAACGGATACAGGGACGGAGAAAGCGACTTTGTTCCGTAATGTTTAAATGGATATAGCATGATATCGCTAAGAGATAGACATATGCCATCGTGAACTTTTTTGTAGACCTATTTAAGCTACACAATTCCACCATACATTTTTTTGTTGTATCTCAAATGGTTTAGGCAGCGTTTTCGTTGAAAACTCCCAGGCGGCCTATTTTTTTCCGACACGTCCAACAATTATTGTTATATTTTAGCCAAGGCTTATGACATTTTAATAAATTATATACAAAAACCTTACTCTTGAATTGTTCTATCTATTAAAAAAACCGCATCAAAATCCGTTGCGTAGTTTTGAAGATTTAAGCGTACAAACGGATACAGGGACTGAGAAAGCGACTTTGTTCCGTAATGTTTAAATGGATATAGCATGATATCGCTAAGAGATAGACATATGCCATCGTGGACTTTTTTGTAGACCTATTTAAGCTACACAATTCCACCATACATTTTTTTGTTGTATCTCAAATGGTTTAGGCAGCGTTTTCGTTGAAAACTCCCAGGCGGCCTATTTTTTTCCGACACGTCCAACAATTATTGTTATATTTTAGCCAAGGCTTATGACATTTTAATAAATTATATACAAAAACCTTACTCTTGAATTGTTCTATCTATTAAAAAAACCGCATCAAAATCCGTTGCGTAATTTTGAAGATTTAAGCGTACAAACGGATACAGGGACGGAGAAAGCGACTTTGTTCCGTAATGTTTAAATGGATATAGCATGATATCGCTAAGAGATAGACATATGCCATCGTGGACTTTTTTGTAGACCTATTTAAGCTACACAATTCCACCATACATTTTTTTGTTGTATCTCAAATGGTTTAGGCAGCGTTTTCGTTGAAAACTCCCAGGCGGCCTATTTTTTTCCGACACGTCCAACAATTATTGTTATATTTTAGCCAAGGCTTATGACATTTTAATAAATTATATACAAAAACCTTACTCTTGAATTGTTCTATCTATTAAAAAAACCGCATCAAAATCCGTTGCGTAGTTTTGAAGATTTAAGCGTACAAACGGATACAGGGACGGAGAAAGCGACTTTGTTTCGTAATATGTTTAAATGGATATAGCATGATATCGCTAAGAGATAGACATATGCCATCGTGGACTTTTTTGTAGACCTATTTAAGCTGCACAATTCTACCATACATTTTTTTGTTGTATCTCAAAGGGTTTAGGCAGCGTTTTCGTTGAAAACTCCCAGGCGGCCTATTTTTTTCCGATACTTCCAACAATTATTGTTATATCTTAGCCAATGTATATAAAAACTTAATAAATTATACACAAAAACCTTCCTCCTAAATTGTCCTATCTATTTAAAAAAACCGCATCTAAATCCGTTGCGTAGTTTTAAAGATTTAAGCGTACAAACGGTTACAGGGACGGAGAAAACGACTTTGTTTTATAGTAGTAGTAGTAGCTAACATGCGTACCCGGGATATTCTTCTGTGCATTATTAATAATAATAATAATATCTATGGACGCTTTTTACACCACGTCAATCTAGTCCCGTGGTAAGTACTCGAAGAGACTTGTGTTACGGGTACCAGACAACGGAAATACAATATATTTAATACGTTTTATATTAATACTTATACCTATTTAAGATTTTGATTATATAATACACATATTTAATACACAACCATGACCCAGGAACACAGAAACTTTTTTGTTCCCTGGCGGGATTCGAACCCGCGACCTCCGGCTTGAACGCCAACGCGCTAACCATTGAGCCACAGAGGTCATATTACAAACAGACACACAAATCATTGTAAATGAAATAAGTGTTAATTATCACCTCCATCACCATTCATCACCACCACCACCACCATCATTATTCTCGTCAGCGTCATCACCACCATCATTATAATCATCAACTTCATCATCATCACTATTACAATTTACACCCCCCTCCCTCACCACCACCACCACCACCATCATTATTCTCGTCAGAGACATCACCACCATCATTATTCTCGTCAGCGTCATCACCACGATCATTATAATCATCAACTTCATCATCATCACTATTACAATTTACACCCCCCTCCCTCACCACCACCATCACCACCATCATTATTCTCGTCAGCGTCATCACCACCATCATTATAATCATCAACTTCATCATCATCACTATTACAATTTACACCCCCCTCCCTCACCACCACCACCACCACCATCATTATTCTCGTCAGCGTCATCACCACCATCATTGTAATCATCAACTTCATCATCATCACTATTACAATTTACACCCCCCTCCCCCAACACCACCACCACCACCACCATCTTTATTCTCGTCAGCGTCATCACCACCATCATTATAATCATCAACTTCATCATCATCACTATTACAATTTACACCCCCCTCCCTCACCACCACCACCACCACCATCATTATTCTCGTCAGCGTCATCACCACCATCATTGTAATCATCAACTTCATCATCATCACTATTACAATTTACACCCCCTTTCCCCCAACACCACCACCACCACCACCATCATTATTCTCGTCAGCGTCATCACCACCATCATTGTAATCATCAACTTCATCATCATCACTATTACAATTTACACCCCCCTTCCCCACCACCACCACCACCATCATCATCATCACCACCACCACAATCACCCCGATCATCATCATCACCACCATTTAGAATTTAAAATTAATATTTTTATAATAAAGATGCGAGTAGCAAGGGATCGGCCGTCTTGGCGTTCATTGAGGGAGGCCTATGTTCAGCAGTTGATGGATAAAGGCTGATGATGATGATGAATTAGTAACATTAAATCGATATTAAAATAAAATTGAGGAAAAAACACGCTGATGATCATGATTACGACAAAAATGAGAAAAAAATATTAAAACTAAATATTGTTCAAATTTTTATTTTTATTTCCTATGTACACTATCATATCAGGCACCGGCTTATATATTCCACACGTTGTTTTAACGATCTATAGCGGCGGAGAGCCGCCAGGCAGCAGCGAAACATAGGTCCTACTTTGTTAACGCCTCGCAGGCAACTAAATTGAGGCCGCGCTGGGGACTAGTCGAGTTTTTCACATTATTTGATATTGAGAAAAATAAAAACATTTATTTAAAGAAGTAAGATCAGAATAAAATTCTAAATGTTATTACCTATTTTTTCATATAAATTTTGTAACTTAAAATCTCACATTCTTCAATTACAACTAGAAAAATAATCAAAAACATCTTGTGTTTGTGATTTTTTTTTATCGAGGCAAGTTACAATGATCGTGTTTTGAATAGGTTAATAAAAAAGAATGTATACTAAACTACAACATATATTTTTAACGGATCAAAAAAACCAACATTACTATGTTTACGACTTAAACAAAAACAGCCGCTTTGGGATATACTGGCCTTAAGCTCTTTCAGTTTATTGAACACGAACAACAAACATGTTATCATGACACAAGAATATCCCCGAGACCGCGATCGTCTCCGTCGACTAGAGACTAGAGCCGTCTAACGCGGCCTCTTTACAACCGACTAGTCGGCCAAAGTCGTAATCGGCACATCTCTAGTCGACAGTGATTAGTGATTACGTAATTTGGACGTAAACACAAAAGTCACAAAAACACCACACAACTTTTAGTGATAACAATTATAGTTGGCTGTATTTGGTATTGTTATTACCCACAGTCAGTTCCTGAACCAGGTGCCCGTGGTAGATGTTACGTGTGTAGTGGCGACGGCAGGAGCAGACGCGGGTCAGCCGACATGTGGTGCGTCTGCTCCTACTACCATCTTCTTCAGAAGCTTCGTCTGATTCGGAAAGACGGTCAGACAGTCATACTGTCCCCGGCGTGAGAGACATGTCATGGCTACATGTGCCTGACTTGGCTGGACTCGACCAGGGAAAGATTAATTTGATTATAGCCCATTAAATTAGAGAGGGAGTGGTGATCTCAGCTCTTCCGCGGCCGGCGTCGAGCCCGCTGATTGCCAGCTCCGACCTGTGATTATTGTAATAACTGTAGGTCAGATTTGAGACTTCGATATCGTAATATAACTACTAGCGTCATGTGTATTCATATAATTGTTTTGGTGCAAATTATTGCAATCTTCTCACATCCGGAATATATTTAGCCACGTGGCAGGAGCCTCGTCGTCCAGGCGCGGCGGGGGGCAGGTCCCAACCGTTATCCCACAGGAACAGGAACTGACAGCAAGTAGTGCTCGTGTCATGTGAGATGAAGATAGATGAAGCAAGACCGCGACGCGATGATACGGATCGGCGGCGAAGATCATTATACCACATTAATATAATATACTACAGGTATTAATATTAACCTTAGCCTTTTAACATATTCACATAATAAGCAGTTAATCGAGTTTATAATTACATAAATTTATTCATTAATATACAAATTGACTTCCGCTTATATTATCGGTCTTCAGTTCGGCAATGAGGCGAATAGCACACGACTCACGAGAGTCTGGCAATGGTCCTGCGCGCGACTCGAGTCGCCGCGCTGTGCAGCACACGAAACAATCGCCATCCACGAACACTCGCTCGTGGGCCAGTGCCAGCGTGCAGGACCTTCAGTAGCCACACCCCCTGACCCGTGTTCACCCGCGTATAGAAACTCTGCAGCTTCACCTCAGTGGATCCGTTACCCCGTGCATATTGGAAAAAATAAAATAGGGAATAAGGCAAAAAATTACATGCCATTATCAGGGAACTACTTCAAGTGCGATTGGAGTGTTTGATTGAGATTCGGGACCTTTCGAATAAAGCCTTCACATGATCATTAGACATCCTAACAGTAAGTTAACGATACTGAAAAAAATACCACTCGTACCATAAACTATCAATCAGTTTTTAAGACCGTGGAGCATAGCCCTCGCCCCTCGCCAAGCATCCGACGAACACGGGCCGATGATATTGGAACAATTATATGGAGCACTTTGGACCGCGACGGACAATTTTGACGTTGGCTGGATGTTAATAACATGACTAGACAAGTCAAACTCGTTGTATGTTACGATCGATGCGGTTATCGACGAGACACCGGCGAGATGAATCTGCGATGAATGTGTGCGTGTGTGTACAAGTGTGTGTTGTGGTACGTCACTGGCTGCGCGCGCGCCGACCGGTCCCGTGCTCCGGGGTCAACGTCACCCCCCGGCCGCGGCACTCGCCTCACCAGATGTAGAGATACGGAACGTAAACACATCTTGTCACGGGCTATTGTGTCACGCCATCGCACTGCAGTGGCGGTGTCAGAGACGGTGGCGGCCGGCGGGTGTCGTGGGGGATTCTTTAACATTAACACATTCAGTATTCGAGGCGCGGGCAGTCCGTTAACTTTTCGAATGTCGTACTAACGAGGGTTTCATGTTTAATCAGTAGTAATTGTTCGTCGGCCGCACAGACTACAGACACCCCAATGGGGCCAATCACGCGGCAGGGCGGACCACTGGGCGCTCGCACTTCTCGCGTTTGTTTTATCCTACTTTCTAGAATGTGTTGTGAGGATGTTGGCGTGTGTATGGCTCGGGTGCCGGTATAATACTCCTTCATTGAATGAATAAGGATTTGTACCGTATTTGTGTACTAGTATTACAATTACTTTTACAATTTACAATACCGCTTGCCATTTTTTTTAATGGATGGATGGATGTAATATGTTGTTATCTTGAGCGTTATCTTGATAAACGTATGCCATCGCGGACTATAGACCTATTTAAGATCTACACACATTATTTTTTTCATGCCAGAGGTTTTAGGAAGCATTTTCGCTCCTAGGCGTTTCATTTTCACCGTACTGGGGTTTTACCCGCATAGTCAGAAGTTGCCGTGGGATTTACGGGATAAAAACTTTAGGATAGTCCTTTCTCGGGTTTCAAACTATCTTTGCACCAAATTTCATTCAAAGAAGTTAAGGGGTAAAGAAGAGACAGCCATGAGTCTGAGTTACTTTTGCATTTATATTATTTGTAAGGAGTCCACACTCGAAAGGTCATCGGTCCCCATTAGGCTGACAGCTGTTTGTCTCAAACGATACCGTAGTACCGTAGTCTGTAAGGCAGGCGGGAATGTGAGGAACGCTGTACGCCGTGCGCATTTGCTTGGTGACTTGTTTGCATAAACATTGGCAATTGGGACAGTATTCGTATGTATTAGTATCGGCTACACCACAGGACTCAAGATTAGTCGCTGGTGAAAATAGAAGGGTTTACAAATGAAAATATACTGACTTAATAAAAACATATATCGTCACCCGTATAAGACCAAACGAGGGTCCTGCTTCGGACGTCGGAGGGACGTTGGTCGTTTATGGTCGGACTCTTGGCGAGACCATCGCTCAGGTGGTGCTGGCACCAGGACGAGATGAATCCTGGACCCCGGGTCTCGAGACGAGGACGGACTGCCGCGCCGCGCCGGTCTGGTGTTGTGTTTGACTTCACTTTAGTCTTGACTTGTAATTATGTTTAGTAGCGATAGGTCGTGTCGTGTCGTGTCGTGTCGTGTCGTGTCGTGTCTTGCCGTGTCGTGTCGCAGTCGACACTCATTTTGTTATTTTTTACGATGAGGGCCAGTAATTGGTTTAACATTGTTTTCTGTGTAATGACGCTATCTGTAGCCAGTAGCGGAGTATTTTCCTCTTTACCGTTTGTTTGTTTTTTAAATATGACCGACCTATTGTATTACACAAACAAGGATAAACAACCTGGCAGTTTTCTGTTTCATTAACGCCGTACTGTACTTGAACAACTAATTTTCTAAACGAAAAAATTGTACGCGCGCAGCGTGCACCCCCCGCCCCGCCCGCCAAGGAATGCGGGTTCCAGGTAGAGGGACGCCCGTTATGATTGGCTGTGGTCGCCGGCAGCCGGCAGCGCAGCCCGCAGCTGGTCCCGAACGCTAACCCAGTTCCACTTATCATAGGGTCGTCTGCGGTCACTCCGTCCGTATCTGTTTCGTACTTGTTTGATATGCATCTGTTCTCCCGCGGCTAGGGTCATACGGTATCATCATTCAACAAGATTAAGTTAGTGGATTATGGAATAGATATTATAATTAGCCGACTACGGGTCAAGGTATTTCCTGGTCGTGATTCCTATAACATTACTAAAGGTGTTAATCGTTTCCCTCGCGTGCCGTTGGTCGTTCTACTCCGTCAAAATTCTGTATCAACTACTCTATATCCTGTACTCTGTAGTCTGTAAAAAAACACAAACTTCATAATATTAATAGACATACTATTAATATTATTCGATTGTAGATGAAACGTTTAGGTGGTCACTATCAGAGTTTGTATTACAGCGTAGCTTCATGCAGGGGAAAGATAATATTCAATCGGATCTCTAGTTTTTTTCTAGATGATTTATCTCTGATTACCTTTTCATATGTCCCAACTCAAACGCTTCCTCATTGTTAGTCGTATTTTGTATGTTAGTTATTTCACCGACATCACAAGCAACCACCTAATATATTAACGAAAAATGTACGAGATGCAGTGTAAGGTTTTTATAAACAATAAATGTATCTTTCGCGTAACTATTATGATTTTAAAGATCATGTTCAGAACATTTTCAATTATTCATCATCAAGGCCTCCGAGTTCCGACACATACAGAGCTAATCGAGCAAACAAACTCTACAGCAGCTCCACTAGTACTAGTGTGTGCGAGATGAACGACGCAGACACCACTCGAACCCTATCATCCCTATTAGACAGCGGCAGCGTTGCGTTACCATTCCCCGCTGCTCTGTCTCGATGCACGGTGCTGATGTGGGCCGCCGCGGCACCACCACAGCACCTGTCACTCCGACCACTTGATCTGCAGCCGGGCTGTGCACTCCGTCCGATCCGGCGTCGAGTTCGGCTGCGGCCGGACTGGGCCTGACTCACGACTCGCTAAAGTATTCGGATCGTTTCGATGACTATTCGCAAATTATTCTGCAAGGTCAACGTGGATCGGATGCGCTCGCCGCGAGAGCGAGTGATGCAAGATTACAGATTTTGTTTGACTTTTATACTAACACATTATATTGTTCAATGCCGTCTGCAATTCGATAGCAACAGTATTTACCGTTTAGTTCTTTTTTTTTTACAAAAAGGAATTCACCATCACACCATAGCGGCATCCACAGACATCCTCGACACCAGGGAATTAGCAGATGCTTAAATATTCGCCCTCGCATTATTAAATATAGCAGCTTCTCTTTCGATAATATATTTTCAAGAGTATATTTTGAATGAAGCTTCAGCATCAAACGCAAATCTAATGTGTAATCGTATCGTAGGAAACGTGAGCCGATATGATATTATGGTCACTGTCCACAGGTCGTGTAACATGTTTAAAAGGCACAGTAAGAAGTTTTGATAAACAATTGACAATACTTGTACTGTTCAGTTATGTTTTGTACTTACCTATACTTTATAATATACATAATATAATATATTGTATGGGTATGTACATTAGAGAAATTAATCAAGACTACCTATCCTTGATAGTTGATAGGATAGGTGATAGAACGATATCGTAGCTTTATGTTGAATACCTACCGTGATCGGTAGGTATTCAACATAAAGCTACGATATCGTTCGTATATCTTTAAACGAGCAATCCTTGAATAATATACCTATATAATCTGAATCTCGGAAACGGCTCCAAAGATTTTCATTAAAAGCATACCATAAGCATGCAAAGATAACCCTATTGATCTATACTCCAGCCAATTTCGATGTAGAATGTTTGTAAACAAACCACAACAGCTGATTTTTAGGGTTCTCACTTTACAATTTATCATAATTTCATACTTTTAATTGTTTTATCATAAAAATCAATCAGACTGTCTATAATATTAATTGTTTAGTCATGTAAACATAAAACAATTACAATAACCATTTCAATTTACATGTAAATGGCCATTTATTACATTTTTATTTTTGGCTTTTTGTCTTAGTTTCAAATGTTGGCATCCCTAATACATTGTTCAGTTTTTGGTAGAAGTTATGAACCTTTTTTCATTTTTGTATTATACTATGATGTACAAATACTAGAAGAATCCCACAGTATTCCAAATAGTAAGTCCATTAATTTTTGTTCTATTACTAAACCAAATGACCAATGTCAGTGAAAATGAAAAAAATAACAATGTGGTGACGCTAAAACGATAAATTTCGCAATAAATTTAAGTGATCGAAGTCAGGACTTGACGTGATTAATGCGTTGTTAACTATTGTAGAGAATTTTCATTATACTTTTCATATTACAAAAATAATAGTTCTGTTGAAACTCGATAAATGGAATTATAACCTATCAAAGTAGTCAATAAAAATTATTATTACAATATTGCACTGTAGGTTTTTAAGATACATATTCATATTCAATATTTTATTAAAATTACAAAGAAATAACATTCAATAAAAATGTTTTTCGTCCCTGCTCCCGGCCGGTTGCCTAGCAGCGCTTTGTCATTAAACATTCTACATCGAGTTTGGCTGGAGTATAGCTATAATAAATAATTCATTTTTAGAAAATGTCGTTTTCTCCATGTTATCAGGCTATGAAAATGAAAAATCTATATTTTTTTTAATACAAACTACAATTTCACTGTCAATCATTATGTTATAATATCTCAGTGGAAGATTGGGCAATGTCGAATCTTAAAGAGCCTGGTCGAAGTCTACAGTCCAATTTTTTTTTCCAAGTTCTTTCTTTTGGAAGAAAAACTTCATCATATCATCTAAAAGAGTATCCAAAACAAAACAAAAAACCGACTAAATGCTCGGTCAACCAGGTACTTATAATAAAATAGCTGTCAGTTTTAAATTTAATTTTGCTAACTCAAAGCTAAATTCATTCAATTCAAGAGTTATTCTTTTTATTTTATAGACATTATATTGTATAAAAATTAAAAACACAAAATTCAATGCAGGTAATAGGTAGGTATCTAAGTAACTAGTAAGTACCAAGTACTATCCTAGTTGTAGCTCTGATAATTGACCTCGTGAGTCGTTTTGGAAGCACACGTTCAGCGCCACCTTAATCATGCCGGAGTCGATGTATCGTCATTCAATTACATTATATTTCGTCTAAATTTAAAGAAACAATAAACCTTATGCGTGAAATTTTTAAATGTTATATGAATCTTAGGATTTTATAAGAGACTGCATTATAACACTCGTATACTCACGAAGCAGGAATGTAAACAAAGCGTGGGGTGTGATTCAACAGTTAGATTATAAGATACATTCTCCCGTAACAAAGATATTGGAATTGCACTCATCGGTGGGTTATGGAGACTGATGTCGTACTATGTAGTGGCCTAGTGGGCAACAGACACGATCATAATTCTTATCTAAACGTAATAGTAACATAATATTATTATTTGTTTTATCTTTTTGTCGTGACATGAGATAGATGAGACGTAAATAAAAATTAAATGTAATTGTAATAATTATTATTCATAAAAGTATCCCCGTGACATGAGTGATGAGATACACGAAAGTGGAGACATAAATAAAAAAATATATGCCATGCAAAACTTTTGAAGATAAAATAATTAAATAAAATTAACGTATTTAATACATATGTATTTCATAGCAAGTTTTTGTGAATTGCACTAGTAAAAAGCTGGAGCTTACCGCAAAAGCTATGTTAATAAAGATGAACACTTTGTCGGCGGTACATATCCCGCGGGCGCACCCCATGCCGGCGGCTGGTGGGCTCCGGTGGTCGCTGGTGGCAGGAACGGTTGGACCAATCACTGGGAACACAACATGAGGCTAGACGACGGCGCGGCTCACTCGATACGCGGCCTGTAAGGCACTGGTGGTGGCGACTAGTCTTGTGTCGTTCGCGAACGATGAATGAATAGGAGCCGTATCTTCGCACTGTACTAAAAGAAACGTTTCCGAGCGCGGAGTTGTAATCGGTCTATTCGGTCTAATAGCTCTTTTCGGACTCGTACATGTTTTGAACCGCACGATTGTATGTGCGATAGGGATGGCGATCTGAGATCGATTAATCGAAGAATCGATTTTTCGAGCAGAAAATATCGATCTTTTAAATCGATATAAAGTACTGTGTCGATTCACTGAATCGATATATCACCCTTGAAAATCGACATTCGATTTTTTCTGTTTTGGTATAAACCATACAATTATTTGCATTTAGTTGAATGTGCCTGAATTATAAGAGTGCTGCCGGTTAAAGAGTTAACTACTCATAAACTCGCGAGATGGCTGTATATTTAGTATCCTTTACGCGCCTCTCTTTAATAAAAAAGTTACGTTTGTAGTCTTTGACTTTATGTATCTATAATCTGTGACGATTGATATTGCATTATTCATTTGTTGTTGTCGTTTAATGAATACTGTTATTAGCGTAATATAAGTATTTTCATGATTTATTTCTGTACTTTACTGGCAAGAACAAAAGAGCTCCATTTATCATCACGTTCACCCAATCGCCATGATGTATATGAGTATCGTTGGATCATCCGTTCCTTGTGAGCGCCTGTTTTCAATTGCTGGAAACATCGCAAGTGATGAGCGTAACCGCTTGGATCCCAAAAGGCTTGACAGACTGTTGTTTTTAAAAAGTTTAGATATTGAGCATTGGGAACTATAGTTCCCAGTTATAATTCCCAATGCTTAATATTTAAACTTTTAACTCTTACCTTATTTTTTACTTTTTTGCAATCAATAAAAACATTCAGTATATAAATACTTATTTTTTTTTATAGTTGATCTTATAGTTTGATACGGTAATGAAAATAATTGTTATTTTTGAATTCCCTGATTTTATTGATAAGATATCGTTAATTGCAATATTAATCTTGTTTTTAGTAAAATTGATACAAATTTACATTGTAAACGCAAACTTGAAAAAAAGATCGATTTTTTAAGAATCGATTTTGTACGCCTCGATTTTTTCGTGAATCGATTTATTAGACTACGATTCGAATCGATTTAAAAATCGATCTTTTTCGTAAAGAATCGCCATCCCTAATGTGCGAGCGAGAACGAGAAATAAAATACAGTCACTGTTCGTTTCTGTGTCTGAGAATGAGAGCGAGAGCGAATAGCCGATATTAAGACGCTCAGTGCTATTGCTAAAATTATGAACCTTATTCCTATGTAATAAGGTATAATTACGTTCTGAATACACTTGACAATAACAATTCCTACTGAACTGTTAAGAATTGGTAAATGAAATTGAATCCTATTCTTTGAGTGACAAGGCTACATGTTACGTGTAGCATTTCCTTAATAGTACATTTGTACTGCTAAGAATTGTTAACTTAAATTGATCCGTATTTTATATGCAACAAGGCATAATCACGCGAGCATATTCTTAAAAGTACATTTGAACTAAAACAATGGTTAAATTAAATTGATTCTTATTTCATATGTGACAAGGCGCATTTCTGTACTCTATGATACTAATAATACTGACCGACGGCGAAGACCGAATAGAGCTAATAGAGCTAATAGAATGAACTAGTTCACTGTCCGAAATGAACTAGTACGGAGCGATCTTAAAAATGACCGAGTAGGCACAAGACTAGTGGCGACTGGCGAGTGGCGAGCCACGACTCGCGAGCGCGGACGACGCGACGGACTGAGAGCGGAGCGCCCGCCGCCCGCCCGCTGCGGCCCGGTCGCCGGCGGGGCGCGGGGCCGGGCCCAAGGGGTTGCGCCCTGCCTCAGCCCCCGGACCCCTGGGTCTCAGTTCGAAGTTTGAACTCAACACAATTCACAAGCCAAATGATGCAATTATCTACTTTCAAAATAGATTTTCCGATTTTATTTCAAAGTGACGACTCTAGCATGAGAATAGGAGCTATAATATTGCTATTGTACCGGTTTGATAATACAATGTTAATTGAATGTAAGCGACAGTTATAAACCAGTCGGCGATGCCAACAGTAGGGAATGGGTTAGGGTACAAGACTTACACTAAATTATTTTTTTTTTACTAATTTTTGGCGAAATAATTATAATATGTAGTGATATTTCTACCTACCTATGATAGTATAGTTTTGAATAACTTTGTAACATTATGACTTTGGTAGGACATCGGAGATCGAACACCTCAGTCCTCCCGTGACTATGATGGTGTAAAGTATCCGAAAAATCGGACATGTTCAACAACTTCATAAGCCGTGATAAAATCGGTAAAAGTGACCGTAATCCGTAACTGACCTTCTAATTCGGTAAAAACACAAATTTCTCAAAAATGGCTCCCTTATAAATTATAATTATATGGACTTCATTTTCTTAAAATGTTATGACAAACTTGCTGAATAGCAAAGCTCGGCTCAAGCTGCCGAAATTCGGTTCAACTGAAATCTGAATGCATAAAACGAATTTCGGCCTATCCCTAATATTCTAATCCCTTACCTATATGATCAGGAACTACTGGTTCGAATTGAACCACCATTCTGCTACCACCCATAGAAGCGGAGCATCGATCAAAAATTTGGAAAAACGGGACAAAAACATTTCCTTTGAACCTTGCGTTTGCGTGCGCTGCGTAAACGTTGAACTTACGTAATAGTTGTACATTGCTTGATTTGAACTAATCTCATAGGATATTCTAAAGTATCGTAGTTTTGATCAGATAATGCCAGCCGCCAGGCGCACATGCACGTCGCCATTAGCTCTGAATTCTGATAGTGGCTACGGATCGGCCGTCTCGGCGTTCGTTGTAGAAGGACTGTGATGATGATCTCACCTTCCTAATGGTAGAAAGGGGAAAGACTCGATTTCATTACTACAGTCATCATCATAAACATTATTACTTACATTCCGTTTACCTATATTTTCTAATAAACAATAAGTCGGACATCACCAGTCACAGCGTTCATGGCGCTGCACGGGATATATGAACTTTTTTTTTCATTTTTGTTAACGAAGATCGAAATAACCGTATCAAATAATGAAAAACTAATTAATTAATGCTTTCGTCATATTTTAAATTATTTTTCATGATATTGTAATTTTTATAAAAAGCGCCATCTATGGGGGATTAAATAACAAAACTGCGATATTTTAGTTGGACGGACAAAGGGGCAGTCGAGGCCCAAGATCTTCATGAAAATATGCTTAAGCCAAATAATGTGTTGTTGCTATTTAAAATTTAAATTTCCAATTACCAGCCCCTCAACGACCACACAAATCTGGTCAGTGGATAGGCATATCCATGTAATGTAGTAGGGTCGCCATGTGAGGACGTGAGAGGATGTTGGCGTGTGTACGGTTCGGGTGGCGGTATAATACTCTTTATTAAATCAATACAATATATCTTATATACTAATACATATGTTAGGGCACTACATTTCCCTTCCTAAAATTAAAAAAAAACTTAAATATATTTTATGTTTTTTTTTTTTACAATAATTATTAATTTCTAATATTTTGTTTGATAACATATTTTTATAATAACAATAACACAACAATAACAATGACAAATGATAATAATAATTTTAACATTCGATAATATTACAAATATAATATGAACAGAACAAACATTTTATAACTTGGATAATAATTATTTATAGTATGTTATAGAATGACAACTCAGGAGGTCGTAATGAGATGAGAGTTTGTTTATTAATTCCATACCTAAAAGGTAACGATATCAAATACATCTGTCCAACGATAAGTAATAACAATGTTTCAAATAACTTAGCTATTTAAGGTTCTCGTCACTAACTGATATTACAATTGTCACTTATAACATTCATCATCATCATTTGTATTAATCACTTTTACATAGTCATTTTTATAACTTTCATGTTATTTTTACATAGTCATTTTCCTATCTATATACACATAAGTGTATACATGTTTTGGATCTTTTTTATTTCCTTCTCCTCCTACTAAGTTCCTACTTTATTTCATCATCAGTATCATCATTATTCTCATCAATACTTTATTTATTCTCCATAAATTCCTACTTCCTATCATATATTTTCGTTGGGTTTCACATAATATAACCCTAACTTAATATCTTTATCTTTTATTCCTTTATTTTATATTTCAACCTATACAGGCTACATACACTTTATTTTCGTACTCTTTGTACTCATTTGTACATTTTATTTATTTATTTTTCCTCGCATATTCTCTTATACATCATTATACTCTCTTTTTACATAATATACTCCCCTTTCCATAACTTGTGGTTATCATTTAAGTCTCTTTAGACTCCAACATATCTCACGGAGGAAAGCTCGTTCACACCATGATCGAATGGAAGGATTTAACTCACAATTTCAGACAATTAACTATATGTCTTTTTCTTTACTATATATTTTCATTATATTATCTCCTCTTTTATTTCTTTTATACCTTCCTACTTCGTTTCAAAATAGTATGTGGACTATATGTCATTAAAAAAAATCTTGGAAAAACTCGTCTCCTTTAATTTAATACAATTCTTAGCATTTCCAATCGATGGGCGGGTGATCAGTCCGTTCATCGAAGGAAGTGTTATTTAAGAAAGTATATTTTTGTCAATTCATTGTTTCCTACTTTTATTCCTAACCCTCTTTATTTATCGTAATAATGCGTTTGCAGCCACATTATTCGTAAATCTAGCCAACTCTTTTAATCATAGCTACTTTCCATTTTCATGTCAATCCGGTTAAATACGTAATTAATCTACTTAATTTTCTAAATCAAGAAAACTATGAATGTTATAAATTCATTGAACCTAAATTATTTATCTAAATCATAATTAATTTATTCTTATTTATTCAATCAATTCCATAATTTTCTATTTAATTAACGACATGAGAAAAAAAAAAACATCTATATTATTTTATATCAATGACCAGCAAGTATCCAACACAAGAATGTACTACGTTGCAGTTTATATTATTGTTAAAAAAATATACATGAGATATTTTATATCAATACAATATGAATATAAACTGACAAAATGTTGATGACATTTTTTTTAGAAATACTTCAATTATTATAATAGATTATAATATTATGCCTCCTACAAAATTTAAAAATAAGTAATTTATTTATTTTATTTTACAAAATTATTTTTAAAACCATAATAGAACAAAAAAAATTATACCCAATGTTTGATCAACTTAAGAAGGTAATGGATGGGCCAACTTCTTTCGGTAGACAGCTTATTTTGCTCTGATATCTCCCGGCACCTTTCCTCTGGATTCCTTGGACAGTAACATCTCCCGGCAATCGCAAAAAAAATATCGCAAACTTTTCTCTATAAGTAGCTGTTTAAGATACACAATTGCACCATACATTATTTTGTTATATCTCATACGGTTTAGGCAGCGTTTTAATTGTAAGCTCTCAGAGGGCTTATTTTTTCCGACATGCTCAGGATTTTACCTGTATAAGTTCCCTTTGCCCTTTGCTTTGGAAAGCCGGTATAAAAACTTTTATTTTTAATAGTATAGTATAAACAGACAGAGTTAGTTTCGCATTTACAATATGCGCAGGGATTATGATGACAGTTGCACGCGACGTGCCCAAATTGATTTGTGAACAATGACAAGCATCAATCAGTCCATGTGTTATGTGACGAGCGGGCACGAGCAGGTAGATGCGGGTAGTAGCGGGTAGGTGCGGGTAGGAGCGGCAAGGAGCTGCAGGTGCGGGTAGGAAGCGCACGAGGTAGCTCCTCCCCGCTCCCGCAGCATCGTGGGCCACCTGTTGCGGCGCCAGCATTGATTAATGCTGCGAGAGATCTCCGTCTCCGTCCGTCGCTTCGACCGCCGACACCCTGACCTATTAAACTCCAGTTAACATTTTATAACATCACACAATTTATTACGACATGAGTTATGACATAACATAATATATTCTCGTGTATGTTTGTTTATAAATGACGGTTTGATATTATTTATAAGTATTAGAAAATAAGTTTGTATGTCGATTACAATTTGTTTGGTTTTGACAACTTTTATTAGTTTCACCTTCTAGAAACTCACAATAATTTTCAAACCGAAATAATGCCTCGCAGAAAGTCAAATTTAGGCCATTGTACGTACGTATTAGCCACACAGAAGGATCAAGAAGACGGATTTCGAATATCATTGAGGAGAAGCGAGCAACCGTATCAGAGAGGAACAGACTAAGCACCAACCAGACACGTAACATGGACCCAACAGAAAAACGAGCAGCCAGGCTTGAGGATACACGATTGCAAACATATCCGTCGCGTTCTGCGGCAGCAAATTTGGTTTGTTTCGAACGAAATGAACGCGAAAGGGTGAGGATAGCTAAAAGACGAACACAAAGAGCAGTTGATCTGCATCTGGAATACAATCGCCTTGCGCTCCGATTTCCAGCTGTTGATTATATTATGTAGTTCAAGTCAGCATGTTGTCTTCGGTCAGATGAGTCATGTCTGTATTATAGCTACTGCCAAGTGCCAGGCTTTAAAGTTTTATAATGAAACGAAAGGGATATGTTGCGTTGGCGGAAAAATAAAATTGCCTCAACTTGATGCACCAAAAGAGCCATTGAAACTTAAAAGCCTTTCTTGCTGGATTATTATCAAAAACATGATACATGGACCATGTGGTTCACGAAATCCAAATTCACCATGCATGGTAGATGGGAAATGTTCTAAGCAATATGTTATAGGTATGCTCAAGTATTCACAGCTAACACAGTTACAAGCGACGATGGATATCTTCAGTATAGAAGACGAGCTACTGAAGACGTTGGAAATTCGGCAACTTTACACAGGCCAAATGGTGATATTGATGTAGACAAGCGTTGGGTGGCTCCTTATTCTCCTTTGATATTAAAAACATATTAAAAAACCCACATAGAATCAAATCAATTAAATACATATTATATTAATAAATGGCAATTTATGTCTGCAATCTGATAAAAGTGACAAAAATGCAGTCCGAGATATCGATGAAATTTCTCAATACCGGGCTGGAAGATGCATAAGCAGCAATGAGGATGTATCCGTTTTTTCCGTTTCCCATGCATGACCGCAGCTCACCGCATCAGCTGTGGTTCGTTTGGCAGTACATTTAGAAAATGGACAGCGTGTTGATATCACAGATGCAAATGTACAAGAAAAGCCCTTAATCCTCCTGGTACAAGTCGGACTCTTGTGCCTTTTGCCCCCTATTCTAATAAGAGGGGTACAAAGAGCCCCCTCGGCTTAATTCGCCCAAGGTGTTACTGTTGGGGTCACTCTGGGCTACTGAGCCCCACCGCCACGACAAGGCCTAAACCGTGGTGGGGTTTATTCCAACTTGTGCGGAGCTTTTTAATATTTAGTTGTCTCAGCGCCCGATTAACTTCTTTTGTGATTATGTCTGAATAGACACATTGACATTTGCCATAACTACTGACGAGGCCCAAAGATAAGAAAAGAACTGACTCTTGTTTCAGTGAACTGTGAAGTAGATAATAAACGGATTTACGTAGTCAGACTTATAAGTCGATTAAAGTGTGTGTTGTTGGAAAGAAAGAAAGATACGGTCGACGGACGGTCAAAGGAGTCCTAAAAAATTATAATCCGTAACAGTACTATTATATATGAAGCAACTTCGCTTATCGATGCCGGTGAAGACGCCTTCTACATTACGTTACTTACATAGTTTATGGTTTTAGTATTTAATAATAGAAATCTTAATTTTAACTTAACAATTTCATTATTAGTTATTTTCGAATGAGCTGAGGTTTCAGCAATGTCAAATCAATGCTGTAAATGGGACAGCTGTATCAATGATATGTCTATTAGCGGCCTGTCGGGAGTCCGAGCGAGTAGCGACCCCCGCTCATAGTCTGAACTCTGATGCGCTGTGACGCGCGCCTGTGTTATGGCCACTATCATCTATCATATGGCCATTATTGCTACGGGCTACCACCATTCTTTATATTTACCAACCACTATTTTGTTCAACTTACTTCGTCTATCCTCCACTCATTAAAAACTAATTTGAGGAATATTTATTGAGCAGAAGAAATTGTAGGTGTACTGTGTACACCAGCTCGTAAAACGTGCATTTTGTAAAATACAAAATATGAGACATTAAAGCGAGCAGCTCGTGTCGTTTAGATTTGATGTGTAAGACATCGTCGGACGCTGCCGGCGCGGCGTCACTATACTCGCGGTATAGGCAGTTAATCGACGGCGGTGGCTGCCCGCTCCGATCCTAATGGGGTCAATTGGGAGGTTATTGTCTCCTTTTTAGGCACTAACTATTGTTAATGGACTGTTGATCGCCCGGCCGGTACTCTGGAGCCGTAGCGCCCCGGCGGAATGCAGAATAAGCTAATGAGCGTATAAACACGAGCATCTCCGGAATGGGGTCAGTTCAATTATGGTCGAGAATGTTTTCGTAGTGAATTTTCTAACTCCTGACACCACCATTAGATATAGCATCGTATTAATATCAATTATCAATCTATTCGCACGATTTTGTGAATTGATTAGCAAAATACTAATTTATATACAAGATTAACGTAATACCCGGTTACAATATTACGCTGCTCTACGCCCGGTCCCCTGCACCATGGGACCTGCAAGTCTAGCGCGTGAGTGAAGAAGAGAGGAGGAAGTATCTGATGAGTAAGAGAGCTAGCGAAGCCGGTTGAGCGGCAGGATAGTGCACTGCACCCGGCAGTGCAGTCTTCCGCGACAGGACACGGCTCCTTTGAAATTTATCCACGTGGGCAAGCACCAGAGGACTTGCCATGGTGTCACACTTCTTAATAAACAGACTTAAGGTCCTTATCTTCGACAGATGGCTTTTCACAAGTTTTTCCACAAAAACACATAGTGAGTAAAAGGCGCTTCGGCGAAACATGCGTAGACAAGAAGCTAAAATCATAATATGTATTTGAATATACTTCGTTTATTGATATCAGCTTTGCCGCAGTCCAGTAAACATGACTAATGTTTATTATTCTCGGACTCAGATATTGTATCTATTATATACCTTTATATGTCGAGTAGCATGTATTTGCTCGGTGTCATAGCTTATAGATATATGTGATTGGTAAGGTGAGGTGTGAGCGGTGTTACGACAGGGAAGTCGTCAGGCGCATCACCCGCGTTACGTGATCCGACGCGACGCTAATGCGAATCTGATGCGCTCGCCGCACCGGCCGCTCATCCTCCGCACATCGCGCAACACCTGACGACACCACGTACCAGTCTGTGATACCTACTCTGGGCTCGCGTGTGACGGTGTGATGCTCCCGTCACGTCACATGCCTGACGCTGATTACTCAGTTTTACGATAGTTAATCAACGACAACTTTGTGTGAGAACGTAAATCGTAATTGATAAATGATATGTAATGGTTGTATAGGACATATGTATACTCGTATAGTGACTAGGAGGAGGACGGTATAAGAGTCAGACCCTAGGGCCTAGCCTCAATCGCTACTGGCCATATAACTCTAGTTAATTAAAGGTGTCGCCATGTACAACATGAGTCATGACCCTAGCCACCAAAATTACGATGTACCTAGTTGGCAGCGTTTGTATTTGGTACAACGGTTCCTAAAACTTATCATTTTGATATAATTCGTCCACATTCAACAGCTGCATTTCTAAAATATATTAAAAAACATCGCAAAGAGAAGTCAAAATGACGTAATTTATATCTGTAATATCCAGCACAAAATAAATGAGAGACGTTATTACAAAACAATACATAAGTACTTGATTTTTTATTTTTATTTTCCGTAATATTTTTTTATTCTTTGAATATTTTTGTTAACAACCGCAATTATCGGTAATTACAAAAACACTAATAACACTAATTAATTAAGGACGCGTTTACAAACTTGATAGGTACAGAATCGAACAACTACATTGAAAAAGTCACGCACACAAGCGCACCCGCGCAATACGCACGCTTGCGTGCGGGAATAATAGCCAAGTAAACGGATTTGATACTTTACAAATATTTGTTATTTTTATTATTTATAACACAAAATTATATTTTATTTCTGTTTGTTTTTACTATTTATATATTTATTTATTTATTTATTTATTTCAATTACACAATTCTCTGTACTTACAGTTAAGCCAAGACGTACATAGAATAAGCGAAAACTATATTATTAATATATATTTTTTAATTACTAAGTTGTTATTCGGAGGTATTTTCAAAGTATTTTGAACATGAGTGGATAAAGTGAGTGATATTCGTTGTGAACATGTCAACTGTGGTATCCGATGCTAACAATTTATTTAAAATGGTCAGTGCCGAGTGCGTCGGTGCGCTCTCGGCAGCCCGCGTCCGCACCACGTCCACCGCGAACAGCGGCCGACAGCGCCACGACACATTGCGGCGCGGTACCCACAGTCCACAGCGACCCAATGCTACCGGATTGTCGATTTTATTATTTAATAATAAATAATAATGCAGCACGAGAGCACATTTGCGTCGCAACTCCAAAGTATCCAGCCCCACCATGCCACTAACATACAAGGAAGGATACAGATAGGGATAATATCCATACAATTTAAAATAAAGAAATCGGGCAAATTTACGCTGCACTCGTTCCAACATTAGTGTGTACTTTTTTTCGTGCGGATTCCATATAAACGCATTATATTCTAAAATACTGCGTACATATGCAAAGTACAAAATCATAATAGACGTTTTGTTTTTAAACCTAGTCGTTTGCCTTATGATAAACCCAAGAGATTTGTAGGCTTTTTGGCAAGTCGCTTTTATATGTTCATTAAAAGTCAAGGAAGAATCAAACAACAACCCCAAATCGCGAATATTATCTACTTTAGTCAGAGTCTCACCTTCAATGCTGTAGGAATACGCTATCGGCGATCGAGATCGTGTGTAACACATAGTTTTACATTTAGAATTATTAAAAGTTAGTTGATTTTTCCTACTCCACAGGCATATATTGTCTATGTCACTTTGTAATGCCAGGCAATCCGATTGATTCTCAACTTTTAAAAATAATTTTAAATCATCTGCGAACATAAGGCATTTGGCCCTAGTTAGTGTATCGGGTAGATCGTTGATCATAATAAGGAACTGGGTAGGTCCCAAAATACTACCTTGACTGACTCCAGAGTATATAGAATACGAATCGGAACGAACTCGTCCCAGCTGTACGTACTGAATGCGTCCTGATAAATAACTGGCAAAGTATTTTATTAATTTGGGCGTAAAACCTATTTTCCAAAACTTTGACAAAAGTACTTCATTGTTAACACGGTCAAAGGCTTTTTGAAAATCAAAATAGGCAACGTCAACCTGTTTTCTTTGATCTAACGCTTTGGCCGTGTAGTCAACAAAGTTGGTAAGGTTAGTCGCAGTCGAGCGACAGGCGCGAAAGCCATGCTGCGAGTCGCATAGTCGTGAGCGTATTTGCGTTGTGATATAATAATTCAAGATACTCTCTAAAACCTTACCGAAACCTGAGATAATAGCAATAGGGCGGTGATTGTCAATCCTAGATTTACAGCCGCTCTTGGGTATTGGAGTAACGCGTGATTTTTTCCATATATTCGGATATGTACCATTTGAAAGCGACTGATTATATATAAAATAAAGTGGTTCCAAGAATACTGAGATACAGTCCTTAATAAGGTAGGGAGGGATACCGTCCGGTCCTACTGCGGAGAGAGCTTTGAGACGCTTAACAGATGTTTTTATGTCCGACTTAGTTATATGTTTTATAGATACACTCGAAGAAGATAACATATCAGGCTCTGAGCAAATACTATCCACATCAAGATTGGACTCTTCCGGTAAGAAAACCGATTGGAAATAAGCAGCAAAGGCGTTGGCAGCCTCATAACCTGATATGAGTCGCCCATCGACCTCGTATTCCCTGCGCATACGACCAGACAAACGCTGTTGTTTTATAAAGTCCCAAAACTTAGATGGATCTTCTTTGAGATTGTGCTCTAATTGTTTTATATAATTCGAATAGGCTTCACTTATTAGATTTTTGACCTTAGTTCGATAATATTTATGCATTTCTTTATTAAATTCTTGACCGAACTGCTTAAATTTTTTTAGATGGAAATATTTTATTTTAATGTTACTTATTATTTCTACTGTGAACCATACTGGATAAGAATAGTGTGACCTGTCACTCATAGGTTTCTTTTTGGGGACACACTCATTAAAACATCCGTAAATTTTCTCATAAAATAAATTAATCGCATCATCAACATTCTTTATGACATAAAGTTCATCCCAACTCAATAATTCAAGACGGGAGTAAAGAGTGGAGTAATCTGCTTTACGTAAATTCCAGTCGTCAGTCTGAGAACTTAATTTACAGTCATTGAGGAAATTATACTGTTTATTATAATTATTATAATAAAGTTTGACTAAGATAGGAGGGTGATAAGCATCGATGGGGACTAGCGGTAGTGTGTCTCCGGACAGATAAATATCGTTGGCGCAGTTACATAACACTAGATCCAGCATACCTCCAGAACCATTGACAATAGTGTTTATCTGATTTAATGTACAAAATGACAACAAATTACTATATTGAAAAATAGCATTTTGACTCATGGATTTTAGATTAAAATCGCCAAATATTATAATTTTGTACTTGTGGTATGTAGTACATAAATCCTCAAGGATTTTGATAACCGAGTAGAAAGTATCATCACTGGAACTGGGCGGTATATACAACACACAGCAAACTATTTTTATCGATCGCTTAATTGTAACGAGCGCAGCTAATATCTCAACAGTGTTTAAGTCGGTATGAGTGTTATTATCTAATGAAATACCTTTTATTGTGTGACAATCTCGTGCTGCCAATAGAACTCCACCCCAGCCTGTGTCATTGCCGCGGTCTTTCCTTAACACTGAATAATCACTAGGAAATACCTCCGAATCACTTACACTACTAATTAGAAACGTTTCAGTTTATATATATATTATAATATGTAAGTAAACTGATATCTGTAATTCATCTTGGTGGGGGGGGGGGGCTCATAATTGCCACGCTGAGCAGGCGCATTGGCGATCGCAGATGATGATGAAGTCACATCGGCAGCACTGCTGCCTGATCCGAGTGGCACGGGATCGATCGTCTTGACGTTTATTGAGGGAGGCCTATATTCAGCAGTGGTTGGATGAAGTTTGATGATGATGACGATGGTGATATCTATTTGTTTGCGAGTGGCAAATGATCGGTCGTCTTGGTGTTCATTGAGGGAGGCCTATATTCAGTAGTGAACGGATGAAGTTTGATGATGATGATGATATCTATTTGTTTGCGAGTGGCAAGGGATCGGTCGTCTTGGTGTTCTCATTGAGGGAGGCCTATATTCAGCAGTGGTTGGATGAAGTTTGATGATGATGACGATGATGATATCTATTTGTTTGCGAGTGGCAAATGATCGGTCGTCTTGGTGTTCATTGAGGGAGGCCTATATTCAGCAGTGAACGGATGAAGTTTGATGATGATGATGATATCTATTTGTTTGCGAGTGGCAAGGGATCGGTCGTCTTGGTGTTCTCATTGAGGGAGGCCTATATTCAGCAGTGGTTGGATGAAGTTTGATGATGATGACGATGATGATATCTATTTGTTTGCGAGTGGCAAATGATCGGTCGTCTTGGTGTTCATTGAGGGAGGCCTATATTCAGCAGTGAACGGATGAAGTTTGATGATGATGATGATATCTATTTGTTTGCGAGTGACAAGGGATCGGTCGTCTTGGTGTTCATTGAGGGAGGCCTATATTCAGCAGTGAACGGATGAAGTTTGATGATGATGATGATATCTATTTGTTTGCGAGTGACAAGGGATCGGTCGTCTTGGTGTTCATTGAGGGAGGCCTATATACCTATTTTCAGCAGTGGATGGATGAAGTTTAATGATGGTGACATCTATTTGTTTGTGAGTGGCAAATGATCGGTCGTCTAGTTGTTCATTGAGGGAGGCCTATTTTCAGCAGTGGATGGATGAAGTTTAATGATGATGATGATGATGATATCTATTTGTTTGCGAGTGGCAAATGATCGGTCGTCTTGGTGTTCATTGAGGGAGGCCTATATTCAGCAGTGAACGGATGAAGTTTGATGATGATGTTGATATCTATTTGTTTGCGAGTGACAAGGGATCGGTCGTCTTGACGTTCATTGAGGGAGGCCTATGTTCGGCAGTGGATGGATGAAGTTTGATGATGATGTTGATATCTATTTGTTTGCGAGTGACAAGGGATCGGTCGTCTTGACGTTCATTGAGGGAGGCCTATGTTCGGCAGTGGACGGATTTAGGCTGATGATGATGAAGTCGCATCGGCAGCACTGCTGCCTCATTAGAGTATCACGGGATCGGTCGTCTTGACGTTCATTGAGGGAGGCCTATGTTCGGCAATGGACGGATTTAGGCTGATGAAGTCGCATCGGCAGCACTGCTGCCTCATTAGAGTAGCACGGGATCGGTCGTCTTGGCGTTCAATGAGGGAGGCCTATGTTCGGCAGTGGATGGATTTAGGCTGATGATGATGAAGTCGCATCGGCAGCACTGCTGCCTCAGCATAGCACGGGATCGGTTGTCTTGGCGATCATTGAGGGAGGCCTATGTTCGGCAGTGGACGGATTTAGGCTGATGATGATGAAGTCGCATCGGCAGCACTGCTGCCTTAGAATAGCACGGGATCAGTCATCTTGGCGTTCATTGAGGGAAGCCTATGTTCGGCAGTGGACTGATTTAGGCTGACGATGATGATGATGATGATGATGATTATGATGATGATGATGATGATAAGTGAGCAAACGTCGAGAGGGAACGTCTTCCCACCTGGTTATAATGACCAACCAACATTTCGTCTACCTATGTATATGAAATAAACCAATTCCATAAAAATATATTGTGGTAAAAAAAAATATTGTAAAGTATCAAATCCAATCCAAAGTATACAATATCAAAAATAAATCGCGATGTTTTTTGAGTCGAATTGCTGCTGACAGGTGACGCAGTGTCCACCCAGAACCGCGGCCGAGCGCGGACTGAGTTCTCATTTCAAAAATGTAAAAGAAATCAAGACCGAGACAACGATAAAATAAACCTTAATGCAATGGAATAACATTCATCTTTAGTAGCAAAATTGGTAAAAAAATTAGTTATCTTCTTTATTTTTTTTAAGACTATTTTTAGCATTTTTGGGTTATTTTCTTGTCCTTTATTTAAAATTGAACATATTTCCCTGCTCCTACTATTTTTTAAAAACCTTAATAAATGTGGATATTAGACCAAAAGGGTACCGTAATTCTAATCGATTTCGTTCGTTTCATGGAAAATGGTAATGGAAGAACGTTGATTACTATATAAAAAAGCAACATTTATCAAAAAAATATGCGTTACCCTTGTAGATAAAGAACCATTCTATATGAAATAAATAATTTTTATATATGATTTTGTGTACTTTTGTTACAAGCGGTACAGAAAAACAGCATAATTTCGTCTGATTCGTAAACGCGTCCTTAAGTACCTACTTATATGATTTTAATACAAATCAAATAAGGCAATTACCTTACTATTTAGATTTTAGTTTCTACTGAGGTATTCATATGGCTGCGTATGTGTGAGTGACGAGTGTGCGTGTGTGTGATGTCGCACACGTTTGGTATTTACTATTCACTATTCAGTGTGGTCAGCATCAGGCCGCGGTGGTCGTGGGGAGAGGTTGTCATGTGCGATGGAAGAGGACAGATCTCGGTCGGTCGCTAAAGCTACAGTGGATTAAGGACCAGGAATTAAAAGTAAAGAAACTTGAGAGGGTCGCTTGACGCTTCACAAACAAAATCCGTTACAGTGAAAAGACATTTATTAGTGTTCACCATCAAGTATCAACATACATTAGTTATTACATACTTATAACACTAGCGAGTACACGATACATGGCACGCGCCGCTCCGCGACACACCACACAATACACAGACTTTACTGATCACCTTGACAACAGATCAACCGGTTACAGACTTGTATGTAAAACACATTAGCCAGTCATCACGGGCACCTTAACATCTCCTGTCTCAGGGAACACTGAACACACAACGAGCCGCCCGGGCTAGTTCCCGTCGGCCATCCAAGTATCATTACAATAATCGATCATACAATTACAATAATATTAACAATGACCAATTTAAGTTAGTCTGACGTTCAGTTCCAGTGCCGCCAATCAGTCTACTTCACTCGGATGGAGATAAAGTATTTGTACGGTATAATTGATCTTATAGTTTTTAGTTGTGAATAAAATATTTTATAAGACGAAATGCAAAACAGATTATGTGAAGTGTTGGCGTGCCGCGGGCGGTCCTACATCTAGCCGCAAGCGTGGCGGACTGGCGGCCGCCGGCCGCACGGAGCGAGCTCGGTCACACCGTCTACCTATCGTAAGGCACGATCGTTTACGCTATTGAGCTACTAGAGCTACTAAAGTTACTCGACTAAATAAAACTACTAAATGTTGAATCGAAACGGGCGCCCGGCTCCGTGGGGTGGCGGCGGTCGGCTCACGCTCTACAAACCTATGACTACAGCGGCGATCATCTAAAACAACATGGCGGCTCGTCCGCGAACTTTGTACTGGGCACAGGCGGAAGGTACACCTCTGTATAAAATATAAATAAATAAAAATGCAAAAATCAGTCTTAAAAAAATACTTGCACGGGCAGTGTGAGTATCGCTGGTGCAGTCTTCAGTGGTAGACGAAAAACTTATTTCTAGTATTATAAATCTATAAAAAACAACAACACAAGCTTACGTCGAACACGCGGTCGGTTACCCTAGGGCAGTACGAACAATATAACTAGACACAAACAACACACAAATACATCGACCCACCATACCCCGGCTGGCTGTCGGCTGCTACCGCGCCGGACGTCACGCGTCCACGCCGCACGCTGCAGCACCGCGCCGGGCTGACACAGACCGCTTCACATCATTCTAACATATCCTCTAATATTATTATTACTATAATATGTCATAAGTATCTAATTTGATTCATATGAATTGCATAAAATAGAATACTGCTTATATTATAAATTGCTTGTCAGATCTATTTTTGTAAAATAAGTATTAAGTAAAAGTTGTCACTTGTAAAGATGTTACCATCAGTGTTGAATATATTATATGATTAATATTGTTATAATGTTAATGTATTAATGCTTATATTGTTGGTGTCTAACTTGAAACAAATAAATAAAAGCAACGGCTAGTTGTCAGCTAAAACAGTTATAATGTTAATAGTGACACACATTAAATGTGATAGAAACATATCATATCAATGATGATGATACAAATTAAGCCATTAAAACCTCTACCTTCCCCGGGAAAATAGAATACTAACGCCCGGTTTCAGCCCGAAAGGCTGATCAGTGCAGAAATTAACAAATCAACTGTCAAACCTCTTGTTATGTTTCAAAGGAGTTGCTAGGAGCATGGTTAAATTACTTGATTTGATCGGCCCGTCAGTTAACATAGCCACTACAATGAATATCTGTCAAATTTGACTCTAGAATCGTATGTTAACAGCTATTAACAGCCATGTTAGTTGACATACACTTTGACCAACATTTCAGAAACCGGACGTTACTGTATAGGAATGACACTAGCTTACGACAAATAATTTGACAGCTAGTGTCATTCCCATACAATAAGTATTCTATTCTATTTGTTTAGCGATTGTGCCACTTGTGTAGGGGGGCAGAACCACCGCAATGAATTGGCGGACCATACAAGTCACAGTCTCATACCGTTCTTGTGTGGCAAACACACAGGTTACATACACATTTATGTAAATCAGTCTTTAAACTATAATAACGAATATCAGCTGCCGTTAAAATAGGTGGATTTGAGTAATACTTATATAAAATGCTCTTTCTTTGCACTGTCATATTGTACCTGACTAGGAGCAAGAATATTATAAAAAAAATTGTACGTATCTACCGGCCGCACACGGGCCGTCCTCGACTCGAATCGTTTAAATAATATACTGACTGCCAAGATGACATATTCTCTTAGTTCAGCTCATAGGTCATGAAAGTCAGGACATTATTCACTTTATAAATATTACTGCTTGTCGGAAAACTCTAAATAAATCAATAAATGTACTTTATCCACGATACAAACGAAGAATAGTATTTTCTTGTCGCGATGTCACCCGAGCGGTCTCGTCTCCGCGTACCGCCGCTCGTGCGATATCGGCTCGGCGCGGGCCTCCCTACGCCTTGTAGTGCGTGGCGGGGCGGGCGCGCAGGCATAGCGCCAACGCCAACAGCAGCGCGGCGCCATGCGCGGCCAGCAGAGCGGCAGCAGCCGCCAGCGGCGCGCGCGCCACGCTCGCCAGCGCCGCCGCCGCGCGCTCCGTGCAGCCGTGCGCGTGCAGGCCCGCCCCCCCGCCACCCGCCACTGCGCGACGCGCCGCCTCGCACTCCGCGCCCGCCACGACGCAGCACGACGCGGGCACAGAGTATGTGGCGGGCGGTGCCCCCACAGACAGATCCAGCCCTTCACGTCCCCAGGCTGCGTGCTGCCAGTCGCGCACCCCGTCGGCACCGCAGCAGCGCAGCCCCCGCTGGATAGCGTCGAGCGCGGCGGTGCGCGCGGGCAGCGTACCGTACTCGTGCTCCAGGGAGTGACGAAGCGCGTGCCCCAGCAGTGCGCGCAGTTGCGGCACGTGAGCGGCGCCCCACCACGCCGCGCCGGCCTGCGCCAGCGCGCTCAGGGCCAGCAGCGCGAACGACGCGGCCAATAGCGACGCCGACCCGCGCACCGCACCTCAAGTAACATAAATGCTCCTTGTAAGAATATACATATTCAATGTGACCTAAGCTTTAGCAAAAATAATATCTATCAGAGATCTAGATTTGAAAAATATATCCAAAAGTCAAACTGCCAGCCAAGAACGACTGCTGACTCTAAATATAGACAAATGGAGTCTTACACATTTGGATAATTAATCCCTATAAACATTACTAAGGACCTCAAGCAATTGGTACATGTTGAGTACAAAGAGATCTAGGCTGCAGACTATAACAATTGACTTGAAATGGTAAATACACATCTCATATTTTCAAGAAACCCAGTTTGTAACACTATCTTCTTCAAAAGGTCTATATGTATCTGACAGCTAAGACATTCTATCAATTGTATGTGATTTATGTTAGACCACTTCTTGAGAATGCCCAAGTAAAATGTGTAGAGATGAGCTACAAATATGGTGTTGATAATATTGTCATAAGTCCTATGACCAAGGAACCAAAATATTTAATGTGACCTAATTGGAACAGCGTTGACAAAAGTGAAGTCTTATTGAGACTTAAAAAATACTAAATGAGTCATATAATACACCCAACTGCCAGGAACTGTACAACCTTAATACTAATTAGCACTTGCAAAGACATCATTTAAAAATATACCAACATGTATATAAAAAATACCTAAGAAACATTTTCTACCTAACAGAGTTCCGACAGCCTGAAACAGACTCTCTGTAAATATCATAATGTAACCATTACTGAAACTCCTTTAAGAATAGACTAAGAGTAATACTTATTAAGCTAGTTTGGTTTCTAAATAATAACAATAAAAGTAGTCACCGGCCACGGCAGTGACGGCGCCGACGGTGAGCACGGCGGCCCACACGGCCAGCGCACACAGCCCGGCTCGCGCTGACCCACTCTCCGTGCCGCGCCCGTCCCACAACGCCCAGCCCGCGAACGCGCATACGCCCACGCCCACCAACTGTAACACCACATACTAGTGTGTTGAACATTGAAATACACTACAACATTTATATGTCCACGTTATAAACAATATTTCATTTCAAAGGGTTACTACTTCACAAGTATTCACCGTGTATTAAAAATGTTATTTCAAACGGAGAGGATCGTAAATTTGTAAGCGTACCACTATAATATATATATATATATATATAGCTATATAGCTTCAGTTGCACAATTATCGTATTATAAGTTTTTTAATGAAATAAACAAACTTACTAAAAATATGACATTAAAGAGAATCAGCAAACTCTTCATCAACGAGTAACACCGAGATTCACCCATTTCTTGTAATAATTTCGATAATTTTTAATGCAGATTCAATTTTGATTAACCTTTTTTATAAAACTATAATCTTAGAACATAGCAATCATATCTATCTATTAATACCAAAATGTGAACTGTTTAATGCACTTTATTTATATTTTGTAAACAACTAAAAAGTAAACACTCCGAACACCCAAGTCCCATTTCCTGATCAAAGATTTGAGTTTTGACAATTTATCTTCTCTGTCTTTTCAAAAATTGAAAGCAAACAAAATTGACTGGTACAGCCGTTAGAGTTAAACATTGAGTTTTTAATATGCATACAAATTCTTGTGACGATGCGAACTAAAAAAAATATATTTTATTGATTAATTTATAATGCTGTCATAAATACTAATAGAAAATAATGCAAATAATCGACATTATTTTTTTTTAAATACTCTTTTATGAGAAGGCATTTGGCGTCTTACTATTTACGTGAACTTATGCGCATAGAAATATTTAAAATGTATGTAAACAATTTTTTACCATCTTCAAAGCTAAAATAAAATTTAAAAGTTATACCGTATACACACGTTTGTGGCTTGCCGCAAACTCACAACATGTGGACGCATCGCGAACTCTTACGGCAAATTGCCTTTGATTTGTGAAAAATACCGACACTTGTCGGATCGGCCACAAACCCTTGCAAACCTACGCAAGCCAAGACAAACTCTGTATCCACACGTTTGAATTTGTGAGGGCTTGCCAACCTCGGCAGGTATGCGGTTCCGGCTTAAGGAGCAATCAAAAATTCGACCCCTCCCTAGTCCTTATCACAGATAACCCTACATCACATTGTGGTTTTTAGGTGAGCTTCATCTGCTTACCTACTAAACTGATTGAGCTTAAAGGCCACCAATCCGGAAAGCCTATACCTTTAAAAAATGGATTCTGAAGCACCTCCTAATGTTTTCCATTTTTTTAGATATAGAAATTATTTTTAAATTTCTATCTTTGTATCAGCTTAAACTTCGTATTTTAAACTTAGACAATATGTAGAAATATAACATCACATAATCTAGGACACCTCTCACCTTTGTTCCATAATCCTCGATAACCCCTTATCGTGTGAAGTCATTGTAATGTCTACTTAAGGATACAGTACATCCATATAATATTTTTTTGTGTTGAATTATATTTATAATAATCATAATATCATCAACTTATCCAGCTAAAATATTTGTGGCCCTCGATTTTGGTGACCCTCGACATTGGTGACCCTCGACTGAACACGCCTCCTTCATTCATCATCATCACTCCCCACCCCTCCGCACCACGCCAGCCAGCTTCAAACCTCTTCGGGTACTTGGATCACTAGCCTCAATGCACCGCGGCCTGGTCGAACCCTCACCGGCTTCAACTGCCATCGCACTACCACGACCGGTCAGCAAGCAGAGCACTCATCTCTCCTGGTCAGCAGCACGTAGTATCAGACCCGCACGGCAGCGGCACTCCGACTCACTGGAGCCCCGTGCAAGCAGCAGCACAGTTCCGACTCACTGGGACTCACTGACACTGGCGACTCAAGCAAGAAGACTCAAGAATCCGACCTCCAGTCTTCGGGGGGGAGTGATGTGGCGGACCAATCACAGTGCCACAATTCTGAATCGCGCTATCGGTGTTCTACAGTCCGATCGCTATATATAGAACCTCTGACACGATAGCTAGTGGGCTTCGGCCTGGCCGAGCATTGCACCTCGCTCGGTCGGAAATCTCCCTTTGGGGCCTACCACCGTATCCCACATATTAATACATACAAAGTATTTTACGAGTGAAAAATGGCGATACCCTCATTAAACTATTGTTGGCTCAGAGAATTTATACTTAATATTATGAAGAGGAAAAATTTGATTGTTTGCTTGTATTGAATAGGCTCCGAAACTACTATGATTTTTGATTAATACTTGAAAAATTATTTCACTGATAGGAAGCTACACTATCCACGGCGAACATGGGCTATATTAATTTTTTTTTTTAATTTAGATACCCTATTTAAATCTTAGATGTCGCAGGAGAAGCTGCGTGCATACCGCACTATATTATTGTATCTCATACCTGCGAACCTGACAATCATCGCGAACATTCTTAGTCGCGAACGCATGCGAACGATTAGTGACAGGTGAACGTAGAATGTCCGCCTTGAAAACATAAATAAATGGCCACCGTTGTTGTTACGTTCTTCCTAATATCACAAGTTTATGTTTGTAATATGGACGCCGACTGTATAAAGACTCAAAGGTAATTTTAATGCGTATAACCTCAGATGGTCCTCAGTTAAATTGGTTAAAAGTTATTTTCCTACAGAAATGATTAAGTTTGCGAAATAAATTTTCGCGCCATTAGAATTAGTGCTTGTTTGTTCCCGCGTCGCTTTTCAGTGATGTTAACTGATGTTTTCAATGGAAGCACGCTGGTTTCAGAGAATTTTCCAAAAGAGAAAAACGTTGGAGTATGAATTCACAAAGGCTAGAGGAAATTGTGGCGGAGCTGATGAAACCTATCAGCGACGTCCGCCGTAGTTTCGACACAGATTTGAGTGCTGTAAGTAAAAGATTCTGTTATTCGCTAATATATCCTATACAAAAGTTTTTTGTCATAAGACTTAATGTAATATTTACAATTGTATTCACTACAAGTAAAAAATTACTTCATTTAATGTCATCAAATGGCATATAAACAACTGTGCAGACCTTGGGGAAGTTGTATGTTTGAGCAAGAGACACCTAAAGGTCTGACTAAATCTTAAATAAAAACATTGTGGAAATTTAATTTAACTTCTCTACTATCAATGACTTCTTTTACCTTCGGTGATTTATTGTATATTTTGAATGAAAATTTAGATACAAAACACTTTAAAGTGTATCATTAAAGCAATAAATGTGAAGCCTACTAAACAGTAAGCTAAACTTTATGTAATTATATTTTATGTCTGCTAGAATATGCTTTAAAGACATTTGGAAAATATACAAAAGTTTAATAATAAAAAAAACTAGAATAAAAACAAGCTTAGTGTTTTTAATATATTAATTATCTCAACTATTAATTAGCTCACTTAAAACCTGGTGTAACGGTCTAACCATTAATATAACATTTGTAGAAAGAAACTAAAAAATACTCTTTCCTTCAAACTGAACATGATTATAAATGATTACATAATAATGATTATAATGATTGGTGTGTAAGGAAACAATGTGTATGGTGTAAGGACGTGATGCTTAGACTGAACCATAGCCAGTAACAATGTTAATATGTTGGAGAAATGTATTGTGAGTAAGGTATATTAGGGCTGAATTTATAATCAGCTTTATGTTTACACACACAACAAAAGGGTAACATATTTTAATCTTAGAAAGCTTAATAACTGTAACCATCACATGTAATGGAAGGTTACATGAGAAGCTTTCTGTGACAATACTCCGATTGCATTAATTGCTAATCATTTTAAAGAAAACATATTATACTATGGGTTATTTACCCATACACTATAGCTTGTTAATATCATGCTTAAAGGTTATATTATCTAACCTGGTCATTAATTTGTGTAACTATCATAATATTATATACATATTCATATGTACATTTTTGAATAAAGCTAGATTGTAACCGGTTTTTGGTTCTAATTTCAATAGTTAATTTTATTTATAGTAATAATAATAATAATCTTAACATTTTTGTATTATATTTATACTATATATAATGATGAACCAATATACAAGAATATTAATGTTAAGTTATACATTATGTTATATAGTTTTATATGTATAAAATTAATCCGGATTTTTCCATGTCCAATATTGCCTCCCCCTCATTTGCCATGTTTGCAATAAAGAATGTTAGGCATATAAAATTCTACTTGTTTCTAATAATAACTGAAATTTACTTAAATATTTAAAAAAAACTATATGCACAATTCAGATTGTGCTAGTTGGTTAAATTCTATATCCAGTCATCTTTATTAATAATAATAATAATAATACATTTATTTCAGATTTTAAAAATCCATATTTTGTTAGTTACAAAAATGCTTATGAACTATGTTAGTGATTGCAGACATATCTCAATATAAATAATTATCTTATTTTATTAATTTTAACATAGAGACATGCGCCTTCGTCCATTGTTTTATTAATTTTACTCTTATTTTGTAGTAAAAAAGGGAAATACCTATTGTCCAATAACAAAACTATAAGTTATTTTACTAATTAAAACGGAATACTTACCAGTTACCATGATTTTTAACTTTATTGCACACTAGCTGTTGCCCGCAGCTTCGCCTGCGTTAACTAAGATTTACAACGGGATCTTAGCGGAATGATATATCTTTACCGATAAATGGGCTATCGAACACTGAAATGTTTCATTAAAATCCGACCGATAGTTCCTGAGATTAGCGCGTTCAAATAAACAAACTCTTTAGCTTCATATCTTAAGGATTTAAAACATGAGTAAAATAGACTTGTTTAATGTAGTCCAAAAAAATCAAAATTTCTGAATAAAATATGGTTGTTGTGCCTCACTCGACATAGATAGGTATAGTTTGTCGTGGACTTTTTTGTAGATATTTATAAGATCTACAATTAATTAGAACATTTTATGGTTCTATCTTTTATAGTTTAGGCAGCGTACGCAAAATAAATAACTTTTCTGGTTGATTTTTTACACCTCGTGTCCGAAAAACCCAAATATCTTACGGAACCCTGTTTTTTCCAGAATAAAATTTAGCCTATGTTACTCGTGGATAATGTAGGTTTCGAATGGTGAAAGAATTTTTGAAATCGGTCGAGTACTTTATGAGTCTATTCATTACAACCAAACAAAGTTTTACTCTTTATAATATTAGTGTAGATATATAGTATAGATGGATTTCGCCATAACTTCAAAACCGATCGTCCAATTTTAATCATTCAAAGTCGAAATATTATCTACATAAATTGTACTTAGTGATGAAATAATTTATTTTGATAAGGATCCAAAGCATGAGTAAAATAAACCGCGTTTAAATGTAGTCCAAAAAAAAATCAAAATATCTAAATAAAAAAATGGTTATTGTGCCTCACTCGACATAGATAGGTATAACGTGTCGCGGACTTTCTTGTAGATAATTATAAGATCTACAATTAATTAGAACATTATATGGTTCTATCTTTTATAGTTTAGGCAGCGTACGCAAAATAAGTAACTTTTCTGGTTGATTTTTTATACCTTGTGTCCGAAAAACCCAAATATCTTACGGAACCCTATGTTTTTTCAGAATAAAATTTAGCCTATGTTACTCGTGGATAATGTAGCTCTCGAATGGTGAAAGAATTTTTGAAATCGGTCCAGTACTTTTTGAGCCTATTCGTTACAAACAAACAAAGTTTTCCTCTTTATAATATTAGTGTAGATTGATGTGTGAAGATAAAGAAAAAAACTTGGCAAATACCCCATTTTAAATAGTTTTAATAATGAAAATAACCGTGTTAATTATAATGCTATGTTACGAATATTATAATGTGAGATTAATGCACTGTGTAGGAGCTGCCGGCTGCGTGGGTCCCATCACCTGGCTAGATTGTTTGTTTTTAAAGGTTAATGTATGAAGTGGCTGGACCAAGTTTGACTTTTAGCAAAATTAAACAATTATATGGCTGTAAATCTAGGCTACCGTGGGCAAACCTGCAGGCAAGATTTAGTGGTATATGAAATTTACTTGACACCAACATCAGTTATTTCTTTACTTTTTTACTATAAGTATAATGTGCATCGTTGAGCATTGAGATGATGTTCCTTCATGTGTTGAGCAATAACACATCCTGACCTTTCCTTACTATAGCAAAAATGGCAGACAGGATTGTGGTGCTAATGTAGTAAGTGGATCGGCACATTACTCTTTCTGGTAAACTAGCAAGTGCTTAGCCTAAAAGCCAGCTACTCTACTCTCACATTCAGGGTAATTGTTGTTAAGGAATAACTAATAAGGAATGTAACAAAATATATCCCCTATGTTGAGTTAAGATATTATTTATCAATTATATAATGGAGAAAAATGTCATTGACTTCTACACAAATATACCATTGGATGCAACAGGTGGTCTTTTTTGTCAGGGCATGCTCTCACTATGTCAAAACCGATATTTTATTGAACTGTGTCACAGGGCCAGATATTAAACAAGTGTTTCGAAATCTGCACATTAAAGCAATTGAATTAAAATTGAAGAAGATCTTTGCGGACTATGAGTTGAAATGCAACCTTACTTATCCAGCTTTAACTTGTTTATCGGCAAACACATAAAGTTTATAAAATTACCTGTTACCTTTCAACTCAGGAAGTAAGTCTGACCCTTTTAATAATAGAACAATGTAGATCCATATTTTTTAAGAAATTGAAATTAAACCAACTACTGTCTCATTAAACCTAAAATACTGCACACAAACCAATACGGCTTCACTAAAAAGAAAGCAGCGGCAGATTTAAGTTAGTTACATTATAGTCCAGTCAAATCAGTTTGGCCGGACCAAACATACCATCTTGCTCAATCCGAGATCTCCCTTTGGGGGGTCTTCCACCTGTGTATCCCACATGGATGTATGTTTGCTACGGTTTCACTTAACAATCACTGAATGGATTTTGATAAACTTTACAATAGCATAACATACACATTGAAATAAGACATAAGTATATAATATAGTATAAGTTATCCTATACTCCCACATAAATGAGAAATATGCAGGTAGAAGCGTGGATGCTGCTGATTTTAAATTGAATTGCAATGCCCCTATATTTTGAGTCTCATTTTATTAAATGATTTTGAATTTGAAAGGTATAATAAATGTTAGGTAATAATGAATTCCTTAAAATATATTTACACTATAATATGTGTTTTTTTATTATAAGATTACTTGTAAGCACGGGGCTTAAGTGTAGTTTTATAATACAATCACTATAATATATAATATGACGTGTGTGATATCGTGTACCATGGGTTTTGCGTCCCCAGCTGCTCGAGGAGTACCTGACGGAGGCGGGGCTGCACGCGCTGGACGCGGGCGAGGCGGAGGGCGGGGCGGGGGACGGGGCCACGGGCGGGCCCAACTTCGCCGAGCTGGCGCTGCTGCTGCAGCAGTCGGCGAGCATATACGGCCGGAAGGTCGACTGCCTCTACCAACACGTGCTCAGCGTCAGTGACTCGCTGCACAACAGCACGCTGTGAGTATAATACTAGAATACAAATGTTCCACCTTAAGTTCGAGATACTTACTATGTCGACGTCGGATGGAAACTGCCTATTCATCTATTGATATCACAGTGTATGTAGTACTACGATAGATATGCAATATTAGGTAGGCCAAAGTGTTACTCGCATTAATGTCACACATTCATCTTCATTCTTATGAAAGTATTCCTTAACTTGTGACATAATTTGAATACTTGTAAATGTGTAAATCTTTTAAGCTTTACTAACTGATGTCTGTAAGGACTGGCCTATAGTATGCCCTCTAATATATTAAAGTCGTGTTGCATAGGAAGCGCGCCGAGCACCGTCGGGGGCATGAGTAGTCGCAAATTTCGCGAGCACGTAGACAACGTTATCAGCAGCTACATTGAATTTGCACGTGGCGACCTTGAGGCTTAGGAAATCATATATTTCGCGGAACATGTCGTGCTTATCAGCACATGACACATACACAAACAGTGACGTCACTCGCAGCCCGCGCCGCGCCGTTCCCACCACACACACACTGCAGCCGGTCGACAGCGCCAGCGAGGCTCTGTGGACTGCGCCGTTCGCCGTTCCCTGTGAACCTAATAAATGTTGTGATCCCGAGTATTCCTTGTGTATTGAGACAGTATACTGGATGTAACCACGAAGACCTGCAGACTGTCGTCTACCAACTCCCAGTCACGTATCGAAATGTCATACCAATACTTACCAGTCTATTATGTACGGAAAAACTAAAAATAAATGTATCTATCTATCAGGTAATGGCGACCGTTATGTAGGTACTGCAAGGGTACAGCCGATATACGTAGTTAATATTGACATGAAACAAAAACCAATTGTAAATGCCTAAACATCGTCCGGAGCCGTGAACCGTGATGACCAATCCAATTGATCTATTTTTCACTAACGCTTAAAGTAAGTAAAAGCGACGCAAATTCACATATGATTTGATTTAACTCGTATTTATTCCGACCTCGTGTACGCTGCAGGGAAGCGGCCAACCCGAGCGGTTCGGAGCCGGCCACGCCCAGCGCACGTCGCAAGCGCAAGGCCTCCGTCGCCGAGCTGCAGTTCGCGCCCGTGGAGCTGGCGGGCGGGGCGGGGGGTGGGGCGGCGCGGCGCGAGGGGGGCGGGAGGCCGCCGCCCACCCTGCCCCGCGCGCACGACGAGCTGGCCCCCCGCGCGCCCGCCCCCGCAGACCGCGCGCTGGCCGACTACGACGGGGAGCCCATCGGCCTGCTCGCCGACTTCCACGTGTGCTGGCGCCTGCAGGTAAGTAATATGAACATTTGACAAGACCCTGCAGTCGTCGCTGTTCTTGGTTGTCTTGTATTATTTCGCATTCGAGCCGAACAAATGGATAACAGTTATAATATTCATACGAGGCCAACTTGAGCTGATGGTATTTTGGTAACTTACAGGACGGTCTGCTGGTGGAGGAGCTGGCGACCGGATGGGCGGCGCGGCCCGTTTGGCGGCCGCCCGCCCTGGATGAGCTGCGTGCGGAGCTGGCGGAGGGCGCACCGCCTAGCCCGCCGCTCTGTGCCTCGCCACCCTCGTCGCCGCTCCGCTGCGTCACGCCCGCGCGGGACGCTTGTGAGACGCCACTGCCCTGCGTCACACCTCCGCCCTGCGTCACTCCCCCGCCCTGCGTCACGCCGCGGCCTTTCGACACACCTCCGCCCAGCTCCACGCCGCTGCCGACGAAAATGGAAAAACTGGAACGAAAAAGGAAAAATGATGTCAAAATAGAGGATGTCGGCAGTGGCTCCGTAAAACTTCTCATCAGTAAAGGTGATGCGACGTTAATAGCGCACTGGCTCAACCACAATAATAAAAATGAAATAGGGAACCGCACACAACGGGCATGCGACTGCTGGTGCTGCTGGGTGCTTTTTAATTTAGGAACAAAACTCAAGTTTAGTTAGTAGTTTTTAATTTAGGGACAAAGTTCAAGATTTATAAACATAAATACAATAACAACATAACATGTCTTATAATTGACTCAATACCGTCACCTACATTACATACATAACATACATTATATAAAGAAACCAACAAAGTGTAATTTATATTTGTTTCTTATATTTGCCTATTGAAAATTCATGTCACGAAACATTAACAAATCTATATTTTTTTTTTGTTTCTAAAAATTAAGCCAGCAATTTAAGGAATCCAGATTACTGAGAAACTTATTATAGTAATTGCAACTTCGTCTAATAAAAGAGTTTCCAGTGTTATAAATTTTAAATGTAGTTCTCCATTAAAATGTTTTTTTTTTATTCTGTAACCTTCATTAATGGCATATTTAAACTGATTTGAATTAGTGCAGATTTTAGATGAGAAAATGGGAAAACAAAATACCCTAAGTATTCTCTTTCGTTTGTAGTATTTTTATTTTTCTATATTTTTGCTAACGTTGATGTGGTCGTAGAGTTGCGACGCTCGCTGCGGCGCGAGTGCGAGTTCTCGCTGCCGGCGCGGTGGGTGGCGCGCGTGGTGCGGGCGCGCCGCGCGCAGCTGCTGGCCGCGCGCCGCTGCCTGCGCCCGCCCGACACAGGTACTCGCCGACACACTTCTCGATATAATATCACTATCCTATACTAAAACGGAGCGGAAAATCAACTCAAATTTCCATTTTAGATTTCCACGGTTTCGACGACGGCGGGCCCCCCGACGTCGGAGGTGAGTACGAGGCCATCGGGAGTCATTACCCCATCGCGCGCAGCCCTCTCTCATGGGCGTGTCTCCTCCCCAGGTTTCGGCGGGTGGAGCGGGCCCGAGGGCGCGGCGGCCACGGCGGCAGCCCTGACGGCGGCCGTTGTCAGCGCGCGCCTGCATGACGACAGCGACGACGACGGGTTCTTCGAGCGCAGCTCGCTCGGGGACTCGGACACGTCGCGCGCCGAAGACCCAGCGCGCGCGCCCGCCCTCTGCGCGGACGACGCGGCCACGGCGTGGCGCGCGCGCGTGCTCGGCGCGGCGGCGGCGGCGGAGCGGCGCGGCGGGGACGTGCACGTAGCCGCCGAGACGCTGCTGCGCGCGCTGCCCGCCTCCGCGCCGCACGCGCCGCCCGCGCTGCCCTTCCCAAAGCTGCTAGCGAATGTGGCGCGCGAGCCCCACGACGTGGCCAAGTACTTCCTTGCGACGCTGTTCCTGGTGAGTATCACCCGACTAGCGAGTATGTCGAGTGTGCAGGCGTGTGGCAGCGTGTGACGGTGCGGTGTGTGTGTGCAGGCGAACGCGGGCAACGTGGAGGTGGTGCACGGCGCGGCGCTGTCGCCGGGCGCATTCTCGGTGCGGCTGCTGAGCTCCGACCCCGCGCGGTACCGCCGCACCATCGCCGCCGACGCCGCGCCCGCGCCGCCCTGACCCCCGCCCGCGCCCGCGCCCCGCCGCGCCCCCACCTGAAGCGGACCGCTGGCTCCCGGCGCCGAGTAGTCCCCCTCCCCCCGAACGACTCGGTTTCCATCTGTTGTAGGATGGAGACCTCTGACCCCAAAACTGATGTCATCGACATCGTACGCTACCAAAAAAGTTGCTGAGCTATGTATATATTCGTGATCGAAGAAAAAAAAAAGTGCACTATACGAGTGAAAGATCCCGTGTCGGGGCCAGGCGTAGCGTTTGGCTCGCAGAACGGCAAGGTGTATATAAAACAAATCACTGTAAATAAAATTATTGATAGCATATATTTTTGTGCAGAGAATTTATATTTTTAAAATATGTAAATCGAATTCAGATTTAATCTGTATTAGTTAAATATTAGAAATGATAGAGAGACGGCGCACGCCGGGCCGCTCGTGATACCAGCGCGAGTGACCGCCGCGCCCCTCCTCGCATACAACATTATTTTTTATTACCAAAAAGATATAATTATACTAATATACTAATTCAAGATATGAAAAATATTTATTAAATAATGAAAAGTATTATGATTTAAACATGGCCGACGTTTCGGATACTTCACGGCAGCCATGGTCACCCGTCGGTCAGTAAAGCGCAGTCCCCCGGTGACTACGGTCGCTGTACAGCATGCGGGACCTCGGGCATGTAAACATTTTTGATAATTTTTGATAAGTAAAAACATTAGAAATATTTATTTTTGACATGAAAATATTATTGATTTATGTACATAATAATAGCGTAATATTTTAACAAACGCGTTCAATCATATGAATCGTACCAGGCCACGTGATCGCCAGACAGTATTGGGAGGATATGAACGAGTTGTCATTCCATTCGCAGCGGGTATCATGCATTTACAAAAGTACTTCGCTCAAAAAAAAAAAATAGGCTCAAAGTATTAGCTACCCGTCGCTCGGAGGCTGGATCGTTCCTCTGTTATTTCTATCTTACTTGTAGTAATTATTGTATGTGGAAAGTTACTGTACATTGGATTCATTTAATTCACGTTATTATTCTTATACAAATGTATCCGTGACACAAATCATAATAATAATTAGGCGTGTCTGAGGGCTGCGCCAGCCGTCGTCGGTGCGTGCGGTGTCTGTGCGGTGTCTGGAGCGACTGCTGGACGTGCGGAGGACGGGACCGCCCCACACCGCCCCCGAACACGCCTTCAGATAAGCGAAGGAGCGCCGCACGCACGCGACAGCTCACACACTATTTCATACTTTGTTTTATTGAGTTAAGCATTGTTTCGAAGAAAGTAAAAGCCAAAGTACGAAAATAATTATTTAAAAGAGTAAGAAACCGTCCTATTTCTAAAAATATTAGACAATTAAATATAAATATATTAAAATAATTTTGGTATGTGGTGTGATAACGAAATTGAAATGTAATTAATGTAAGGCGGCCCTCTACGTTCCGTGATCGTCGAGGAGTGAGGTGTGTAGTGTGTAGAGCGTAGAGCGTACGGACTGCGTTACAGTGGCGAGGACGACACGACACTGAACTGAACCCGGCCCCAAGTAACACCCCGCTACCGTCCGAGTATTGGAGAACGCCGGCTGCGGCCCGCGTACTACACATTCCCGCCGGACTACGGAGATTATTTATTATTGCAAAGTTACATCAAAATACATTCAGTAGTTTTTTCGTGAGAGTAACAAACATACACATTCCCCTGTATATTATAATATTACATGCCGCTAGCGCGAGCCCGGAGCCGCGTTCCCGTTTAATGTCGTATCGCCATCGCTGTGTATATCCACGGAGGCAATATGCTAAGATACGAATAAATTAAGGAATGGAAAAAATGGTGCTTTTCACGGATGCATTATTTTCCTATGAAATATTTTATTTATATATCGTACGTGAAAATGTGGAATAAGAGAATCGACGAATTATTAAATAAGTGAAGATGTAGTATTGTTTGTATATTATGTCTGTTGGTTTACTGGTTACGGCTGACTATGATGTAAGGTCCCTGCTGTATATCGCTCGCACGAAGCCGGTCCTGTTGTAAATATCTCGTGCCCCGTGCCCGGAGCCTAGTGCCCTGTGGCCCGAGCCTAGTGCCCCGTGCCCGGAGCCCGAGCCTAGTGCCCCGTGCCCCGTGCCCGGAGCCTAGTGCGTAGTCCGCGGGGCGCGGTGTGCACGCCGGCCGGGCGGAACGACTCCTCACAAGTGCTTGTACACATATAAAATCTAGATAGCAATCTTTTTGGGATATTTCATTGTTAATTATTATAATTGGAATACCAAATTTTGTATAGAAATGAATGCTCGTTTTATAAACTTATCAAAGTGAAAATGATTATAAAGTGTTTCCGAGCACTCGTCGGGACTCCGTTTCCACCGCAGCGTCGGGCGCGCGGGGAGGCAGCTGATGCGTTGTAAATATTGTCGTGTTTGTGTTATGTATAATTGTATAATGTAAGTATTCGTAAGGTGACTTGTGACTTGGCACATGAACAGCCAAAAATATTGATACCTATCGTTGTTGATTCGTTAAAAAAAGACGAACCTATACGTTGTTTTATTTCCTTTCCTTTCGCCAATGGAGTTGACCGCTAGCAGCCAGCACCACGGACTATGTCACCGTGGTCGCAGTCGCTACTCGTCAGGGAGTGATGTGTGGTTGGGTACCTACTAACTCGCGTTCATAGTTAATCGAAGTAGATTTTTGTTTTTCAATAAATTAAGGGATCTACTTTACTTTTAACGTTTTCTTTATGAGCATATTTTAAATGTATTAACTGCTAGCTGTTGCCTGCAATTTTACCGCGTTAACAACCATCACGGACCTGTATACTGATAACTGATGATCATTTTTTCTTATACCTGTCTAGAGGAAATAAGTTGTCCATTATTTTGATTTTGCTATATTATGCCCTCAGGTATTTAGTAAACAGCATGTAAGTGGAACCAATAATCTTATATATTTACCTAAATATCGGCGATGGTCATTCTTTGGCCGAGAATCTTAATCTTAACATCGCGAATAATAAAACAACGTCATATTCACATTGAGTTCAACTTCAATGTTTCGGACACGTTTCAAAAACTCGTTTTTATGTCGTGATTTGTGGAACATTATATAATTATAATTCTCGACTTTGTCGCTTGCTTTGCACGGCTGTAAGGTCATCGCACATTACACCGACACGACGCCAGTCCAACTTAAACTACCGATTCGGTATCAACGGTTCGCCGACTAGGCGATCAACTCGTCGGTCACCAGCGTCGTCAACGAGCTCAACCTTATTAGATCTTTCAGTCGTTATTCGAATTTCCTCTAGAGCAGGCAATTTACTCGAAAATGTCTGGCTTCACATGGCAATAATAGCGATAATACACGATGAAGAAAATAAATTAAGTAGTAGGAACAGATGATATTAGGTTTATAATATGTTGAGTGAAAAAAAGACGGAAGCATAAGGCTGCGTTGCGAGGAATGTGTTTTTAAGAAGATAGAAACGCTTCATTTGCCTGACCACGTTCAGCGCGACGTCTCTATTGGTTCTTGTAAAGCACATTCCTCGCAACGCAGCTTGGCTAATCTCCAGTGGAAACGCGGCCTAAAACAGGCCACGCGTCGGCCGCTAGCTGTAAGCTCGTTGACGACTCTACGACTACGAGTCGTCAACGCGAAGGGCAATGGAGTCGATGACTGTCAATAGGCGAACAACGCTGGCCCACGCGTAGCTTATGTGTTGAAAAATTAATTCGTATGTTACACAAAATAAAGCTTAATACATTTCAATGCCATACTGTAAGTTGAGTTGGAGTGGAGTTGACGTTGAGTTGCTGTAATGTACGACCCTAAGAATACCATTACCTCAATATCAGTCCAGGTTTACGTAGAAATCGTGTAAGGGCATTTAGCCTTAAGCCTCCAAACAACGAAGGTAACACTAAACATATTTCACACGGCCGAGTATGTGATCAGTAACTTCAATCGGACGAATTCATCAAATGCTGATATTGCTAATCTGCCTGGCTCATATTTTTACGTCACAATATCGAATTGAATATTCTAACAGTTATTATAGAGGTGTAAGAGTGCGGTAAATAATAACATTAAATTAAGTTAAAGATTTCGTGGAAGATACAACACCTCGGGATTAGAGCGTTCTTTCTTGGCATTTCAACATAACATAATATGTAAAAATTGTTAAAGAATATGTGAAAAGTTAAATTAGTTTCTTTGAATGTACTTATATTTTTCTGGGTCTTCACCAAGAGAATATAGGTAATCACGTTTAGTTCTTCACACTGAACTTGCCTTGGAACAGATCCATTTCTGTTCGGAAAGATGCTTTAATTGGTAGATATTCTTTTGAGTAAAAACTGTCTCAGACCAATCAGTGCCACAATCCTAAATCGCGCTATCGGAGTTACACAGTTCGCTGTGATATAACAGTATAATTAATATCAAGTACCTAGACTTCGGCTACACCGACCATACCATCTCTGCATCTTGTTTCAATATATACGATGACTGTTTAAAAACGGACGATATTGTGAAGACAAGATAATTATTACCAATTACCATAGCTTTTGCCATTTTGTAGTTATTATATACTAATCCAAAAATTTATAAAAAATATTCATTAGTATGCTGCATATTTTATCGATATCGAATTAGCTCAAATAGTATTTTATCAAAGCACTATTAGGTTTGTTAGATTGGTACTCCTATATTTTGACATCTTTGTTGTTTGTGTTGGTATTGAAATCCGATGTATAAATGGATTCCATTGGCTAACGGGAGTTCCGCTGGACGGTGGTTGGCAGTCACCGTAGCGAATAGTGATTTACTGATAATTTATTCTGGAACTATTTTTAACTAAAAATCTGCTATACAGCAAATGTCAAATAAAATAATGACTAGTGTATTTTGATAAGCTAGTTGTGCCGGTAATTGTTGTTCGATTGATTCTATGAGTGTTTGAAGTAGTTAATACGCCATTAGTAGATGTAAGTAACAATTATAAAAATTACGATGCAACAATCTAAACACTTGTTTTTATTGTTTTATGAAATTTTTTACATTTCAGAGGCCGACTAAGACTGAAAATGAAAGGATTTTTAATTGTGTTATTATTTGGACTAGCAGCTTTAGGAAATGCTGAACCTCAGCAATATAGGTAATTCAATTCAACTTATTTAATATCAGTTTATTTTAAGCTATTTGCTAATTTCACAGTATAAATAAGCTGGGAAATGATAATTCGTTATTTGAGGATATAGTTGAAAGGCATATCAAATATGCTTATTGAATACGAACATAATATTTTTTTTCATTTGTCTTGTAAAAATATCAGCTGGGTAATAAAGTAAAAACAAATTGATCCTTATTGGTACTAAACATTGTCATTTTTTATAACATTATTAAGTTAGTATGGTGTTTTCCCTAGAATCATATTTAGTTAATAATATTTTAAATACAACAATACAAAATATCTTGCAGGATACCCTTGTATCGTATGCAAACTGTACGAAATTATCTCCACCGAGTTGGCACGGAGCTGCAGCCAACTAGAATAAAGTATGCTGTAGGGGGCCCCACACCGGAACCTCTATCAAACTACCTAGATGTATGTTTATTTTTCATAATTATGATTATACATGTAGAGTGTACAAAAACTTTAATAATACATATCGCAGGAAATGAATACTGTACTTAAAAAGAATTATAATACTCAAAGAATTTAGAATAGGTACTGCCTCATTTCTTTACAAACTTCTGGCAAAGACACTTAATGAAAACATGTTTTTGTGAACAACAACATGTCATGTGAAGTGGCCACTTGTGTCCCTGCAGTGATAACCTCCCAGCGATAATTGGCTTATCTGTCATTGTACTTGTAAGGTTACCCTCTACAGCAGTGGAGAAATTCTTCGCTTTGTGCTGATTAATGTAATTGAATTTGAAAGTAAATGATATTGCAACTGGTTTTAGGAAATATGATAATGATTATAATATGATATTATTATTATCATTTGAAATTTCCCTAATCGTACCTACTGCTGTTTACATCTGCTACAACAATTTTAAAGGTTCCAATTTAAATCTAAAAAGTTGATTTTACAGGTCACAGTTCACAGTTCTCACTAAAACTTTACACTTTTAATTATTAAATCTTCCTGTTTTTATCACAGTCCCAATTTTATAAATAAAAGTATTTTTGATGGTATAATCTAGCACATTTAGCACCTTCTTTTTCCTTATTCTAGCATAATCTAACATGCTTATTAACATTAATTTTATTAACAAATAATAAAAGCTTGTTTAAAAAAACTAAATTCGTTAGAGTTGTATATTCACGCCAACCAGACAAACGAGCCCAGATAAGGTTGCGTCGTTTAATTACGGAGTTCCTATGGCCACCTTCCAGCTCCATCATCAGATTAACTCTATGTCATCATAATATTGCATTGTCATCATAATATTGCATTGTCATCCGACTTATACATGCATGAAAAATTTTGGAAACCGGGAAGTGGATCAAATTTAAAACTCCAGCAATAAACCCAATACTCCAGTCCCCAGGCACGGCGCTCGCTGATCCCACACATCACTGGACGTCCTGCCGTCTAGTTCCACCCAATGTACCAAAGCCATTTTATACACTACCATTTGTTAATTTATTTATATTAAGGGCCTGTTTCACAAACTCTAGTTAAGTTCCCAATAGGCTATCGGCAACATATTTGACAGATACTCCATACTCTATCTGTCAAAAAAAAAGAAATGTGGTGTCGTGGGACACCAGGTAGGAATGAAGTTCCTTCATACACTACTCGCTTTTGTATGCGACTGTCGCGCATGCGCACGTCTCATTTAACGCTTTTTATTCCACGCACTTTTTCTTACGGTTTTACTATCACATTTTTTTCAGTTCGGTCGCGCAGCAAAATCCGTATCCCCTCCAAGCCTGCCGTAAGGAACTTCGTTCCAACATGTTGCCGATAGCCTATTGGGAACTTAACTGGAGATTGTGAAACAGGCCCTTACAATATTTAAAGTCATAATATAATATTTACTAATTGTGACATTCAATGATTGATGAACTCAATTGAATGTCACAATCTATGATGAAAAACTTGTATGATAGAAGTTGAAACGTATTTTAGGAACTATTAAAGTGCGATTCATTCCGTTTGTAATGCCCTAACAGTAAAAGTGTTAATACGGGAGTAAATGTTTTCTGCTGTTGTCCCCACAATATTTGTTTCACAATGTACACCCACATAACTCACACAAGCGGCGTTTCTGCCGCTTCTTGACGCGTCGCGTGTATTGTGTTGCGCAGGCGCAGTACTACGGCCCCATCTCGATCGGTTCACCGCCGCAGACCTTCCGCGTGGTGTTTGACACCGGCTCCTCCAACCTGTGGGTGCCTTCCAAGCAGTGCCACTACACCAACATCGCCTGTCGTACGTATACGCCAGCATACGCGTCACTCTCGATCATACAGTGCGACGTCCACACAGCGCCGGGTCAGACCCACGGCCCACGCACTCGAAACAGGTTTCAAGCTCGAGCTGGGCAAAACAGCTGTCAGCAAAATGTGAAAAGAAAATAATAATTAATATCATTATTTATCACAATAAATATTTAAAAAATAATAAGTAGAGATATTTTTTGCACATTGTTAAGGATACAATGTAGTATCAAACGGTTGGGTACACTGTTAGCTTCAGACCTATTAAATACCTGTAAAATAATGGGCGTGTTTGGCCAAAGTAAATACTTACTAAACTTAATAAAATACTAAATAACTGAAACTTTATATCAACAATAAGCAAAATAAGTGTTAACGCAGTAAGCATGGCTTATGCTTTCTGCGTTAAATATGAAATATGAAATATGATATTCCTATGTTCATAATGTAACATGAAAATGCCATGTACAAATTGACCGATAAACAGATAAAATAATTGTAGTGTTTCTGAGTATGTTGTATGTAATGTATATTATTGTCACTCGTGTCGCAGTGCTGCACAACAAGTACGACAGCACCAAGTCCAAGAGCTATCGCAAGAACGGCACCGAGTTCGCCATCCACTACGGCTCCGGCAGTCTGTCCGGCTTCCTGTCCACCGACGACGTGACCGTACGTACCGCCCACCTCTCGTCTACTGGCCCATCCTCTCAGGCCCCGCCCCCGTACTGACGGCCGTGTGTTACGTCCGCAGGTGGGCGGGCTGACCGTGCGCGCGCAGACCTTCGCCGAGGCGCTGTCCGAGCCGGGCCTGGCTTTCGTCGCCGCCAAGTTCGACGGCATTCTCGGCATGGCCTTCAGCAGGTGACACGTTACTTGTGACTTACAATAACGATTATTTTTGATAGTTCAAAATACGATATATTACTTATTATATAAAAAATAAGGAACAACAATATAGTATTATGTATAATATTTTATCTATGTGTCCGCAGCATCTCTGTGGACGGCGTGCCGCCTGTGTTCGACAACATGGTGGCGCAGGGGCTGGTGCGCTCGCCCGTGTTCTCCTTCTATCTCAACAGGTATAGGATCTCCCGCTCCGCGCGGACCGCCCCTTGTGCCCGTGTGACCTTTGACCGCTCCGCAGGGACCCGAGCGCGGCGGTGGGCGGCGAGATCATCCTGGGCGGCTCGGACCCGGCGCACTACCGCGGTGACTTCACCTACGTGCCCCTCACCCGCGCTACCTACTGGCAGTTCCGCATGGACGGCATCATGGTGGCCGGCCAACACTTCTGCACCGACGTGAGTAACGCGCTGGGCGGGGCGGGCGGGGTGCGCGCGGGGGGCGGGGCGCTAGTGTAGCCGTGTGCTCGTGTCGCAGGGCTGCCAGGCGATCGCGGACACGGGCACGTCGCTGCTGGCGGGCCCGCTGGCCGATGTGACGCGCATCAACCGGCTTTTGGGCGCCACCGCGCTGCCGGGTGGCCAGGCGGCCCTGGACTGCGCGCTGCTACCCAAGCTGCCGTCCGTCACCTTCACGCTGGGCGGCCGACAATTCGAGCTGAAGCCCACCGACTACGTGCTGAGGGTGAGTAGAGTCCCCCCACTCCGCGCTCCCCGCCCCGCGCGAGAGTTCCTCTGACGGTCTGGCTGTCGGCAGGTGTCGGAGTTCGGTAAGACGGTGTGTCTGTCCGGGTTCATGGGCATCGACATCCCGCCGCCCAACGGGCCGCTGTGGATCCTGGGCGACGTGTTCATCGGCCGGTACTACACCGAGTTCGACGTGGCCAACCGCCGCGTGGGCTTCGCCACCGCCGCCTAGGGCGCGGCGCCGGCCCGGAGCAGTAGTGGGTAGTGTCAGCCCCCAGTAGTCGGGACCGTCGGCACGCGCGAGCCATGACCCTACATTTAGCACACTGCAGATTGCCAACGCAAGCGAGACGAACGGTACATTAGAACGAGATAGAAATATCAATTAATTTATCAAACTCGTCTATGGCCCGCGGACCTATTGCCGCTAGACACACATTGAGAAATGTATCATTGAATAAAACTATTGATATCAATGTGCAAAAGATGCATTGAATGAAACACTTAAAAAGACTAGTAAATGTTACCTACATTACTCGCATAAACGACCGTCGTTCTCGGTTGATACGCGTTGTCAATCTATGTATCTATATAGCATGTCTGAGGCGAGGCGCGCGCGGCGGCGACCGGTCCTCAGTCTCACAGCTCTCTGTATACGCTGTTTATTTTGCATGTTTTCCGATAATAAATGATTATACGATCGTTGGCCTTTTTATTCGCCTTGAACTTTATTATATTGAAGTAAATGAAGTGTTAAATCCCTTAGCGCGATGAGCCCGGCCGGTGACGCCGTGCTGGGGCCGCCGGCCGCGCCGTACACTTAACTCTTGTATGAACAAACACGCTCTAAAATGGATTGAGGGTTTCTGTCAGCCATATCGTGTTGCTAGTGTCATTTTGAATCTAATGTTAGTAAAAATAACTAATGTCAGCATTGATGTTAACAGTTATTCGGTGGTGAATGTGTATTTAACATACACTAGAACCTCGACAAGTGTTCTGTTTTTCATGTATGTACTGTAGGATGTTATAATTTTCTCAAATAAATATAATTTTGAGAGTTTTGGCATGGCTGTGATTGCGATGTGATGTTAGGTTCTTCATCTACTGAAGTTGTTCCGAGCTGTGCATATTCTCTAGTATACTGAGGGGGCGGGCCGCGGGGTGCGACATTCGATGTACAAATCAATATTAAACCTATATTATTTATTTAAATAAAATACATTGTCCGTAATATAAATTATAATTACAATAATCTTCGTCTGCTCTAAACTACACTATGTATACACTAGGTACAGGGTCACGCGATGCCCAGTTTGTGTTTTTTCCTGAACTTCTTGACGTAGGCCTCCACCAGCGCCTGGATCTTAGCCGGGTTGATCTCGCCCGTCTTGTTGTGGCAGATCTGCGACAAACACGTATATTAATCTGACAGATTTCTTATGAAAATCACATGAAAAACAAAAATATAATACGAGTAAAGTATCAAACCATTGTAGCGTACATAATTGGCGACTGACAGACAAGGCTACTACACCCTGTTAATATATATATATATATATGTATGTATATATATATATATATATATGTGTGTGTGTGTGTGTATTTCGCAGTAGTAAACTTTCTAGTGTCAGCTAAGATTGCAACATAGTAATATATTGTATGTGAGGACAGACGACCCTCCTGCGCAGGTCAGTCGTCTGCCCACTTACTGAAGAACCAGCCAGTTATATATACCTAATACCATATATCCCATTGCTGGGAACGGGTCTCCTTGAAATATATATATATATATATATATATATATATATATATATATATATATATATATATATATATATATATATATATATATATATATGGCCTTATGATGCAGGTTTCCTCACGATGTTTTCCTTCACCGGTGATCGAACGATGGTCTCGTGTTTAAGGTGTACTTAGATTTTTAGAAAGGCACCACAGGTAAGGCGGGTGTCCATTTGGTTCTCTGGGTATATATCGGCTATTGATATTTTCAAGCGTCATCATTGGTCCTAGGCTCTGGTACTATTTCTCTGATTCCATCCGGTGCAATAGGTGTCTCTTGTGCCATATTATTTTATTGTTGTATGGGAGCCCCCTTAAATATTTATTTTATTTTAAATATATATCATTCTCATTTCTGTCACGTGTGTCCGCTTCTCATGAGCGGCTTTAAGTGAGCAGGACTCGCTTCCATAGAGCAGAACCGGCCCGATGTTGTTTTTTAATGTTTACGCCAATTTCACTCATTATGGGACTGAACGCTTTTTTGCCGAGCGTTAAAAACGGTGAAATGGTTCAAAATACATATCCATTAATAAATTTAAAAAAGTTATTAAAGAGCGTTTGTGTGGTAAAGGACATTACAAAGTAAAAGACTTCATGGAAGATACAACACCTTGGGAATAGGGCTTTCCTCCCAGGCATGTCAGGATAGTAGTATTTCATGTAAATTTGTAATATTTACAAGATTAGATTCACTGAGTTTGTTTGGCCGGTTCTTCTCAGTGGAATCTCTTTGGAACTCGCTTTGGATCCGGTGGTAGACTCAATTGACGTTCAAAAAGATACTTCGGTGGTACTACTTTGAATAAACCGAAAATATTTTTTTTTATTATTTAAGGCGCGGCGCCTTAAGCCAAACGCTGTTGTGTTTTCGACGTTTAGCGTTAGACGAATCGAGCCTGCCACACTCGCAAGTAGAGCCAACGTCGGGTTTAGTTTAGCGTTAGACGAATCGAGCCTGCCACACTCGCAACTAGAGCCAACGTCGGAAGTAACGTCGTCCTACGAAGCATCTTTATTTAATATTTCATATTCTGTGTTTAGTAATTGTCGTTGTAGCGGCAACAGAAACACTCGTCTGTGTGAATTTCAACTGTATGACTGTCACTGATCGTGCGATGCAGGTTGGACGGATGCTGATAAAAGAACCACTTGTTAAATAATTACTAATTAAATAAGTCTCGGAGATAAAACTGACATTTCTTATAATTGTGTGTGTGTGTGTGTGCTCGGGGAATACCTTGGGCACGCAGCGGCGCAGGATCTCCTTGTAGTCGTCCTTGGAGACGCGCTTGCGGTTGTAGTGCGGCTTCAGCACCAGCTTCACCTCCTCCACCACGCGCTCCTGACGGTTCAGCTTCTTGAGGAACTGTCGGTGGCGAGGCGGTATATTAGTACATAATTGCGGCGAGAGCGGCGAACACACTGTTCTGTGATGAATTTACTTTGCACAAAGTAATACGTATTTTTATTTAGTTAAATCAAATATATATATATATATAATTAATTATTTTATAATTCTGTAGTCGGTGCCAAGTAAAACAATAACTGTATAGATATTATGAATCTTTCTAACCACTTTTTGTGATTCAATTATAAATATTCAATTTAATACGTTCGTGCTATTATAAGAATTTGTATTTATACCGTTATTATTTTGTAATTGCTTTGATATATTTAGGGCCTGTTTCACAATCTCCCGTTAAGTTCCCTATAGGCTATAGGCAACATATTTGACAGATGTTTGACAGATACTCCATACTCTATCTGTCAAACATCTGTCAAATATGTTCCCTATAGCCTATAGGGAACTTAACGGGAGATTGTGAAACAGGCCCTTAATAGCATTAAGTGTTAATTTAATATTGTAGTTAGGTTAGCATTTATATTGTAGCATTACTTGGCATCGACTTCAAAATTATAAAATAATTTATTATTTATTCATTTTGATTTAACTAAATAAAAATACGTATTACTTTGTGCAAAGTAAATTTATTTTTTGGTTTTTAGTTTACTGTTTGAAGTCGTTTCTTTTTTTGTTAAAAATATTTTATTTTACACTTTTAAGTGATGGGTAGACTGAGAAATAATATAGGTACGAAGTTATCATCAGTATAAATGAATTAAGTCCAGACACAAAATAGCTACACCAAAGCGTTGAGGACTTCTCTGAATTGTCCTTCGTCTTCATCATCAGACCCCTAATGACAGTCACAACCCATCTAGGTGCAAAGTTCTTATTAAAGCAAATTAATCAAGCTAGAACACAAGGTAGCTGCTGTGAATCGTTGAGGAGTTCCTTCAACTGTCTCTCGGCTCCATCATCACATCAGACCTGCATTATAACCTATATGGGTGCAAAGTTCTAATCAATATAAATGAATTAAGTCCAAACACAAGATAGCTACTCCAAACTATTAAGGAGTACCCTGAATTGTCCTTCTTCCTCATCATCAGATCCCTAATGACAGTCACAATTCCCCTAGGTACAAAGTTATTATCAATGTCAATTAATCAAGCTCAAACACAAGGTAGCTGCCGTAATTCGTTAAGGAGTTCCCTCGAGTGACTCCCTGAGAGAGATGATCTGATGATGGAGCCGACCATCATCAGATCATCTCCAAACCTTTATGAAATTGTAGTGCTTTGAAATACTTAATGAAAAAACTTAGAAATGCACTAGTCATCCCAACGATTTTCGGAAAATCGGACCTTCGGAAATATCTACTTTACAACAAAAAAAATAATTATCAAAATCGGTTCATAAAAAAGGTCGATAAGACCTGAACAAACATTAAAAAAAAGCATTTGAGTCGTTTAAAAAAAGAAAGCATTAAAGTCGTTTAAAAAAAGAAAGTCGGCGGGCACTCACTTTGTTCTTGACTTGCAGCTCGACGGCGGAGCTGGGCAGGTCGTCCAGTATCTTCAGGTTCTCCTCGTCAATTTTGATGCCCACTTGGGTTTTGCCTGCGCAACATAATAATGATTAATATTACGAGTTAGAGGACGACCGAGACCTCATCCTGGAGTCGGGCTGGCCGGCCGCGGCGGTCGGTCGGGGCTCACCTTTCTTCTTGTACGGCCGCGAGGGCTGCTTGGCGCGGCGCGGCGGCGGCTCGAACAGCTCGCCGAAGTCGCTGGAGCCCGGCGAGTAGGGCGAGGCTCCCGCATCCGACGGAGGCCGGGGCAGCCGCGCCGCCTGCATGGGCTTCACCGGGTTAGACTTGATGGGGGAAGGCTTGCCGGGGAACAGCTTGGGCAGCGCGCGCGGCGGCTCGGGGCGCGGCTCGGGCGGCGGCTCCGGCGACGCGGCCCGCTGCGACTGCAGCAGCGCCAGGACCTTCTCCGCCGGCGACAGCGGCCGGCGCGCCAGCACCTCGTCCGCCGACAGGTTGCTGCGCTGCGCCGCCTCCAGCGTCAGCGACGGCGGGGACACGCGCGCCGGCGACGCGGACGCCGAGCGCGTCGGCTCGAACGGGTCGTAGGCGTCGGGCGAGCCGCCCGGCCCCGGGGAGCCCGCCGCCTCCGCCGGCCCCGCGGCCTCGGCCGCGCGCTCGTCGGGAGGCGGCGCCGCGGCGGGCTCGGGCGGCGTCTGCGGGCCCTGCGGCGGCGCCGGGTCCGGCGCGGGCTCGGCGGGCGCAGGCGGTGGTGCCGCGGGCTCAGCGGCCTCCTTCTCACCGGGGTCGCTGTCGCTTAGCACGATTACATTCTTAGGCGACGGCGTCAGCTCGCGGAAGGGCGAGCGCTCGAGGTCGATGATGGCGACCGGCTTGGCGGCGTCGGTCTCGGGGATGGGGACGCGCTTGCGCTTCCGACGGCCTCGGCGAGCGTCGCGTCGCTTGCGCCGCTCGCCCTCCTCGCCGCGCTCTTGATCCTTGAAACTGACGCTGACGAGGATATTGTCTCCGGAAGTAAACACTTCTTTGGACGGAGGCGGCGCGTCCCGGGGGCGGCGGCGAGGGCGCGAGGGCCGGCGACGCGGCGAAGGCTCGGCGCGGGGTGAGGGCGAGGGCGGTGTGCGCGGGGAGGGCGGCCGCGCGGCGGGCGGGGGGGACGCGGCGCTGCGGCGGCGAGCGGCGGAGACGGGGGCCCGGCGCGCGGCAGAGCGCGCCCGCTTCTTTTTCTTGTTGAGGCGGCGAGGCGGACTCGCGGCCGCGGAGCGGCGTCGCTTTCGACGGGCCGGGCTGCGCCGGCGCGGCGACGCGCGCGGTGACGAGGCGGAGCGGCGCCGGCGCGGGCGGGACGCGGAGCGGGCCCGGATGACGCTGCCGCGCCGGGGTGCCGACTTGCGGACGGGCGAGCGCCGCCCTCGCGACGGCGACCGCAGCGGCGGGGAGGGCGACCGACGGATGCGGGAGGGCGACTTGCGGCCACGAGAGTGCGATCGGCGAATCCTGGCGGGCGATGGCCTTATCCTGGAGGGCGAGCGGCGGACCCGCGCGGGCGAGGGCGTGCGGCGCGGGGCGGAGGGCGAGCGGCGCGGGGAGGCGGAGCGCCGGCGCGCGGGCGAGGCGGAGCGCGCGGGCGGCGAGCGCGAGAAGGACGGCGAGCGGCCGCGCGGCGACACGTCCCGCCCGAACGGGTCCTTGAGTTTCCTTCTCTTTTCGGTGACGACCGTCCTCACGTCGTACCTCTCCAGATCCTTTCTCTTTTCTTTGCGTTTCTTTTGTCGAGCTTCGGCGTCCCCCGACCCGCGTCTATCTCTTTCGCTTTTCTTGTCATCCTTATCTCTCTCGCGGTAGTTTCTCTCTTTTCCGCTCTTGCTGAGCTTTTTAAAAGATACTTCTCCTTTCTTTTTGTTTTTGCTCTTGTCCTTGCCCTCCTTTTTGGAATCTTTCTTTTTTTTCTTCTTGCCTCCATCCTCGCGGGACTCACTTTTTTTCCTCTCCTTTCTCTTATCTAAGATTTCACCCTCCTCGCTCTCGACGGCTGCGACTCGAGCGGGAGATGAGCGCGATGCCTCGGAGGGAGGTTCGTCGTTTTCTGAGAACATTTCGTTTCCTTCCTCCTCGGATATCATCTCGGTGTCAAGACCCTCGAGACCCTTATCTTTGTCATTTTCGAAAGAAGCATCTTTGTTTGATTTATTTTCGTCTAAACACGGCGTATAGCTCCTCTCGTCCTCCGTTTCGCTAATAGACTCCGTCATTTTCTCCATATTCTCTATTGCTTTATCGCATTCGAGCTCATCCTTAGGTGATTGCGAACCTGATCGCGATTCGTCGTCTGAAATGTCATTATTGTCTACGTCTAAATGTTCTTTAGCTTCTGGTTTATCTTCGTCGTCCGGGGATTTGTCCGCGCGGCTTACGTTATCTAATTGTAAGTCTTTAGTTCTTTCTTCAGCCGAGTCCATTTGGTCATCGTCTTCCACGATTTCGTCACATTTCTTATCTACTGGTTCGATTTTATTTACATGTGAAGTTGCAACAATTTCTGGAAGTTCTTTAGTAAATGTATCCCGAAACTGAGATTTTCCTTCACAATCCTTTTTGTTAGTGTCGTCCGAGTCGTGTGAGGCCTTCTCGACAGCGCTATTCGACTGACCCACCGAAAGTTCGTCAGTCTTGTTATCTCGCTCCTCCCCCGCAGTATCCGCTTCTTCAGCGTCTTGGCTGGCCTCCTCCTCGTCGTACAGCGACACCTGTCTCTTTATCAGCGACGGGGTATTCAATTTGATTTTAATCGGATTGCGAGTGTTTGTTGTTATGGGACACCTTTTAGACACCTTCTCTTTGTACTCCTCCTCAGATTTCTTTTTCAGATTAGTGTCATTATATTTAATTTTGTTTGCGTCCACTTTTTTTTCTATCGTCGGTTCTGCCGCAGGAGTCTCAGCGACGACTTCAGCGGGGACGTCAGCGGGCATCACGTCGTCGTCCTCCTGAACTAGGTCTTCGAGATTATCTTCTTCGTTGGGTTGTTTGGATATATCGTCCGTTATGCTACTGTTGTTTGCGATGTGTACGCTTGTGGCGGAATATATTGAGAAGTTAGGGCAGTCGCCGTCAGAATCGTCGTCGCTTTTGTCATTATTATCCTCGGTCACGCTAGGTGACGAGATTAGGTTTCGATGTTCCTTCAGCACTTGTCTGACGGCATTGTCCAGTATGTTGTGGGGTACGTTCATGCCGCTCGTATCGATACCGGCCAGTATGGTCTGCACCTGGTTCGGGAGGATGGCCGGCGGGTCGGCGGGTGGCGGCAGAGGTGGAGCGTGCGGCGGGGCGGCGGGCGTTAGCGGGGCGTCAGGCGTCAGCGGGGCGGCGGGTGTCAGCGGGGCGGCAGGCGTCAGCGGGGCGGCGGGCGTCAGCAGTGCTGCGGGCGTCACCGGGGCCACTTGCGCGATGGCACCAGCCCTCCTTCCTTCCTCGCCGCTGTCGTCATCGTCGATAGTGGGCTCGGTAGGATCGTACTTTTCCGTGTCTATTACTAGGCCCGAGTCGCTCTTTTCATCCTCCGATTTGTCTACTTCGGATAATTTTGGAAAATTAAAAATCGGCGGTTGAGACAGAGGTCGATAGTTTTGCGATTCAGGTAAGGATTGGAAAGTGTGCGGGGGACGCTTGTCCTGTCGCGGTGCCTCCAAGTTGGAGTAGGTATCCGCATTTGTGTTCGCGCTCATCGGTGGCACTTGGCTCATTCTCATGTCCAAGGGATTCTCAAACCCACCAAAGGAATGGCGTGCGTGCGGGGCAGGCGCGTCGTGCCGGGGGCCGGGCGCGCCACCGTACGCCGGCCAAGAGCCGCCCGAGCTGCGCCGACCTTGATTGTGGTCGTTGTTTCTCTGAAAGTTGGGTAAGGACTGGGAGAAACTGGGTCCTCTGTTGTTGTCAGCGGGGGTCGGCCTCCTCGGTCGATCCGAATAGGAATCCTCGTTGTGAGGAAACGGGAGGGGTCTTCGCGAGTAGTTATCGAAAAACTCGGGCTCCTCGCGGCGCATATTGTTTTGAAAGTTATTGAACACGTTGCCCTGTCTGTTCTGGTAGCCGCCGGCGTAGTTGTTGTCGTAGCTCCCGCCCCTGCTGAAGTTCCCGTTGGAGCCCTGGTCGCGCTGGTAGTTGCCGCGGTACCCACCGCCCCAGCCGCCGCCGCCGCGCGACTGCCCGGGATACGTCGGCGTCTTTTTGGTCGAATCCTCAGCTTTCGTTAAATCAAGTCTCTCTTCCTTCTTTAATACTGATTTGTCTCTCTGCTCTTGTTTGGAGTGGGTCTGTAGTTTGATATTAATGTTGCCGTCCACGGATATGGACACTAGGGATTTCTTTGAATGTAACAGTGCTTGACTCTCTAAAATATTAGATAGAATATCCGGAGCCGAAGAGGCGTGCGGCGGCGACGGGATAGCGACCATCTTTCTCCTCGCCTGAAATTTTTTTTGAAACGTTGTAAGTTTCTAGAAAAAAATCACACGTTTCGGTTTCTATTTGGTCGAAATAACATTATGTATTACCTGTCTGTAGGCACTTAAGATATTGGAGGTGGGTCTCGTCGCAACTGCCGTAGTGGCCGCTTCAGAGATGTCATTCTCGTCGTCTGAGAAGTAATCCAGATGATTGGGATTCCCCATGAGACTGAGAGTGGGGATGCCGGCGCGGTGCCTGCGCACGGCCAGGTCATGGACTGGTGGGCCGGCGGGGGTGGGCGTTGGGTCTGCGCGCTGGGCGGCCCGCATGCTGGCCAGCTGCGCGCGCACGCTGGCCCGCACGTGTGTGCGCCGCGCGGCCGTCCGCGGCTGTCGCTTTATCTGCAATTGGACAATCAACTTCTTTATGAAAAAGAATAACTCGCGCAAAATAATATTGTATGTGTACACATACCTTTCTTCTTCGTAATCTTTTTGTTACTCTCTTTGTTATAGGAAACTTCCCGTTCTCTTGAATTTCATATTCAATTACTATTGTTTTTGTTTTCCTCCTCTTCCGTTTCTTCGCCTGTGTGGTAGTCGTTCTACGTCTGATAGTGGAACCAGAGCTAGTTCTACTCGAATTTCGTACCCCCCGGGATGTTGTAGGTGCTTCAGATGAAGCATTGCTGCTGCCTCTCCGACCCGACGACGTTGAAGGTTCATCAGTACTGTTGGTGGTTCTCGCTGAACGTCTAACATTTCTCGGGGTTCTCAGTGGGGAGGGACGTGGACCTAGTGGTAGGTTTACTATTCCAGAGAATAAATCTTCAACTTCCGAAAAGTGAATAACATCTTCGAGCAGATCATCACAATTTGGACAAAGCCATTGGTCGATGGGAACCTGTGGAACAATAATAAAATGTGTCTCATAAGTATTTGTTCATCAGTCTGGCATTGATATTTTTATATTATTGGATTATGCATCCACATCAGAAATTAAATATTATGCCTAATATCGTCTTTCAATATAAGTCCAAACCTGTGACAGAGGTGGAGTCAGACAGTGCATGTGGTAACCCATGTCGCAGCCATCACACAGCAGCATTGTGTCCTCATTGTCAGTGCTTCCACATATCTAAAAAACAATCAGATGCATACACTACATTTTGAATACAAAAATTATAATGTATGTAAAAATATATGAAGAAAAGATTTTCTTTAATTTATATACAACCTTATGTTATAATATATAAAGTATGATATATCTACCCTAATATTATAAAGAGGAAAACTTTGTTTGTTTGTTTGGTTGTAACGAATAGGCTCAAAAAGTACTGGATAGATTTCAATAATTCTTTCACCATTCGAAAGCTATATTATCCACGAGTAACATAGGCTATATTTTATTCTGGAAAAAATATTTGGGTTTTTCAGACACAAGGTGTAACAAATCAACCAGAAAAGTTACTTATTTTGCATTCTAAGTTCCCATTCTAAATCTTAGTTAACGCAGGCGAAGCTGCGGGCAACAGCTATTAATGTATTAAGTTTTATGTGTACTTATGTGTGTGTTTATGGTACAAAATAAAGCATCTTATTATTATTATGTATAGCTGGCATAGGGGAATTAAAATCTCAGATAAACAAAATGAAAAACTAAATCAGACATTAGTCAATTAAAAAGTACTTATTAAATAGAAAAAATATTTTATTTAAATATACTTAATAAGATATACTGGCATCTTGCCATATTATTATAAAAATTACAACTCTATAAATAATATTAAATCCACACAAACCTCGCACACAGTAGGATCTTCAAACACTAGCATGTCCACAGAAGGCCTGCGCTCCGCTACCTTCACGGCCTCTGTCCGCAGCACTCGACCACCGGCACATGCTCTCACTATTATAGAATTAAAAGTGATGCGATCCACTGGACATGTATTTACATTCTTGGACCATTCTGTTATGCAGTCAAAACAGAATATATGTTCACAATTCTCAGGAGTTCCAGTTTCTTGATTAGTAAATCGTAAGAGACATATTGAGCATTTATCTGAGTTGCCTTCTGAACTATCTGAAGCAAATCCTGATGTTGGCTTTGATGTTGAGGCAGCTGGCTTAGGATTGTTCGAAGAATCTGTCGCCCAACCAGAGCTTTCACTTTCGGCGTCCGAATCTCGAAGTTTGGGCAGAGTGCGTCTTCGCCGCGTACCCGCTTGAACGACAGAGCTGCCACTACTATCGCTAGATTCCTCATCACTTAACACCTGAAATTTTTTACATACCAGATAATTATTACTTATTAATATCAAGTTTTGTTATTTATACAATTCCCAAGAGTAAATATTCACCCTCAATCTTTTTCTACGTGTCCCTGCCACTGCGACGCTCTCGTCGCTATCAGACTCTGATGCCGAGGATACAATCATCACTTTCTTAATTTTACGTTTTGGACGGGGTGGAGAGTCATCACCGCCGTCTTCACTCATCATGAGATGTAAACAGCGCGTACAAGTGGTTCTCAATAGGTGCGACACGAAGCAATTTGCAAAGGTGTAAATGACCCTTGCGAGAGAACTTTTAAGACATCTGAGATTATATTTATCGAATGCATTAAGGTTTAGATATTAGTTGATGCATGAAAACTATATATTTATACTTATAAATGGCATGCGCGTTATCAAAAATTATTTTTATATTTTGACAGCAAGCCGCTTTTAATGCTCAATCGGCCATTTTCATTCCGACAGTTCTTAGCTCTATCATCTATGATACGGTCTCGATTTGAGATATAGACAATTTTATTTTTTTAGCGCATCGCTAAAAGGTCCAAGGAACATGTGAAAGGTACCAGGACAATTGACATCTTTACTAATATTATAAATAGGAAAGATTTGATTGTTTGTTTGTATTTGTGGCGGACCGATCACAGTGCCACAATCCTGAATCGCGCTATCAGAATTCCAGCGCCCGGTCGCTATATATACGACATCTGAAACGATAACTAGTGGCCTTTGGCCTGGCCGAGCATTGCACCTCGCTCGGTTGGAGATCTCCTTTCGGGCCTATCACCTTATTCCCACATTGGTGACCCTCGACTGAACACGCCTCCTTTACAGCTTCAAGCCTCTTCGGATACTTCGATCACTAGCCTCAACGCACCGCGGCCTGGTCGAACCCACACCGGCTTTAACGGGCTATCGCACTACCACGGACCGGTCAGCAAGCAGAGCATTCATCTCTCCTGGTCAGCAGCACGTAGTATCAACCCCGCACGGCCCGACTCACTGGAGCCCCGTGCAAGCAGCAGCACAGTTCCGACTCACTGGGACTCACGGGCACTGGCGACTCAAGCAGAAGACTCAAGATTCCGACCTCCGGTCTTCGGGGGGGAGTGATGTGGCGGACTAATCACAGCGCCACAATCCTGAATCGCTCTATCAGAATTCCAGCGCCCGGTCGCTATATATACGACATCTGAAACGATAACTAGTGGGCTTTGGCCTGGCCGAGCATTGCACCTCTCTCGGTCGGAGATCTCCTTTGGGGCCTATCACCTTATTCCCACATATTGAATAGGCTACGAAACTACTTGACGGACTTGAAAAATTCTTTCACTGCTAGGAAGCTATACTGATGTAGCGGACCAGTCAGTGGCGCTATTACAACCTACACCTAGTTCGTTCACGAACTACACAAGACTAATAGCAAGATCCTAGCGCAGACAGTGCAAAATAAAGAACTAAGATTTGGGTTTATTATTGTGTATGTGAATACTACGGAAAAGCCCATATCGTTTGGACTCCATAAATCTATACTTCATGGCTACCCCCCTCCGACATTGTAAGGAGGAAGGAGGTCCCGTGTTGCTGTATGCATCTATTGTAAGCAACCGTAGCGCCATCTGGCGGCTATAAGTCAGAAACGGGGAAAAGTTTCCAGTTTACCTGCGTGTGGCGTGACGTAGCCGTTGTCAAAGTGTGGGTAGGACGGCCGAGCGTTAAGAAGGTCATTAAGTTTGCCTTTAAATAGCGGGGTATAATTATTAGAGGGGTCATTCGCGTCTGCGAGTTTGAGGAGGATGAAGCTCTGCCCGAATTGTATTGTAAGATCACGTAAGCCATTGTTTATTTTAATGTGTAAAGTGTAATATGGCGATAGTGTGTGTAAATGTATGATGGGCAGTGTGAGTAAGAAAGTATCTTAAAATATGTATCTGTGAACCTTAATATTGATATTTTTATGGATAATATAATATAATAAATGTTTATATTTAAAACGCATTTTCACTTCTGATGTTTAAACTATCCACATAATACTTGAATTAGTTACTTGTCAGAATTTGTCGTGGATTGCCAAGCGTGCGACGGCGTTTTAACTAATCTGTGATTTTGAGTTCTCTTCACTTTTCTCTGCAGTCTGCAATCTGCATAGAGCCAAAGAGGATAAAAACACTACGGCCAAAGACTACTATTGTATAACTGGAGATAGACTGGAAACTCGCATCAAATAGAAGTAAGCTGTATGTGTCGCCATCTAGCTGTTAGAGGGAAACTAAAAATGTATACCTATATAAATGTATATATACCTATTACTTATGTTTATTTATTATTATTATTTTATTTTATTATTTGTATTTTTTGGATATAAAGACATATTTTGTGTTTGTAATTATTATTTGTATTGTTGTTGTACCAGTATATCTATATATTATAATATCTAGTATGCCTATGATATTTATGTTTACATTTTAGTAGGTATTTTTTACATAATAACACATGCCGCATCAACATTCAACTCGTGTGCATATATTATAAGATATTATGGTATATTGTGAGGCTATGGTGGTTCACAGATTTCCAGCGTTTCTTGAGTTTACGGTTTTTGGATGCGGAAGAGAGTACTCGACTCAACGCAAACGAACTAAACAGTAAACAGCAATTGTAAAACACCACAAAGATATGACACTAACTTAACTCAACGTGAAAATATGTATAACAACCACCAAAACCTTGATTTTGCAACAACACAACACAATGCGCATGAGTTTAAAAATTCAAGTGATTTTATGCATACATAGCGGCCATTTGCAATGCATTTGTTTACATTACTTTGACATTACCTACTAATATGCGCATTGCGCACAAATTCTTTTAGTGTTACCTACAAATATCAAACTATATTATGCTTAAAAAATGATGTAAAGCAAAATATGATATAATATAAATAAAATAACATTAGATTACTATTTAATGAATAAAATTAACGCAAGTTTGTTAATTTGAATAATTATTTTTTTTCGAAATACCAAATATGCTTTTCTAATATTTTTAACAAAGCAACACTGAATTTAGTAATTTTAGTAAGTAGCGTTTATATTCGCAGCTAGATGTCGCTTTTTACTTCAAAATAAATTTTGTTCCTAGTTTCCATACCGTGACTACGGCATAGAGCTGTGCATAGAGCAGTCTGCGTGATTCGTAAACCACAGAGTAGTTTTAAAGAGTGAACTGTGAGATCTCATTTAAATTTGCCTAATAGATTCCCACAAAAACTATTCTATATAAAGCGATTTTAAAAGACATGACTGCAGAGAACGAGCGCGAAATATATCACAAGCTTGAAGCTATGAAAGAAATCAGGTAACCGTGTAAAACCATTATTTTACAATAAACATTCACACCTGTGGACTCGATCAATAAGCACTTGACATCGTTTGTTTTTTAATTTGTATTTATATTTCTAGTAATGTTTAATTGTAGATGCTAATATTAACTTACAGTATTGATAGTACTAGTAATAATTTTATATTACTGATAAGGCTTAATATTGTTTTAATTTATTCAATTGTACAATCTTATTTTCTCGTTTATGATTTCCAGGAATAAAACAATAACACTGGAACGTTTAAAGCGTAGCATATTAAATGAAGTGCGTAGTGGTGATCAAGAAGGGCGATGTTTAGCGCAGTACAAGCGCGAAATGGAACTGTTGCAGCAGGAGAAGATGAGCCATGTTGAGGAGCTACGACAAATTCACGCCGACATTAACGCCGTTTGTATTTTTTTCTTATTCTTATTTGTAGGTGATGGGCTGGCTGTAAAACAAAACCAATTAATTACCTCCGATAAAATCGGTTCGATATAAATCTCAATAATGTAATAGTTAAAATTTGTAAATTTGGATGTTAGGATGTAGTATTTTGTATTTTAAAATGGTTTTTGATTAAACTTAACAATAGTAAAGCTTATACATGAGAATAAAGCATAGAGCCCATACTCCCACAGGAATGGGAAGTATGGCGGAGACGCACTGGGTGCTGGTAGTTGAAATATATAAATCAAAAGTAATTTATCAAGGCAGTTCTATCTGGGATTAGAATGCTAAGAACATTGATGTGAGTAGCCTATACCTAAGCAGCAGCAGCAGTGTATGTGAACAATATAATGAATAGTGTAGTTTATATTATTTACTAGCTGTTGCCCACAGCTTTGCCCATAATACAATTTCTAAAATAAAAGTAGCCTAAGTTATTTCTTCTTATACTTCATAGATAAGCCAGAATAGACAAACAGACAAACAAAACTTGTAAAAAAAAAATATTGGTATATGTACAGTATATTCTCATATGCATGTAGTAAAAAGTGGTTATCTTTATATTGCAAACAGACACTCAAATTTTATTTATTTATTTTTATTTATTTATTTTATTTTAAGGGAACACAAATGGTTACAATTTTATCTTAAAAACATGGTATGACGAGTTATGCAGAAACCAGTGAAGTGTCCACAAAAATATAAAAACTATTGACATTACACTCTTCGACTCGTCTAACCGAGCAGTTGTTTTTAAAAATCCCTCGTAAATAAAAATCGAAAATCTGTATTTAAAACCTACTTACAAGTCTAAATTGTGCACTAATTTAAATAACCAACTAAGAATTTTATTTGATAGTGTTTTCAAGAGATACTGTGGCGTATTTGTGAGTAAAAATTACAATTCTTTAAACCGAGATTACAATAATTAATCAATTACTACCCACTATTCCACGCCTAAAATAATTGTCACCGCAAAACGTACATTCGCACATGTAGGAAAGAAATCAAAAGTGCAGAGTGCTTATACTTTTTAATCTACAGCGTTAGAAAATAAAAGCGACAGTACATAGTATTATTATTATTATTTCTGGCGATGTGTGACAGCATGTCAAAAATGAATTTAATATGGGGTTGCTGCGAATTGGGCCTTGCGGATGACAAATATTTGACTTCTTCACAATGCAATAAATCGTATCATTTAAAATGTATAAATAATGAAGGCAAAGGTTTGTTGACATGGAAATGTCCTCTGTGTTTAAACCACAAGTCCAAAGGGGTGAAAAACGATAATACGCCTGTACGCTCTAATCCATCCGAGACTAATAAGAGATCTCATAAGAGACCAGCTATTTCTTCTCCTGGAAATGACTTAGCTGCACCCCTAACTCGTGAAGATGTCAAAGAGCTTTTTCAAACGGAAATGGCAATATTTCTATCACAGATAAATACAACTATTTCTTCTACTTTGTCAAAAGAGTTAAAAGTCATTAAGTCCGACATTTCTGATCTTAAAGAATCCGTTACATTTATCGGCCAACAGTACGAAGACATGAAGCAAATTTCACTGGATAACAGCAAAAAAATAAAAAAATTAGAAGAAGAGAATGACCGCTTAGTAGCTGAACTGACAAATATAAAACATAAATATAATCAAATGGAACAAATTAATCGCAGCAACAATATAGAAATACAATGTGTACCCGAGAGTAAGACCGAAAACCTAGTAAATATCGTTTCGCAACTGGGGAGTTTCGTGGGGTGTAATATCTCAAACGATAGCATCTTAAATTGTACTAGAGTGGCTAAAATAAGCCCCAAAGCTCACGACCAAGAGCTATTGTGGTACAGCTAAGCTTACCTAGATTGCGTGACACTCTACTAGCAGCGGTCATTAAATATAATAAGTCCAATTCAGATGATAAATTAAATACAAACCACATTGGAATAAGAGGTGAAAAGAAGCCGGTATTTGTTAGCGAGCATTTATCTGCTCACAACAAAGCACTCCATGCTACAGCACGTGCCGCTGCAAAAGCAAAAGGCTACAAATACGTATGGATCAGAAACGGCAGGGTATATATGCGGAAAACAGATGACTCTGATTTTAAATTTATAAAAGACATGGACAGTTTAAATAAATTAAATTAAGTTTCTTTTTTCTTTTTTGCGTGTGCTTTTTGTATTGTTAAAATAAAAATTCAATTCCTTACATATATTTTATCAAAATACAAGAGGTATAAGAACTAAAACTCAAATTGTATCAAAAAAATTGGCATGCTGTAACTTTGATGTAATAGTTTAAACTGAGACTTGGCTAAACTCAAATGTTTTAAATCAAGAATTATTTGACGGACGATACAATGTGTATCGAAGAGATAGAGAAACGTCTTCTCTCAGTAATAAAAAGAAAGAAGGCGGTGGTGTTTTAGTTGCAGTTAAGAAATGTATCCCTTCCAAGCGTATGTTTAACTGGGAAAGTGATGGTGAAGATTTGTTTATAGTCTTGAACATTGAAATATCACCAAATAATAAGCAAATAGTTCTATGCGCTACTTATCTACCACCACCCGTAAACAGATCATTATTAGGTAATTTCGTAAATAATTGTAACCGTGTAAAAGAAATTCATAATCTTAAGACTTTTATCATAGGCGATCTTAAATTAAGTTCTATAGATTGGACACAAATAGATGAATCTTCTAATCATTCTGTAATCCGCCCTCTCGAACAAACTCTCATTGATTTTTCAAGTTTAAATAATTTCAAGCAATTTAATAAGGTATTAAACTCGCTAGGCAAAGTATTAGATTTGGTTCTCACGGACATTGAAAACGTAGATGTTAGGGAGGCGGATTATGAACTTTGCAAAGTCGATGCATTACATCCTCCTCTAGAAATAAACATAAATAATACACGTATATTCAAACTAAAAGATAAATCTATCGCAAAATTTAATTATAATAAGGGTGATTATGATGCAATAAATAAAGAATTAGCTGCTGTTCAATGGCAAGATCTTTTAGAAAATACTCCAGATGTTAACAAAGCGTTAGATAATTTTTATAACATCTTAACTGATACAATAAGCAAGCACGTCCCCTTAGGTAAGTCTAAAAAATCTAAATTCCCATTATGGTTCAATAATATCTTGATTAGAACGATTCGAGAAAGAAATAATGTTTTACCCAAAATTATTTTGGTCATTTGTTAAGGCAAAGCGCAAAGGGATATCAACATATCCCGATTCAATATCGAATGGCAACATTACTGTGACTGGAGGGGAAAATATTTGCAACATTTTTGCCAACTATTTCGCATCGGTTTACCTCGAAGACAGTTACAGAATACATCAAGAACTTAATGATTCTTTTACTAAATTCCTATCTAAGGTAAACAACAATTGTCTAAATTTTTCTATGATACAAATATCCAAGAACTCTATACAAAAAGCTTATGAGGATCTTAACATAGAGAAAGGGGCTGGTCCAGACGGCATCCCACCAAAATTTATTAGAAGATGTGCTTCAAGTCTTTCCTACCCTATGTGGATAATTTATAATAAATCCCTTAAATCAGGACTATTTCCCGAAAAATGGAAAAGCGCAAAAGTAGTTCCAGTATTTAAGAGCGGCGATGAAAATATCACTAGCAATTATAGACCCATCTCTATTATTTCCACTTTTGCCAAAGTCTTTGAAAAGCTCATTTTTCCAAATTTTTACAATCATTGTAAACAGTTTATTACAGTTCATCAACATGGTTTTATAAAAAAGCGATCAACCTGCACAAATTTGCTGACATTTGTGGAAAGTCTTGCTGAGGCGATTGACAGTAACAATCAAGTTGATGTGATATACACGGACTTCAGTAAGGCATTTGACAGAGTCGTGCATTCTATTCTTCTTCTAAAGCTTGAAGCGTATGGATTTAATGGTTATATTCTTAAATGGTTACAATCGTACTTGAAGGAACGTGAGTTTTTTGTGGTTGTTGCTGGCTTTACTTCATCAGTGCATCCTAAGATTGGTTCCGGCGTGCCTCAAGGTTCACATCTGGGCCCTCTTCTATTTAATATATTCATTAATGATCTACCAAATTGTTTAAACCACTGTACCCCCTTTTTATTTGCAGACGATCTTAAAATCTTAAAAGTAATAAAAAGTATTTCAGATATACACATGATGCAGGAGGATTTGAACAGTATAAATCATTGGTGCGAAATTAACAAAATTACTTTAAATCCATTAAAATGTTCACAAATGACTTTTAGCAGAAAGGTTAAAAATATAGCATTTAATTATAAAATCGGTACATCCAACTTAAAAATCAACCATACTATCAAGGACTTAGGCATAACATTTGATTCTAAGCTCACTTTCATACCCCACATAGAAAACATTGTAAAAAAATCTTCTAAAATGTTGGGATTTCTTATTCGCAATGGAAGAGAGTTTCGTAAACCTAGAACCAAAGTACTGATTTACAACAGTTTAGTGCGAAGCGTTTTGGAATATTGTTCTCCAGTATGGAGGCCTCATTATGCTGTCCATACACTAAGGTTAGAACGGGTACAAAAGAGATTTCTGTGGCATCTGACATATTCCGTAGGTCAGACGTCTAAAATAAGTTCATACAAGGATAGACTAGATTTTTTCAAAATACAATCGCTAAGCGAGAGACGTGACATGATAGACTTAATTTTCTTACACAAATTACTTAATAGCCACATTGATTGTCAGACCTTGTTATCTAAATTTAAGCTTCGAGTACCCTATAAATATCCTAGGAAACCTCTCACCCCCTTTGCTTCTCCATTCCGCAGGACGATTCTAGGTTCTAATTCTCCCGTACCCAGAATATCTAAACTCTTGAACCAAATATTGATATATTCGGCGTAGGTTCATATGAATTCAAGAATATTGTAAAAACAGTTCTAACTGACAATAATATAGCCAAGTCTCGGTAATGTTTGTATTGTTGTATTTTTAATATATATATTAAGCATATGGCTTAAGAAAATATTATGTTAACCCTTATATTATATAATACATTACTGAATTTCTGTAAAAAAAAAGTATAGCCTTAAACATTCCACTCGTTAAATTTTTAAATTCTTAGTCTATGTTCGTTTTGTATGGTGTTTATTAGATATTTGCAAGCAGTGCTTTCCTTAGATAGTGGGTGCACTTAGCAAAATTAAAGTAGCAAGTAAGTAGTTCTAAGATTGAGTGTAACTTACATTGGAAAGTTTAAATAAATAAATAAATAAATTACAAAGTCTCCACAACAATAAACTGATGAAAATAACAAACAAAAACAAAAATAAGAGTAAGCATCACAAAAGAATTAAAAAAAAATACAATAACAGAAAAAAAAATGAGAAATTATAATTTAAACGAAGGGTTAGAAATTATTTCCCTAATTTTAGTTCTATAGGCACCGATTGAGCATCCAAACGGGTCAGCATCAGAGAAAAATTTGTTGTAACACCTTGTCGCACGAGGAATAAATGTGTTACTAGCGTAGTTCATATATGTATATATTTTATACTTCTGCCAAGCAGATAAGACTTGACATTATTAAATACCAACCTATAAATTGATCCTGCCTGAGTTTTTGACTCATTACTAAAATGTTAATAATAATATTTATTTGCTAAATTGCAATAAAAAAGCAAGTTTTAGAGACATACACAATTACACATTGTTTGTGTTTGAAGTCAACTTGGTGTGGAGAATATCTCTTTATTTGGAAGAAGAATTGTTCTCATTGTTATTTTTACACATTGAGCCAAACAACCATCAGACAGAGTAGTAATTTATGTGGGTCATAAAATCTGGCAAGTGATCTGTCCACTGACCAAATAGCAATTCAACCAACCAATTATCTATGTACATGATCCTCCGATGGCCATCCGTCTGCTGAAAAAAGAACTGGCGCAGTATCATAGCACAAATTTCGTGGGATTGGTTTTCATAAAATTGTAAATTACACACATACCATTACCACTCTATTCTGGTTATACACTTGATGGCTTTACATGCATGTGTATAATATTGATTTCTTTTAATATATGCGCCAGCTGTTGAACTTATAGAGAGTGAGTGCCAATTTATTTGTATATAATTCAGTTAACTAATATGCGTTAGATTAGTTTCTAAATTATTATGAAGGAAAGAATGTGTCATGTAGGCTGTTGCGAGTGAGATGCAATCATAATTGTCCTAGAATAATCTACAATAGTTATTTGTTAAGATATTTTTTTGGATAGTCTATAGAACTTGGGACACATCTGGATTTCAAGCCTTTGCCGGGGGAAGTTACTAACCCATGAAATTGCACTTGGTTTGTATTTATATATTAGGTGAATCATCGGACTTAACCATCCATTGTTTAGAACTCATGGAGACGAGCTATGCACAAAAATGTTCTTTTTGTAAACCAAGTCTCAATCAATGTACGAGTATGTGCAACCAAAATGAACGAAATACACGCAGAATGCGTATCATGTGTTGTTGGTTTTGAAATGAAAAAAAAATGTTCGTGAACATTTAGATTTGCACTTGTTTAATACAACTACTAAGGATATTCTGAGCGACAGATTCTCTTTTACGGCTTTTATGGGACCTGGGTAAACTCATATTGTTATTTTATTGATATGACCAACATTCCCTGTTTACCATACAATAGTTCACCATACTATAGCCAATTTGTGAGCTGTGTTGAGCTAGACGAAAGCGTTGATTTTTCAAATATCTTATTAATGATGTTGTTTCGAACGTAGAATATAGTACAATGAAACTGGAATGTTTATTATTATGGCCCAGCGGTCGGCGCAGCCCGCAGGTGCGACCCGTCACCGATGTTTACGGCCGCCGCCCTCCGCCCCCCGCCCGCCGGCCGCTCCAGACTATTCCCTCGGATTGTTTACCGAGTATCCCAATATAGTTTAACCAATACTAGAACCACAACACAAATAATTCAACCCGATAAATGAGATATGAGATATTTTACTGTCCACCCTACACCAGGCATTCACGAGTATATAAATGTCGCGATAGTGCCTACGATTGCCAAGCCACCTACCATGATATACATAGGTAATATATAAACGTAAAACCAACATACATAGTCGCGCTTGTTCGTTAGGGAAATAGTCTGAAAACGTTGAAGGGATCTTTTCCTCTATCAGAGATTGGCTCGTTCACTAGGCATTAAGCTTCCTGATGAGCCGTCTCCGGCCCGCAGAGGGGCAGAGCTAGCGACTAGCTCCAGGCGACGACACATGCACAATATAGTTCACGCACGCTGAACGTCCCCAGATGGAGACGGTGATAAAGCAGACGGAGGAGAGCATGGGCCGCAAGCTCACCAACGCGTCGCGGCTGCACGAGGACTACCGGCCGCTGAAGGCCGAGGTGGACCTGCTGCGGCGGCAGTGCCTCGGCCTGGAGCGCCTGCCCGACCTGCACGAGGAGGAGGGCAGCCCCATCACGCCCGAGTGAGTAGCGCGCCGGGCCACTGGCCGAGTCCCGCGACCGGGGTGCCGAGAGGGTGTGTGACGTGTCGTGTGTGTGTGCGCAGGCGCTTCCCGGCGGTGGGCCGCTCGGCGGGCGCGCTGCTGGCGCCGGCGCCGCGCAAGCCGCCTCCGCCGCCGCCCGCGTTCAGGTCTGCTGTCCAACAAGATTTCCTTACCGTCTCGCTGAGGTTCGATTGTGTTTCTTGTGTTGCGCTTTGGCCTGCATCCGCCCCCGCCCCCGCTCCCGCCGCTCGCCCCACCTCCCGCCGTCCCCGCAGAGCTCGTGCGATGGTGTTTGATGACAGGCGTCCTGGGGGTGATAGTGTGTACGCTGTACAGGCAAAACCATTGTAGTAGCTAACTTATATTTACAATGATGCATAAAATAAATGTTTTTTTGTCTGTGAATCCGTTAAACAGGGAGAGAGTAAAATGTTAACTAAATTTATGCATGCGAATAGCAGTGTCGATATGATAAAACACGTTTGAGAAAGCGAGCTAGGAACCCAACTTTAAAAATAATAGCACCCAAATCGATTCACGTGTTAATAAGTTCCGGTGATCAAGTTGATCGAGTTGGTCCGCGTAAGCTTGTAGATACCAAATGTAATGTCAGTGAGGCGATCTGACGCCATGACAGGTCGGGGGCCAGGCCATCTCATCGCTCATCGGACGCGCTCTGTGGGACGAGATACGCTTTTACTTTGCTTTATTAAATTAGCCATATTATATTTTGTTATATTTTAATTTGCTAGTATTGGATAACATTCTTGTATGTTACTAATTTTATGATGTACGCCTCGTTAGACCAATGTTGGTCGACGAGTGATGTGGCCGCATACGTCAGGGTTCGAATCCCGCCCAGGACTTTTGTGTGACAAGTGAAGACGCGTATTGGACGCTCCGGCGTTTTCTATTGATATCAATTATAATAAGATAGTATAGACGTTATAACGTGCATTTTAAATGTTTTAATGCCATCATTGAAATACCACACGAAGAGTTCACAACCATACACCAAATAGACATTTAAAAATGTGTACCTGTTCCATAACAACATATGATGAAAGACACATGACGGACGGACGGACAGACTTCGTTCTGCTCTCGTTGGCGAACTCGAATACTTTCAGCTACAACCCTGGGGAAGGGAAAGTCCTGACAATTATCACTCCTCAGGCCACAAACTCTACATCCAGCTTGGAGAATTGTTTTTGATAAGAATCTTCTATTTGCACGTCTTAATTAAGTAGTAAAATCGACTCGGAGGGCGCTCTCGACAGTGCGCGCGGGTGTAGTGAGGTATCTGTCTTTTGTTTCATTTATCGTTAACTATTTTTATTGATTAAGAATGTAAATAGATGTTTCGCATTCCCGGGGCGTTTCTTTCTCTTAACAACGGCCCGGACCGGTCTCGTGTGCCGCGAGGGCGGGCGGCCGACGGTAACGGTGTTGGGTCCCCAGGCAGCAGCCCCCGCCGATGAAGTCGTGCCTGTCCTGCCACCAGCAGATCCACCGCAACGCGCCCATCTGTCCGCTCTGCAAGGCCAAGAGCCGCTCCAGGAACCCCAAGAAGCCGAAGAAGAAATAGTCGCCTCGTCGATCCGCCCCCGACCCGCCTCGCTGATACATCGACCGTCGAACCGCGACCTCGTGCAGCTGAGCGCGCTCGTGTTTGTTATGATTTGAACAGCTTCATGAGTTCCCGAACATTGTGAGTCGGAACTGATGCGCTGCCCGTGCCCAAAGATTTGATGTAATGAAACAACTCTGGTCAGTATTTGTTTAGGTAACTACCATTAGCATATCATAACATCAGCGCTTATTCCGTGCCTGAATATTGCTCAGGTCGTAACAATTGTTGATAATATCCCTTTAACCTGTGGTAGCTGTAGTTCCCATAAGTTTTCATCGCTCGTGTAATCAATTTTAATAAATCATGGCCATTACATCTCCTCCACTTTGCTGACTTAAATCCACCTTGAGGTGTGTTGTTTGTCCTCCGACTATCTTTTCGGAATCATCGCCGCCAAAAATCCAAACAAATGAAAATGATTGGTGAATTACTGATGTTATGATACAGGTATTAAGCTAACCGTATAATATACCGTAGCGATATGCTGCGCTAGTACAACTACTGTACCGTTTATAGTCTTGGTTTCATTAGGCTATTTGATGTCTTCTATATTTAGCAGCGGCCGTGGTTACGGAGCAGCCGGCTGCCAGACGTCCGATGTCACGAGAGATTATAACAGGCGCGGATAGACGAGTCATCAATAACAGAATATATTACATCTTTGCAGAGCTCTTTGATAGTGCTCAAGTTTCGATTATTTTACTATGTTGCGTGTGTAAAGCTTTCCGAACTCTCGGACGTTTGACAGCGAACTTCCTTGACCAAGGTTGCTTGTGTGTAAAAAAAACTTAAGTAGTTTAAGGAAAAATATTATATCTATAATTATGTTTGTACTATTACCGCTGCGGTACGAAGGGGACGGAGCGGGGCGGGATTAGAGAGGATATAACAGGCCCCCCCCGCAGCGCCCCCTACCCCGCTCGTGCGACGATATTGTAAATAAACTTGTAGGTTAAGTGTACAGAGGTTCTATATTATATTATGTGTTGTATGTAGACGAGAGAATTGAGAAACCTGTCGGAACAACATCTGCATCCTAAAGAGATGTATCATTTTGTATTATACCGCCGCCCAAACAGGGAGCGAGTAGTCGAGTGTTCGGGATGATATTGTACATGTCGTTTGTCTGATACTCTGTAATTTTGTGCCAAAACATAAGTGATTTGTAAATATTAACGTTAGAATGTATGAATAGATTAAGCAACGCTCACGCGACGGGCCCGGACCCGCCCGGCTCCGACTCCCGCGAGTACACGAGTATATTGTGACAGCTATTGGCGCGTTGGCAGTTTGCTCTCTTGGCACGGATCTGTTTGTATTAGTGGAAGTACTTTACTCCATTTTTCGTTATAATTTTTGATTAACTGTAAATGTTAATAACATGGAGGTCTCGCATCGGCCGGATGTTGCGAGGTGCGCGACCGTCGTCGGTACAGTCAGCGCCCGATCGATGGCTGAACCGGCACCTTAACCGCCCGAATCTGGCTAACAATAAGTATATTGTATTTTGTAAAACATAATAGCCGGTTACGGATGGCTATTCATTCTCTGTATGTAAGGGTGCGTGCTGTAAAAGTTCTGAGTTTAGTGAAAGACAAAGTAACATGCATTGTAGGCGCATTTTAGCAATTATAAGAGAGCTAAATAGTGTGCCCATTTCAATTGATGAGATAACGTTAGAAGAAATAACTATATTCTTCCAGTATTTGGAGTGCCATGTATGTTGCATCAATCTGTCGCTGACTGTACAGCATACCTAGACAAGTGGCATACACACCGATTCTATTCCTTTGCGTTTTCTCGCTAACTCATAGGGTTGCTGCAAAATTTTTGAAGAACGTTTATTAAGACACATAAAGTATATGGTTTTGTTTGTTATTATTACGTTATATATACGTCTTGTATATAATTCGTCCCCCCTAGAAGAGTGGCATAAACGCTAAACAAATACAATAGAAAACTATGTTTATTGTATGGGAATTACACTAGCTTACGATAATAAAAAATAATAATCAAGAAATGCTATAATTTGAACGAAGTACAGCGGTTGTTAAACGTTTTTAGTTTTTACAAACAAAATCATATCCATTATGTGTCTTAATAAACGTTCTTCAAAAATGTTGCAGCTATCCTATGGAGTTAGGTAGTAAACGCAAAGGAATAGAATCGAGCGTTTGCCACTTGTCTAGGAGGTATGATCTGACCTGCGTGTGATGTGGCCGCGCGGTCTCCGACGTACCCCCACCGCAGCCGCGGGGTACTCGGCCCTTGCTCTGTAAATACTAACTCATATCTATAAGAACGGACTTTTTAATATAAAATAAAATATTTGTGTCGAACTGATTTTGTTTCTCCTATTCACCTGTCTCTATATAACTGTGAGGCCTAGTAGAAGAACACAACTCCATGTTAGTGCAGGGTACTCCACAACGAGTCTGTATGCTGTTTAGGGAATACTGGCGGATAGATGTGGTGGTGTTACGGGGTTTTGTCTTATTCTGTGGTGCTGCTTGGATACCGGGTAGGAGGCGGTGAGCGTCGCCTGTCGACATGCAGCAAGTGGTCCGTGCCGACCCCACGGGCCGCACAGCTCAATAATGTGTGCATTACAGACGGCAGCGGCACGATGGCTCGAGCCACGGCCCACGGCGCAGTACTCCCATCCTTTTTTCTATTGATAGTTATAGATAGATATTTCTACATATTATAACTTGATCATACGAGGTAGGATTTATTTTTGCGATCAATAAAATATTTTTGAAAGAAAGAAGAAAAAGAAAGATCTTCATTGTTCACAACAAAAATAAAGACGTTATAAATCACAGCATTTGACACACTATTACAGCAATTAGGTACATTATTTCAGTTGTACGAGAAGGTATATCTACACTAATATTATAAAGAGGAAAACTTTGTTTGTTTGTTTGTTTGTTTGGTTGTAATGAATAGGCTCAAAAAGTACTGGACCGATTTCAAAAATTCTTTCACCATTTAAAAGCTACATTATCCACGAGTAACATAGGCTAAATTTTATTCTGAAAAAACATAGGGTTCCGTAAGATATTTGGGTTTTTCGGACACAAGGAGTAAAAAATCAACCAGAAAAGTTACTTATTTTGCGTACGCTGCCTAAACTATAGAAGATAGAACCATAGAATGTTCTAATTAATTGAAGACCTTATAATTATCTACAAAAAAGTCCGCGACACACTATACCTATCTAAGTCGAGTGAGTCACAATAACCATTTTTTTATTTAGATATTTTGAATTTTTTTGGACTACATTTAAACGCGTTTATTTTACTCGTGCTTTGGATCCTTATCAAAATAAATTATTTCATCACTAAGTACAGTTTATGTAGATAATATTTTGACTTTGAATGATTAAAATTGGACGTTTGGTTTTGAAGTTATGGCGAAATTAAAATATTACGATTTCTGCTGCACGGCGCGTTGGAAAATGGGCGTCATCAAGGGGTGCGCGTGCGAGTTTAGATATTAGTTATGAGTAAGGTTTGTATGTATGTTTGTAACGAATTTGCTCAAAAAGTGTTTGTCCGATTTTGAAAATTCTTTCACCATTTGAATGCTACATTGTCGCTGATTAATATAGGCTATTTTAATTGTAAGACAAAAATAAGGATCCTTACTAAAACTACAGGAGAGGAGTTCTACTCAAACTGAAGAATTTCTTCAGCTTTATATAATATTATTACTATTACTATATTAAGATATAAAGACAAAGAGTTTGTTTGTTTGAACGCGCTAATCTCAGGAACTATTGGTCGGATTTGAATGTTTCTTTCAGTGTTAGATAGTCCATTTATCGATAAAGATATATCATCCCGCTAAGATCCCGTTGTGAATCTTAGTTAACGCAGGCGAAGCTGCGGGCAACAGCTAGTGTACATTTAAAATAAAAGAACAGCTGCTTGTTCCTGACAATTACTTGGGCCTTCGATGACGTCCCGCTAAGCTCAGCGCCTCTGCCTACCGTAATCAAAAACAAATCTGCTAAATCCTACTAATCATCATCATCATCATGGGGTGCCATCTTCATACCGAAGTTTGGAGGTCAGCATTTGGTACTCCGACCTATCATGGGATATACTTTTCATCTGGTAGTATAATAGTCCAGTCCACTCCACTCCTACTAATAGGTATTATAAACGTGAAAATTTAATTGTAAGTATGGATGGATAGATGGATGTTTGTTACTCTTTCACGTAAAAACGACTAAGTGGATTTCAATGAAACTTTACAATATATCAGAATAAAACCAAAGATAGGCTATAAATTATCACCTTACTCTCACGGGAATGGGAAGAACGCGGGTCCAGCTCTACCTACCCAAGGTTCTGGATTACCTGAACCACTTCTTGTGAGGTCGCAATGCGATGAAGAATTTATTTAATAATACCATCCTATGAATAAGGCATCGTGGTACATGAAACACATGAGGCCAGGCGCCAGAGATGGTTAATAGTCTTAACAATATGATGAGCCTACGAGCGACATCAGCGACACCTCAATCGACTCGGCTCTGGTCCGGCCGATTTATTACAACATGCAATTACTAAATAATTGTTATTAAATAAACCAAATTTAAAAAGGTCCTTTTAGTTCCTCATGTTTTCATATGTTTTTTTATTTAATTTAACACTGAAAATGGTTATTACCTACAATGGTACCACTATCAAAGAAGTAGAATCAATTTTATTGCTAGGCGGTAGACCATTTCTGTAATTGGAAAGAACACAAATAATATATGTCATAAATTAGATAAATATATTATGTTTGTGTTAAATCTTCTATACATATAATAAATTTGTAGAGGAGTCGTTTCTGTACATTGAAAATATTTAAAAAAAGAATAGCCTGGGTGTTAAAGGATTACTAACAGAATCCATTTCCAGCATTTTTGGAATTTTTGTCTGTTTGTCTGTTTGTCTGTTTAGTTGTGCACGCATCACGTGAAAACTACAAAACCAGTGTAAATAAATTTTATCCATAAAAATTTTGCGTAACTTAGAGTAACATTTAGTTTTTGTTTCATCGCAATCGCTTCACTCTATCAAAAGATATATGTATTTGAAATGTAGCTAAATAAGATACTTAACAAATAGGATCAGATCAACGCCATCTATTGACCATTTACGGCGGCATTCAATATCCTATCTATCATAAAATTTCTTATCTATCTTGAAATTTTGACACATTTTCTTAGAAAATCTGTCAAAATTTTAAGATATATAAGAAAATTTTAAGATAGGATATTGAAAGCCGCCGTTATAGTACCGATTTATTGACGATTTACAGTACCGACTTATAAGTAGGTATGTAGGTTGTCAACAGATGGCGTTGGACGTATCTGATCCTATTTGTTAAGTGCAACGAATTTGTTATTATATTTTGTTAAAACCTTAAAACGTTGGAAAGGAATAGTAATCCTTACTAATATTATAAATGCGAAAGTAACTCTGTCTGTCTGTCTGGCTGTTACGCTTTCACGCCTAAACCACTTAACCGATTTTGATGAAATTTGGTACAAAGATAAACTAGAGCTTGGAAAAGGACATAGTCTATTTTTTATCGCGAAAAAAAGCTTAGGGGGGTTTAAAAAGGAGATGAAAGTTTGTATGGAAGTTTGTCATTTTACATAGAAGATGACGCCTTAAAACTTTGTATTTAGGCACTTAATAAGAATTAAATAACCATGATTAATTAATTGTTCCACCGTTTTTAAGGTTTTCGCCTATATGAGCATTACATAGGAGATGAAAGTTTTTAGGGTAGTTCAAAAAAAAATCTGGGTTGCGTTGGCGCAGTGCGACGTAGTGGGGGAAATGTCGCTATATTGCTACCCGAACAGGCAGACAGGTGAGGGCATTTTTCAGCTGTAACAATTTCGATTTGTTCATAGAATTTTTAAAAAAGAAGATGCGGCCCATCCAAATAGATAAAGAATTGTATGACACTATTATCCAAAACATGGTACACTGTCCCTGTGGTGTTAGAAATTCAGCCTCGCAATACATGAACATTGGAAAATGCACAAGGATTTTCACTAATCAGTTGATAAAAGAAACTGTGCAAAATGACAATGGCTACCCGTTGTACAGGCGCACAGCGCCCGAAGACGATGGCCGAACAGTTATAATTAAGACTCGATCTGGAGCGAACGAAACCTTAGACGTCTCATATTTTCCTATTTTATATAAAATTTTCAATGCTCATATTAATGTAGAAGCCTGTAGCTCTGTCCGCGCAATCAAATATACAAATATATAAACAAAGGAATTGACAGGCTATAATATTTAATCTCAGGAATGAAGGTGGAGCACATCTTCTGAATGAAGTGCAAACATTTCAAGCAGGACGTTACGCCGTTTTCAATGATTGTTGAAAATTGGCCCAGAATGAAATCATCTAATGCCCTTGGTCATGTGTACACCGTCCACGATACTAATTTTGAATGTTTCTGTTTACGTTTGCTGCTACACCAAATTCAGGGTCCTATAAGCTATAATGATCTTAAAATTGTCAACGGCCAGAAATTCGGAACATATAGAGAAGCATGTGAAACTCTGGGTCTGTTAGAGAATGATAATCACTGAGACGAAACTATAAAGGAAGCTGTCCAGTGCAAATCACCAGCCAAAATCAGATACCTTTATGCAACCCCTTATAATATTATCATCTTGCGGGCTATCTTATCCTAATGAATTATGGAACAAATATAAGGAGTACATGGCGGAAGTACATTAGACATACACGGACATGATATACAATGAACACATTTATCATCATCAGCATAACGAAGCCCCTGGAAAAATTTAAGACAAAGTAATGGCTATAGTGGGTAAGCGTTTGAATGAATTTGGAATGATTAGCCCTTGGAGAACGAACGAAAATGAACTATCAGATGAGATTATACGAGAAATAAACTATGACATACCAGCTTTGCAGCAGCAAGTAGCTGAATTGATACCCAAATTACTACCAGAACAAAAACGAGTATTTGACGAAGTGTTGCAGCTAACAGAACATGGGAATGGCGCGCTACTCTTTGATCTCACCCAGGAAGATTCACCTATCTGTAATTTCAGTAAAAATAGCGCATGACATGCTATTGCACGTCAGTGCAAAATCTTGGTGTGGGATGAAAGTACTATGGCGCACAAAAAAGGGTAGAAACACTAAATTGAACGCTCCGGGTTTTGCGCAACAGTACCTATGTTATTTTAATTTTAATTTTAATTTATAGGAGAGATGGTGGTTTTATTGGCTGGTGATTTTCGCCAAACGTTAGCAGTCATTCAGAAGGGGACACTTGCAGACGAAATAAAAAGCATGTCTCAAGTCGTTCACTATATGGGCCACCGTAATGAAGTTCAGTTTGACTACAAATATGATGACACAAATGCTGGCAACCATACCGAAACACCATTTAAAATAGGAGATGGTCGGCTAGAAACTAATGTAGAGGGCTGATTCAATTAGTACACAGTGGTTTAGAATTAGTTGCAAGTGTTTACCCAGACTTATAAAACAATATACACGAAAATCAATATTAATGTAAAAAAGCAATTTTAGCACCTAAAAATGATATTATCAACTAAGTAAATCCTGACATATAAGTAAGAGTAAAGTACCAGGACAGGTACAACAGAGTATTTATCAATAGACACAGTTATGGTACAGAAAAGAGCATATCATATCCCGTAGAGTTTCTAAATTTGCTTGAGCTGTCAGATGTTCCCTCACAAAAGCTTAAATTAAAACTATGTAATGACAATTTTTCTAATTGACAATTGTATGTAGCATGTTCGCGTGTGTCCAATGCCCTGAATGTCTACATTCTATCCCCAAATGGAAAGACAATATATAATATTGTTTACAATAGTTTATTAAAATAATATTCTGTTCCGAGTTGTCTTCTTTGTTCTAAATCAGGAAAGGGGAACTCCAAATTTTACGCGAGCGAAGCCGCGGGCAACAGCTAGTTCGATAAATAAATATCTAGTAGGTGCTTGATAATGAGCTATTTATGTCATTAAAAAACTGAAGAAACATTTAACAAAATATCTTACTCAGTTCATATAAAATTGTATGTGAGTTTTTTATGTGAGAAATCTGTACCCTTGATAAGGGTCCCCCAAAAAAAATGATACGGGGCCCCGCCAAGGCACGCTGCGCCACTGGCTCCGGCGCAGACGAGGAGGGGGGTTGGAGTGTTCACAACAAATAGATGATGGTGATGAAACAGTTCACGTTCAGCAGTAGACTGAACTAGTGCTCGATAATGATCATACAAACAATATACTCGTAGTATCCCTCAAGATGTAGTGGCAGGTCCGCGTTGGATGCGAGTAGCAAGGGATCGGTCGTCTTGGCGTTCATTGAGGGAGGCCTATGTTCAGCAGTGGACGGATAAAGGCTGATGACGATGATTCCATAAGATTATTTTAGTTTCCTTTTGTATAAGATTTAGAGATGACGTTTTATCCCTATTTTAGGCCAACACCTGTCCCGCCAGGCCGCTGGCGATTGCGCTTCGGTATATGGTAGGACCCACCTGCTCGTCAGAGGTCAGCGTCACCCATGTTATATGAAAGGTCACCTGCATTGCCCATACGATGCGTGCATATTGAATACCTCTCCTAGAACACAAAATATACTTCGGAAATATTTTTTACAGATTTTCAAGTAGGTATGTACCTAACGCAATGATGGAAAATCCCAATTATAATCTATAATTTTTTTAATTTTTTTAAAGTGTAACATGTACGGCCTCCCTTAGAAGTAAAATCGAGTCGAATGGCGTGACGCCAAAGGAGACTGACGTCGTGATGATCGCCGCCGCTCCTTTTGGCTGTGTGTGCGCGTAAGTACCGTAACGTTTTTTTACACATCATGATAACATAATATTATATGAAGTCAAAACCACCGAACGCATTGTTAAGGGAAGCCCTGAATTCACGGTGGAAGTTAACCGTAAAAGGACTTAATAATGTCACCCAAAGCGTTACGCCGCATGCTTACTAAGGCTACGTCACTAATGTACAGTTATATACAGGCGCTACACCCGCCAACAGCTGCAAACGATAGTCGACGTCGACCTTATAGTAGCTCAGCATTCAGATCATAACATACATATAAATATATATATGGTGGAAACAGTTTGCTTAGGAATTATGATGAATATTTTGGTAGCGATTCTTTTGTGTATAGCCGTCGACGCTGGGGTTCTCGTGCGGCCTGCGCACGATACGGAGGCCTGGGAGAACTACAAGGTAGTCACAAGCTAATAGCCCACACCCCTCCCACACACGAACGATTATGAATAGGAGAGAGGGTACCTGGTACCATGGTACCCGGTACCATACCCCGGGCAACCATACAAGGGGTCAGCGTCGCCCACCAACCCATGTGTCGCACTTGCTGAGACTGAAAATACTAGTCTTAGTATTCGGCTATAGCTTTCGGTTATTGCCCTGCCTATCCTACCCTCCTTACCGAAACAAAGCTATCCAAAACATTAAATGCGACGGTGGTCGAAGTTGATCGTTCCTCCCGTCGGTAATTCATATTTAGACAAATGAACTCCAAAATACATCGCTCATAATTACTGTAAATGTTATTTTAGATGAGGAATGGGAAGCAGTACGATAGCGACGAAGAAGAAAGAGATCACAAGGAGGTATATCTGATAAACCGGGAGAGGATCCACTCGCACAACGCCAGGTACGAGTGCGGCTGCGAGTCCTACGAGGTCAGGGAGAACCTGTACGTCGACTTACTTGACTTCGGCGAAACGACGAACGGATTCTTGGGCACCACCAGGTCAGTTGCAGTCAGACTACATGTCGCAATTTTTGTCCAGTTCCTTTACATATACAAATTTGTCGTATACTAACAACTCTGCAAATTTACCGAACTTTAAATTACTGTTCCGCAGACAGGCCGTGGACCCCACCGATGAAACGTTCAGACCGCGCCACGTCACGGAGCTGCCCCGGGAGGTGGACTGGCGGAGAGCGGGCGCCGTCACGCCGGTGAGGAACCAGGGCTCGTGTCGGTCGTGCTGGGCATTCAGTTCTGTAAGTCTTTTTTTACAAAAACCCATATTAACGAAACTATGCACTACCGTGTTCTCCCTTCTCAAGAAGCGCTCAAGGATTTATTTCGAACTAGCTGTTGCGGCTTCACCCGCGTTAGCAAAAAAATATTCCACTTTCAATTGTATCCTATGTTAGCTCTTGTGCCTTCGAGAATACCTATGTGTATGTACAAGGTTTCATGATGATCGGTTGAGAAGTTTTCGCGTGAAAGCGTAACAAACATCCCTACACTTACATTTATAATACAAGTAAGTATTAAACGATTACATGGCATTTTTTGTTTTTGCAGATTGGGGCACTAGAAGGTCAGATCTTTAACGCTACAAAGAAGTTGATTCCGCTGTCGGCGCAGAACTTGGTCGACTGCTCCTCCGACCACGGCAACAGCGGCTGCTGGGGTGGGTGGATGAACAACGCCTTCCGGTACATCCGAGACAACGGGGGCATCGAGATGGAACAATCCTACAGCTACCACGCCGAGGATGCTGACTGCAGGTTCCTATTATCCTCCGATTCTTTATTGCTATAGTACATATGATAATGAGAACGTACAGTATACGTGGAGGATTCGTACAGTAAATATGTTTAACTTTTGTTACTTTGATTTAGAACATCCGTTGAATTGAATCATTATATTTGACAGGTACAGGACGGACTGGTCCGGCGCAAGGGTGACGGGCGTGGTCAACATCCCGGAGGGGAGTGAAGAGCTGCTGAAGGCCGCCGTGGCCACAGTGGGCCCGGTGGCCGCCGCCGTCGACGGCTCCGCGTTCGGCTTCCAGGTCTACTCCCGCGGCGTCTACTACGACCCCGACTGCAGCCACCGGAACCTCAACCACGCGGTGCGTAGCGCTCCACATTCACTAATACACCGAGTGGATACGAGTGCTTCTGCTCCGCTCGGCTCTTACGGCATACACCACCGGCTACCTCTCACGATACTCACGACGGTATACTCATATTTGAATGCTGATCCTCTGGCGGAGCCGCTTGTCTTTACTATCGCTCACCACCAGGTGAACCGACCGTCAGTATGTCTCTCTTTTGTATATAATGTAAAGATCTAGACAGGTTTCAAATCTAATCTAGATAATTTAAATTCAGAGGTACAGGTAGTAGTTAATAAGCGGCGATAGTAAAACAATTGGGTGATCACAGTACCACGTTACAGGTGCTGGTGGTGGGGTACGGCACGGACCCGAGCGGCGGCGACTACTGGCTGGTGAAGAACTCGTGGGGCCGCTCGTGGGGCGAGCTCGGTTACATGAAGCTAGCACGCAACCGCAACAACCACTGCGGCATCGCCTCCGCCGCGTCCTTCCCGAGGGTGGCGACGGGGAGGTGAGCCTCGGCTGCCCGGTGCGCGCCGGAGCACCAGCGACACGACCTCATAACGTGTATAGCAATCGCGTTGGTACAACAGAGACAAACGAGACTTCGTCTTTGAGAAGACGAGCCACCCTTAGACTCACGTTTCATTTGCGACAAGTGTGGCAAAATTTGTCGCGCTGTCATTGGCTTGTTCAGCCACGAGCGCAGATGTGGTGCCCCGAGAGCTTGGTGCCTGCTGCCCGCCGGCGCTGCAGCTATCACCTGACAGGATGATGATCGTGACCTCTCGATGGTTCGGAGCGTTTAGTCGATACCTAGGTGATTAATGATTAGGTTGATATGAATTAATTTATATTTTAATAATTTTATACAAAAGTTTTTTCTTTAATTTTATACTATTGTTTTGTTGTGTTCTGCTACATAAGTTTTTTTGTTATAAATTGTAAGTCTGTTGAAAGCAATGTTCCTAAGTGTGCCAAATATAGATAGGATAATATTTATACAGGTAATTATAATATTGGCAGGATTCTTAGCTATAATAAAAACCACATACAATATTCTCATACTTGTCTTATTTATCTCGGTTTCAGACCAATATTACTAATAAAAAACTACTCAATAATGGACAACAATTTAGATCTTCAGATTAGGTTTTAAATTTTTTTTAAACATAAATGTTTAATTTTTTTCTCCTTTTTTTCTTCTCAAGAAAATCATTGACAGTTATCGTTTACTATATTATACTTATTATGTAATAGTTAAACGTCCCTGTTCCCGTATACGGCAACTAATCGTCATATAAGCTACGACCATATGCGTTGCTACGCGTCACTAGTGACACACAATCATTACATATAATTAGCAGAAAAACCTAGTGGTTCGTAGTATTTCGGAAGTAGCGGAGTCGTAAGCTCATGAGACCGCAACTGCAGAGCGCGGCGTCGCGGCACACGCCTTGTCACTCGCGACGTCACGCGCTCGTGTCGTCAGCGGACGTCAGTACTTTCCGTAGTATCAAATTACTCTGTGGTCAGTACTCAGTGCGGACGCTTGACTATATATAGTGAAAGAATTCAGACGTATATAGAAGCACAGTTCATAAGAATTTTTTGTGCCGATTTTATTGAGGACATGTCCCCACCGGGCCCAGTTCGCACGCGCTCGCCCTTGTAGGCTCATATGCTGGGGACATCGCGGTGTCCTTCTCGTCACGCCGCCAAGCGGACGTTTGCGTCGCAGAAAGTTTGTCGGCAAAGCGTCCTTAAGAACTGTTCTTCTATATATAGTATGAATTCTTTGATATAGTCCTAGGAATCCTAGGATCGCGGTCACATACTGACCTTGGGGCCTAGCCAAAATGCCATTAAGAAAACGTTATCGACGTTCGAAAATGGTAAAATGTAAGGGATTATAATGAAACAAATTTACGGATTTTATCGCGGTTTATTAACTTTTTTACAAGTTCGACGTTTCGGATACTTTACGGAAACCATGGTCACGGGAGGCTCCATGGTTGCTGTAAAGTATCCGAAACGTCGGGCTTGTAAAAAACTAAATAAACCGCGATAAAATACGTAAATATCTTACATTATAATGATTGAAATTCGCGTAAACATAAGTAAACAATATGTATGGGATTGACATAAGGCCGCGCTTAATCACGTGGTCCATCCTATACATTTTATTATTGTATGTAAGAGGTAGTGCTATACTACTTTGTAGCCAAATTGGGCCGACGCGACAGCTATGCTGTCGCGTTTCTTGCGGTTTGTGAGTTTGCAGCAGGAGCTGAGCAGAAGGGCAACGCATTTGCATAACCAGTGGTTATATGGATGTTAATGGGCGTCGATAGTGGCGAGACTGTTCGTTTGCCGTCCTATGATATAAAAAAAGAAAAAAATTTTAGCTAACGCTTTCTTAATGGCATTTTGGCTAGGCCACCCTTATCTCTTTACTCTTTGATTATGAACCTATTGCATAGACGTAGCTCTATTCTAGGGAAGCATGTATTAAACCCAGAAGAGTATAAAATCATAAATAATTATAATAAGATCTACACGGGATGTGCTCAGTATTTTTAATGTTGGTTGGTTGGGCTAACCAGCAGACTGGCAAATGATAACTGACAGGCCTGTGGCGGTATTTGGTGACCGTCGCCTATTCATAAACTGATTAACTCGCCTACGGCCCTCGCAGCTCACTCAGCATATGCAACACATTCACACACATCCTTCGATTTCTCGGAGCTTGATAATCAACCGATTAGTACGGGACCAGGCGTCTGGCGTTCATTGAGAGCTATGTTCTTATTCCTACTTTCGTTAGGCGTAACTATGTAGGTATTGCATATTTTTTTTCAACGACCTCTCCGACTTTATTTTATTAGTATTAAAAATATATAAACAAAACTAAATCTAAAATTATAATAAACTTGCTGTTGCCCGCAGCTTCGCCTGCGTTAACTAAGATTCACAACGGGATCTTAGCGGGATGATATATCTTTATCGATAAATGGGCTATCTAACACTGAAAGAAACATTCAAATCCAACCAATAGTTCCTGAGATTAGCGCGTTCAAACAAACAAACTCTTTGGCTTTATCTATATCTATATCTATATTATTATTATTATTATTATACATATAATAAATTTGTAGAGGAGCCGTTTCTGTACATTGAAAATATTAAAAAAAAGAATAGCCTGGGTGTTAAAGGATTACTAACAGAATCCATTTCCAGCATTTTTGGAATTTTTGTCTGTTTGTCTGTTTAGTTGTGCACGCATCACGTGAAAACTACAAAACCAGTGTAAATAAATTTTATCCATAAAAATTTAGCGTAACTTAGAGTAACATTTAGTTTTTGTTTCATCGCAATCGCTTCACTCTATCAAAAGATATATGTATTTGAAATGTAGCTAAATAAGATACTTAACAAATAGGATCAGATCAACGCCATCTATTGACCATTTACGGCGGCTTTCAATATCCTATCTATCATAAAATTTTCTTATCTATCTTGAAATATTGACACATTTTTTTAGAAAATCTGTCAAAATTTTAAGATATATAAGAAAATTTATTTATTTATTTATTTAATTATTTATGTACACAAGAGATTTTAACACAAAACTATTAAATTAAAAGAAAACAGTACAAAGGTACAGCTTATTCCAAATTTTAAGATAGGATATTGAAAGCCGCCGTTATAGTACCGATTTATTGACGATTTACAGTACCGACTTATAAGTAGGTATGTAGGTTGTCAACAGATGGCGTTGCATGTATCTGATCCTATTTGTTAAGTTTAATGAATTTGTTATTATATTTTGTTAAAACCTTAAAACGTTGGAAAGGAATAGTAATCCTTACTAATATTATAAATGCGAAAGTAACTCTGTCTGTCTGTCTGGCTGTTACGCTTTCACGCCTAAACCACTTAACCGATTTTGATGAAATTTGGTACGGAGATAAACTAGAGCTTGGAAAAGGACATAGTCTATTTTTTATCGCGAAAAAAAACTTAGGGGGGTTCAAAAAAAAATCTATGTTGCGTTGGCGCAGTGCGACGTAGTGGGGGAAATGTCGCTATATTGCTACCCGAACAGGCAGACACGTGGGGGCATTTTTCAGCTGTAACAATTTCGATTTGTTCATAGAATTTTGCTTTCGTTAATGTTCTTAATATATTCGGCGAAATACAATGTTTCATGTATTGTTATTTGTATTTAATTATATGTTATTGAATCGAAAAAAGGGGGCTGCTATATGTGTACGTTCTAATAAAGCTTAAAAAAGAAGATGCGGCCCATCCAAATAGATAAAGAATTGTATGACACTATTATCCAAAACATGGTACACGGTCCCTGTGGTGTTAGAAATTCAGCCTCGCAATACATGAACATTGGAAAATGCACATGGATTTTCACAAATCAGTCGATAAAAGAAACGGTGCAAAATGACAATGGCTACCCGTTGTACAGGCGCTCAGCGCCCGAAGACGATGGCCGAACAGTTACAATTAAGATTCGATCTGGAGCGAACGAAACCTTAGACGTCCCATATTTGCCTATTTTATATACAATTTTCAATGCTCATATTATTGTAGAAGTGTCCGCGCAATCAAATATACAAATATATAAACAAAGGAATTGACAGGCTATAATATTTAATCTCAGGAATGAAGGTGGAGCACATCTTCTGAATGAAGTGCAAACATTTCAAGCAGGACGTTACGTCAGCAGTAATAAAGTAGCATGGCGGCTCCTTAGCTTCCTCTTGCCTGAAAGACATCCAACAGTAACCTATCTTGCTGTACACTTAGAAAATGAAGAGTGCATATATTTTACCGAGAACAATTTCCAAGAAAAAGTATCTACACCGCCCAAAACAACATTAACAGCCTTTTTCCATCTTTGTCAGGGCGATTCCTTTGCCAAAACGTGTTTCTGTGCTAAAATCTCCCGTTGTTATACCTGAAACACATCTACAAAGGACTGCGAACGCCGTTTTCAATGTCTGTTGAAAATTGGCCCAGAATAAAATCATCTGATGCCCTTGGTCATGTGTACACCGTCCACGATACTAATTTTGAATGTTTCTGTTTACGTTTGCTACTACACCAAATTCAGGGTCCTATAAGCTATAATGATCTTAAAATTGTCAACGGCCAGAAATTCGGAACATATAGAGAAGCATGTGAAACTCTGGGTCGGTTAGAGAATGATAATCACTGAGACGAAACTATAAAGGAAGCTGTCCAGTGCAAATCACCAGCCAAAATCAGAGACCTTTATGCAACCCCTTATAATATTATCATCTTGCGGGCTATCTTATCCTAATGAAATATGGAACAAATATAAAGAGTAGATGGCGGAAGACATTTTGCGTACGCTACATTAGACACACGCGGACATGATGTACAATAAACACATTTATCATCATCAGCAAAACGAAGCCCATGGAAAAATTTAAGACAAAGTAATGGCTATAGTGGGTAAGCGTTTGAATGAATTTGGAATGATTAGCCCTCGGAGAACGAACGAAAATGAACTATCAGATGAGATTATACGAGAAATAAACTATGACATACCAGCTTTGCAGCAGCAAGTAGCTGAATTGATACCCAAATTACTACCAGAACAAAAACGAGTATTTGACGAAGTGTTGCAGCTAACAGAACATGGGAATGGCGCGCTACTCTTTGATCTCACCCAGGAAGATTCATCTATCTGTAATTTTAGTAAAAATTGCGCATGGAATGCTATTGCACGTCAGTGCAAAATCTTGGTGTGGGATGAAAGTACTATGGCGCACAAAAAAGGGTAGAAACACTAAATTGAACGCTCCGGGATTTGCGCAACAGTACCTATGTTATTTTAATTTTAATTTTTATTTATGGGAGAGATGGTGGTTTTATTGGCTGGTGATTTCCGCCAAACGTTAGCAGTCATTCAGAAGGGGACACTTGCAGACGAAATTAAAGCATGTCTCAAGTGGTTCACTATATGGGCCACCGTAATGAAGTTCAGTTTGACTACAAATATGATGACACAAATGCTGGCAACCATACCGAAACACCATTTAAAATACGAGATGGAACTAATGTAGAGGGCTGATTCAATTAGTGCACAGTGGTTTAGAATTAGTTGCAAGTGTTTACCCAGACTTATAAAACAATATACAAGAAAATCAATATTAATGTGAAAAAGCAATTTTAGCACCTAAAAATGATATTATCAACTAAGTAAATCCTGACATATAAGTAAGAGTAAAGTACCAGGACAGGTACAACAGAGTATTTATTAATAGACACAGTTATGGTACAGAAAAAAGCATATCATATCCCGTAGAGTTTCTAAATTCGCTTGAGCTGTCAGATGTACCCTCACAAAAGCTTAAATTAAAACTAGGTGTCCCAGTCATGCTCATGTGAAATTTGGATGCCCAGAGACTATGTAATGACAATTTTTCTAATTGACAATTGTATGTAGCATATTCGCGTGTGTCCAATGCCCAGAATGTCTACATTCTATCCCCAAATGGAAAGACAATATATAATATTGTTTACAATAGTTTATTAAAATAATATTCTGTTCCGAGTTGTCTTCTTTGTTTTAAATCAGGAAAGGGGAACTGCGCTACTCCAAATTTTACGCGAGCGAAGCCGCGGGCAACAGCTAGTATCTTAATATAGTAATAGTAATAATATTATATAAAGCTGAAGAAACTCTTCAGTTTGAGTAGAACTCCTCTCCTGTAGGCTGTACTCCGGCCCAGGCGCGTCACGGTCACGGCCGCGAATTAATTTTATTTAAATTTTATTAAATTCGTAATATATTTCGAACGGAATTTCAGATTTTAATAAACTTAAAAGTAATTTACAGGCATTTAAACGGCCTTTCTTGAGAAATCATTTATTTAGATACGGATTAAGGCAAAGGTATAAATAACTTGATCTGATTTTGGTCGGATTTTATACATAACTACAATAGTTAGATACATGCTATCCCGACATGTTTTGTAGATATTAATATGTTCTTTGATATTGTGAAAGATTTTTTGTTCTATCGTCAATAGTTTTCGCAGCGCACGCGATGAAAGATATTTTATAGGCATTTTTTTTACACCTTGGGTAACATTATTGTAGTTTTAGTAGGGATCCTTATTTTTTTCTTACAATTAAAATAGCCTATATTAATCAGTGACAATGTAGCATTCAAATGGTGAAAGAATTTTCAAAATCGGACAAATACTTTTTGAGCAAATTCGTTACAAACATACATACAAACCTTACTCATAACTAATATCTAAACTCGCACGCGCACCCCTTGATGACGCCCATTTTCCAACGCGCCGTGCAGCAGAAATCGTAATATTTTAATTTCGCCATAACTTCAAAACCAAACGTCCAATTTTAATCATTCAACGTCGAAATATTATCTAAATAAACTGTACTTAGTGATGAAATAATTTATTTTGATAAGGATCCAAAGCACGAGTAAAATAAACGCGTTTAAATGTAGTCCAAAAAAATTCAAAATATCTAAATAAAAAAATGGTTATTGTGACTCACTCGACTTAGATAGGTATGGTGTGTCGCGGACTTTTTTGTAGATTATCAGGTCTTCAATTAATTAGAACATTCTATGGTTCTATCTTCTATAGTTTAGGCAGCGTACGCAAAATAAGTAACTTTTCTGGTTGATTTTTTACACCCTGTGTCCGAAAAATCCAAATATCTTACGGAACCCTATGTTTTTTCAGAATAAAATTTAGCCTATGTTACTCGTGGATAATGTAGCTTTCGAATGGTGAAAGAATTTTTGAAATCGGTCCAGTACTTTTTGAGCCTATTCATTACAACCAAACAAACAAACAAACAAAGTTTTCCTCTTTATAATATTAGTGTAGATATACCTAAACTATAAATAAATAAATAAATAAAAACTGAAATTAAATTCTAAAAAGACTGAATTTTTTTGTACAAAAGTATTACTTGCATTATTTATCACATAAATGATAATCTGTATGAGATGCGGAGGCGGATCTGTGTGAGATGCGGATGCGGATCCGCTTCCTCCGATGATGCCGGCCCTGTCAGAGACAAAATATATTATAGTCCTTTCACGATATAGCCCGCGTGCCGACTTCAACTGGTTAAGCCGTCATTATACGGGCCGAGCCGGGGTAGAGATTAGAGTTGTTTAATTTTTTTGTTGCCTTTTAAAAACGTCGCCATAACCTCAGCGAGGGTCTGCGAGGACGGGCGGCCTTGTTACAAGCTGGGCCTGGCCATGGCCTGGCCCTTCACATTCGTATTTAATCAAAAGCCAAGGAGAAAAGCTGCACCCTTATACATTTAAAAATGACGATTTTTCCATCCTTTTTTCCGCTATTTTTAAACGACTTCAAAGAAGGAGGCTTTCCTTAATTCGACCGTATATAATATGCTTTTATTATGTTTGTTCGCAAGATAAGTTCGTCATTTATGAACCGATTTTGATCATTCGTATGGCCTACTCAATCGTTTCTTTGCATCTAAGCCAGAAAACGCTATTTTTTAACACGACTATACAATAGCAACTTGCAAGAGCAACAGACACCTGTCCATTGGCGATTTTTTTCTTGTCTAAATTTCATTTGATAATCACTCACGAATCACTTAAAAGCGATGGTCCCGATGTTCTTGATTTTTCTTAGTTAATCTATTTTAAATATAAACATAAACTCTCATAGCCGACAATCTGTTTTGGCGCTCCTCTCGAGTTTCATTGTTTCTCTTCTCATTGGCTTTTTCAAATGTTGTCTGATCGTTTCCGTCTATAATTTTCCCTTGCAAGTAACCGTCGCCTCCTCATTCGAGAAGCATCCTTTCTAGGTGTACCCATCACTTAGAAATGACAAAAAAAGTAACAAAAAAAAAAACGCCTTCAAACTGTATTAAACTATTTTTTTTACTTTACTGTTTGAAGTCGTTTTTTTTGTTAAAAATTATTTTATTTGTGATTAGTGCTTACAATTGACATGCTTTATTATTCATGTACAATCTTTGCGTTGACCACGTACCACGTCATTATAGAAACGCATTTTTTTCTATTTTTATCATATTGCATCCAATTAAAGTTCGAGACATGGATCATACCGTGAGTGGCCAAAAGAGGAACTAATTCGTTTAAGTATTGGGTTATTACAGTGAAAAACATAACCAACTGTACAAAATAATATTTATAGCAAGTAATTTATCCGAAATTCTTGACTCGATGTCGAAGACTTTCTTGCTTGTAATGTGGCCAAAACTGGACAATATAGCACATATTTTAGCGAAGCGCGATATAGCGCAGGCAGATCTTAGAGAGGCGGGTGTTTGTCCGGAGCTGATGAGGTGTTACCAACCGCTTCAACATTATCAGCTCTCAGCTCTGTAACAAAGTCTGAGGAATCGGGACATGACATTTAACCAGTGGTGTCCATCCATCGGCCAATCCGCAGCCATTAACACAGATGACACGCAATATACAGGTGTGTATGGCCATGGGAAAATCCTTACTAATACTACAAATGTGAAAGTAGGGATGTTTGATACCCTTTCACGCGAAAACTACTCAACAGATTATAATGAATTTGTACACATATAAAAAAAGGGAGTGGCGGGAATCGTCAGAGAGCGTGGCTGTTTTTTGTTCCATTAAATAATTATTAGTTTTCCTATTTTGTTAATTTAGAGTCGTTTTGTATAGCGTTGGTTTTAAAAACTTAATCTATATATTATATAGGTAATACAATATTCGCCAACCAATCATATTCTAATATGTTCTAGAATCTAGATGGCCATCCATTTAGAAATAGATAGATTTGGAAATGACAGTTGGTTGATGGTGACGTGAAGAACAAAGCCGCGCCCCTTGGCGTTTCCCCCCGTTTCTCCATTGATTAATTGTATTTAAATCAAATATGGTAGCATGGCCTCTGGTCTTAGCCGGTTCCATCCAACAGAAATAGATTTACAAAAAAAGGGACTTTTCTTTGCTAACGCGGGCGAAGCTGCGGGCAACAGCTAGAATATAATATAATCAATCACCAATGATTTTACTACAAACAAAACACAATAATATACAAAACTCTTTATTAGATTACAATCGAAAAATAATATCAAGTATATCACAAGGAATTAAACTATATTTGAAAGAGAGTTAATCTTAACATAACCTTTTACAAACGTACAGACTATTATAGTATAACTAGACGAGGGGGTAGGAGGCCTTGGAGGCGATGCCGCAGTTGTTCTGGCGGTTGCGCGCCATGCGCACGTAGCCCAGCTCGCCCCACGAGCGGCCCCACGAGTTCTTCACCAGCCAGTAGTCGCCGTCCTGCTCGTCCGTGCCGTACCCCACCACCAGCACCTGGCGAACAGTAATAATACATTTCAAAAGTCTACTCATTTGTCTTAAAATTTAGCAAATAAATTTTAAATGTTATTTATAATGCATTATCAAGTGACTGCAAACGCCAATATAAGGCGATGACGTCACTGACCAGTAAATTAAGTACAAACTGTCATAACTCACAACATAGCGCAGGCTCTGTCTAACGGCATGTGACGTAATCACGGCTACATGACAGCTTGGAGCGTTTTAACTATTTTTCTTAAAATGGGATATATTTCTTAACAAGTCTTTTTTCGTGTTTACCTATGGTTTATCCATCCAATAAAATCAATTTAAAAAAATAGTCAACATTCATATTATTATTATTCTACATTCCTTTCTCTCCTACTATTTTATTCTATCTGAAACGCCGCGTCGACGCTACGTGATTCCGGTGCAGTTAATTGGACGGCATATAGGCCAGAAAATAAAAACTCACATAAAGGCTACGCTGGACAAACGCTAGTGCCATAGGGCTCTTAGACGAGCAAACGTACCCCGTGGTCGAGCGCGGTGTCGGAGCACTCCTCCTCGTAGTAGACGCCGCCGCCGTACATCTGGAAGGACTCGTGCGACGCGTCGATGGCCACCGCCACGGGGCCCACCGTGGCCACGGCCGCCAGCAGCTGCTGCTCGTCGCCCTCGCGCACGTCCACCAGGCCCACGTCTTCCGCGCCGGAGTTCTTGGGGTTGTACCTGCAACGCGTCGGGAACACGTCACCGCCATCTCCTCCAACGACCACCGCCACAATATGGAACCAGTTATTAAACGACTTTGAGGAAGGAGACGTTTCTCAATTCGACCGTATATATGCTTTTCTATTATAATATGTATTACAAACCGATACGACATACGGACCTCTAAGAAGATGGTCCTGTGTTATTTAAGAGGCCAATAACGCCCCTGCTAGTCGTCTGCTGTTACGGAAACATGTACCGGTCGTTTGCTCTCTCTTGGAGGGTGTACGCTCGTGTGTGGTACATGCAGTTGAAGCGATCTAGCTGAAGGGCGCGACACGAGTACCTGCACTTGTCGTCGACGCCCTCGTAGGGGTAGGAGGCCTCAGTGTCGATGCCGTGGTTGTCCTTCACGTAGTTGAAGGCGTCGTCCATGAGGCCGCCGTTGCAGCCGTTGTTGCCGTACGCCGTGGAGCAGTCGATCAGGTTCTGCTCCGACAGCGACACCAGGTAGCCCGACTTGCGGAAGTGCTGTCCCTCCAGCGCGCCCGTCTGCAACGCACGGCACCAGTGTTAACAGAGATGCTGAGAGACATTATAAATGATAATAATTATTTATACTATAATACTCGATCAACACGCGCGTATCAGAACATCCGTCGGGCGTGCGCATGCGCTCGCCGCTGGACAACATCGTTCATTTATCAATCGTTTATATATTATAATAATAACGTTATTATAAATCTTCTACTGTAATCCTTGTCCTGTTGGTCGGATAGTATTTTATATATTGTAACATATTAATTTGATTGCCGCTTTGTAAGTCACAGGGCACTGGGTCATGATTAGTTAATTCACTTAATATACATACAATACTTATTTTGCCTGAATTATTATTAATGAATATAAAACTATTAATTTATTGCACTGAATAAAGGCCACGAAAACATTTGATAAATGTTTGATTAATGTTGGATATAATATTCTCTTTAAATTTCCAATAAAGTATTGTCCGCGCGTCGCAGGCACCTGTCACGCGCTGTAGTCGCACTGCCATCGCAATCACAGCATTACCTTCACACATTCATAAAATTGTAGTTCGCTGCTCACGATAGCGAAAGACGCTTGAAAAACACGGTGCGAGAGCCCTGCGAGAGTTATCGTTAGCGGACGGAGCAAGTTAGTACAAAATATGACGGACAGACGGCAGTTCCGATTAGTGTCACTGCCGGGTGAGCGGGCAGAGGTCGGCGGTCACCAGACACCGCGATAACGCCCGGGGGCGGGGGCGGGGGTCGGGGGGCGGCACACCACAACACTCGACCAGATAACAGCTTACACCCACCGCGATAACCATTACGGTGGCATGTCTCTGGCAGTTTGGGATGAAAGGATATCTTTAGGTGTTATTATGTCGGTGTTATACGGTGTCTACCTCCTTTATCTTAAATATCCTCTCTTCATAATTAGCTATCAAATGACACTGTTATCAACAACACAAACAATACGTCGACAACAACTCGCCAGCTTATGACGTCATCAGCTTATGGCCAACATCCTGCTGATACAGCTAATAGCTATAGCAGTAGGTATATTGGTATGCTGTTGGTCATCATGAAAACTTCATCTGTATCTATAGAATATCTATTCAACAAATATTTCAGCGTTATTTTTACCCTCTTATGGAGGTCAGATTAAATTGAAACTTTTCAAAGACCGATGACAATGCAATAATTGAAAAATTCAAAATCAAATAAATAATGTAGGTAAATTTTATATATCCATTTATTGTTATAATAAAAATATTTTATAGTTCTTAGTTCGGTTTACTATTAATAGAGAAGAGAAATGGAATTACAGATATTCTATTCGTCACGTCACGTGCCCGACTCCCGACTGACCCTCGAGTGAGAGCCCGAGTCTGTCCTGTGAGTTCTATGACTAGTATCACTACATCTCTTCCTAGTTTATTAATGTTTCGTCTATGTTAATATGTAATACAATCTATCACTCGTCTGGTACAAAAATACGGAATAATGTTAGCCAACAAATTGAGTTGACTATTTTTTCTTTACATTAACAATAACAATAATAAATCACAATTGCAATCAAGTGCGTATTGAGGAAATAAATTAAACGGACATTGAAAACAAGGCGATAAGAATTAAGAACGCCACGCGCGTATCCGCCGCGCCGCGGCCGAGCGGACACGAAGAGGAAAACAATCCGTGGACCGTGGGCAAAACCGCCTGCTATAATATTGTCTAACCACAACACGCTCACTATAATACGAAATGACATATAATATTACAATCGTATAACACCAGTATTCTCTTGCGGTTTTACTTGCTCGATGGACAGTCCTTCCGTCACCATGGTCGTTGTAAAATATCTGAAACGTCTAGAATACCAAAACCCTAATGTACCACGATAAATGCCGTAAAATTTGTTTAATTACTGATTTACTGCGTGCAATGTATACTCCGAGGCTGGGTCGAGGGGTGCGGGGAGGGGCGCCGAGGCCGCGGTGCGATTCAGTTTATAATTGGATCGACCAAAGCCAAAATATTATTTACCTGCTTCCTGTGGGTAATTATGACATAGACGCTATATAGTTACTTAATATAAAAAGTAAAATGACTTGAGTATCAAGTCTTTAGGTAGATGAAGTGTTGGTCGGCCATTGACCAGATGGGAAGACGATCTCCGTGCAGTGGCCGTTCCGTGTCCGATGCGAGTGGCAAGGGATCGGTCGTCTTGGCGTTCATTGAGGGAGGCCTATGTCCAGCACTGTACGGATAAAGGCTGATGATGATGAAGTATCAACCAATATAATGTCCCACTGGGACTCCTTGAAATCATACGAGGAGGGAATCGGGTCGTAGTTCCCCCGGCACTGGCCCAACGCGGGTTGGTGAACTTCACACAAAGACTTTGAACCTCATCAGGCTTGCAGATTTTCTCACGATGTTTTCAGTTTTGTGTTGTTGTTGTTTATAGAAGGCACCCCGGGGAGTGAGGATCGCCCCCGGAGCCTCTCGCTGCAGAGGCCGAGCCCATACTCGCTGGACCGTCGTCACTCGGGTGCAGCTTCAGGCCGACCATGTTAAATGGCCTTCTCCGTCCGACTATTAAGTGTTTTGAAGCTTTTTATCGCCCGAGTCTGTTGACACTAGCCTTTGTGCGGTGTGGACGTTCGATGGGCGCATGCGCAGCGCACACATACAGTTAGCGCATATGACAATAGTTTTTAGAGAACTTTGATTTTGTTGACGATATGACATCCAATACAGTGGCGTGCATACCGTCAACGGTGATCCAACGGTTGCGTGCCAACGGGGCACCCGGTAAGCTTTATTATATGAAGTACAGATTAATAATGATGAATAAAAGGAACTCGTATTAATCGTTACAGAGGTATTAATCGTTTGTTGATACGCGTGTCGTACTGTTGACCCCAAACTAACACTTGTGGCCCACTAGCACGGGTCGAGAGGCCGCGGCGGGGCGGGGGAGGTCAGCGGCGCCAGCTGAGCTAGCGTGAGTCAACCCGGCTGGGGGCGGATCTGGGCCGACGTCCGCACAATACATGTGACACCCGATAGCCTTTTGTCAAGCGTACAATGCCTTGTAAATTACAGGACAAGGAGGTAGTGGTGGTACGTACCGTGCTGAAGGCCCAGCAGGAGCCGCACTTGCCCTGGTCCTTGACGGCGGTGACGGCCCCGTGCTCGCGCCAGTCCACCTTCTCGGGCAGCTTCACGTTGGCCGGCGGCAGGAAGGTCGCTCTCCTCGACTCTCTGCCCTTGTGCAGGCCTTTGTTGTTCCTGCACCACACACAACCAATAGAACCAGCCCAACCAGTAACAGACCTAGGAGCCTAGTTTAAGCGCAGAGCAGTAACTGCGCGATTCTATTCTAGCGGCGCGGCGCCCAAGCACACGGAGAATTTTACTAACACTTTGGACCAAGGAGAACATTCATGAGCGTAACTTGTGCATTTTCAAATTCACGATAAATCTGTGTTACAAAGATAACATCTAATAACAAGCCTGAATTTTCTTTCATAAAAGTTGTTTTTCGAATGGACCTATGACGGTGGCCTTAAGGCCTTTACGCTTATAGGAAAAAAAGATGAGCAGATGGCGCATCTAAGAATTTTTATGAGGGGGGAGGTCTACCCCGCCTGCCGCGAAGTCGAGCAAATCTGTAATCGCGATGCTCTCGTTCAGTCGTATGACGCAGCTAACTCGTATGTTTTTCACTCGGCGATATTTGGTATAACGATAACACATCGATAACTAGATAAATATTAACTCAGACAAATTATTGCGGCGTATTATTGATATTACACTAATTATATTCAACTCCAATAACATAGATTACTCGAATAACAAACACAATTTCTCAATTACATGGTTCAAAATGTTTTTGAATTAATTTTTGAATTAGTTTTTTAAACTTTTTTTTTGTTTTAGGGTCACATAGGGCTCGACGAGCAGAGCTGAATTAGATAAATCGCTAATATATACGGAAATAAACAGTGGACATTATTTTCAACAACAAAACTCTGTGACTACTACTCACTTGGCAGTGCGGTTGAATCCGTTCATGGTCTGTACAAACTCATGGTGCAACATGTCAGCGTACTTGTTGGTCTTGACGCTGAATGAGACGAGCCCTTTTTGGTACTTCTGGTTATGCTTTGCAATCTTGTGTTTGTTTTCTGCAAATATTTTCATCCGGAACTTGTCCTCAACCTCACTGTCATATGTCTTTCCATGCTCCAGCTGTATAATATCATCAGAGATCATAGAGTATATATCAATATGACACACATTTTATCAAGTCAACAAAAAAAAAAAACAAATATTATCCTCTCTAAGAATTTTAACAAATTATTCATTTTTGTTGGTTGAAATTTTTAACATCAAAAAAAAAAAAACAAATGCAGTGGAAGTTATAAAAAGTTTTAACATTGATGATTTGTAGCTTATAAAGCATTGTTCCAAAACGTGAGAACATTTACCTTAAATGCTGCCCACTCCTCCTTCACCAGGTCAAAGAAGTTGACAGCCTGAGCGGCCGCAACCAAACACAGCAAAGCTGCAATGGTCTTCATGGTATACTGTTAACAATATTATTTATGTTATAGGTACATCCAAAATTTGGAACAAGTTTATTTAATGTATTATGTGATATATTGTTGATAATATATTACTATTGTGATCAAGAAATATTTTAGTTATACAAGCTAGATGCTTGTATTTGTATTGTATTATATTATGTATTTTTCCTAACATTAATAAACAAATTTTTATTATTATCAGCATAATAATACCAATGTACATGGGCATTTATGTACATATATTAAGCACTCATTTCCTCATTCAGTTTAGATTTGAACTCAACTCACCAAGCCAACAATAATAAATCTGTTTACCCGAATTTTAACAAAAAAAAAATACTCAAGAAAATCGATTTTTACAGGTTTTATCGTGGTATAATAAAATTTAAGAAGTTTGATACTGAAAATTAACAATAATTAGCGAGAGGAGATGGCAAGGATGGTCACGGAACTTAGATTTTTACCAACCCCGTTAAAGTAAGAAAAAACTAAAATAAATAAAAAAAAGCCCATTCGACTTTTATTTTTTTTAATGTCATTGTTACGCCAAACAATATTAACTTAAATCACATTTAAATAATTCAATTTAAGTTTTTTTTATTTCGCGCAAGTTTATAACGTAAAGTTCATTTTTATAATAAATTATTTTTTACATTAATAATAAATATACTAACAAATATTATACCAATAAAAAAAAAATTAAGACTTTAAAAGAAACCTTTTAAATACCAAAGTAGGTACGTAATACGTAGTGAGAAATGAATAATGATTCGACAGAATCCAAACAAAGAACAATAATTAAGCACGAAAAGGATTTCGCTACAACGTTATTAAATTAAAACATTAATAATTACCTTGTATTTCGCAGTACGTTGGTACGATATTTTATATGCAGGACCAATAATTATTTAAGAATACTAAACAATAAGTTTACTAAATATTTTTATATGATAATGTCCCAACAACCGCCCGCCTACTTAGAAACTTCGTTTGTTTATGCCCAAATCCAATCCTATAGGCTATAACTATATCCGGTATCCTAAGAGTAAATACCTACAGAGGTCGTCCTATTTTAAACGTCACGAGTTAGAGTGAGACTACAAATTATAATTTTAGTGTAAGAAACAGAGACAGAAGATTTTTCTTTTGTCCCTGTCACCGTGACTAAATATTTTGTTTGGCAAACTGTGTATTCTTGCCAAACAAATACGTACGTATTTGTTTTTCGGAGATTTTAATAGTTTTACACAACTTGAAACAGTGATTTATTGCGATTTATTTGAATTGAGTTAATGCGCAGTGGTGAGTTGCAAAATTTTAGGGTGTAAAAGCCGCAGTGAACAAAAATTGATGGATTAACATTGCACTCGTAAGTTGTTTAAAGATATGAAAATATATTATGAATGTAGTAATAAATTGATTATAATGTCGTGTTTTAATTTAAATTGAACTTGTTGTAACTCATTAAATATCGATTACATGTAGAATTTCAACAATTAATTAAAACATAACCTTTAATTGTTCGAGGTGTAGTGTTGCCATGATGTGATTTTTTTTTTACCTTACGGTTACGGATTTCCTTTTGTCCTTGTTAAAAAAACAGGTTGTTCAGTTGTGAGATGGAGAAAAAAAAACAAATATTTATAATGCTAACTATATCTTGGTATGTCAATACACATAATTTAATTTATATCTCCTTACGTCTTAAATTTCCTTTACTTATTTACAGTAACACAAATTGCCACTTTTATTATTTTTTAAGTTTAATTCAATGTATTGACTTACTTGATACTAGTAAAATGTTATAAAATACATTAAATAAAACATTTCATACCAAAAAAATTGAAGCAGTAAAGTAAATAAAATAGCAATAAAGTGTGAGGAATGTCTATCCGCGATTGCCGATTGTTTCTCATAAATTAGAATAAATTATAGAAGTTTTATTCAAAAAAGATATTTTGGTGGATTGCATTATCCATCTCAAGATGTAATAATAATAATATCTATGGACGCTTTTTACACCACGTCAATCTGGTCCCGTGGTAAGTATTCGAAGAGACTTGTGTTATGGGTACCAGACAACGGAAAATACACATATTTAATATTTTTTGTAAATTTTGTAAATTAATACTTAAATTTAAGATTTTTTTATATAATACTCATATTTAATACACATCCATGACCCAGGAACACAGAAAACTTTTTTGTTCCCTGGCGGGATTCGAACCCGCAACCTCCGGCTTGAGCGCCAACGCGCTAACCATTGAGCCACAGAGGTCATCAAAGTAAAAAGTAATAAAAGTTTGCCTACTGCATGTAGGCAAACTTTTATTACTTTTTTTTAATTCTAGAAAAATCTCTGAGACATATTTTAATCACTCGTGGTAATGCTTATTTTAATAATGAAAATGGCCTGCCAAAGTTGATTGACAACGTTTTTAAAAAATTAGTTGATTCTAATGTATTTGCGAAATTAAGGAATCACGTATTGGAACAAAGTCCACTCGACAATCATCTGTCGTTGGTAATTAAGGCAAGTGTTCTTAGATATCTTGAGGTGAGAATTCATTTCATTATGAAAAAAACATCTCAAAGCGAAGAGAGAATTAAGAGCTAGAATTAATTAAGATTTAAATTTAATGTATACCAAAAACAACCTTCATCTATTTATACAGAAAAGTGATATTCATAATGTAAATACTAGAAATAGAAATAAGCTAGTGCCCTATAGTAGTCGACTTAACAAAGTAAGTAAGTCTTTTGTGGGTCAATGTATACGCTTTTACAACAGGGTCCCTTCTAATATACTGGAATTATGCCCTAAGAAATTTAAGATTGTCATCAAACAAAAACTAAGTAAAAAAGGATATTATAAGATTAATGAATATTTCGATGACGCAAATCCTTGGGATTGAACTGCTCTTCCATCAAGCTGTATTTATTTAGAATGTATATAAATTTTGAGCCTGCAGTATGATAAATTAAACTTGTATTAAGGTGAAACGTATGACATGTCATGCTCGCTTATGCCATTGCAGTGGTGGCGTTGTGTGATGGGTCCTCCACTTCCCTCTAATATGTGGAAGAGGTTGACGCTGGCACACGCGTCCTGGCCTATGTGAAGGTGCCGCTGTGGTGGCTGGTCGTGTTATGCAGTTTCTACCTCGCTTGGTTTTTTGTTTTCTTTTTATTAACATCCTCTTGTTTGTTTTGATATTGCGGGGTCCAAATTTATTTACTTACTTATTTATTTTAGGCAAATGTGAATTAATTTATGTAACTAGCATGTTGTTATTATTTATATGTATATTAGTATGATGTTATTTAGATGTATTTACAAAAATTGTAAAACTATATTTTAAAAAGAGCAATCCTACAGAGTTTCTTGCTAGATTCTTCTCTGAGGAAAACTGCTACTTTGCGAATCTAGCATTAGCTTATAAAAAAAATTGACATGTTTCAAGTGCTATGTAATTTGCCTACGAAATAAATATTATTTGATTTGATTTGATTAGAGCATGCATACCAAATTAGTTCTATTTAAAGGCCAGTATATCATACAAATTATTTAAAAAAATGTATTTTATTTTTATTGCAAATAAATTATACTATAATGTGCACACGGTTACAGATCAAGATATAAATTTACAGTTTAACCTGACCTTACTCACTTACATGTAAAACCTACTTGTACTGAGAAAAACCCTCTCTATTACCGAAAAAGAACCGTCTAGCGTAGTATAAACATTTCAGATAAAAAGTAAGAGTGTCCGAATTTATAAATAGTATTATTAATATCGCAAGTCGCAAGTATTCATTTCCCTAGTCTAGTGACATAGCATACCACCAGGTGATCTGACTGGTCGTTTGCCTAATATGTAATAAAAACATACAGACACACAAAACTTACCGTACCTATGTAGAGGTTGCAACAAGTATTGGAGTAAAATTATTGAAACTATATAATATGATACCTAATAAATATTAAGAATTAAATTTATATTTAATAGTAAAAAGTCCAAAGTGCTCAACTCGGGCTGTTGTCGTACGTACATTTACATAAACTCCCCTAATTACCCACCATATAGGGAAAATTTCCCTATATGGTCACACTGAAAAAAAATATTGCTGTTTCTTGTGCGGTCACGCTATGACGAACTCTATAGGTACTTACTCTTAGCCGGTATCCTATTGCGTGATTGCGAATTGAGATTTGGCCAATAGGCATTAGGCAATGGTATCGGGGCTGCCAGGCATGAATCATCATTTTACCCGTAACGAGTCACAAAAAAAACTGAATTTACCCGCCTTCAAACACTTAAATACCCTATAAAGATGTTATTTTATTTTTATAGGTGTTTCCTAAACTGATTTATTTTTGTAATATTTTTGTTGTATGATTTTGAAACTTATGGAAAAAATCCCAAGTTAACTATGGTACGTAACCATAGTTTTGTTTTAGCACATTATCAACATTAGGTCTAAATGCTATGATGCCTTCAGCTTTCGATAGTAGGAGGCATCGTAGTATTTACCTTTTCATTGAGCCAATAATGATGATACAAAAGGCAATAATACAAAAGGCCACATTAAAGTCGGTGTCTTAGAGAAATTCAGTTGAAGATTTTTTTTTTAATTGAATAGTCTTTTGACTGAAAGACTTGAAACTAATAGTAAACTAAACTGAAAGTAATATTATTTTTGAGGATTATGGTAGTACCTACAATCTGTAACTCAGTTCTTGATGTGGTTCTTGATACATTTATTGCACGTGCCAAAGAGTGTATAAACACCACAGACTTACTATTTTCGAGAATAAATTAGAATAGAATAGAATTACAGCTTCATTTCTTTCTTTCGAAATAACTCATAATTCTCTCTTTCACTTTTCTGTTGCAACACTGATAATACATAGACAAAACCAAACGCGTGGCAAGACGCCAATATATATGCGAAATAAGCTACATATGGCGGCTTAGAACTGATTATTGATAGAAACGTGAAGGGCGAAACCGCGCGCCTTGGCGTTTCCCCGCCTATAAATTACATACTAAAGATAGTTTACGGCCCGTATTCTAAAACGTGACTTGAGCACTGATCGGTGCTTGATACTAGTTTTGGCGGTACCAAAATCTAGTATCAAGCACCGATCAGCGCTCAAGTCACGGAGTAGAATACGGGCCTACGATTGACTTGATATTCGATATTGGCAATGCACTCTGCAGTCCAATAAAAAAATCTCTGTTGCAGGGCTGCCAGATTGTATAATCGGAAACAAAAATTGTATTTTTAATATAGTTATTTTGTTAGCGGCTCAAGCGGAAGATCGGTGCTGACAGCAATGCAAGCAAATGCCGAGCTTGAGACCGGGTTTGCAATGTCCTCAATATAAAATTGTTTACATAAGTGTTTTATGATTTATGATGATAGTTATTGGTCTTGCAAATTTTCTTATATTTTAATTCCTCGTATAATTGGATACAAAAATAAAAATTTGAAAAAAAAAAAAGACTCAAGATAGAAACTGCTTAAAAACATAAACTGGGTATGAAGGCGACAAAACATCTACGAAAGTAAATTATTTAGTTTCTTTCATATTTTATTGTATTTATACAGACTATTTTTAACAACTTTGTCGCGTGTCGCGCGCTTTGTATAGTGAGATTTGATTCGGTATAATTTCAGTAACCGAGTGATATTAAATAAGTTGGCTCTACCATGATAGGTCGGAGTACCAAATGCTAACCTCCAAACTTCGGTATGAAGATGGCACCCCATGATGGTGGATCTACTGACACAGCTTTATGGCACAGCCCTGGTCTGTTGTCAGTTTAACTATATAATATATTATACTCTTTGGTCAGTTGTCAGTGTCAAAAATAATAAGGCAGTGTTGATTTTTGTTAAATTGTGGTTAACTTACATGCACTAATAACATGTGTTATTAGCTGGGTTATATTAACATAAAATGAAAAACGAAAAAGTGCCCCATACAAAACAAAACAACAAATCGAAACATAGGCTGTTTAAACCCAGAAAGAAGAAAAGTGAGGAAGAGGATGCAGCAATCAATTATTTAAAGGCTCAATATGACTCGGTAATGTATTTTTCCATCTTTTAAGTTGCTTAATTATACTGCACGTTTAATTACGTACGTTATTATTTATCATAGATTTTTCAAACTAAAAATATACGTAATCATTCTTATTTTAGATAAATGCAGATGAAATAAAAACATTTAAGGATTTCCCTCTATCTCAAAAAACTTTGAAAGGGCTAAAAGAGAATAACTATACTGTTCCAACAGACATACAAAGACAGGCTATTGGCTATGCCTTGCAAGGAAAGGATATTTTAGGTGCAGCTCAGACTGGTTCGGGCAAGACGCTAGCTTTTTTAATACCTATATTAGAAAATTTATTCTGTAAGAAATGGACAAGAATGGACGGTGTCGGTGCTCTCGTTATATCCCCCACCAGAGAGTTGGCTTATCAAATATATGCGACGCTCCGGAAAGTGGGGCACCTACACGATTTCTCTGCTGGGCTTATAATTGGCGGTCAAAATCTTAAATTTGAGAGGAAGAGAATGGATCAAATCAATATTCTTATATGTACACCTGGCCGGTTACTCCAGCATATGGATGAGAACCCTCTGTTTGATTGCAGTCACTTGCAGATTTTAGTTTTAGATGAAGCAGACCGTTGCTTAGACTTAGGTTTTGAAACAACAATGAATGCAATTATTGAAAATTTACCATCGGAAAGGCAAACACTATTATTTTCAGCCACTCAAACTAAATCTGTAAAAGACTTAGCTCGCCTTAGTCTATCATTTCCAACATATGTAGCACCTCACGAGCAAGCCGCCACAGTAACACCCGAAGCACTACAGCAAAGTTATATTGTGTGTGAGATAGATGAAAAGTTAGCAGTCTTGTGGTCTTTTATTAAAAATCATTTAAAACAAAAAGTCTTAGTGTTCATGGCAACATGCAAACAAGTAAAATATATATATGACCTTTTTTGTAAGTTACGACCTGGTGTCAGCCTGTTAGCTCTATATGGGACACTTCATCAAGAAAAAAGAGAGAAAATTTATGAAGAATTTTGTAGAAAATCAAATGTTGTTTTGTTTGCTACTGATTTAGCATCAAGAGGGTTAGATTTTCCCCGCGTCAATTGGGTTATTCAGTATGATTGTCCAGAAGATGTTGAAACCTATATACACAGAGCTGGACGAACAGCTAGAGGAGTACTCGGGAAAGGCGAAGGACTTTTAATATTACTTCCTCAAGAAGAAAAAATTGTAGATGATCTACGACATAATAAAATTCCAATCAACAAAATATATGTTGATCCGTCAAAAATACAGTATCCACAGAAAAAAATTGAAATGCTTTTGTCTGATAATTCAGATTTAAAGCAGACAGCACAGAGAGCATTTGTAAATTATTTAAAATCTGTTTATTTAATGAAAAATAAAGATATTTTTAATGTTCATAAGTTGGATACAGATGCTTATGCTAGATCATTAGGTTTGATAGTCCCCCCAATAATTAAATTTATGAATAAATATAGGAAAAATAATGAAAGTAAAAATGAAGTTCAGGAAAAAGACAAAAATAGTACAATTGAAAAGTTGAAAGAAAAGATTGAGGATGATAACAGATCAGAACACAGCTCCTCAGCAAGTGATGATAATGCTGATGAGAAGATATTAGAAGATTTAAAAAAGAAAAAGGTGAAAAAGGAAATGCCTAAGTTTAATTTCCATGTTGAAAATTGTGACAGTGATGATGATATTCTCAAATTAAAACAGAAAAATGTTCCCTCCACCCTCACACCATTACCAGAGGCACAGATATCAATAAAGACTAATGCTAAACCATTAACAAATGCAGCTCTTGTAAAAAAAATACTCAAAAAGAAAATTAAGGTTAACACAAATGTGAAATTTACTGATACGGGTGAAGCAATAGAAGATGAGAAAAAAGATGTGAAGTCAGAGTTAGCACGGCAATCTAAAAAGACAGCTGGAGGCTTAGACATTGAGAAAACAAAGGAGCTGCTGAGAGAAGAAGACAAGTTTGATGTCCTTAGGTTTAGGGAGAAAGTTAAAGCAAAGCACAAAGAAGAGAAACGAAAATTGAAAAATAAAAAGAAGGATGATGAAGGAGAAAAAGATGACTTTGGATCACAATCAGATTCCGATGGACCTGACCTGTCCTGGCTTCCTGATCCAGACAAGGTTTATGGCGAAAAAGACAGTGAATCAGATGAAGGAAATGAAGACGAACAGCTTACACAACATACTTCAGAAAGTGAAGAGTCTGAGGAAGATAAAAGGTATGACAGGTTAGAAATATTGAATATGATGCAGTAGAACCTCAATAACTCAAACCTCGATAACTTAAAAACCTCTATAACTTTAAAAAATAATATGTTCCCTTCCCTTAAACTATCACTAATATGACCCTTGATAACTTAAAACCTCTATAACTTAAAATATTTTGTGTTTTCCTTGGTTATTTACAGTAATAATTATATCTATTAATACCTTTAGAAAAAATATATTTCTTTAGAAAGATCCCACCATAAAAAGTAAAGATTTTTTTTGTTGTCTTGAACATCTAGAGCTGGTTGGAGACATGGTCCAGTAATAATAGGTTTTTTTTGTTTGAATTTACCATTCCAACTGCTAGTATTACATCATTCTTATTGGAGAATCCAGCAAGTAGAATGTTTTTAACATATTATGATCATCACACCCTATCCGTCTACTGATTGGCACAAACCTGCTTAAAGTCATGCCACTAATTGTGATCTCCTACAAGAGAGCTCTAGTAGATATTAAAAGAATTTGTTTGATAACTACCCACTATTTTCACCCAGGCCCGCCGCTAGCTGTTTAGTCGCCCTCGTGCAATACCGAATATGCCGCCCTACGACTACTTAAACCGAGTTTTGTCAAAATAAGATTATTCAATGTGTTCTCATTATGATGGAAAAAAAGAATCATAATGAAGAGAGGAGTGCGACAGGGGGATGTTCTTTCTCCGATTCTGTTCACAAATTCTCTGGAGGAAGTCTTCAAGACTTCAAACTGGGCAGAATGTGGCTAATTATTAACGGTGAATATCTCTCACACCTTCGTTTTGCCGACGATATCGTTATATTGGCCGAGTAGCTGAAAGGCTGCAGGAAATGCCGCACAGTCTAAATGAACCGACATGTGGGCCTCAGGATGCGCTTGGAAAAGACGAAAGTCATGTTCAATGAGTACGTTTTCCTTAGGCTGGTTAACGTCGATGGCAAAACTCTCGAAGTCGTGCAAGAATATGTCTACCTTAAGCATACTTTGTAGCTAGGTCGACATAACTTCGAGAGGGAAGCCGATATGAGGCTTTAGTTAGGATGGGCAGCATGCAGGAAACTTTGCCATATTCTCACGTCGTTTATACCGCAGCGTTTAAAGACGAAAGTCTTTAACTCCCCGTGATGACCTGAGGGGTCGAAACGTGGCCTCTTAATTTACAACTGGTCCGCAAGTTTGCCGTAGTTCAACGTGCTATGGAGCGTGCTGTGCTGGGTGTTTCTTTAGGAGATAGGATTCGAAACGAAAACCTCCAGACCGGAGAACTAAAGTTACAGAAATCGCGCGAAGAATAACTTCGTTAAAGCGGCAGTGGGCTGGTCACATAGAAGAACGGATGACCGATGGGCCAACAAGGTTTAAGAGTGGAGACCCCGTTTAGGTAGACGAAGTGTTGATCGGCTAATAACCAGATGGGAAGATGATCTCCCTGCAGTGGCAGGTCCGCGTTGGATGCGAGTGGCAGGGGATCGGTCGTCTTGGCGTTCATTGAGGGAGGCCTATGTTCAGCAGTGGACGGATAAAGGCTGATGATGATAATAATAAAAAAAAACTCTTTTGAGATGTAGGATCCCCTAAGAAAAACGAGAAAAAACTCAGGGCTTGCTCTTTTGTCAATAAAATGAGTACATAATATTTTATAAATACAACATGTAACATCATAATGTCTTAAGAGTGAGTGTCTTATTCCCAAGGTGTGGTATCTTCAATAAAATCTTTTATTTCGTAATAGGCTTTACCACACAAAACGTTCCTTAACAGTTTTCTTGAATTTATTAATGGAAAGATTTTGAACGTTATCTGGGATCCTATTGTAAAAACGTATACATTGGTCCATAAACAAAGTACTAACTTTATTCAGTCTAAAGAATGGAACATTTAATTTATTTTTGTTTCTAGTATTTATATTGTGATTGTCGCATTTTTTTACAAATTCATTAATATTTTTACGGACATACATCACATTAGCAAATATGTATTGAGAAGCAGTCAAGATGGCAATTTCTTTAAATTTATCTCTCAATGATACACGGGGGCCCAAACAATATATGGCTCGAATAGCTCGCTTCTGCAACAAGAAGATCGTATTAATATCCGCGGCATTCCCCCACAGTAGAATGCCGTAAGACATAATACTGTGGAAATATGCATGATATACTAATCGCGCCGTATTTTCATCTGTTATGATTCTTATTTTATTAACTGCAAGAGCTGCAGTACCGAGCTAACTTGCCAACGTGGCTATATGTGGCGCCCACTGTAGCTTGGAATCTATGGTAATTCCGAGAAATTTGGTTGAATCCACCAAGTCCATCACCTCTCCGTTAAGTGATACGCTAGTTTGCACCTGCTTAACATTAGGGAGCGTAAATTTTATCAGTTTTGTTTTATTTGAGTTAAGCAATAAGTTATTGGTGCCAAACAAATGCACCATGTTCGAAAGAGCATTGTTTACCTCGTCAAAGACCATTTGCTGTCGTTTAATTTTAAAAATTACAGATGTATCATCAGCAAACAATACAATTTCATGTTTATCCTTCATGAGTGAAGCCAAGTCATTTATATAAACAAGGAAGAGAAATTGACCAAGAATGGATCCTCGAGGCACCCCCATTTTTATTTTCGTACCAGAGGAACTTTTACCATTTATAATTACTTTTTGAGTTCTATTATTTAAATAAGATGTCAATAGCTTAAGTTCAGCACCCCTGATACCATAGTGGTGCAATTTCCTGATTAACGTCGCATGTTCAACACAGTCGAAAGCTTTGGACAAATCACAGAATACACCTAGAGCATCCTGGGACTCCTCCCAAGCTGTAAATATATATTTTAGAAGATCAACTCCCGCATCTGTTGTAGATCTACCTTTAGTAAATCCGAATTGCTGTTATGCTTATTAAAGAACAGTAAAAGTTGATTTAAAATAATTTTTTCGAATATTTTACTGAGAGTTGGAAGAATGGAAATTGGTCTGAAATTCGAAGGGTCTGTACTGCTACCCGATTTAAAAAGTGGTAATACTTTACTGTGTTTCATTAAGTCAGGAAATTCACCACAATCAATACACTCATTAAATATGATAGCTAAAGTCGGTGCAATGATATGCACAATGTGTCTTATAATTTTTACAGACATGCCCCACAAATCTGTAGTATTCTTAACATTAATTAGCTTAAAAGCACTGATAACATATTTTGGGCAAATATATTGAAATTTAAATACATGTTTATTTTTTTTGACACATTTTTTCAGTAATGTCTCGGCGACGGTAGGAGAAGATATAAGATTTTTAGTTGTTGTCAGTGGAACATTAGCAAAAAAATCGTTAAAAATAGTTGCTACCTCTTTATCAGTATCTATTCGCTTATTATCAATACATAAGGAATAATCAGTATTTTTATATTTATTTTTCCCAGTTTCTCTATTAATTATACTCCACGTTGTTTTAATTTTACAATCCGATTTCGATATAATGTTTTTAATATGTAAAGATTTAGCTTTAAGACATACCTTTTTAAATATTTTAGAGTATGTTTTTACATATTTCTTAAACGCTTCACTATTGTTGTACGACCTCTCATCATAAAGTTCATACAATCTCTGCCTACTTCTATGAATTCCTAAAGTCGCCCATTCATTAAAAGGTTCAAGATTTTTTGCATTGACTGTTTTTATTTTAGGTGCAAATATAACGTCAAACTCATTACTTCTACCGCCGTAAAAAGGGCGGTGCCACTGGTGCCCAGGCACAGGGCATAGACTCTGGGGGGCGCAAGAATGGCCAGACCAGGCAGGACTATAATTTTTTTTGGTTTGCTCCTGATAAATTCCCGCAGCGCCCCTAGTGCTCGATTCCAACACATACATCACTATATGTATACATGCCAGTATCATCAAACACGTCAATTAAATTAGATAAAACATCACGCTCATTTTCTTTTGGCAGCGTAATTAACCAGAAGTGGTCAAAAAATTAAATTTTAAGCATCAGGGTGTTCAATGAATATGTACTAGTAAATTTGTGTTTGAGTTTTAGTAAGTGGGACACAGTGGGCGGTATAATATGTGACTTAAATGGCGGATTCCACCGCCAAAGTAAGAAGATGGCGTCTGGTCCTGACTCTTTCGTGCTCCCCGCACGGAAGAGCGGAGACCCATAGCTCTCGTACACTTTGGAGACAGCCTTTGGGAGCTTTAAGCTTTTTCACCGCTGTATGAGCTCTGGGTAGTTCCCGAAGGCCTGGAAGGAAAGTCGGCTCACCTTGATACCAAAGGGAAGCCGGACAGCACGTTGGCGGTGCGACTAATCGTGTTGCTGAGCGTGGTGGGTGAGTGCCTGGAAAGGATCCTGGCTTCCCGTCTTGTACGGCATCTGGATGAGGGTCCGAGACTTTCGGAGAGTCAGTCGACCATCGATGCCCTAGGACATGACAAGTCCGTAACGGGTGTCGCGGAACGCCGGGGCGCCGGGGTGGTAGCAGCGGACGGCGGTGTCTTTGAACATCGCCAACGCCTTTAACAGCTTTCCACACAGGGTAATACGAGAGGCACTCAAGTATTTCGGCGTGCCCCCGTATCTCAGAAGGCTTTTGAGGGCGTATCTCTCCGATAGAGAAATCGTGTGAGAGGATTAGAGGGAGTCCCTAGTGAGGCGGCGAGTCGGGTATGGCGTTCCGCAAGGATCGGTTCTAGGCCCGATCCTGTGGGACATCACCTACGACTGGGTAGTACAAGTGGATGTCGTCTGCTATGAAGATGACACGTTTGTTTGTTTGTTTGACGGACATACAGGGAGGCTGCACGGCTGGGAGCCGAGCTGGGAGTATCTCTCGTAGTCAGCCGCATAGAGCTATTGGGGTTTGTGTCCGTTTCGACAAAACCAAAGCTCTGTTCTTCCGCGGGGCTGGGAGGAAGGGGCACGACCTTTAGGAGCACGACTCGTTATCTGAGAGGTCAGGGTGAGCCCCACTCTAAAATATCTTGGGCTCACTCTCGATGGGAGATGGACAGTTTGCCGGACGATAAAAATCTGTCAGGTAATTTCAACAGCCCACACATTAACAGTTTCGTTTAAGATTTTGGCCGGACGACTCATACGAACTGATAGTGTGCAGCCGCTGAACGATTCCAATCTGAAGATTGATTGCACTCCGCCAGTCGAGTTTCTTTTTCTATGCGATGACATTTCTTATTTTGTAGGCGGGGTGGGTCTTATGACAATGATTTTTTAATTACGTGATGAGTCGCTCGATTTGCCGCCCCCTGGACGTGCCGCCCGCGTGCGGTGCACGCCTTGCACGCCCGCTTGCGGCGGGCCTGTTTTCACCTATTGAATATGCTTCTTTATTGCGCTGTATAAATATCATATAATTCTTTACACATAACTTTGTCTGTAATACATATTGTGTAATATTTCTTGTATTTGTGCATTATATTGTTATGTCCAATTTTCAGACCATCTAAAAGGAAACTCGTGAACGGGAAGGGTACAGTTGAGGAAAGCACGAAACCCAGTAAACAGAAGAAACTGGAAAAGATGTCTGCAGCTCTGTCTGTGCAAGAAGCAGAGGCTTTCGCCATCCAATTGTTAAAATCAAAATAAGAATAAAATTTAATTTTAATTTGTTTTTTATTAATAAACCTATACTATCTACTACCATTTTACTTTTCTTTTACTCTTTTCTTTTTTTCTTGGCCAATGTGGGCTAGTTTTATTTTACATATGACATAACCCACCAACCTTCCCATGCTCCTACCCACCTCTCGGTATACGGAGCGAAACGCGGGAGATGTACGGGATACACCTGCTTAGACGCTCTCTTCCCCATCTCCCAATCTCACATGAGATTTTTCAAAATGTGGGTTTCTTACGTAAACGCGTTGGATTGTTATTTTAAAAAGACAAAAAAATTGCTTCGTGCTTTTATTTACGACTAGTTAAGACTAGTAATCAATATTGCTGAGAAGTTTAATTATAAGTGTAATAAAAATTTAACAATAGAATACTTAAATCGTAACTACTGTGATTAGCAGTGGACTAAAGGCTGAGGCTTAGCCGTTGGATGCGGACAGCGCAGGACCGATCGTTGTGGAGATCCTTGGGGAGGCCTATACCCAGCAGTGGGCGTCGATTGGCTGAAATGATGAACTACTGTGATTAAAAAAAGAATATCTACTCGAATTCAGTCCATGGAGAATCATGCGCGGTCAAGAGAGACTATTGGAACCATGGATGTAGTATATAACAGGATGGCGTACTCGGAAAAAATGTATTTACGAAAGTGAACACTAACTCAACGCATTAAGTATTATTTTCTAATGGGCATTACACAGCTGCTGATCCGAGCCGAGCGGGATAGCAATATGTTAGGAGTGTGTCTCGTTCTTTTATCTTGCCAGCTTAAAAATGTATTTTATTAAAAATTTTGGCTGATCAAAAATTTCATCGAAAAAAAATTGTCTTTTTAATATTATTTTCACAATTGTATGTCAAGAAATTGTAATTGAATTTATTTATTTAAATATATTTCCAATTCAAAAAGAAAACATAAATTATTATTTTGCTTATTTCTTTTATTTCTTATGGTAGCCCAGTTAAGTGTCATCTTGACATTTTGTATTGTAATGGTTGCTATGGTTACTGTCGGCGACAAGTAAGAAATATATGCCAATGTCCGAGCCATGTAAATACATAAGTGTAAATATGTCTTATTAGGTCATATTAGAACGTTAAGTCATATTAGAATGTTAAGTCCTATTAGAAAACGGTATAATTCATTAGTTTCGAACGAATATAGTGAGAATAACATAAGAAATGTATAATTTTATAGGTAAAATTGACCATAAATGACCTTATTATTAGCTGAAACTATAACGTGTAATTTCTATCATTTTTTATAGTTCGATTGATTTGTGTCATACATCATTGGAAAGGTCTTTTTGAAAGGAATATGACACAAAAAGAACTATCTCGATATCGCTTATAGTTTAGGAAAAATCGACAAGAATTTACTTTGTGTTTTAGCATATAACTTTACGCGTTTGTTTGATAATGTTGTTGTTAACCGATTGCTATGTGCTATGCATCGTTAGAAGGGTCTTTTTATATAGAATATAACACAAAAAGAATCATGTTGATAGCATTAATAGTTTAAAAGTTATTGACAAAAATGTTCTGTAAAAGTATCGGTTTATATGAAAATTGCAATGATTTTAAGTCATAACTTTTTATATGTAAACAGAAATATTAATGTTTTGTTTTTAAATGTTTATTAATGTTGTAAGGCTTTGTAAAAATACAAAAATGTTGTATTTATGTGATAAAAGAAATAAATAAAGGGGCTTTAAGGTTTCGGCTCTTCGCAATCTAATAAGAAAAAGTTAAGCGCAAAGCGCACGACGCGTATATGGCATATATAAATATCGGGCCGAAAACGGGCTCGTCAGTCAGTCGCAAGCAAGCCGTTGAAGAGGCAACATCGGGCAGAAGAGCCGAAATCCGCGAAGCCTTAGTGAAGAAAAGTAATAAGTGGTTTCATTTTCGTCTCCCTACACCCCGATCTTGTTTCATTCGTAATTACGAACTCCGTCTGTTTCAATTCGAGAACGTCCTCCGAGGTCGGTGTGCCTAAAATCTACGCATTCAGGGGTGCGTGGTGGCGTACGTAACCAGCGCGAAGAAACGTACGTCAAACTTTTACGATTGGGAGATTGTCCCAGGCAAGACAGCGCGGAATCTTGTTAGGCATCGTCCCCCCGCCTGCCGCGTCCGAAACAGTTACTTAAATAACATAATTAGTAAATCAAACTACTATGGTCACCATGATTTTTTGGAACGAAGTTTATAATATGTTTATAGTCCTAATGCAGGCTTGGAGGGGAATAATAGCAATGCGAAAAGCAATGGTCAGAACGTGAGACAGAGTGACTCCGTACTAAACTTCCCACGTTCCTAATTATTTTAATCAGTTTGAATCCATGGCATCTTTAGTTGTTTTGTAATCTTAATTCAAGAATGCGTTATTATGAGAGTAAACCTAAGATTTGCAGTTAATATTTTGGGATGATTATGATATCTCGAGGAGAGGGCGCTACTGAGTCACGGTTCACATCGGCTCTGTGTTTTAAAATTAGTAATAATTATTTTAGGTCTGAAAAGAAAGAAAAAATGTGTGGATTCAAAGTGTAGTGATACGAACTATCTGGACAAATGTTATTTAATCATAAGATAAAGAATTAGTGTTTCAATTTTTAAATATTACGAAACGTTCAACGGACAAAATATAAAACTTTATAAAACTTTTTCAAAGTGCATAGTTAAAGTGACTAAATAAACATTGTGCAGTGAAAATAAGTGTACATAAACAAGAACGATAAATTAGTGTGTGAATAAAGGAAATGTTTTATCAACTTGCTACATAAATTTTATTACATTTTGTACTAAGTCATCGTGTACAAATCATATCAGCGCCATCTAGTGGCATCTAGCCAAAACAACAAAATAAATTCAATACACGCTAATTACTTGCTTCCGCTACCCACCACTAGAAGTCTCTCTATACACCACTATTTCAACAAACATGGAAGAAATAATGAAAATTTTACATAATATCCAGCAAGATTTAACACAACAAAAGCGATATATGAAAGATATGGAGGAGAATATAAAGGAGGCTATAAATAAAAATATTGATGAAAAATTTAATTACATTGAAATAAAAACAAACCAGCTCGAACAAAAAATAGAAGCTCAGCAAAAAACTATCGACTTTCTGGAAAAACAGATGAGGAAAAGAAATATAATCTTTTTTGGAGTTCCAGAATTAGAAAAAAATTATGAAGGCTTGCTCAGAGTAATCTTAAGCGTCTTAAACGAAAAATTGGGTGTCTTATGCCAAAATTTTGAAATTGAAACAGTAGCCAGGCTAGGAAAAAAAGAAAAAGGAAAAACAAGACCAGTGGTAGTTACAATGACAACAACAAGTAGAAAAATAGAAGTCCTAAAAAAAAGGAGAGCGTTGGAGAATACTGGCATGTATATAAAAGAAGATTATACGCCAGCCGTCTTACAAAAACGCAAAGAGCTCCAAGAAGAGCTCCAAAGAAGACGTTTATCGGGGGAAAAGGTAATGCTCCGTCACGATAAAATAGTGAAGTTCCAGTCTCAAAAAGAAATATTTTATACACCCAAAGGTGCTTCCAATAAAAGACTTTTATCAGAGTCTCCTGAGACTGAATATACTAGGAAAACACCAAACAATGAAGAACGGGCGAAACAAATTCAAAAGAAAAATAAATCTCAGAATATAACAAGCTTCTTGCGTCCGTCACAATTCAATAATGCGCCAAAACCCTCCACGAGCCGTGAACATCATGAACATCAAGAATCGCAAAAAAACTAACTCATACCCCTCAATCTCAATCTTCGTCTCTCCCAATACGGCCGGTCCCCGTGGGAGATGTAGACCAGAACCCTCTAGAGAAAACACACACTTTTCATAACCCAAATAACATCGAACTAAACAAATTCTATGTGGCAACATACAATGTCAGAACATTATCATCCCACTCTCGTCTTTTAGAACTAAACGAAGCCTTAAAAGACATCAAATACGATGTCATCGGCCTCTGTGAAATAAGACGATGTGGTAATTCCATACACGAGCATGAAGAATTTATTTTCTACTTCATGGGTCAAACACCAGGCCTGTATGGAGTAGGTTTCATTGTTAATAAACGCCATAAGAAGAATATCATATGTTTTAAAGGATTGTCAGAACGAGTGGCTATACTTCGGTTATATGTCAACAATATGGAAATATGCTTGATACAATGTTATGCACCGACAGAATCAGCAAGTGAAGAGGAAATAGAACAATTTTACTATACTATTAACAAAGCAATACAAATGTCAAATAAATATACAATAGTAATGGGTGACTTCAATGCCAAAATCGGCCAACCTAAGCGAGATGAAAATCTTATAACGGGAAAATATGGTTATGGTACAAGAAATAGTAGAGGCGAGCGACTCATGAGATTTGCTTGCGAAAATAAAATAGCAATAATTAATACTTTTTTTAAAAAGAAAAATAGTCGAAGATGGACTTGGATATCACCGAACGGCATGATAAAAAACGAAATAGACTATGTACTTACAAACCTTCAAAATTATGCCCAAGACGTGCAAGTGATTGGTTTGAGATACCCTAGCGACCACAGATTGGTAAGAGTAACGTTTAACCTACAGTCCCCAAAGAAAAGTCGAAAATATTACGGAAGTAAGCCAAAAATTACCCCTAAAAGCGAAAAAGAAATACAAATATACAATGAAACTCTTAAAGAAAACTTGGAACATTTTTCTTCATGGGAACAACACTACTCAGTACAAGAAATGAACGATAAAATTGTTTCAGCAATCGATATTAGCCTTAATAAAGCTAAAAGTTCCTTGAATTCTAAAAATATTTTGTCTGATAACACCAGAAAATTAATATCAAGACGGCAACAGCTTCAAAAAATTAAACCAAAATCAAGAAGCATGAAAAATGAGCTAAAAGCCCTTTACAAACTTATAAGTAAATATATACATTATGACTACTCCACTTATCGTAAAAAAACAATTGAAAAATATGTGATTCAGTTAGGTAGCATAAAAAGAGCCTACAGAGAATTAAGATCACACAAAACTTGGATAGAAGGCCTTAAAACCTCAAATAACATAACTAACAACAGAAGTGAAATACTCCAAGTAGCAACTAACTTTTATAGAAATCTTTATAAGTGCGAAACCCAAGAGAAGCTCTCCACTATACCAAAAGAAACGCATACAGACATACAAGATATAGACGAAGCTGAAATAATGAAGGCCATATCCAAATTAAAGAACGATAAAAGCCCAGGACCCGATAGAATAACAAACGAAGCCCTCAAACTAGGAGCTGTCTATTTAGCGGGTCCCCTAACACAGCTATTCAACATGGTCCTAAAATCAGCAATTACACCCAGACAATGGACACAGTCGGATATTATCCTATTGTATAAAAAAGGCGACCCAAATGATATTAATAACTATCGACCAATAAGTCTACTGTCTTCTATATACAAACTATTCTCGTCAATTATAGAAAACAGAATCAGAAACACCATCGAAACGCACCAAACCATAGAGCAAGCTGGCTTTAGGAGAGGTTTTTCTACGGTCGATCACATCCACTCTATTGAAACTCTCATAGATAAATATCAAGAATTTCACAGACCGCTCTACCTAGCATTTATTGATTACCGAAAAGCTTTTGACTCTCTATACCATCACTCAATTTGGCAGTCTTTACAATGTCAAAATATTGATTCGACTTATATAAAAGTTTTACAAAATCTATATCGAAATTGTAGTAGTAGAATTAGACTTGAAACACCTGGTCCTTCTATACCTATACGAAGAGGAGTAAGGCAGGGAGATGCCATCTCTCCAACAATATTCATAGCGGTACTACAACAAGTTATTGGACAACTAAATTGGGATAAAGTAGGTTTAAATATAAATAATCGATATATAAGTCACTTGAGATTTGCCGACGATATTGTATTAATGTCAGAAAGTACAGCCGAACTACAGTCTATGATAAACGACTTACACGCCGCAAGTCTACAGGTGGGCCTGGAAATGAACCGTAGTAAAACTAACATTATGACCAACTCCGCTAAACATCCAGTATATATAGATAATATAGTGTTGGAGTATGTTGATACCTACATTTACTTAGGTAAACAAATTTCGTTTCATAAACAGAGAAATGAACAGGAAGTAGATAGAAGAATTACAAACGCTTGGAAAAAATTTTGGAGCTTAAAAGAAGTTATGAAGAGCAACATGCCGATTACTGTCAAACAAAAAGTTATGGATACCTCTATACTACCTTCATTAACTTACGCTAGTCAAACCTGGAAATTTACACATCGAACTAAGTCCAAAATCAGATCTTGTCAAAGAAGTATGGAGAGAAGCATGATGAAAGTTAAAAAAATTCAAAAAATTAGGCACTCAAACATAAGAAAAACAACGAAAGTTGCGGATGCTCTCTACCATTGCAAAAAACTTAAGTGGCGCTGGGCAGGCCACCTAGCTCGACTAACAGACAGTCGTTGGACTTATACAATAACGTCGTGGAAAGGACCACCAGGCACAAGAAAAAGAGGTAGACCAGCTGCTCGGTGGGCAGACGATATCATTAAAGTGGCTGGCGAAAACTGGATGGAGACAGCCAAAAACAAAGAAACCTGGAAATCTCTAGAGGAGGCCTTCACCTTCGAGAACGAGGGGTTCTTACCGGGATAGCTTTTTAATTTTCAATTTTAAAAATATCATGTTTATTGTTACACTTTTATTTGGTAAGAAATATAAGGCTTTTTTATTTTTTATTTTTTTATTTTTATTTTTATTTATTTTATTTATGATATCTCGACCACCTGATGACGGATTCCCGTCAAGAACATACCTGGAAGTATTTGTATTATGTATTTCGTAATCCATCTACTATTCTTCAGATTTTAACCATTGCTAATGTTGGTGTTTTCGTTTGTAAGTATAATACTTGTGTCGAGATATAAGAAAGGGACACACTCCTAAACACTGGCTATCTCTGTCGGCTCGTTTTTCTGTTACGAGTGCTTAGTCCTGTTATATATTATTACGTCCATTATTGGAACCAACATGTCCATATAATTTTTAGTAAAATCATCTGCTCCTTTAATTTCGTTCTGATCTAGCCACTCTCTCACTCTAATTTTTTTTTGTTCCAATTAGAAAAAAAATTGCGTGATATTTACCGAGACGTCCCATCTCTCCAACGTAAGATTAGATGAGATTTGACTCGACCCCCTCCCCCCCTTAAACATCTCACGTACCTATTTTATGAACGCCCCCTTAGAATTATTATTAGTAAAAATAAAATTAATCTTTATATTTCTGAATTATTTAACGTTAAATAAAGATTAATCAGTTTCCGTTTAAATGAGACGCTTATATGCCATATTTTTTGGAAAAATTAAAAAAAAAACAATCAAACCTAACGTCTACGCAAATAAAATATATTTATTTCGTAGGTACCTGTACACTTAAAATACGTCAGTAAAAAAATAAAATAAAACTTGTTTGAGATGAGATGTAAAGCTGGTTTGCTTGCTGCTTTAGATGCTGTGTCACCTTTAGTTGAAGCAGATAGGTCTGTTGCTTTAAATTTGTTACTATCCTCAATCCTGTATGGCATAAGCTGGCTGAGGTCGAGGATGTGCAAGCATAGTGCCTTTATCCATTCTTGAAAATATGCTCCCAGCTCTCTAGCTGAGACGTATGGACTGGGTCTGAACCCTTGACCTTTTCTCCAGTTAAAAATGAATTGAGCGGGGCTTGGCTTTCTGCAGCAATAGGAATAGGTACGAATTCCATATGTTTAATCGAGCAATTTTTGTATATATATTATATAGAATCTGAATCTCGGTAACTGCTCCAACGATTTTCATAAAATTTTGTATACATGGGTTAAAAACGATCTAGTTAGGATAAATTTTTAAAAAAACTTTTTTTTATCCGTGTTTTGAGGCAACGATGAAATAAGATAAGAATACGAACGTAAATTTCGCTGTCAAATAGTATGCCATGATAGCTTAGTGGTGAAATTAGGCAGTTATGAATCGAAAGGAGCATGGAGCAAATTGTCCTTAATTCCTTCAGCGAGCGTAGGACAGGATAATCTTGTATTGCCTGGGTACCATTAGCTGTTACAAGATATCCAAAAAAGATTTCCTCGGATTGACCTTATACACACATCGTAGGATTCATAAGGATACCGTATTCTAGCAAGCGTGACAGTAAATAGTGCAGGTGGCGCCTGTTCTCAATGTACTTATTTACAAAGAGTATATAAAATTTACATCACTCTCGTTCTGACAGTCATGAGTCAGCGCAAGAGTAATGGCACGTGGGGTGCGGGCGGCTAACCCGAACGGTGGCCGACCGGCTCGAGGACACCTGGCGAGAGCCGAGTCGAGCCGAACCCGACTACATAATATGGCACCACCATAATATATCAAATGAATTTGTATTTTGCTGCAATTTTATTTAGATTAAATAGTCAATCAAAAACAAAATTAATGTGTCAATTTACGATGTCAAAAAACACACATTGTGCGTTTTCCAATTACCGAGCATAATGCGACTCAGTGCCGCACAATGCTGTTGCTTAATTGGAACACGATAGTTTCAAAATGCGCCAGCAGGGTGCGCTAAGTTCAGGGCAGAATAAAGTTGGCAATAACCTTATTAATGTAAATAAAGTGTAGTAAGTATAAAAGTATACATAATTATTGTAATATATAAAAGTATACATAATTAAGTATACATAATATAAGTATACATAATTATTGATTGAAAGCTATTTACTGTTATTTTAAGTTATTTGGATTTTGATTATTTCATTAACATTTTTTGTTTCGAGTAATTTTTTTTTAATGAGTTCTATAACAATTATATACCTTACAATTAAATCATCTCTTTATCAACTATTATCTGATACGTACGTATTTTAAGAATTCATATTTTGGACTTTTAAGCATTTATACTATATAATATACTAGCAGCGCCCCGCGGTTTCACCCGCATACTTCACATTTCCGTGGGAGTGCAGGCATAAATCATAGCTTATATGTATCGTTTTGGTGTATATGAGCTATATTATTATAAAGTTTCAATAGAATCCATTCTTTTCGTCAGAGTTTTTACGTGAAAGAGTAACAAACATCCATACTTACAAACTTTCACGTTTTTAATATTAGTAAGATTACTAAAACCTTATTTGTAGATGAACTTGAAACATTGTAATAATATTTTTGTGCTCGTACGCGTATATTTTTTAACAATAAATAATATTATTAACGATAGTATAATTATATATAAGTAAATAAAACATTTCGATAAATTTTATACCTTTAAACGAGCAATTCTTGTATATATATATATAGAATCGGGATCTCGGAAACGGCTCCAACGATTTTCATGAAATTTTGTATACGTGTGTTAAAAACGGCGATAAATAGATCTAGCTAGGATAAATTTTTAGAAAACTTTTTTTTATCCGTGTTTTGAGGCATCGAAATTTGTTGATTAGAATACGAACGTAAATTTCGCTGTCAAATAATATGTCATGGTAGCTTAGTGGTGAAATTAGGCAGTTAAGTCCGAACGAGCCTGGTTCGAATCTCCAGTGCGAATTTTTTTTTTCCTTTTTTTTTAGATCATTTTTTTTGGAAGAAAAATTTTATCGTATTTTATCACTTAGGGTACCGAGCAAATGCTCGGTCAACCAGGTACTGAACAATTTAAAGAAAAAACACTTGTTAATTTTCTGTCACAGTTGGCCAATTGCACGCATTTCGCGAAAGCACTACTTTTATGAGAGCTCAAAAATGCGATGCGGTGCTATAATTGGAACACTAACTTTGAGCATTGTGCCGCACAATGCGCGTTTGTGCTGTAATTGGAAAACGCCCATTATTATTACCTACTATAAACTAGTTTATAGTAAGTCTGTGAAATAGCTGGCATAATTTTCGATTTTAGTTTGGTCACACTGTATAATATTGTCATTTGTCAAACAGAAAACGAATCGTTGCACCTCTAATTTCTATCGGAAAAACGACAAAACACGAAAATTTAATACATTTTTCTATGGGTCTAGTATAAATATACAGTTTGTACTTACTACTTTTAAATATGTTTTGGAAAGCAAATTATATCGCTGTGAATGATGTAAATTTTCTTCTTAAAGAAGAGGTGTGTATTTTGTTGTTAAAATTGGTGGTTAGAGCATGACACAAGTTTTACAATTATTTATTATAATTCCTCTCATAAAACAAAACGTATATCCCTTAATGTTACCAAATAGTATGCAGAACAAAAAGTTTTCATCGATAGTTTTAAAAACTATCTGGAATTGAGAGTTTTTTCATTTCAGAACGTTACATTAAGTCAAGTTTTGGAGGCGGATGATATCCTTCAGGAATGCAGGGCGGATAACAAAACGCTTCATCAATTGTATGTATTGGCTTTCGTACATCATAAACTTAACGATCCACATATCAATAAGTTTATTATTACTTAAAGAATTAGAAACATAGCAATCTTTAGTTTGTGATATTTTTGAGTAATGTAAATTTTGGTTTATTTGCTTAGTAATAAACTAATAATGGGCATCACAATTTCATGCTTAGTACTATGATGTATCTACAGCTGTAAATTATTTATTGTTTGCTTATGTTTATGTGCATTTCACTCATTCTAATGAAACAATTTTTAAGGATGTTATTGTGGTTAATTGTGTTTTTTACATTCCCAATGTTTTGGATACTTTACAGGAACCATGACTCATGACTCATGATGGTCTCATAGTGTTACAAGGACACTTCAAGTTGTTGATTTCGATTTTTGACAAGTTGTTTCATTATAATGTTTATAATTGTTTAGTTTGTAAAAGGAAATAACCAAGTTTAAAATTAAATTTTAGCGAAGTTAATATATTTTTTTTTACTTTTTAGCTTGACTAAACCAGAAATTAGAGCAGAACTCATTACCCTCATAACAGAGGAACCTTCCAAAAATGTGGAACTCACAACTCAGTACCGACATGCTCATATTGCCAGTGAAGTTCTCACAAGCCAACTGCCCACACTACGGGACCAACTGGCCATGGACACAGTGCAAATGAGCAGACTTTGTGACTTTGTTAACAAAGATCCACCCCTAAATCCCCTACTGGCTTCATATTTTAGTAAAACAATTGAAATGCTATTTGAAAGAAATCCAAAACAGGTTTGCAAATTTAACATTATTAGATATAGGAGAATAGTTGAGGCAGTTCTGTGTTTAGCTGTGGATGGATGGAGGCAAAGGCTTATGATAATAATAACATAATATAAGGTTAACTACTCTTAAGCTTTAAAACAAAATTAGGGGTTGCTTATTATATTACGAGGTTGTAAACATCTTCGGTTAAACAGTGTCATAGAGCATGACAAGTCATATATTATAATTAAGAAATTGTTATTTCAGGATTGGTATGCACATCACATAGTATGTCTGCACGTGTTAGACTTCTTTAAGTCCCGGAGAGACTTCCTTCCTAACCTGATGAGGCACATATCAACCTCAGCCATCTGTGATGTGTTTAAATGTTTCTTCTACCTCCGAGACCCTTTTAACAAGATTATTATGGAAGTAAGTACACATATAGACATATTTGCAACAAGAATACATTTTATCTGTGAGATCATGATAAGGTGCAACTAACATTACAAAGTACATTAAACCAGTAGTATTTACTTTAGTCATTTCATTATCCCTCAGATACCATTGGTTAGTTTTTGATAAGCTATATTCTTATAGAGGTTAAATCAATTTGGAGTCTTGGAAAAAAAATGTTTTCAAAATTTATTTACAAAAAGGTTACCAGGGTATTATATACATGATTTAGCAATTAGCTCCAGATGTTTAATACTTATATGTGTTAGAATCAGTGTGTTTACCAAATAAAGTTATTATTATTATTATATACATAATAGTTTCAGTGAAAACTGTTTATAACTATTTCACAGGGACCAAGGGGTTACTAATGAAATAATAATAATAAGTGGTTCCTAATAATAGTAAGCTATAACTTAATATAAAGTTGAATATTATATATAGTGTATTTGCTAAGTACGCTACCATATTTATTGAGACAGTTGAAAGCTGATATTAAAAAAAGACAAATTAAATAGACTAACTAAGCAAATTTATGCCTTGTCAACAAACACAATATTAACTCTTATACATGCTGCTAGACACGGGTTTTCTTACCGAAATCGGACAAGGAGGGTGTTGGACCGAGTTCAAGTTCAAAGACCTTTAATCTCACGAGGCATGCAGTTTTTCTCACTATCTGTTAACTTCCCATACTCATTTACTTTATATTTTTTTTTTATCTTTACTAATAAAACAACCTTACAGTGGCTGGATGAGCACCAAATTTTGGAGAATTTCATTCAAATAATCTGCGGCACATATGAGCCAGAAGAGCTGCAGCCCATCACTACCCTCCCTGCTGTTGGTGGGGACGAAAAGGGCCAGAGTGAACTCAATGAGAAAGTTGACACCAACCACAATGACAGCCAACCACCCAACGGCGCTGAACCCGATACAAGTAAGATATCATCAGACATGGTAGCTTCCATGTACCTAGTTTACATCCAACTTTTGTGAAATAACCTTATACATGGACCATTTTAGATCAAAATCAAGCACATAATGAATCAAATGCTAAAGGAGACAGAAATTTTGAGACTGGGGAATTTAATGATGTTAATGACGCAAAACAAGAAGACAACAATGATCAAAACAAAAAGCCAGAGAGTGCACTGAGAGATGAGGAGACGAGGGCAGACCGAATTCGAGATGTGGCCTCTGCTAATGCTGCAGAGTTGCTCTGTGAGGTGGCTCTGTACAGTTGCAACAATGACGTCTGGCCAGCCAAGTAAGCACCTCTTTCTTCTAATGATATTATGAGTTCACGGTGACCATGTCGTCCCGTTTTGACATGGCCAAGCTTTAATGTGGTGGTGTTATGTGTTCTAGCGCGATGTTGTGCTCGAACAACGGCGCGGGCGCGGCGGTATGCGCGCGGCTCCGCAGCGAGGCGGGCGTGCGCGCGCTGCTGCAAGCCGCCTTCACCGCCCCGCCCCGCGCCGCGCGCGCCGCCCTCCTGCACGCCGCGCGCCTGCTGCTGGCGCTGCTTGCCGCGCCACCGTCAGTACCACGCCGCCCCTCTACACACACACACACGCACGCGCGCACACACACCCACACACACACACACATACACACACACACACACACCCTGACCGCCGTCAGAATCTACGTCAGGGATAGCATGAAATAACATTAAAATAGTAATAATTCAAAGAGGATATTGTAGTAAATTAAATATATGAGATAAACATAATTTTCACGGAATTTCCTTATTCAAACGACCACTATATGGAATCAGCTGCCACCAGCTCATATGGCTTTAAGGCAGTTGCATGAGTTCGGAAATACCATAGTATTTATTTAGACGAGTGCCTTTTTGTGTGTGTAAATACGTTTGTGTGTGGTGTACAGCGACGCCTGCCCCGGCGAGGACGTGTCGGGCGTGGAGCGCGCCGTAGCTCCGCACGTGCCGCTGTTGCATCACGCGCTGCTGCGACCGCCCAGGCACCGCCCCACACCCACGGTATTACTAATAGCAAATAAGGTCTAATCTTAACTTTATTTACTATGCTTTATTATGTGTATTGTATATACTTTGACTTTATTCAAATACACTATAGTTTATATTGAAGACGTTACAGCGATATTACCCGTGTCGTAGGGCGACGGGGGAAGAAACGAAAAGGAGGCGCAAAGCGGGGGGCGGGGCGAGGGCGTGGGCGCAGCGCGCGTGGCGGTGGCGGCCGTGCTGGCGCGCCTGGCGCGGGCCGAGGCGCACGACGTTTTCACCGCTCTGCTTAGCCTCGGTACGGCCCTGCACGCATGTACACGCACGCACACAAACGCATTCGTACGCAGATGAAAAAGTCAGGCAATTTAGGACACATATAACGTTGTCGCTTGTAAGAAAGATGTAAAAGTAAACAAATAAATATTGCAACAATGCGTTCTTTGTGTGGCAGTGATCATGGCTGACGTTGAAAGTCTTTAACCAATTGGCGGTTGGCCCGGCCGGCTCGACCCGGATCTCTGTAGACCTATTACAAATTCCGTAGATTTAATTGGCGAATTACTGCCAAATCCCTAACGTCATTCAAATCCTCCACCGGTTCCAAGGCGAGCTCCCTTAGAAGTACCGGTGAAACAGGCTCAGTGGAAGTGATCTTTTCAAATATTCTGTAAAAATTTGTCCATGCTATACTGAACTGCCGTTGGTACGTGTAGTCTGGTGTAGCGTGGTGTGGTGGGTATAATATAGTGCTATACCTCAGGCACGGCGGGCGTGCTGCTGGACCTCATGTTCTCGTTCCCGGACAACAACTTCCTGCACGCGCAGGTGCTGGCCTTCGTCGCCAACGCGCTCGCCAACCGACTCTACGGGGACCGCTACGCCGCGCACGTGAGTGAGGCCGTATAGGGGTGGATCTCTGAGGGGCGGGGCTCTCGGGGTCTATGTGCCCAGTCTAGGACCATTCAACCATAGTCAACAGATATCAAGAAGCTATAAAGGAATGGATGTACCCCGTTTTTTTTAATCATCATCATCAGCACCCTGAGTTAAGCCTCCTATATAAAAGTTACATACATATGAATAAAATATTTTTATTTTAAGTTGCACAATATGTATGATATTGTTTTCTTATGATTACAAAAATTTTACTTTTTACAACTTCACAATTTATTTATTTACGAATGTTATCGCAGTTTATTAAGTTATTTGTATGCCCAACGTTTCGGATAATTTAAAGCAGCCATGGTCTGGGGAGGACAGTCCTTCAGTCTAGTCCGACAGTTCCAGACTTGCTGCTTTGCTGTAAAATAAACCGCGATAAAATTCGTAAAACTTTTTCATTATAACTAAAGTCTCTTTATTGTATAGTTGTTTGTTGAACGTTAAATGGACTCTTACCAGTTTCAAAGACCTAGTTTTTTTCTGCAAAAACTGTATTTTATTATAACTATTTACTTATGGGAATTACTATATTTATGGGACCTAAGTAATCATTAAATAAAAAAGGAAAGAATTTAGGTTTTACTATCAACATATGCCGATATTTTTACATGAAAAATATTTGGAGTGTCTTTGATAATACATATTTATTTATTATATTTATTCATTCATTTATTATATTGTAATATGACTGGGTGAGCTGTCGAGAGTGAGTCTCTACTTAGCGAAGACGTGACGGGGGCGTGACCTCTGGGCGGGTCCTCACTCGTGATGATACGTTTCAGTTGGTGGAGGAGTGCGACCTGCTGACGCGGCTCATGGACGCCTTCGAGGACAATGAGGACCGGCCGTAAGTCCCTTTTCTTTTGTCATTCTATGTTTACAAAAGATAAAAGGAAGTTTAAATCTACAAAACCCCAACCCCGACGGTTTTGAGTTCTCTGTATGTCACACCTCGATTTAATAAAGATTTTTAGTGATAAATTGTGTGAACCTAAAATAAATCTGCTTAAAATGGCCGTCCTAACAAAATTATGAACGTGCGGATAGGAGCGGCGGTGCGCGGCCTGGGCACGCGGGCCACGTGGTGGGCATGCTGCGCGCGCTGGACGAGGCGGGCGTGTGCGGGGGCGGGCCGGGGGGCGGGGCCGCGGCTGCGCGCTGGGAGCGCTTCCGGGAAACGCGTCTGCGCCCGCACCTACAACGCCTCGACGCGCCGCTCGTGAGTACCGTGTATACTGTATCATGCAAAGTTGCAAAAGCGTCTTTTTTGTCTGCGGATTTATTACAAATATGAATAAATAATGTAACTAAAATCTATCTTAATAAATAATTTCACTGGCTTCTTACGTGACTTGTTAAATGTTTGCACAAGTGTAATACATACAGTACATAAAGTTTGTGACGCGCGTTTATACTCATATAATTATTCTCATTGCGATGATTTATATCTCTGTAAAACGATTGAGTCTCAGAGGACTACACCTGATAAACGAAGTAAAAGAACCTTTATCCGCAGGGAGGCGTGTACCCGTCCGACATACAATACGATGTAAGTATTACTGCATGGAACAACAAAAACTTCTTCATCCCATCTATTCAAAAAGGACGACTTGGTTCGCCTATAAGTGCACCCAAAGGTGGTGTTTTTTAAAGGAAATTTTTAGCAGGCAGTAATGAGTTTTTAATCCTCTTTGTTAATCTTAAGTTCGCCGCAATCATCTTTACCGCGCACTTTTTGAATTTGGAACATCTTACTGTTCAGCACCAAAGAAATCGAACGCAAATATTGCTTAAATAAAGACTTGCTGGTATGACGGCCCATATTCGGGCCACCGGCTGAATAAAAAATGCACAACAATCTCTATTGCGATTGCAATATTAATACGTTTTAAGTTGTTTTATTATTAGATCGCAGCGTCCCGCGGTTTCACTCGCGTACTTCCCATTCCCGTGGGAGTAGGGTGATAAATTATAGCCTATGTGTTATTCTGATATATAAGCTATATTATTGTAAAGTTTCATTAAAATGCATTCAGTAGTTTTACGTGAAGGAGTAACAAACATCCATACTTACAAACTTTCACGTTTATAATAGTATTAGTAAGCTATTTAAAATAAATTTAGTTATTTCTCTATGTTTTAAAGCAACATCTTTACGTCTCGCAATTCTTCCTTTGACCGTTCTGATTTTGTTTTGATTCTGAGTGCATTGCTAATGTGAGACTCGCTTGATTTCAGGTGGAGAACTTAGAGACACTCGAAGGCAGCTACGAAGTGAGTATATAGAGTACGGGGAGGGCGTGGTCTTTCCGGGGGTGTGCGCTGTGCGTGCACCGAGGGGGGTACTGCAGTGACTGTGCTTCGTATTTTTTAATTCATTTATGAATATAACAAATAAGTTGATTTATTTGTAATTATTTAAATAATATAATATATTTTTGTAGCACCCATATTCTATAGACAATGAAATTAAACTTCCTTTTTTGGCACCGTCAATTACTTACACTATAGCTAATTTTATATATACGTCGTCAGTTGAGCGAGGGCGTGGAGCGGCTGCAGGGGGTGGAGTGTGCCGACGGGGAGGCGGAGCTAGCTGAGGAGGCGGGTGAAGGGCTCGCCACACACAACGACAACGCGGTAAGTGAGTGGGGGACGCGGCGACAGGAAACTATCACCGCGGCCAGGGGCAGACCGTGAAGCTTTGAGACCTTAGGCTACTTGAGGCCATCTATTTAACTTATTGTCATATTATTTAACTAGTAACTACATACTTTTATGGTATTGAGAAAATAGGAGATGTACCTCAGAATAATCAATTTTGATTCAAGTAATTTTTGATATTTTAATATTTTAAAATTCAGTATTTGTTACTTTTGATATGGCCTGTCTCTCAAGACAGCGTATGTGTGCTCCAACAAGCCAAGGTCTGGGCCAGTATACACACTTCCTCTCCGATCCCTGTTTAAGAACAAGGGAACAGGTCGGAGTGGGTGGAACAACTTTTTTTTTTCTTTGATCTGCTGCAGATTTTTTTTTTAAATTTTGTAAATTTTGTATGCCTGTAGTTTTGCTTAACGTTCCTGATGTCCGTTCCAGATGGACAACGCCGAGATGAACTTCCTGGGGCTGGCCGACCAGCGCTACGACGAGTGAGTTTCATCGCCATCACCACACTTGCAGGATTCAATGTCATCCATTTATCCAAAGGAGGAGGAGGGTCAAAATCCCCAATTTTGACTCTCTCCTTCCTTTGGATAAATGGCGTATAAGTTTGTTACCACAAATGCAGCTTCATTATCCTAAATACTATGCATGGACTCAAGAAGAGTTTACTCGAATTAGAAACGCCGGCAACGAAACGCTCGTGTGTCTGGTGTCGGTGCCAGTAATCACACTGCCCGTATTGCCTCTCTCCCCGGAACACAGCTGTCCCCCGTAGCTGTCTCGGCGGCCCTCCGCCCGTGGTATGCACGACTCAGGGCGGTGACGGTGTGACGGGGTGACGGAGTGACGGTGTGGTGACGCGTGGTGTGTTGTGGTGTTGCAGCATGTGGGGCGAGGAGGCGGCCGACGCGGACGAGGACGTGGTGCAGCAGGTGCTGACCGACGTATCGCGTGAGTACACACGTTGTGACGGCACTGTATCAAATTAACAGCATAATAATATCACGCCAACACTTAGTTCAGCATTTGAAGCTGGAGTAACTGTGGCTGTAGAAACCGTATTCAGGGCACCGTACTTGATTGATTATTTTTTTCTACGCGGCTGTGAGTCAGCTGTTACATTTCTGTTTTATTCAAAAAACGATTATTTTAAGGCATTGTCATAAAATGTCAATCTATATCATCATGTTTACCAAACCGGATTATAAAAAAGGTAAAAAAGACAACAAAAAAAAACGCGTTTTTTTCACTTTCTTATCACTACGCCACGCCTACACTATCGTGCCTCTTCGTTTTTCAAAGCGTTCAAAATACACCTTGTATGTTTAATTGACATTAACTACATATGTTTTTTCATTGTAAATAGGATTCTTATGAATGGATATATGAAGGAAATACGAGTACCGTTGTTCCAAATGAAATAAAAACGTTTGTACATTGTGCAGCGTGGGAGTGCTGCAGCGGAGGAGATGCGGGTGAGGGCGGCGATGGCGGCTGGGCGCAGTTCGGGGACGCCTTCGCCTCCTCCGACTGGCCAGGTGAGCTCGTCGACCACGCCAACATACGCACACACACACACACACACACACGTACCCTTACTCCAGCCGGCGCCAGCAGACGGACATATTGCATGCACGGTGGCCAGCAATGAAACCACAACTCACGGGAACGGGACTTATTTAAGTAATACGCCATGTTACGAGTCTGTCTGGCTATCACGAGTACTGTAACGATGCGGTCCTTTTGATTTCAGAGAGCGACAAACGAGAGGAGTCGGGCGGCGACGAGCTGCAGGATGCGCTCACCGTAGAGCTGGCTCAGAAGATGCTCACCGCCATTAGCTGCCTCGGCGGCTCCGGCGAGCGCCCCGCGTCCCCCGCCGACCCTCCTGCGCCCTTCTCTGACCCCTCTGAGCCTCCCGCGACCGGCCCCTGCGGTGCCCTCGTGCCACCCAGCCCTTCGCCGAGCGAGGGTGCGCCGGACTCCTCTGCCGAGAGATGATGCGGCCGACCGCCCCCCTCCCTCCTCCACCCCTAGTTTAGTTATCCGCGAAGAGTCGCGCGCGTCGAGTGCGGTGTCGGGATAAACAAACAATACCGCTCGTCGTACGTGGGCGGTGTCACTGCGCCACGCCCTCTCAGGGTCAGTGACGTCTCAAGTCGTTATCTTACACTCGGTGACACATCCCGACCCGAATCGACCCGTCTCGACTCGCCCCCGCCGGGCTCCGTGTATCGTATGAAGTAAGTGCCCTTAGTACGTTTCCATTTGTACCGCAACGATTCTGTTTGCTGTCGGACGGACGACACACAAATTTTGTATAGATGTAGCTTTGTATATTACACTTTTTTATATTTGCTAGCGAACGGACGCTTCGAGAGATTTTACGTCTTGATTCAAGAAATACATTTTTGAACTCGCGTTCGGTTCTCATGGCTCCGCCGACGCGGCCCGACGCGCGGCGAGCTGTAAATACTGCGACGACTGAACATAAGTTTTACTAGCATCGATATTGTAAATGGTTCATAGGTTGTATGTCGTGCTCCTTCGGGTCCGTGTCTAGGCCGGCCGCCGGCGCCCCCATATCAGTCCACATGTCAAGTGCCCTAAACATATTGTAAATTCATATCGTTAGTTGAGTTGGCCGAAATCTGACAAGTCGTTTAGTGGCCCGAACGGCGGCGGGCGCTTCCGGGTATCGTGCAACGATGGTACTTTTCTGACTGTGATCATTACTCCGTACTTTTGCTGTCAATTTATTAGCCCAATCACCCCCAGCACCTAGCCAAAGACCTAACGAGTTAAAATAGAAGTATTACAAAACGACATAATTTGATTCCATCAGCTCGAAAAGTCTGAAGACTAAAGAATTACAAACATTCCCCGAACTACCCTGTACGCCGCGTCAGCGGCTGCACAGTAACTCAGTTTTGCCTAACATAACAAATGTTAATTATCTGTCCAAATATTAAGTATTATTCAGATGTGGCAATACCTGAGTGTAGACCTACTTTATCCCGCCGCGTCACTGAAGGAACGCCCTTCGCCGGCTCTACTTAAATCACTTACATGGGCCGATTATTTTAATATTACAAATATAAGTTGTATATAAATGATAGAATCGCTGCTCGCTATATAAATGATATTCGCCGACGGGCGTCGTTATCGCCCGTAGATGCACTACTTTAGTCGACGAGACGCCGCTTAGACTTCAAATTAATTTCATTAATTCCCAGTGAATGTTAGGCTTCATACGCACTAGACGGTTGCTCGGAACCGCTGCGGTCGCTCTCGTGCGCATAGCAAACGAGCTGTTACCCGCAAGGCAGGTAATCGCCTAGTGCGTTTGGGCTCATTGCACTATTTTCACGTCGACGTCCGCTGCGGGCCCGAAGCTATGGGCGTACTAGTGGGCGTGGTCGCACGCAGTCGACACGCTGCCCGAGTCGATACCGTTAAGGCGCTATTGCCACTGGCCTCTTATTATTAACATTGTAACGAAATAAATTTTACATTATACATTGAATGTGGATTAATTATTTTATGAAGTGGACGTCCATGAATCGAAAAACGTTTGTCCGCGACTATTCGGTGCATCTTAAATTTTTTGAAGCGCTTCTAGCTTCAGTAGTCGTATAATGTGAGACGTGTGAGACGTAACAATTATTATATTTAGTGCAATTCATCGCCTTGATATTGTTGTCGACTTTATATATTATATGTAAGTAGTTATAGCTATTGTTGAATTGACTCGCGCCATGTACATACTTCACTGGTCATGTCGGTCATTTCTTACGCGTTTTTATCGAACCGACTCCCGCAGACTAGAGATATGTTTATTATATTATGTATTTGAGCCGCGAATTGTGATATGAGCGAGCCCTCTCCCGCACCACCGTCCGATGCCGGCTGCGACGAGCCGGAGTTTAGAAGTTATTAAAGTGAATGTAGATAGCGAAATGGATTTTTTAAGGAAAACTAATCACGTACTCATCCAGTTATTTTTACTGAGCATAAGACGCAACTCTCGCGACCCCTGTACATACGCCAGACAGATCATTTAATATAGATAGTAATAATGGCCGCTCGTGTTAGATAGCTTAAAGGACAGAGGAGCCGCTGCCTCGGACCGGGCCGTGTGACGTCCCGAGCCAAACCAATATAGCTCCACTAGCATGGCCGCTGTCAAATTGTTTATTGAGAAAAACAACTTAAGGTACTAGTTTAACAGCTGTCATCCCAATTGAGCTATACTTGGAGACGTATCGATACGTCGTTGAGCCTATAATGTCAGCGTAGTGCTGTAATTGCACACGTGTGGTCGTATGGTCGCTGACACATGCCAGCCACCGAGTAGATATTATATTATATGTAATCGAGTACAACCGGCCCTCGGGTTGATAATGTAAGGGTTGGAGGAGGTCCGAGTCGGCGAGTGGCGTGTGTCAGCGGCGCGACGCGTGTTACGTTGGAAGAGCAGCGGCGGGCGCATAATGCCCGATTGTAAACGACAACTGTGCCTTCCGGGCGGCGCGGGCGTGGCCGGCCCCTCTCCGTGCCCTCCCCTCGCGCCCCGGCCAAGCCACGCCCCTCGCCCGAGACATGATTACTGCTCGTAATTGTAATTGTATTTATTATATCATAGTTAAAAAAAAAAAAACATTTAAAAAGTCGCTCATTTGTGTGTTTTATTTCCAGTGTCTATTACCTCTTCCTACGCTTGATAGTTTTATCACAATGTAAATCTTTTGTTATAAAACTATAATAAGTGTTACTGTCCAAGAACATATCAGTTTACGGCTATCGGCATACAACATTAATTCTGGCATACACCTGAAAGCCGAAAATTGTTTGTTTTTATTTTATTTATTTAATAAGTACAACCACATCATATATATGACAACATTACAACATTTAACTAACAAGTGGTTTTATATCGGATATATATGACAATTAAGGCGTACAGTCAGCGTCAGATTGATCTTAGCAGCCAAAGTGCTCAAAAAGATCTGACGGACAGAAATTCAATAATATCTAAGCATTCAAAGTTGTCATATTGATGTTAGCATCCAAAGTAGTCAAAACATCTAAGCAACACATTTTCCATATTTATCGGAGCAGCCAGAGTAGTCATATACATCTTAGCATACAGACTGTCCAAAGGTATCTAAGCATCCAGAGTGTTCAAAAATATCTTGGCATAACAGGAAAATCAATCTTATTACAAGTACTTAAAGTGTATGTGGCTTATATTGATGGCAGACGTCAGTCGTAGATATTTAATTAGTATCATCTGTCTTTATTTACTTTAATAATTTTTAATAAGCTATCCCTTTCCTTCAATGTGTTAGGTTCTTGACATGTCATTTTTCTATTTCAGAATTTGTTGAAAGCAAATATTTAATATAAAACATTTATGAGAAATAAAGTGTGTTACACATTATCGCCAAAATTAATTATAATATAAGTATTTAAGTTTATCAAACACAAGAGTTCGCCTATTCGGCAAGAATTGACAATGTAGTATGTGTGTAATTTTTGTTTGTGACCAAATCAGAGGACTCTTGTATTACATAAAACTAATATAGATATTTAAAAATATCGATCAGCTTATATGAAAACTATCTTTAAACTTGTCGCTAATGATAAGTATATCATCATCATCATCATCAGCCTTTATCCGTCCGTCCGTCCACTGCTGAACATAGGCCTCCCTCAATGAACGCCAAGACGACCGATCTCTCGCTACTCGCATCTAACGCGGACCTGCCACTGCACGGAGATCGTAAATAAAATAAATATAATAATAATATTAATCGATACGATAAATATATGTTGTAGTATATTACATTACAAAAAAACGTGCATAATATAACGAGTGAAAAGGTGCTCTGAACAAAAATGTGTAGAGCCGACCCAGACTTGTGTCTCAGAGTATAGGACGCTCGCTAAAATCTTTTGTCGAGAATGTAGAGCGTCCTTAACAATTGCCATTTTGACATCATAAATTATTTATTAAAAAACTAACTTTCTATCCATTATCATCATCAACCTGTAGCCGTCCACTTACGTAAGCCGATATGTATATCTGAAAGTTGCTTCTTACCGAAAGATTTTTTTAAATTTACAATTAGCATCAATCCATTATCTAGGCATGTGATCGTCAATCAAGTTTTGAAGGTTAACTTTCTTACTGACTACAACTAGAACAAGTCTACCTAAACGCTAGAATGTCCCACTAGAAATAGGGTGGAAACTGAACTACGGAAAACTTTTGGACCAATTGCCTGTTGTTGGTCCGACTTCTTAGCTCCTTCTATCATATTCATCTGATACCTAAAATTGCGATGCATATTTGAGAATTGTCTAAGTAAAATTATCATTATTACTATATTGCCTATGCAGTTTATTTTATTTTATTATTTATTTATTAAACTTATAAGAAATCAAATTCAACAAATCAAATTAGGCAAATCAAAGTTAACAAGTAAACACAATATAAACATAAAATAATAATATATAAAATAAAAGATGACCAGCCAAGGAAATGAATAACACTGCAAAAATTAAGAGTTGAAAGTTTAAAATGTATAATAACAGAATAAATGATGACATATTATACTGTTGTTTCTTTACAAAAAAGGAATCGAGAAAAATAGATAGAAATTTATATAGACGACTGATCTTAATGTTCATTGAAAAAGGCCTATGTCTGGAAGTGGTCAGAACTCAGAAAAATAATAATGATACAATAATCGCGTGTAGCCGCCATCAAAGCTATCAGATTTAAATGTCTGCTTTCGAAAACATAATATGTTTGATCCAGTATTGCTTTGTGGAATAAGCACCCATCTTGCATGAACGTAATCAGCTGGTCACCTGGCTAAACGTAGGTATAGTCTTGGCCTCTTCTGGAGTGAGGGCTCGAGGTTCAATCATGACCGTATGTAGTGCTTTGAAACGTGGGTTTCTAAATTTTTGATTACACTCTGAGCATAATACCATCGTTCACTCGCCTTTCGATTCACTAACCAGCATTGAGCCAAAGCATCGGTGAACTGTAGTCCAATAGCTTCTTCGTCTGATTTCGAGGAGGAGACCTGTGCCTAGGAATAGGACATATTATATGGGTTGACACTTTACTTTCATTTATGAATACTCCAGCTCTAACTCCGATAAAAATGTTGTTTTTTGCGCGTCTATCTTAACTGCTATAAATCGCAGGAAGGCTTGCAGGAGATCCTGCAATATAAGTGAATCCACTCGACGTGTGGGCCTTAGAATAAACTAATTGGACTAGACAAAAGTTTGAATTTCGAGAGGGAAGACCATTGAGATGGTGTCCGTTCTATGGAAGCTCAGTCATATTCTCGCGTCGTCTACACCTCAGAGTTTCAAGACGAAGGACTTCAACCAATGATCATTCACCGTGATGACGTACGGGGCCAAAATGTGGTCTGTAAATATACGACTTACCAGAAAGTTTGTCATAGCTGAAAGTTCTATGGAGCGTGCTATGATGGGTGTTTTTTTGACAAATAGGATTCGAAACAAAGATCTCTACCAGAGTCCTAAAGTTACCGATATCACGCGAAAAATAAGCGAGTTGAAGTGGCAGAGAGTTGATCAAACACTTAGGTACCGGATAGTCGATGGGCCATGGGTAAGGTTGGACAAAGAGTGGAGGTTGTATTTAGTTAGACAAAGTGTTGGTCGGCCATTTGCCAGGTGGTAAGATGATCCCCGTGCACTGGCAGTTTTAGATGCTAGTCGCAAGGGATCGGCCGTCTTGGCATTCATCAAAGGAAGCTTATTTTCAATAGTGCATGGATAAAAACCGATGATGATGATATTTTACGTGACAACAGCAAGATGACAAATATGAATGCTCAAATAATATAGAAGTACCAGTTTGACCAAGCAAATATTTGGTTTTTATTTGTTTTGTTTTGGATACCCTTATATATGATATTATGATTAAGTTTTTCTCCCAAAAGAAGGAAGGAACAAAAAAAGAAAAGAAAAAGTAATTTATTGCACTAGAGATACGAACCAGGCTCTTTTGGATTCGAGAAAGTTGGATTTTCTAACTGAGCTACTCAATCCTAATATTTGATTGCGAAATTTACGTTTGTATCCTAATGATATTGTAGCGGTTTATCATTACTTGATAACACGTATAAAACGATATTTTCCAAAAATATATCCTAGCTATATCTATTCATCGCCCCTAAAACCCCGCGTATACAAATTTCATGAAAATCATTGGAGCCGTTTCCGAGATTCCGATTATATATTATATAAAATATATAGAATTTGTGTCCATTACATATTTATTTTCCTATTTCTTTTCCTAAAATCTAAATTTAGACAAAAACATCGAAGAAAAGCAAAATTCTTTAAATTACAACTTTGACAATCAATAGTAAATATTGTTTGTCTTAATTAATTTTACACTCTAACTACGTCTAATAAGGTAATGTTTTCCTTTTAACAAGACATTATTTGTATATCTACGACTGACGTCTGCCATCAATATAAGCCACATACACTTTTAGTACTGGTAATAAGATTGATTTTCCTGTTATGCCAAGATATTTTTGAACACTCTGGATGCTTAGATACCTTTGGACAGTCTGTATGCTAAGATGTATATGACTACTCTGGCTGCTCCGATAAATATGGAAAATGTGTTGCTTAGATGTTTTGACTACTTTGGATGCTAACATCAATATGACAACTTTGAATGCTTAGATATTATTGAATTTCTGTCCGTCAGATCTTTTTGAGCACTTTGGCTGCTAAGATCAATCTGACGCTGACTGTACATAACATTTACTACGATATGGGTCAATAACATTATATTTTTTGAATTTACAATTTACAACAAATTAATACAATTTGGCTTAAAACAATTTCAGTATTTTTTTAACAAAACTTATGTGTGTATCGTGGTATATATCAAGATCATGAATTTTACTATTGCATATATTATATTCGTTAAGAAGTCTGGTTAAAGGTGCCTGAAGACCGAGATTAGTTTTACAAGGTGGAGTATAAAAGTCTTAGTTATCCTGTGCCTTGGGTATTTGTGTGGGACATGTCTGCGTACCTGGTGCCTACGCTGGGACGTAAGGGTAATGGCCCCAGTATTACAATATTGCCTATATATAGGATAGTGATAATACGGGGTTTGATTCTCCTCGCCGGTCGCCGGTCAACCCGCGCTCGTCCAGCAGCTGGCTGCAGATGGATCCCCAGAGTAATAAAACCTCACTCACGGACTCATGTTAGAGATGTAATGATGACGAGTTATGGTATAAATGAAACAAAACGTTCTTCGATATAGTTTTTATTTTCATAATTGTATTTATATATAATGATTATAATGATCTACTAAACTAAATAATCATATTTCAACAGCATCCTCTATATACAGTATGTATAATTATAGTTTAATATTTGACTCATGTTTGAGTGTTTAAAAAAGAGACAGTCTAATTCATATAAAATAATTGTTAAAATGAAGTACGATTAATACAGATAACAAGTAGTAATTTGCCACAAGTGTTCTCGTTACATTATTTATTTACAATTCTTATATTATTTATTTAGTCCCATAATTTCAAATCAACCGCGATCCGCGCGGAGGTGGTGTCGCCGTCGCCGCAGAGAACAATGCTTCAACAGTTAATAGAATTGTTCAAACTTAACATCGATTACATAGGAAGGCTGACGACGGCCGCTCCGGCTGTCCTGCTTAAACACTTGCTTTAAAATATATATTCTACTACAACCACGCAACGTTACACCCGATCACATTCAAGCCTGCAATTGGATCACTGACTACCTTGGAAACAAAATATGTAATGGAAACAGCAAAAAATGGAATTACAATGGTTAAATCACTAAGTATACATGTAAGGAGCCCGAACGATATAGAATTTTCCATTGTTTTCACATACACAATAATAAACCCAGATCTTAGTTCTTTTTTTCTGTCACTGGCTGCGCTAGAGTCGAATGTGTACCGATGCTATGGTAGCGAACCAATCAGCGCCACAATACTTCCCGCGTAAAGATTGAAACGAGTACTTATTATAAAGAAGACGCTCTCTACCGGCAAAACTTCTGTCATCTAAATTGCGACCATTCGTTCAACATTACGATCGGACTCCTTATATCTATACTTCTTGGGTTAAACTTATAAATAAATAAATATTCATCGACAAAATGGTGCCGGTTCGTGACATATAAATGACAGTTGATATATGCTATTGCCGCCATTTATCGTAACGTGCAATAACATGTTGCCAAGAGTATTCATAAAAACAAACACTTCCAAATATTCAAGCATGTGTAATAAAATTGTTTATTTAAAGAAATATACAAATAATTATTGTTATACGTGGTAGATGTATTTTATAAATTTTTCGTCATGGAAATAGGAAACAAACTATTTTTCAATACATATTTGACAATTTAATGATCTATATACATTAAAATATTATGTAATGCGGTAAATCTATTAATAATGACTTTTATACTATCAATATTTTGATATATTTTTTATCTGGACAATCAGCGGTTCTTGCTGGGTCATGACTTTTGGGTTGTATTTAACAATATATTTGATAGTCTGTATGCTATACAGACCTGACAGTGGATTATCCAACGCTATTCCAACACAAAATAAATATTTTAAAGCCGCGCTTCAAGTTTCAATAGACTTTCAAACAGTTAATGCTGTAATGTGGTTTAACAATGTGCAACAATAAGATATGTCTATGTTTAATAATAATACGTTTGTTATAATGAAACAACTTTTACGGATTTTATCGCGGTTTATTTAGTTTTTTACAATCCCGACGTTTCGGACACTTTACAGCGACCATGGTCACGGGAGGACTCCATGGTCCTCCCGTGACCATGGTCGCTGTAAAGTGTCCGAAACGTCGGGATTGTAAAAAACTAAATAAACCGCGATAAAATCCGTAAAAGTTGTTTCATTATAATGAGTGAAATTCGCGTAAACATAAGAAAACAATATAATACGTTTGTTTTGCGAACAGTAGTAATAGCTAAGTGTGGTGTACGCCAGCAAGCGCCGCTGACGTGTCCGGCCGGCGGCGCGGCCCCCGCCCCCGCCGGCCCGCCCCGCCGACACCCCCTAGGACTGCGCGCCGCAGCCGCACCTAAATCTCTAAAACTTCGAATCGCTAAGTTCGCTAAATACACGTACGAAAATATCTCCCATCCATTATGTTATAAATTGCCTACGTACCAAAATAATCTGGTTAAAACGTTACAAGTTAATGATATCATATCGAACAGCATCAGTTATATCATCTCTAACGTATTAGCGAATCCCCAACGTATATTAAAATAAAATTCACGACGCCATATTTATATAAGGTCTTTGTAAATTAACTACGAACCATTTGGGTACGTGATCTACTGCTTGTGTAAAGACGTTTAGGCACAAAAAAAAAAATAAGTAAAAATTTGAAAAAAAATAAAAAGTAATAAAAATTGCAAGAAATGAAATCTATTGCATTAAACCGTCTGCCCGCAATACATATACACAAGAAAAGTATACTCAATTAAATCATATTGCAAGAAATTAAACCTATTGCAATAATAAATCGTCCGTGCGCAATACAAGGTCATTTCTCGGGTCATTGGGTTCATGTCTCGACAGCTGATCGATCGCCGCGCGACGTAACGCGGTTTCAACGATTTCATTCACGTTTTAAGACCGCCAGATTGATAGCAACATACACAACTAAGTACCTTTTGAAATTTACATCTCATTTAGGGTTTGAAATGATAATAATTATAATTAGTCGTAATAATAGTTAGTTAAGTTCTATGACCTCCCATCACACTTTTTACAGAACTATTTTATAAAATACTTTTTATAAAATCTACGTAATCTTACAACAATAAAATCGCAACTAGAGCAAAAACTAACAACATTATGCATTACAGGGGCGAGGGGGGTGTAATATTTTATTTATTTGTAGTTTGTACAATATGGCAACGCCGCTGTCTTTTAAAGAAGCCGACAAAGGAAGCGGCAATGCTGTGTGTAATACCGTGATAAAGGATCTTTCACATTAGCATATTTATTAAATAGTGCCTACTTCTACTACTTTATCAACGTCTGATTAGTATTACAAATTAGTTTTAATTTATGTTATTTTAATAATGTACCGTAAAAAGTAATACGTACCTACTTGCTTATAATTAATTTAAGCATTTATTGGATTGTATCGCTATGGTTACAAGTGTGTCAAGATTGGACTTTTTAATTACAACATTATTATTATTATGGTTAAAATAACAATAATTGATATTAAAACATACCTACGTCAAAAATAAATCGGGCCAACACTTTTTTTTACACATTATTATTTTAAACGATATTGCGTCGAGTGTGAAGGAGACTTTACCGGCGGCTTTCTATTGAAAATCATTTAATATTTTTATTTTAATTTTTAGTGTATTTCGAAATCGTGCAAGTGGTGCACGTAAGTTCAGTTAATACAGTGTGAAGTGTCGCGTAATTCATAGCTATTAATGTTTGTTTGTTAAATTTGTGTGTGATCGTTTAAATAAAACATAAAAAACGTTGTAAGTACTACACTTACTGTGCACTGACGCAGCATTAGGTATCAAAATTGTTTTGGACAATTTTGTATTCCAGTTCTACTACATCATACATGTGATAGTGTGACACTTCGATGAGGATGAAAAGACATTGCCTGAGGCGTGTCATTCTGTACAGGACATGGTGGCGGTAACGTCCAACAAAATTAGGGTAAACAAGTTATGTATGTACGTACTTGATTTTACATTAGTTTTTAAGAGATTTTTAAAGTAATTGATATCTGCCTTGAGTGCTACACTACTACTAAATGTCGGTGTAACTAGTTTATGCTAATCTGTCAGTCCAAAGCCTGTAAAAAGTGTGATGGGAGGTCATAGAACTTAACTAACTATTATTACGATTAATTATAATTATTATCATTTCAAACCCTAAATGAGATGTAAATTTCAAAAGGTACTTAGTTGTGTATGTTGCTATCAATCTGGCGGTCTTAAACTGAAATGAAATCGTTGAAACCGCGTTACGTCGCGTGGCGGTCGATCAGCTGTCGAGACATGAACCCAATGACCCGAGAAATGACCTTGTATTGCGCACGGACGATTTATTATTGCAATAGGTTTAATTTCTTGCAATATGATTTAATTGGGTATACTTTTCTTGTGTACATGTATTGCGGGCAGACGGTTTAATGCAATAGATTTCATTTCTTGCAATTTTTATTACTTTTTATTTTTTTTCAAATTTTTACTTATTTTTTTTTTGTGCCTAAACGTCTTTACACAAGCAGTAGATCACGTACCCAAATGGTTCGTAGTTAATTTACAAAGACCTTATATACTTACATGAATTTAAAATAGTAATTACTTTTGGCATCCGACGACTATATACTTTGATAATGACGCAAACTAAACTAGCATCTCTACGGATCGCGACGACGTCTGCGGCGGACGCCCCTGACGCTGTCGTCGGACGCTCCCGACGCGGGACATCGACGTTATTGCCATGCGATACACCGACTTACGCTACGGTTACACTATCGGGCGTAAGCTCGCTGCGAGCGCGCGTCCGTCGGAGCAGCGAGTTTACCGCTTTTATAATATTTAGCCATGTACAAGTGCATTACATCGATAACTTACACGTCGCATATGCTACGAGACGACAGACATTAACACTAGTGACACCGACACGACACCGATTGGTCTGGTTTAAGGCCCGCGGCCCGCAGTATTGCTATCATTGCTCGGGGAAGCGCACCCCGAGGATACAAACGATACTAAAATAACGAGTGTTTTAACTAACGAATGCTCAAAACGAGCCCGGAGAAGATCCGAGTCCCGGGAAAGATAAAACCTATGAGTTACAGAGCCGTGTGACGTAAGAGTGACGAATGTATCGCGTGCGACACGGGTGACGGTGATCAACAGAACCAAACAAACACGAGCCGGCGCGCGGCGGCGAGCGGGGGAGGCGGTGACGAGCCCCCCCGCGCCCCGCCGCCGCCCACCGACGAACGTAACGAAAATTATTGTCATCCAATGCTTAGATTCCCAATCTTTTACAAATATTTTAAATTATTTTATAAATTTATTTATACAAGTTAACTCTATCACTATTTAATATTGGAAATATTCCCTCCGTCTGACCGATCTATAAAAAATTACAACTACGTCGTAAGAGCGACATCAAATAATCTCATGTTTGCACATCACTATGACCTCATATATTTACTTTAAATGCGTTCAAACGAGCAACGTCCGGGTGCGGCCCGGCCGGCGCGCCGACCGCCCGCGCAGGCCGCCCGCGCAGGCCGCCCGCGCAGACAAATCATATGAAGGATAAAACAAGAGAAGACGTGACAGGAAGAGTGCGACGAAACACTACGATAAGGTACACAGTATAAAAAGATCCGGTATAATAGTTCAAAGTATTTACATTATCACATTGGGTGGAGGAGTGGCGAGGGCCGACGACGACTTCTACGCCCTCGCGGGGCCGGAGGACGTCTAGAAGCTTCGAGGGTACGCTGCGGGCTCGTATGTACGAGGCGGCCCACATCGGGCGCTCGCTCCGGAACGATAGGCACACTAATAATTGAACCCCCCGCCACGACCGCGACGGTTGGACACTTGTGCGTTGAGCTAGAGCTTCTTAAACATAAGTCGTGAGCCCCAGAGTTCACCATTGGAGATGAGACGCGTCGTCTCTCGAGGGCGGGGGCCGGGACATCACCGCACCGGAATAGTTTTGTATCCCTACAGTCGTGCAGTAGGACAGGTGGCGCGGTGCAGCAGAAGAAAAGAGATCGCCATCCACGCAGGCGTGGGCGACGCAGCCCCGCGCGGCACACCTCCAGATCTATACCAACTCTTTCCCATGAAGAGAAACAATCGTTGCGGCGTGTTGTAGCGTCACAGTAGGTCGGCTCGTGTCTGGCGCCCCCCCACCCCCGCCGGCTCGTGTCTGGCGCCCCCCCACCCCCGCCGGCTCGGACGTGCTGCGCCCAGACCGCCCTCGCCACGCGTCTCAAATTGACTAAGTCGTAGAATTACGGACACTACGCTTCGCAATGGCAATGCGCGTCCGCGACGGCCGTAGAGGGCATCCGGCATCGTCGAGTACCTTCGATTCGAAGAGTTAACCCACCCGCGACCTACGAGAGATTCGGTCGGCGCTCTAAACTTAATCTCAGGGCGACGCACACGATACGAAACGATCACACCGGAGCGTCCAGGGTCTCGCGCGCGGGGCTCACAGCTGGTACCACTTCTTGTCCTTGTACTTGAGCATGAGTTGGTGCGCGGAGGAGGAGAACTCGTTGGCCTGCGAGCTCATGCGCTCGGCGCGGTCCTCCAGCTGCGACAGCTTGTCCCCGCGCTCCACCACCAGCTGGTGCGCGCGCGACACCTCGGCGCTGGCCGTGCCCGCGCGGGCGCCCAGCGACGTCAGCGCCTCCCCACCCGGGATGTGCTTGGCGACCGCGCGGTTGGGCTTGCCGCTGCCCTCGCCGACTGCAAACACACCCTAACGTCAGTCGGTAGCTCCGACCGATCCACCAGACGTTCGGATCGGAACTTATAATTTACAAGTGAGAGTTGTTTGTTGACTACGATTTAGGACAAAAATTACTCGACCGATTTAAAAAATCGTTTATTAGAATGCTGCGTTAAGAGTGAGTGCGAAAGGCTATAGATATAATCATCATCAACGCGGATGCGGCTGTAGAACCAGTGTGAGCCAAGCTGCGGGCACCTACTACTAATAGTGGTGTCGCCATACTCACACAGCTCCTCCCTGTCTAGAGGGCGCGATCCACCGCCGAAGAGTCCTCGGAAAAATCCTTCTTTGGGCGGCTCCGGCATGTCGCGCGGCAGGAACAGCTCGCCCAACATCTCGTTCAACTGTTGACTGCAAAGAGCAATGCGGATTTAACAGCAGCGGTCGCTGATCCTTGCTTATTCACTGTTCATGAACACACGCGTGAGCCAAACTAAATGCTTAATCGTTTGTAAATACCAGAATGAATAAACAAACACAGACCGGCCTATAGTTGTTTTATATTTAAAAAAAAAACGTTTGTTTCAAAATGGCGCTCTTTTACTGTTAGGAACTTAAATACATAATAGTTAATTAATTAGTGGATAAGGATTATTATTAAACAACAACATATGTACCAGAACTCGGCGTCCATGGTGAATTTCTGTATCTCGGTGGGCGAGGCGAGGTACAAGCCGTGCCCGCGATTGCTGAAGCAGAACGTCTTTGCAATTCTGGAAGGTGTGTTTTATACGTTTACTACATATACACAAAATACACATTTTTTTTTAAATGAAGTTAATCGTCCGATTATTTTTATATCTTCTTCGACCCAATCTAAGTTTACGAGATCATACGTTTAGGTTGCAAAAGTTTATGTGATGTTCTGATTTTGAAATGATGTCATTTCAACCAACTACTTTTGTAAGTAAAAAATACCAATATCACAAGATTTTTTGATGGTGTTTCACTATTTTGAACATATTTTATTTACTTAAATAAAGACTAGAACGTTAACAATTTTAATTTGATTTAAATTATTTTTTTTGTAATGTTATTTACATTTACTGTAAACATAGTAAAACTGTCGAGATAAAATATATCTTACCTTTGGCTTCACAATATTCCTTCGGCAAATGTTAATTTTAAATTAATGACTAAATCTAGAAGCTCCAGGTGCATCAGGATGAAATAAAAAATAATAACAATATCTAGAAGCGATCGTGCTGTTCACGTAAAAGAGTAGAAAATAACGCAGACAAGAAAAAAATAAAACAAGAAACTCGTAAATAGAGGTGTGGATCGGATGTGAGGTGTGGTGTGTCGTGTGGTGGTCGGGATGCGACTGACAAGCGGCAGGCGGCAGGCGGCAGGCGGCGGGCGGGGACAGGACGCGAGCGAACCAAATACTGACTCGTACAAAACGTTCCTTACACATTAGTGATCAGAATGAAATGAACCAATATTTGAGGATCGTTTTCTCGCCCAGTTTTTTTTATGGTTTAAAAAATTCGCCCAGGTCCAGGGGGGGTGTCAAAGCTTTCGGAGAAACATGAAACGCTATGGTCTAACAAAGGATACGTGGATTGCTCCACGGGGTGATGGGAGCATGGCAAAGGCGATCGCTATGGACGGAGACTTACTGATCCGTATCCTCGTTAACTATCAGTTGCTGGCCCCAAATGGAGAGCATTGGGTCTACGATACCCCTCTGTTTGGACTGTGTCTGGAAGCTACCAGGAACACAGGCACCGATCAGTACACGGCCGCGGAGCGCCGCCGCGGCGCGGGGGGCGGCAGCGGCGGCGCGCGGCCGCAAACAAAACACGATACGTGAGACTGTCTGTTGGGTCTGGCGTGGGTCCGTGGGTCGGGTCGTGTCGGGCACATTCCATGAGACGCATGAGGTCAGTTAAACTAATCGGCACCGAGTGTCGGCTCCGGTCGGGAGTGCGACTGCATTCCGGCATTCTTCGAGCTTGTGTCGGTGGTGTTCATTGTCCGATCGGATAATAAAAAAAAAATAGAAAAAGAAAGAGTGCCACATATCGAAAGCACAGGAGGTGCTCGAGTTTTGCGAAATTTTGTCTACGACGGCACGACGGGCTCGATGCCGTCGAGTCCGGAGGGCCGACACCGCCGCTTGTTTGGTACAGAACACGCTGCGAGCTGCGGAGGGACTGCAGCACTACTGTATCTATATTGAGGAGCCGTTTTCCGCACCAAACAAGTCCCGCGTTCTAACATCGATCGTAACTTAAACAAAATCAGTCGGCGCCCAAATGATAAAGTATCGGTGTGGGTGGCTGGTGGTTAGCGATGGATGCGTAAACCGTAAAATGACAAATTGTTAAAAATCTTTGGTAAGTAGCATAAAATTACAGCATTCTCATGCCGATTTTGCGAAGCGAGAATGTAGGAATATAAAAAACAAGCCGTTTATCATTTAGTGCCTTTTCTGGTGCAAAGAAGTCGTCTAAAGGTGATCGTGTCTCCTTGCGAGAGGATCCTAATGTCTTATGCGTCGCGTTCTCGACCGTCGGATATCTCATGTCCATGCGGAGAACTGAGTCTGAACTAACTTAGAAATAAATTCGATAATCGATAACTGAAACATTGATCGAATCGATTAAAAAGCTAATGAAATAAATATTTAATCGTAAAAAATGACAATTTACGTCTAGTTATGTTCAACTAACGTCCTCCACGGCACGAATACTGGATAGAAATAAAGTGGACAGGAGACAGGCGATGGCGCACCTGAGCTCGGACAGCGGCAGGAAGTCCACGTGCACCAGCGGCCGCAGCGACGGCAGCGAGTAGGCGGCGATGTGGCCCGTGGACAGGTACGCCACCAGGCACACGCTGTCTGCAACGACAAGCTCGCGTGAGCCCTGCTGTACCTTCACCGATACTGGATACTGATACTTTTAAATAAAGCACTCCGAGATGACCCAGTGAAGGGAAGATGTGGAACATCTATGTTAGCACGCTGTGTATATACATAATAGGTACAGTATTTTTAAAGGGAAATGCTAAACATTTTGGCTATTTCATCTATATTATTCGTAAACAAATCTTGATGAAATTGATAATAGTGATATATTAAACGATAATAACTGTCGTTTTTATTTATTGATTGAAGTTAAAAATTGTAAGGATTTTTTTTAACGAAATATCGAACCGTTTCGGCGTGTTTTCGCTTCTCTTTTATTTCTACGTAGTGCGACCCCCTACAATACATTTAAAAGTTGTCTATTCCAGACTAATAATATAAATATGAGGCGTGGCGCCCCAACTTCATGCCCTTAGCCTTCACATCAGAGTCCGATATGAAGTTAACTGTCGACTCGAGACTCGGCAATCAAAACGTGGTACTCATAACTCATCTGTCGTTCTTAGTAAAGGTATTTTTTTAACAAAAAGCAATCCCTCATTATTTTTACCTAATTTTATTTGTTTTTTATTTTAATGTGTTTGAAGTATACAAGAAATACCTACGAAATAAGGATATTTTGATTTTATTGGGTATACCTTTCAAGCTGATGACCTCGGCCTTGACAACGAAGTCCGTCTCGACGATCTGCTGGCGGTAGACGCAGTTGTGCGAGGGCAGCGCCAGCACGCGCGCCTGCTTCTCGGAGGCCACCAGCACGAACTGCCGGTCGGCGGCGGCCTCAGCGCCGGGGCTGCCGTACCCGCCGCTGCCGCTGCTCGCCGAGCTCTGCTTCGTCGGCGTGCGCTCGCGCCGCTCCCGCGCCTGCCGCAGACATCTCATCCTATATATCTTTCACATCGTACGATCTGCAGGGGGGTTGCGTTTGTGCCGCTCTGCTCGCTAGCAATAAAAGATATGCTGGAGCCGGGGCCTAAGGTCTTAGGGCGCAGGATGAGCAATACATTAATGAATTTCCCTTGTTCTAGGGAAGCATGTTTATGTTGACGGACGACGCTGCCCTCCTCTCATTAGGTCTGGTCTGCCGGTAGCAGCGGTATAGCAGGCCCGCTATTAATAGCGAGTTGAGTATACTCACGTCTTTGCTGTCGTCCTTCCAACTCTCGTAGGCGTACGGTATAAGAGCCCCGTTGCAGTCTAGAAACGCCATCGTTAATATTGAGCCCCTTAATCTAAATATCGGACCTCCTGTAAAATCAAAATTATAATTACCTTTTAGTATTACACTGAATCGATCACTTGGTAAACGTATTTCATGTGAATTTGGAGTAAGTAAGTGATTAGAGAAATATTCACCGCTGGTAGTGAGGACGACGGGCTGCGTATGCCTGAGGTCGGCCTCCGGCAGGCTGATCATCACGTTGAACACTGACCCCACCGTCGTGCCGATCCACAGCGTCGGGAGTAACGTTGTAGGGTCTGTCGGGATTATCAAATATATCGAATTTATTTTAGCTGGTCACACCAACCCGCACTGGGCCAGCGCAACGGTGAACTATGGCTTAATGCCCCTCCTCGCCTTCGAAGAGAAGACCCGTGGCCTTCTGGCCATATACGCGTTGGCACTTTACGTTTTACCACGTATCAAAGCTTTTGTAATAGAAAAGGGGACAAACATGTGGCGACCACTTATGACTCTTACGCTCGGTTTCTGAAACGTTGGTCAAAGTGTATGTCAACTATCATGGCTGTTAATGGCGGCTAACACGTGATTCTAGAGTCAAATTTGATAGCTTTTTATTGTAGTTGTTATTCAACTGACAGGCTGAATTAATTAAGTACTTATAAGAAATCGGGCATTAGTAGGGAATTTGGTGCTGATGCGCCCGAAGATGGCTACTGTAGCGGCGAAACTCCGTGCAAATTATTAACATTAGATATCGATGTGAACGCAGGCACTCACCGGTTTTCTTGGTGTAACTGTCGGCGAAGGCGAGGCACTGCACGCCCTCCTGCGAGATGTTCTCCAGGCTCGACATGCTACTGGAGCGCGAGCGCGAGAACGAGCTGTCCAGCTTGTCTACGCGGCCGGTACCACAACAACACAGGTTACGCGACGCCGGCCCGCGCGGCAGGCCCGCGGCCCTCGCCGGCGGAGCGGGAGCACGCATGCTCCGGCTCTGCCGGCCGGACGCGGCGGCAGCCGGCCAACCGGTGTAATCGAGTGTCCACCGACTGCCGCCGCCGCCCGCTAACTACACATCTAGAGCTAGTCAAATGTGCCGGTTGTGGAATTAGCTGAAATCACCCATTTAGGTGCGTTTTGTGCCAAATACAAAATAGATCCAAGAGTCATCATGCTGGAAATTTTGTTGCATGCCCGTCCAATCTCAGCTCATTTGCACAACGTACGATGGTTCGGAGGCGACTCGACGCCGGCCAAGCGTGAGTCGCTGCCAGCCTGGGCCTGCGCCCCTCTACATCTAACGTGACCCAGTCCCTGGGGCTCACGGCCATTGACCTCTAACGATATGTCTTAACTTAGAACATTCACAGCTAAACATATAGATGGGAGTAGCGGATGAAGCGAAACGATGTTAGTGCGGACGTGTAGGGTGGGTATTAGATACATCTACGCACTAGAGGTAGGTACGAGGTAGCGGACGGGCAGTCGCAAGCTAGGATCGCTCTCAGTTTTAATATTATCTAGAACATTCTAACGTTAATAAGCAAACGCGTTTCCAAATCCCTCAGTCTAAAAGCAACCTCGCCGTCTAAGGCACGTTTGCAACGTTAATTATAATACAAAGCGTTAGTGTGGACGGACAAACAAATGGGCTCGGCTATGTAAAACATGTGACAGAGCGAGGAGCTAGTTACTACGCATTCTAGTCGGTGCGCGCATGCGACAAGTGCTATAATAAGTAATTACTGTAAGCATACATAGACATAATGACAGCCGATAATAGAGGCAGCCAAAAACGAGCCATTTTATCTTTTTGCTCTGACGTCAGGCTAGAAACAAAGAGAATGACACGTACTCAGCAGTTAAATATAAAAAAAATATAGCATCGTGTGTCGTTAAAAAATTTAGGATCCAAAACTTTAATAAAGAGATTAAATAAATGCGTATAGAAAACATGTGTCGGACAAAAGAAAAGAAAAATAATGTGACCGCTCGTGATATCGTAAGATCCGGAAAACAAGGAAACAGCGCAGATGGTCGAGTCGCAGCTTATTAGTTACATATCGAAAGCTTCGCTCCACGATGCACAGACAACACAGATCAGGTTCCCGAGCACCGGGCGAGCGAGAGAACATACAGATAGTTTTTAGTAGTACGTCACCTTGTATCGTCTAATAGTCATGCTGCAATAGAATCAAAGTGCAGTTCAGGTGCAGTGTAGGAAACATATTACGATAGACACAGCCACAATTTCGACTCTAAAGTAAACAATCAGCTACGGTGAGACAGAGTCGGACCGCGGTCGAGCGACCCAACTAAAACAACTACCAACTCAAGAGAATGATAATGCAATCGTCGTTTGGATACCATTCGGTTGCATGATCTGTAAGAACTCCATGGATGCGAGAGGCTGCGGAATAGTTGGTTCTGTTGCAACAAACAAACCAACACGTTACAAGCATGAACTGGGGCGGTCGCTGCGTCTTCCACCGTCCTCCACTTCCAGTATTTGTTCGAATACATTTCTACATACTTTATCTGCTGCTTCTTATTGCACTTGGAAGACGTGGTACAGTGGAAGGCGCGCGGGTTTACTTCAGACATCACCGCTAACGGGCCTTCATCACACGGACACATATTAGTTGAAAATTTAATCTAAAGTCGGCAATGGTTACAACATAGGATGACAGACAACTACTCGACGTGAACAGCTAGAGAGTATTAAACAAGGAAGGCGTGGTACTGCAATGATTACCTATTAAATGATTCCGATCTGAAATTGGAAATTCACCAAATGAATTATGCAAGAATTGGAAGAATGCGTAAGATTTGCAGAAAGTGATAGGCGAGAGTGAGTCACACGGCAGTCGTGTGCGTCGGTGGTCTACGATGATACAGACAGTAATGGAGGCCATCGGAGGCCGATCATATTATATCAGGGACGAGAGGATGAAGATGTTAAAGACGATTGTAAAATAACAATCGCGGTCAGAAAAATATTAACATCTTCAAACTCGATCGATGTCCAAGAGTTCAATAGTAATGGAAATATTAGAAAACAGTGAGAAAAACAAACCAAACAACAAATAAAAAAATAATATACGATGATATCGCGGCGAGTTTGCTCCATATACTCAGACGAGCCGTCGGCCGCAACGAATAATACGTGCTTGCGGTAACACATTCCGAACGCGAGTAGCACAACTCGCCATGACATAGTATGACATAGTCAATTTAAAAAAAATAAAAGAAACAAAAGAAAACGGAAGAAGAAATTGCGACTGTTTCAGAACGGAAAGGCGAGACCGTGGGTCGTATGAAGGTGACTGTACTACCAAAACTGCAATACTGTCGCGTCGTGAGCAGAGAATGCTGCGGGGCGGGGGGCGCGGCGTACACGTCGGACGCCGTGGAGAGGCACTTGTGCAGTTTGCGGGTACCTTGCGAGCGCGAGCGCCGCACCGCGCGCGGCCCCGCGGCTGCCGGCCCCGCGCCGCCGCCGCCGCCCGGCCCGTTCATCTACAACACAACACACGTGCCACCGCGCCGCCACCACTCTGCCCCGACCCTAATGCCACAGCGTGTTAGTCACGGATATAGACGGACGATCGGATACACGGAAACATATCACATAACAGATTGACAGAAGCGAGTTATCATTAGTAATTAACAGTACGTAGACCGCCACCCCGATGGGAGATGGTTCGTTAGCGCGCCCGACGGACCAGCGAGAGCCGCGGTCGGTCCCGACGGACACGGACGGAAGAGTCTGCACGTACACGGATTAGTCAGGCGTGAGGTTTGTGATCGTAATTGCCCCTCGTTAGTTGGTGAGCTCGGGGCTCGTGTGGTTCCATACCTATTTTACGGGGCACTTCTATAGCCTGCTCGTTTGATTCCTCCCCAACGTTGGGTTCGTCCCTCGGGCAAAGCCACGCTACAAACTCTCCTGAGGAAGGCAGATCGGTCGTGAGACGTTATGATCGTCGCATGGTCGGGTGTGAGGCTACGAAGCGGGAGGTGCACAGCTAACTCCGTCTACGGTAGCTCGATACTCAAAACATCTCAAACGGACATCGACAACACAGAGATCGTAACTCATACTATCGATGCACAAAACTTAAGTTAGCTTATCAAATTACCGAATAAGTCTGCGAATAGATATCTAAGGCAGTTCGAGTCCTCGTCGGATGAATCCTTGTCCTTGGGAAAGAAAAACACATTGTTACCCGGGGCAGCTGCCGGGACCACCGGTACCGACATACATAAATATATTATAATAATTAATATACATAATTCAAATCATATTCTTACAATTCATTTAAATAAAAACATAAAAATAAAATAAATAAAAAGCCAAATATCACAAAAAGCGGTAAGCGTGATGTTAATTTCTTTTCAATATAAATCAGAAAACATCTACCGTTATTCGTTTGTTTAATTCCATTTATTATGATCGTTTAGTTGCATGTTTAGTAACGTTTAGTGATGAACAGCTATCTACTCGCTCTCTAGCCAGAACCGCTATTCGATAAAACTGTATCTACATATTAGTAAACAATGACAACTCTCGACAACCATTACCATTCGAATCTACGCTATGTTACGATGAGAGTAGTGAGTGATGATGAGACCCGGGTGAGCCGGCATGATGTGAGTGAGACGGCATGATGTGAGTGAGACGGGTAGCTCCCGGAGATACTTACTGAAGCGTCTCATCCAGGTGCCGGCGAACGACTGCGTCTGCTGGCCCGTCGACGGCTTCCTGCGCGGCTCCTTCGTGTCCTGCTTGTTATACTTAATGTTTGGCACCGATAGCAACCTCTGGTCTCTCGCGATATCCTCTTTTTTCCTGGTCTTTAAGCGGGGCGGTCGAGTCGGCCGGCCCTCCTCGTCGAACAGGGGTAGGTTGTCCGGACGGATCGCTTTCTCCTCCTCGTCGATCTTCGACGGGGAAATGTCGGGGGTGACTTCCCCCCGCTCCTTATCCTGCCATCGCTCCTGCAGCTCCTTGTGCATCCTGTCGTATACGTCGGAGGCTCTCTTCTCCTGCAGCTCTCGGTGCATCCTCTCGAATACGTCCGAGCAGACCCGCAACGGCGACGACAGCTGACTCTTCTCCTCCTCGGGTATTTTTTTAATTTCTTTATTTTCCTCGTCCGGAGACTCGGCGTTCGATTCGGGTCCGGTCTCCGGGACGCTTGAGGCTTCGCAGAAAAATTGCGAGCCGCTTTTTTCGTTTTCCTCGTTTTCGACGGGCGCGAAGGCGGCCTTCAGTTTGAGATCGACTTTAGAGAGCTGTCGCTTTATGCTGAAGTTCTTCCAGGGCGTGGACTTTCGTCTAGCGTCGAGCTTTGGATCGGGAACTACCTCCTCGGCGGCTTCGGGGCTGGCCGACGTCTCCTCCAGCTTCAGGGGATAGGGAATACATAATTTTGGAAAGTATACATCGTGACCGAATGGCAAAAGTGGACTATGTAAGGATGTCGTCACGATAAATGCACTACGACGGCTACTTCGACAATGACTGAACGAGCAGTTCGCGAAGGAGCCATCGAGAGTCGGCGCTAATGTTGTGGAGATTCGGTACCGAGAGAGGACGGAGGAAGCTCCGGATAGCAGCGACGTTTGCAGATGTGGATATGCGTCATAGAGGTGGAGACAGGCCCAGTGTAACAAATTCTAAACGCCATGCCAGTGACTACTGGAGAAGCTGGGTTCGGCATTAGCACTAAGGAATGTGAAATCATAATGAACTCAATCGACTAAACTATGGGACGAGCGACGAGGCAGGCGGGCTGCTCTCGGGCCCAAGCAAAATAAAGTCAAACAAACAAAAATGCAAATCAATCATAATGTGAAAAGATCGCCGTCACCGACGCCGCCGACGGGGCGAGGGGGAGGGTGATCGGAGACCGGTGACCGGACCGGGGACCGGCGACCGGACCGGGGCCGCGTCCGGCCGTCTCTAACGCTAGCTACTCTATTCATGCCGCTAAATATCTTTAGATTCGAGTCTAAGTGCGTAATGCGTTCGATATAGTATTTATAATTTTTGTCTTTACTCCTATACATTTACCCGACTTTGTATGCGTATTTAATATTGGCTTTTCATTAAAATTGAATTCGCTGGGGACTGTATTTACAAAAGTAAGTCGTCAACTGAATGAAGTAGTAGTAGTAGTACTAGTAGCGATAAGAATTATTATTATGTATTTTATTATAGTACATTTGGAGGCCGACAGTTCTAAAAACTTTGATCCCGCCCGTCTATCCGATGTGGGCCGTACCTGGTCGAGGTCCGGCGAGCGCCGCTCGTGGCGGGCGTGCGCGGGGGTGGGGGCCGGCGCGTGCGCGTGCGCGGGCGGGTGCGGCGCGTGCGCAGGCTCGGGCTGGTAGAGCGCGGCGGCGGGCAGCGCGGCCACCACGCAGCGCCGCCACACGTCCACCACCACCACGCCGCGCTCGCCGCCCCATGCCATGCTGCACACCAACAAACAGGCAGATTTCATTTGCAAGAGAAACAAAACCGGCGTCACAATAACATAGTATATTGTTAAAAGATAATCCACTATTTTATTATGGTTTCTCTTCCCACCCAAAACGTAATACTAGGACTGGCTGTTAATGTTAGTAGTAAGTTTATTGTTTCACAATCTCTTACAGAGGATATATTATATTCTGGGTGTAAATTAAGTCGTGTATGTAACTGTTAATTAATATGTATTTGTAGCGGACCAATCAGCGCCGCAATCCTGAATCGCGCTATCAGAGTTCCACAGTTCGCCGAAATATTTACAATAGCTTATATTATATTATCAAGTGGGCCTTCTTTTTCTTAAGCATTGTGAATGCGTATTCGGATATTAAAAATATTTCTTAATAAATATATTATAAAAAATTGAGTGTCAAACAGTAGCGTATAGATGTATGTATAAGAGAGTACGGGTACGCACAGTCCGGCAGCAGAGTGCAGCGCCAGTGCAGCGACGGGGTGTGCTGGGCCCAGCTGCAGCGCCACCAACGCGGCCTGGAAGCCGGCCGCGCGCCGCACGCCGCCCGTGCCCGCGCTGCCGCGCACGCGCAGGCCGCCACCCCAACCCTGCTGACACATATGGCGTGTTTTTTTTTTGCTTTGAATTGAGAGTCGTGAGTCGTGACCCGCTGGATGACATTTTTTGGTAGGATCATTCTCCATCTGCTTCTGCCACCGCTCGGTGTCATACACGAATGGAGACAATTAGCTTATGGCTGTTAATTACTCATGAATCACAGCGTAAAGTTATTTCATGGGTATCTCTTCATCGCATACGTTTATTATATGTAGGTACATCTCATCTCGTAGAATAAATTTGATTGCATAAAACATAATATGTATATTAAAACTTCAAGGCGTGTGTGACGCGGCCTTACCCTCCTCCCCTCCCCCTCGAGGCTGTCCCCCGCTCGGCTGAAGGAGGCAGACCTGCTGCCCTCTACATCCGGCGATACCTCCTCGTCCACCGTGTCTGTGATTACCGGAATTTCCACTACCTGAAAGGTAATTGTTTTACACATATTATGTTCAATTTAATTGTGCTTTACATCAAACATCAAAATAATTATGGATCTGCAAATCTACTTTACGCTAACCCATGCGCTTTCTTTTAAAATTTTCGTGTTACCTTATTCCAACAATATTCTTTTGTAACATAATCATATTTATCTGTAATAATTCAAACGGTCGGGATCTCTGCCTCGATATAAGGCGAGGACGTTCGTTGTCTTGTAAGCCATAGTTCGACCATAGTTTTATAGACTATATATAGATCTTTGAAGATAGCATTATAAAGTACCAGGCACAGTTTCCTCACGATTGTTTCCTCATAATGAAAGCGACGTATTGTCAGGCGTCCTCTGATTTGTGAATCCTCCAGCGCGGGCAGCGCACGTGTATGTGTATGTTGCGTGTGTGTACGCCGTGTCGGTGTGGATGTGAGGGTGTTTATTGCTAACATGTGTCTCCGCGTGCGTCTCCGTCTTGCGGAACTTGAAGAGTACGACGTGTCCGTGCGGCAGCGCCACGGCCAGGCGGCGCGATTCCGCGCACAGCGCCACCTGCTGCACCGCCAGCGGCTCGTCGTCCGCGCCCGCCCCCGCCCCCGCGCCCGCTCGCCTCTCGAATACTGGAAGACGAGTGGAGCCGAAATGAGAAAAATAAGGCACCTATACAACGGCATAGGTCAAGTATCCATGTCTTTTAAATTATCAAAATTCCAAGTAATGATGTCTACCGAGCCATGCCGTTAAATTGATTTTACTAACAAGGCGCGCCAATGAGTTTTCTTTCCATACGATATGATAGTGATTTTATGTAAATCTATATTTAAAGCAATCTATAAAGTGTTCTCGTGTGCCGCACGGGGGCCCAACATATGCTAATAATAAACGTGAAGATTAAAAAGAGCAACGGCCCCAATTGGGAACCTTGGGGAATGCTTTTTGATTGGCACAGTAAAATCTTTGACAGTGACAATCTGACGCAAATGATGTATAATAATCAATTACATGAATAAGATAAAAAGCTGTAAATCTTAGCTTTGTACACATTATGTGCACTCGTATGTTACATTGTCCATTAAATGTTAACTATATTGAACGAATTGTTGAATCCTATCTAGGCAGAAAGTGCTGAGTCTTTAGTCTGTGACATGTTATGCTTGGATTTTGATTTTATTGTTTTTTATTATGGGATCCCAAGCAGATGGTAGTATCTTCTCTATTGAAATTAGGATGTTTTTTAATATCAATAGCCTCGCGAATCATCCCCGGTTGGAATCGATGTTCTTTTGCCATTATATCAGATTTGATAAACCACAGGTCCTCGACCTGTGGTTTATCAAATCTGATATAATGGCGAGCATTATTTAGTCTATGGTTACAGATTGCTGACTTAGTATAGCGACGGTGTTTTAAGTCAGTTATATGTTGATAGGAACTGACTCTAACATTTCAGTTTTAGGAACGAGTATATGTTTTTTGACGTCAGATAGTTCCCAAAAGATTTATACTATTTGGGTTTCGGGTTCTTGATGGATGGCACGTTGGTCGCGCGCAGATGTCAAATACGAATAATAATATGTGATAAAGCTCGTACCTTTTGAGCATTTTAATTTGTACAATATCTGCAACGTGCCCGCGCTCGCGTCCCAGAACTTGACGCTGCCGTCCGCGTGTCTGTAACATGGCATCGATAACACACAATACATACCTCGTATACAGGCTTCTGGTAAATGTATTAAATCATATAATAAATCTGTAGAGGATTCGTTGAAAATATTTATTCTTTTGTTGTTAAGTTGTAAAACTTAACATAGCAATTGTAATGGAAACATTATAAACAAGGTGTTCTTATCTCTATCGGAGATCTCTTCCAGTAATACCTTGTAAAATGGTGGGATACTCCGTCATTTAAAGGGGGATAAATGAAACATTATAAAAAATAAGCGGGTAGAACCGCAGGGCGCTAATGCAAAATATAATTGATGTTATATGACCGTATGGGTCGTTCTAATAAGAGTGCCACGTTTCTTTGACCCCGCACCGTCCGTCCGTCGGTGTGTCCGCTGCCCCGGGGCACGGTAGTTCTCAAAGGGGAGAGTGATTAGTATTTCTGTTATTTGATGCGTGCTATTTAATAATGTACCCCGTGAGTATAATCTCGCTGTAGGAGCAGGAGGCGGGCGCCCACTCGCCGCCGTCGATGGGCCACAGCTTCTCGCTGAAGCCGGCCACCTTCTTGTTGCCCTGCCGGCCCACCGAGTAGAACGCCGGGATCTGGAGTCACATTACCAAATATCAAGTAGCTATAGTTATCCCATATGGTTCTTGAAACCGATGTTCCTGGGCAGTTAGATTGCGTGTATTATTAGATATTGTTCTTTTCAATATTTAGATCACCGTTATCGGGGCAAGTTTATATATATCTTGGAGCGATCTTTAAGAATTATTTTTGGAGTTGAGCCCACAGCAACTAGATGTATCGCTGATATTATAATCAAGATAGCATCAATAGAGGACTAGGCAATGTTTATGTCCAATAAAAAGAACACCGAATTCAATCCGCGGAAAACCCACAGGAAGGCACATCGTACAAAACACGCGGTCCTAGGAACTGAATCTCACCAGGTCCGAGGGGCAGTCGACGAAGTATGAGCAGCATGTGACGGGCGACTCGTGGATGTCCATGGGGTAGGGGTTCTCGAAGCACGGGTAGCCCGGGGACTGCAGGTCGATCACCACCAGGTCGTTCTGCAGCAGCACCACTATCGCGTACGGCTCTTGATAGTCTGAAGGGTGAACATCATGCTTGTTATATCTTCATGCCATTTGAATAGGAGCAAGGACAGAGCCTTTGTTTATTAATATTGCAATAAAATATTACGATTGTGCCCACTAGCGCCATCTGCACAAAAATTGGTTCACCATCTTCTTTGTACTATTTTTTTTATTTTTTTTATTGATACAATAAAAATGACAGTAATAATAAAGACATAATATCACATAGATCACGTACTTCTATTAAATGGCTGTCTATTGTCAATGTTAGCGTCTCTCACGCACACGGCCAAGTTCTACTGGGTCTGGGAGTAGCCCAGGCAAGGCTACTTTTTGACGCTTTGTCTGGTGAGATGGTGTCTCAATGTCAGTAATGTGAATGTGAAACAGTGTGTCCTGTCCCGCCTTTGATACAGTGATGCCAACTGCATATTTTTTCCCCTAAGCCTTTTTTAAAATCCCCTAAATCCCAACCAATGTTAAATAAATAAAAAGTCTGATTAAAAGTTCATGAATAATACATACGGTTATCAAAAAACGGTCAATTATTTATTGTCTCCTTTTCAATACGTCATATGTCAAATTTTTCTCCTTAAAAAATACCCTAAGAAATTTTTCACCTTAAAAAATCCCCTTTTCTAAATTCTTCCCCCTAAATTTAGGGGAAAAACCCCCAAGTTGGCATCACTGCTTTGATACTATAATACATGAAACTGTTTGTATTGCCATATAAACATTAAACATGTATAAGGAAGCTCGCTCGAGAGCATCTCTCATATCCGCCTCATAGTTTGAATTGAACCGATCGTTTCTTGTAAGATCATGTGTAATATGTAGATGCGGTACGACTATCGTCACTGTATTGTATTGTTGTATTGTATTGTATTGTATTGTAACTGTATCGTGGGTCGACTCCACCGTCCGTACCCGCGGCGTGCGGGCTCTCGCAGAGCGTGACGAAGTCGACGACGCTGTGCTCCATCTCCAGCACGGTGGTGGACTTGCCGTTGAGCACGGTGATGCTGTGCGTGCGCCCCGCCTTGTCCGTGGGCAGACCGCCCGAGAAGATCACCAGGCTCTCGCTGGAACCACAATACACACACAGTAGTCGGATGTTGAATGTGTCACCGCTGTGTGTCAGTCAGTTTAATATGGTTTAATATGAGTTGGACGGTCATATTGGATGCGAGTTGTTCAGTAACTACCGTCCTGCAGCTGGTTCCGAGACACAGCTGTTTCGATTGTTGTTGGTTACGACATTCATATGGTGAATGTGCCTCCAATAATTGTTAACACTCATCCATAAATATACAATTTTTACAAATGTTTTCCTGTTGCCGCTATAACAACTAATATTAACAACATAATCTTATCTTATACCTTTAAACGAGCAATTCTTGTATATATATATAGAATCGGGATCTCGGAAAGGGCTCCAACGATTTTCATGAAATTTTGTATACATGTATTAAAAATGGCGATAAATCGATCTAGCTAGGATACATTTTTAGAAAACTTTTTATCCGTGTTTTGAGGCATCGATAAGATATGATTAGGATCAGTGGCGGCTGTACCTTAAGTGCGCTCGTGCGCTGAACCACCAATTTAAGATTTAAAAATTTCAAACATTACTTGATATTTATTTATAAACCATGTTAAGTAATATATATTTAAGTATTTTTATAAGTAAGTACATACAAAAATCTTTATGACTGGTTCGAATCTCCAGTCCGAATTTTTTTTTCCTTTTTTTAAAAACATTTTTTTTTGGAATAAAAATTTTATCACTAAGGGTACCGAGCAAATGCTCGGTCAACCAGGTACTGAGATTAATATGCAATGGGAAAATGATTCCATGAAACAAACGTGCGTTTCGAGTCGGCCAACTCACCCCGTCCTCGAGGTCTTCCACTCCAGCCTGAGGATGGGTTTGCAGGGCTCCGGCTTGCCCTCCTTATTCGCCTTCGCTGGAAACGATAATATACATCATTTATTACAACGTGTCCCCAACGAGAGGTATGAGAGGTTCGATATCCCAAACGAAAACATTGTATCTTCTATTTGTTATCATAGCTGTTTTCCAGTTAGGAGGTTATAGGGGTAACTTGTCACGATAATTTAACCCCCCTAGACAATAGGAAATAATTTTTGAGTTATCATGTTTTTAAATAAATATCGAATTTAGTATAGATTAATTTATTTAGGAGATTTTAAAATTGCAAAAAAATTGGTCCTTATAATTTTATCATAATATTATATCTATTATTTCCAATGAAGATTGGCGCCCCATATATCCTCTGAAGTCCTGGACCACACATCATGTTAACCATCTATGTTATTATTACACAAGTGTATGTTGTATGATGCGAGTAGCGAGGGATCGGTCGTCTTGGCGTTCATTGAGGGAGGCACATGTTCAGCAGTGGACGGATAAAGGCTGATGATGATGATGATGCAGTGCCGGATTTATATTTTTTATGAGTGTAGGCCACTTTATTTCCGCCGCCCCATGTATATACCTTCCTAAAATAATAATTTTCCATTTGTAGTCCTTAAAGAAGATCTTAAGATTAAATAAACGAAAATAAAGAGAGTGGTTTTACTGGTGACGCTAGATGGCGCTACTTTCTTTGTGCTTTGTGTGTTTGTAACAGTACAAAAACCACGAGAAAACCAGTGAACGCGATTGACTTATCCTCTGAATTCATGTGACCTTCCTCTGAAATCTGCCGCCCCTAGGTCGCGGCCTGTACGCCCTATTTATAAATCCAGGACTGTGATGATGATGTCATTATCAATGGAATACACAACAGTTCGGGCGTGGGTGTGGCGTGGTGTCCAAGGGTAGGTACCGTGCGGGTAGGTGAGCGTGGTGGGGCGCGGGGAGCGCGTGGTCCAGGTGGCCAGCGCGCCGTCGGCGTGCGCGGTCATGAGCTTGCCGTCGTGCTGCCAGGCGGCCGCGCGCACGCCGTCCGCCGGCGTGCCGGAGCCCAGGCAGCCGCGCCACTCCGCCGCGCGCGCGCGCAGGTCCCACACCACCACCAGCCCGGACTCGTACGCTATCGCCAGCTGCGACGCAACAAGATAACTATTATACATACGGGAGGGGAGGAAACGGGTAACCGGAACACATGGTGTTTCGGACATCGACACACACAGGCACCCCCTAAATTGGTGATTGCTGGTGGTCACATAGACTCCTTATGAGTAGTCTTTGAGAATCCCTATGGATTATCATTTATCAATAACGCCATAAGGCCTAAGAGACTACCCACGGAGATCACCAACGGGTGTTCTCGTCGTCCTCCTACGGATAGTCTCTGAAGATAGTACCACTGACCACGTGGTCTCTTATACATCCGTCTCGATTTTTTTTAATGTACGTAAGAGGCCCTTATGAAAAAAAGCCGAGCACGGAGCTGCTCAACACTCTCACCTGACCCTGGGACCAAGAACAGGAACAGGAAGGTCTACAATATCTCTCTCCCGCTTTATATAAACTCTACTTGGTAATTAGTCAGCTGTGGCTGGTACGGCGCTGGTGGACCAGCCCGACGTGTCTAACACCAACTACTAAAGCAGTAGGAGTACCACTACATATTAAGAAGACTAAATATTAAGAAGATACTAGGACGGGATCAGTATTTTTCAAGTTGATCTCAAAGTGATGATGACTATGAAGTACTGACATAATGAATCAATATGTTGAATGTCATGATAATGGTGAGCGATGGTAGGCGATGGTAAGCGATGGTAGGCGATGGTACGTACTTTACTGGCGTCCAGCGGGTTATCGCTGACCTCGACGACGGCGCCGGGGTGGTTCGGTCTTGTGCTGTAACGATACACCATTATTAATATCATATGCCACTCGCTGACACACTCTTCATTCGGCTGTTTTAAAATATTATAATCATATAGACATTGGGAAGAATTTTTATGATATAATGACGCAAGTTTTGCATGTTTTATTGCGACTTTTGACACCATGGTCTCCGGAAGAATAGTCTTCTCAACGTAATAAGCCGTGAGGGCATCCGTAAAAGTTATTATGAGTCAAATCAGCGTAAACATTAGAAAATATGTATATTTTTATGAATATCCAATCTCGAAAATGTAAATTGTATATTTCCTTGACGCACGTAGGTATTTTATAAACGACGATTCATTATCGATTGATTTCTCCATAGAGGCTCCACCCAAACGTTTCTGGTAGCACGAGAGCATGTGTCACGTGTCTCGTGTCACGTCGTTTTACTATTATACGTCATACGACTCTACACACGTACGACTACGAGCGCGCCACACCCCGCGCCCCGCGCGTCTGAGAGGGAGACCGCCCGGCTATTTCACCCGCGTATGTTTCATTGCCGTAGGCGTACGGAGACAAATTATAACTTATGTGTTATTCGGATGTGTGAGCTATATTATGGTGAAGTCTCATCAAAATCTATTTAGTAGTTTTTTCGTAAAAGAGTAACAAATATGCATCCATACATGGTAAGGTATCAACCCTTATATGTCCCACTGCTGGGCTCGGGTCTCCTCCTCGAAATCAGGCGAGGAGGGTAGGCAGGCATTATGGCTAAATCTAGTCAAAAATCTCTCAAATCTCACCATCTAAATCATTATTTTATCAAAAAAGGTCAGCTCGTCTACTGAACTCCGATCTCAATAAACTGAGCATCAAGCAGCAAGCAGGCACCGACTGCACTCGTAAAACACATATCATGCTACACTACTCACTAGTAATGGAACCGTAATGATTCACCGCCAACCGCTAAACACCTCCATCAATATTGAACGATAGTCTCGCAGCTTTGACAGAGATTGAAACGAAACCAAAGTATTTAAAAAGCCATAATTGAAGGTTCGATAACATCGTGAGTCGTGACGGCGTGACGCCTGTCGCCACTTGTTGCTGCCGGGGGGGGCCCGGGGCACCCCACCCCTAGCCCGTGACCCCGGCACCCCCCACGCCGCGGCCCACAGCCCTAACTTCTGTACAAATATTACGATCTCAGCTATCGTTAACTTTATATATGCTTTTGTTAAATTATTGTTTCAAGATCACTAAAGTATAAAAATACATAATATGGTTTTTATGCCCTCATGGCATTCACCTTCCAAAACTAGGGCTTCTTGCCTAGATAAATACATAATATTTTGCTTTTTTAATTTTAAATGTATAAAATTTTGTGTCACTCATTCTTATTGTTGTTTTTTGGTAAAAATTATAAGGCTTAATTTTTATTATTTTTTTAACGTATTTAAACCACCCTGGTATTATAAATCTGAAATGTTTGTTTGTCTGGATAAACGCGCTAATCTCAACAGCTATCTTTCTATTCAGAACAGTGGAAGGCAATAAGCCTATAACTGTTTTACTCTAATGCGACAGCGGAGCCTAGCCAAAACGCCATTACGAAAACGACAGCGAAGTTCGCTCGTCCGTTCGAAGTTGTGATTGGCTAAATTACGTCGTCGATCGCTCGACCGTTCAATCGACGACGTGATTTAACCAATCACAACTTCGAACGGACGAACGAACTTCGCTGTCGTTTTCGTAATGGCATTTTGACTAAGCCCCCAGGCCTGTCTTTGTCCTGTCCTTCACCGTGAAGCAGGCGTAGTGGATTGCCTGAAATAACAAATGTACTTTGAAACAAATTGAAACACAAGATCCAGCAATACCGCGATGACTGTCGAAACTCCTCGAGTGATTTTGTCTAAATTGTAATAGAAGTCGAAAGGGTAAAAAATATTTTTATTATTATTATATACATCAACATTGCATGATTAATCTTACTAGGTACCACGTAGCGGGGTAACATTAAGTATGAAATGACCCCCCCTCTATCATGTTGACACACATTTAATGTCGTTCCGGCATCAGACGATGATTGACGCGCCACATCACCGCGCCGTGGCACCAGCCACCAGCAAACACCCGCGTTCGCCCCATAACGCGCTGATTGATATTTTTACTGCCGTCCTTTACTTGTGTTAACTGCCCGCATCACACGTGATCAAACTCTCCATTATCGTAAAGCTGTGTCGAATATTAAAAGAGATAAGATAGACGATAGATAGAATGTAAGTAAACTGTGAGAACGACGAAAGCTCTGCAAGCGCTATTAGTAAAGATCAGTGTCCGTAATAAGTTTATTTTTTGCTTAAAATATAAGGAACCTTGCATGGCTGAGCCTCGAATGCTCCATAATGGGACCCAGCCTCACCTGATTCCATTATTCCTACCTTGAATGTGTATAATAAAGTATGATATCATCATTCGTATCGAAAACAATAAGCAAAGTTACAGAAACTCCATTTAAATGAGCATCAAATGTTTATTGAAAGCAGTTGTAGTTCCGCACAGATAGCGCTAGTGTCGCAACATGGCCACCTGTCATGGCCGCCGGACGCGCTTTATAAAGTCTCTCATCTGTTGCATATTCATGTTATAACTTGTTTAGTTTCAAATTAACAACTGTACGGTTTATTTTTATTTAGAACTGAGGTCAAAAATGGATGCATAAATTGTAATTACCATCGGCCGGTTCTTTATAATATTTATTTTCTCGGACGCGGTATATTTGCACAGCTCTGTGCAATTTGCCGCCCGTCAAAGCTTATTGCTAGACTACCGAGAATCAACTTCCCCTTGATTGCACAGTTCTACATACAACGTATGTTTTGCCGCGCATTATATGTACCTAATGTACTTTTTTCTTTAAAAAATAGTTGCAAAAAGATTCATTAGAAGGAGTTTACTTTCTAATGTTTTCTTTCTGTTCTGATTAAAGAAAAACTGATTACGATGATTATTGATCCGATAAATTCTTTAGAAATTTTTCACATAATGGATTTCGAAGAGCCACTTGTTTTTAACTCCGCTGTGCTCCGCTGCGAAGGCGCCGCGGCGGCAGGAGGCACGTGTTACGTTAGGCGACGGTGACGCAAACTGCCAAAGGTTCTGCAACAATTTCATTACCCGGGGCGGGCAGGCCCCACGCCCCGGGTCCCATTTAATTATCACGCTACCCCTCACGTTCAGAGGTTTAACTGCACGCGTGCACGGGGCACATCGCACAAAGTCGTTTTGGATTAAATTATATACACTATATATATATACTTATATAACTGTTATAAATGTATAATATGTTTAATATTAATTTGACTGTCGTATATAATTGTGACACAGTTGTTTCTAGTTCTAATCCTGTTGCTTTATATGGAGGACTAATCTCAGTTATATTTTAAAATGGTTTTTTTTTAAATACGCGTCTTCGAAGTTTGCAGCAGCAACAGCCAAAATCAATTAGGCTCACTATGCTCATTTTAAAAACGTTACCTTAAAACCTTTTTGCACTAGGGGACCCCTACTCCTCGCATAGGGGACGGGTCTCGCAACGTCACGCCTACCTGGTCCAGGTTCCTATCCAGTCCCAGAACGAGCTTTACTGGAGGCAGGCTAGGCGAGCTTAACAGGGGCTTTATTGGAGGCGGGCGAGGCGAGCTTAACGGGGGCTTTACTGGAGGCAGGCTAGGCGAGCTCAACAGGGGCTTTATTGGAGGCGGGTGAGGCGAGCTTAACAGGGAGTTTACTGGAGGCAGGCTAGGCGCTCTTAACAGGGGTTTTATTGGAGGCGGGCGAGGCGAGATTAACAGGGGCTTTACTGGAGGCAGGCTAGGCGAGCTTAACAGGGGCTTTACTGGAGGCAGGCTAGGCGAGCTTAACAGGGGCTTTACTGGAGGCAGGCGAGGCGAGTTTAGCAGGGGCTTTACTGGAGGTACAATAAGTAGTTTGTCTTCAGGCCTTGTCGGCGGCCTTCTCTCTAGCTCACTCTTTGGGCTTCTATCGCCTATCCTACTTACATACCTAATAACCATGACAACCAACGATCTGCCTAGCTTTTTCCAACTATATTTCAGGTCCTTCCAGTCTAATCAGACGCAGCTGATTACGAGTATTTTAAATGGAGCGACTGCCTATCTGACCTTCATTGCCTATGCCTTGCCGGTAACTGTGTATTATTTTGGGCTTCTGACGAGCCGTAACGATTGTAAAAGATCCACGAATGGAAGTCGGGACCAACGGCCTAACTTGCTTTCCGAGGCTCGGAGAAATCTCAGTATGTAAGGATGATCACCCATCCACAGACCAACGCGGGCAAGAGTAGCTTAGCCTGGTGAATCGATCAGCGCGGCTGTTACCACAGAGCCACGAGCTCCTCAACCATTACATGCAAATAAACACTGAATAAAAATCTAATAATAATAGCTGGTGTGTTACTTTGTGCTCCCGGCGTCCATTTGTTTCTGTATCTCCGGCAGAACAGGAAGACTTATAATAAGCAGCACTGAGGGTACACCATCCCAACCCGCATTTGTTATTTGTGAACGCCACCTACGGGCTTGTTATAACGAACTTTATTTAAATTTAAACAACGGACATACCGGAGCTCGGAGCCCGGAGCCCCGGGAGCTGGGGCGGAGGCCGAGGGCGGGGGCGAAGCGCCTCGCAATTACCATCTTTGTTATCGTAGCGTCGTCTGCCGCTCGTCTCGTACCAGCAAATTGAATCGCTCATTGTATCCAGCTCATTATCCTCGTAAGCTGAATTGAAACTAAAATTATTTAATACTGTTATATATAATACCGCAGTTTTCCGCAATCAGAAACGATAACTTTTTCCATCAAGAGAAGGACACAATAAGAATTTAATTAACAATGATTATTATCAGATAGAAACTTGAAATTTTGTATAGAACCCCTTTTGTAATGTAAGTGAGCACTAAAAAGGATTTTTAGATATTCAACCCCTAATTTAATTCAATTCAACGAGGGCTGAGATTTTTTAGGCATTTGACTACCAAAATCGTTCGCCGCCGGGTCAGCTAGTGTTATTCATAATAAGAATAATCTATTAGTCTTATCTATGGCTCCAATATCCAAACAGTTATAACACTTTTGTTCGTAAACCGAGTGTCGCAGTGAAGCGGCAACCTCCGGCCACACATAATGCCAGCCGCAAAGCAACAGCCAGATACCTAAAATATATCAAAGGTTTAGGGCCTGTGTCACAATGTCCAGTTAAGTGCCCAATAGGCTATCGGCAACATATTTGACGGATAGAGTATGCAGTATCTGTCAAATATGTTGCCGATAGCCTATAATTGGGAACTTATCTGGAGATTGTGAAACAGGCCCTTATTATCGTAATATCAGCACGCACTATCGTTAGAGGATCCTTATAGGAGATATTAAAATGTAAGAGTACCTCTGTGTAGGCAAGTCTTCTGGGTAGGTACCAGTCTCTCGGGGTACCAGTCTCTCGAGATACCAGTCTCTCGTGGCACCAGTCTCTCGGTGTAACAGTCACTCGTGGTACCAGTCTCTCGCGGTACCAGTCTTTCGCGGTACCAGTCTCTCGCGGTACCAGTCTTTTGTGGTACCAGTCTCTCGGGGTACCAGTCTCTCGGGGTACCAGTCTCTTGAGGTACCAGTCTCCTCGGATATAAGTGAATAGTAAAATCGAGATACGAATCTCAATTTGCTTAAAACTTGTACAGCAATGTTTGATGATTTTGGACAGTGATCGTTTCGAAGGTTGCGTGACTCGAGCGAGTTTGAACAAAGACGACCCCGACTGTGTCATGAAAGGTCAAGTCAGTATGACTCCTCTAATATGGACGTCAAAGGGTATCACTGCCTTGTGATTTGACAATATCGGCGCTTGTTTATTGCTAATGCTCTTAGAAACTTTTTATAGATACATATTTCTTATTCTGCCGTACTCGCGAAAAAAGACACCGAGTAGTATTTTGTCATGATCATCACCCTCATGCCAGCCTCAGCGTTTATCCGTCCACTGCTGAGTATTGCATGGACCTCTATAAACGCCAAGACGGCTGACCCCTTGTCACTGACAAGTTGCGACTGTCCCTCAGCGCTCGACGGAAGGTGGGCTGTCTTGGTGTTTATTGAGACCAATGACCACGGAAAGGGTTTGATGATGATGAAAACAATTGTATTTTTTGTTATCACTATAACATAATGTCTTTGAATTTAACTTGTGACGGTGATCATGATAAAGTGGGTCTCTTAACAGAACTCTCTATTTTTTTTGATAAGTGTATTGATATAATCACGAAATATCCATGCATGCTTTTCATCATAAATAAAAGTACCTCCCTATACATACAGCATCAACTTAGCTCGAATTACGCACGGACAAAGCCGCAGGTGAATTTAGTTATGTTGAAACCACAGAGTGCGATTACAATGAAACAGATTGTAATATGAAATACGTGACCGCACAATCAGCGGTCGGTCGGTAATTATGGTCTTTACGGTTGATTTGTGGCGGCGTTACTCTTTGACCTATCCTATCCTAGACGTGGTCAGTTGTGGACACTGGTGATCAGTCATCAGTAATGGTCGGACTTGGTTGGCCGTCGTCGCCGATGGAAGATACAAAATCTAATGCACTTTGAACGTTTCAATTTGTTATTCTAAATCTAGTACATACTAAATGTAGATTACTTGTTTCTTATTAATTATGTTGAGCGTACGAAATAGTTTCCAAAACTATCATTTGAATTTATGACAGTAAAAAAGCATATATTATACGGTCGAATTGAGAAACGTATCCTTCCTTGAAGTCGTTTAAAAAGTATAATTAAAACTCTCAAACTCAGAAAAACACAGACAAATAACAAATTGACAAAAACATTCAACGTTGTAGTGCGTCCCGCCGCAGAAGTTTTGTGCATATTCGCCCTTCCGTCTTCTTGGAGATACTTCATATAAAAATAAAGACATCGATTTATTTAGCATGATATCTAGTCGAACGAGTGATTGAAAAGGACAAAACTATTTCTTAACAGACATTTCTCGATTCAGTAAATAGTATTTCACTGACATCATACGAGTATATGTGACTTCCCTGACTGATATATGATAGGTTAACATTCCTGACTTACTTTGCGCCTGTTAACTGTTTGATGAGAATAATTTCATTAGCATTATGCGATGACCCGCGCCTGTGACTAGGGTAGAGTGTAAGGCTCGGTTTACGTAGCGCGGTCGCTCGGCTCTCGCTTAAACGAGTGGAGGAGGAGTATGGAGGCAAGTTTTCCAATGTTATAGGGCATCACGATGTTGCTTGTCATTCTTTTAAGATCTAGCAATCCATGTCTCATTCAATTATTATATTTGAGACATAAGTATCACATGAAAAAAAAAACCAGGAACACTGATGAGATGTCAACATCAGATCCTCTGGTGAGAGATATCTGGTGCATATTGTTTGAAGGCTAATAGCCATTAGACTATACAAAACGCTTAAACTGATTTCAAGGACTTGCTAGTATTTGCTGTTGCTGTCTATACTGTCTCGTCTGCTGTGATATTCGCAGTGTCGGTCATAGAATAAACCATAACATCAGCAAAAACATATTTTTATTACTTTAATACACCAGAACTAATTATTTCAGTAAGTGAGGGGCGGCTACACGGAGCCGAAAGAAATCTTTGCACAAAAGTACTTTTTATAAATATATTTTTTGTTGATAAAATTCTCAGAAACATAACAAAGTTTCTTACATTTAAAACTTTAAAAGTATTAACCCAGAGGAGGAAAAAAAACATCTCAAAAGCCTCCCTCCAAGATAAAAACTGTTCGAGGGGAGAGGGTTTAAAATACTTGGACGAGTTAAATATATCTGGACAGAGGATTACGGAAGTTTTTAAGAATTATAATTTTACCTTCTTTAACGGTGCGGTTCCTTAACTTTTTTTATAAGCCTTTTACTGGAAGTTTTTTTGGAAGAGGCTTATACTATATATTCTTTATATCAAGCGGTGGTGTAAAAAGGCTGCTAATTCTCACTGGATGGCATGACGATATCCTGGAGTTGGTTCCCAACAGCAGGGGATCCGACCTCTTGATGTCAACGAAAACAGACCTTACAAGCATCTCATTTTCATTTCGCTGAGTTCAATATTTTATCATGCATGAACCTATCATGCTCGAGAGTTAATATTTTATTTGCGACGGCAACCATATTAATTGAACATTGTATATATTAAATATATCCATACATATTATAAAGAGATGTAATCCTTAAATATAAAATCCTTAAAAATAACTAAAATACTAGAATTCACAACATGAACGCTATTTAACTTGTTGAATTCATACAACAAAACAACAATAATTGTTTCAGAAGTTAACCCTTATAAGTTGTGCCATTCAACTCCAACAGCAACAAAACAACGAAATCTCCAAAAAACCATTCGTTTCTAATTTAAACAGTAAACAGAGAAGACCTCAAACTTGGACCCTTAAAAGTTTGATCGAGGAACTTACGAACAATCAATTATTGAGCTTCGCGGACCGGTTTGTGATTCGTCAAAGGACTCAATTCACTTGCCATCGGGTGATTTGTCACCCGGCGTGCCCGGGGGACGGGTTCCTAATTGACCCTAGATCACGGCGCGTATGCTCCGATACGTGATCTAAATTCTTGAAACGTTCGCCACCAGTTTAGACAAGTGTTTATAAAGTCGCCGACCCGCGTCCGACGACAATTGACTTGTGAAGTAATTCTATTACACAAATGTTTTTTTGTAAATTTTAAGTATTACACATATATACGAGTATTAATCATCATTTGTGTCTCACTGTCCACTGCTGGACAGCAGCATAAGTCTTCATCAGGTCAGAGAGCCCTCAAAACGGACTCTCTGGCACCGGCAGCCCGCATCCATGGCATATTCAGGACCGGATCGTCGTCCCGTACGTCTGGTGGTCTCCAATTCATGAGTCATCAACTCTCTGAGTCACACATTTTAAAGAAAGCCGTGTATTACAGCTTATATTTTATAGAGAAGCACACGTACAAGTGCGTACAGAGTTATAATCGGCTTTTATTGCACCTCTTGTTGCGAATAATTGTCTTAATGGAAATAAGAGTTAGGAATCAATAAAAGAATTTACACTAAATATTTGGAAAGTCGACATAAACGGTAACCTCAACAATCTATATTTCCAATTGTCTGTGCATGCATTTTTCCGTTTCAAAAATTGTGTAGACTTTAAATTCGTCGCTACGTTTTTTAACGCTCGGCGCAGAGACGAGTTTTATTTATTTTTTTTGTATTTTCTGCGTTGATTCGGCACCGTGCGGACTGATTTGCAAGGTTTTTCATTGTGATTGGATATGGGGGTGTCGTAGTACCTGGTAAAATCAGATGAAGAGTGAAGACATCCACTAACGAGCAATGTAACTCTTGAATTTTATTGAAGTCTGTCTAATAATATAAGTAGCTATTACGTTCTATAATGAAATACGTTTTAAAAAAAAGCCAAGAGGTGGACTAATCATCAGTTTCGTCCATTGCTGTGTTTCACACTCTATTGTTTTACACTTCGTGCTCTAGTAACAACTTCAGTTAGTTGAAATGGAAATATATGACAGAAGTTAAAGAAATATAACCTGCTAGTTTCAATGAAGACGTCTACACGCATATTCATCATCATCATACATATTATTACTATTCGGCGGGAATCGAACCAGCGACTGCCGCGTGTAGTGTGTGTGGTGTCCAGTCGCTCGTCTAGTATTTAGTGTTAGGTGTTAGATGAGATGGTACTCACACTTCGATGGCCTTGTTCCAGTTGATGACGTAGCCGGAGAGCGCGAAGGTCTCGATGTTGACCACGTGCACGTTCCCGCGCTCCGTCCCCACGTGGATCCACTTGGACTGCAGCGGCAGGTGCAGGCACGTGATCCTGCAGCAGAACACACACTTGGAGACACGAGACAGACAGACAAACACACTTCAATATACCCTTATATACTACATCGTACCACACCATAGCAGCAATAAGTATATACTTGACGTGTAATGGAACTATAAAATATACAGTGAAGTCCGCAATACGAACACCCATCACTAGCTGGAATATACATCCCATCAATCAGCATTTAGTCCAAGATATAGGGACAGGATTCCCCCGGGAGTGGCGAGGCCTGGCCGTCGCGCCCGGGCTCGGGGTAATCGAGATCAGCTCTGACGGCGCGGCGGCCGGCACCAATCTCCAAATTTAGTTTAATTAATTACTCTGACCATTTAATTGATATTTAATTTTAATTGATCTTTATACATTAAATATTTATTATTATTATTATTATTACATTTTTTTTAACTTTCTTTTGTTCTAGTCTTACGACCGAGCTAAAGGTGTCCACGGGCCTAAGCCAAGTGTACATCTTGTTTAATTGTTTATGTGATGTCTGTATTGGTGTTGTTGTGGAGAAATCTTCTGACTATCCGGCACGTGTTTAATATTATGGCTTTTTGTATGATACTAGATGTTAATTTTTGTAAGTTGAGGATTCTAATGGATTGCTGCAGCGAGGTCGGTATGACACCCGTGGTTGATACGACTATTGGTACTATTGTCACTTGACGAAGATTCCAAAGACGAGTAATTTCATCCTTTAGATCTACGTATTTACTCAGTTTTTCGGCTATAGTGCTCTGTAGGTTGTGTGTGTTTGGGACCGCGATGTCTATGATAAAAGCTGTCTTATTTTGTTTATCGACCAGTGTAATATCCGGTCTGTTGTGATGTACTGTTTTGTCTGTTAGTATGGCTCTATCAAAATATAATTTGTAGTTAGAATTGTTTAAAACATTGTTAGGTGTATATTTATAATATGGTATAGCGGGTGGTGGGATTAAGTTATATTTGAGTGCGAGTTGTTGGTGGATTATGTTAGCTACCTGGTCGTGTCGATGTTTGTAATCTGTCTGCACGATTGCCTTACACGCTCCAGTAATATGCTGAATAGTTTCTGAGCTCGCGCTACATCTACGACAGAGATCTTGTGTACCGGGGATTTTTAAGACATGCTTTCTGTAATTTCTGGTTTCTATGACATGGTCTTGAATGGCAAGCATAAACCCTTCCGTCTCGGGAAACAGCTGTCCTCGCCTGAGCCAATCGTTCGACGCATTTTTATCGACGTAGGGCAAATTCAGGTCGTGATAGTGTCTACCATGGAGAGATTTCTGGGACCACTCGTGTAACTTTGTTTGTCTGTCAGTCTGTGATTCGTTGTTTTGTATACTTACGTCATGTAAATTAAGCGGTGTAAATTTACTGTCATTAGCAACTATTGCGCGGTGTAGGGTAGAGTTTGAATTATGGAAGTATAATCGTAGGCTCTTAATTTGTTTATTGTGTAAATTAACTATGTCAATGATGCCTCTGCCTCCGTCTTTCCTAGCCATCGTCAGCCTTTGGCTACAGGATCTTGGGTGATGTTTTCTATGATGAGTCATGGTTGTATTTATTAAACGTTGTAGGGATATTAGATCTGATTTAGTCCAGTTAATGATTCCAAAAGAATATGTTAAAATTGGTATTGGTAATATTATTATTATTATTAAAGATCTAACATTTAAATCATTTGTATTATATTGAATGGATTTATTTGAATCGTTCAATCGCAAGCATATGGACGGCAGAGCACTTCCCTGCGTATCCATTTTGTTGTCGAAGATTTAAATGTGGCAATAAAATATCTTCAATCAACTTCCTATTAACTTAATAAATAAAAAAAAACTAAGAAAATCCGTCACGGGCTGTCATATTAAGACTTTAAACAGTGATGGAAGCCCCCGAGGGTTGTCCAGGGCACCAGGCCGACGATAGGCCACTAGCCCAGCTCGGCTGGGGAGACCGGGGGGAGGCGGTGTAAAGTTTAAGCCTCCCCGGCCAGTTCACATAAACAGCTTTACATTAAACGCTGCAGCGCTCTAACGAGTTAACAAAGTTAACGAACATTATTAAAAATTTTCGGCTCGCGTAGTTTTCAACTGAAACGTTTTTATACTGAACATGGCTCTCTCTCTGTGTATTAGATTATTCTCTGAGAATGGATTTAGAATAGTTAAGGAACTTCTGGACTCTTGTTAAAATAATCAGTAATAATAATATGGTAACTAAAAGAACGTTACTGATTTTTATTGTTTTATGACTTGTAACATAAGTATAGAGGCGCGGCTCCCCCGCGGCGCACGGACAGACTACACACACTGGTCAAGCTCCGCTTTGCAACAAAATACACTGCAATCCTCCAGTGACACAGCGGCATTGTCTTGTCTCATTGTCAGTGAAGCTCAAGCGCCGCGGTGCAGCTGCACCTACGTTTAATTTTCCGAGCTCACGACGGAACCACGTTAACGTAGTGAGATTGTTAATATTTTTACTATTATGGTTTTTTATATCTTGCATCAAGCAGTAAAATATAATATACGCAAAAACCACCATACAAACAATATCACAAACGATCATACGTAGAGGTCCGTATGTTGCGGACGTTTGGACAGGGTGTGTCAGCTAAATATATTAGATCATTCGAGTTTGTTGTGTCAGGTGTTCTCCGCAAACTGTGTTCGGGTGTGGGGTTCGATGTCGGGGCGAGATGTTGACGCGGCGACTGCGCTACTGAGATAAGACGGATCGCAGAAATAACAGAACTAATGTTTAGAGAGCTGAGTAGTTTTGATAAGGGATCATTGCAGGTACTCCGGTGTGTGTCTTTGGGTGACCGCTTGTTTGTAATGAATAGGCTCAAAAAGTTCTGGACCGATTTCAATTTTTTTTTCTCCATTCGAAAGCTACATTATCCACGAGTAACATAGGCTACATTTTATTCTGGAAAAAAATTATTGGGTTTTTCGGACACAAGGTGTAAAAAATCAACCAGAAAAGTTACTTATTTTGCGTACTAAGATCCCGTTGTAAATCTTAGTTAACGCAGGCGAAGCTGCGGGCAACTATTATTAGAATAACTATTATTACTAAATAATAAATAGGTAAAGCACCCATAGTCCACTGTCGAACTCGAAAGACTCGAAACTTCTCTAACAGATAGCGAAACAAGTTATTCTCTATCAGAATAGATTCAAATACAACAATACCCACAGAAAGAAGTTTGAGCAGCGAGTGGAGCGCGTTTAACACTTCAAGTTTCCGCACTAATCTCCGCAACTTAGTTGAGGAACTTGACGACTAGACCAGTAGATGGGGATCGGGGGACTGGAGCGACTGGGCGACCAGGGGACTTACCGACCGACTCCCCGGTCACGTAGCTTTCAGTGAGATTGCAATCTTGTGGGAACAGATTATACGGAATTTATTATTATTGATTTCACAATAAGAAAATGAAAGTTGCAATTTTAATACGTGGAATAAGAAAACAACAATAAATATAGGAGATCATCGTCGAGCCACGATAACCACATTCATTGCCCTCATACAAATATTCGATATGATATTTTAAATAAACACGACGTACCAACTACTATCAAAAGTATTTTTCACATTTATTTCACAAGCAAGGCATTTGTATGTAATGCTGAATCAAAGACTACAAAAAAAAATTAACATATCAATATTCAATTTAACATGTTAACATTACAACAGGGCCGAGAGACCCTTCGATACTATAAGTATAAACCTCTGATATGGTGACGCGATAATCCAGCCACGGAATCATTATCATGTTCTCATATTCCTCTTGTAACGTTGCGCTAGCTCGTTACATGATTTTAGGTTTAAATTAAAGATTCAGCAATAGATATTATGTTTAAGTAAGCATACTAATGGTATAAGCGCCATCTATCGTTAACTAGTGTCAACTATTGACATACTCTATTGGCTCAGTAGCGACCTCTCTAAAATTCAATAACCGTTTCTACTTTCCTTTTTTTCAAATAAAATTAAAATACCTCTTGTAATTAATAATAATAAATATAATAATTTAATCTAATCCCTAAACAAAATTACAAATAAACTAAATTAAAACTTAATTAATTATAAAGTCTGTTTGACAATTGACTATAGAACTATATTGTTTATGGAACGATAGACAAGCTGTGATTAGGGACCCTTTTTGATTTGCTGTCACTTCTAACCGACCTCTTGGCCCCTTTTCTTGTCCTGACTTCGTGGCTGGCGGAAGCCGAGGCTAACCCTCGTCTATTTTTTTGAATTCCGCTGGGAGTTCGCGGAGCAGAATTTGGATAGGCTAAGTATCCAAACGTGAACATCTAACAGCCGGCCGGCTGAACCGAACGCCCAGCGTGAAGACCCAAGCTGCAGCCAACCTACCATCGCCAGGAGTCCAGTCAGGCCAGTGATTCCTCCTTTATTACCCCTACGCAATACGCTGTCGGAACGTGGGCCAGCTAAAGAAAGTTTCTGGCTCGAGATAAGGTGAGACTTGTCCGAACCCCCCTTCCTATCGTGCTCGCTGGGGGCATCTACCACCCCCCACGCGACAGCTGGCGCCCAACGTGTATTCTTTCTAAGGCCTGCCCAAGTTCTGATAGCGTATTTTTAAGGAAATATAGTGTTTTTTCTAAAATTAGTATCTAAAAATTTTTTTTTTCTATATACCCACACATACTAAATGTTGTAAGCGTGAGGTGACGCCGAGCGAGCTGGTACGTAATTATTTAACTAATTAATATCTGTTTGTTACTATTTCATCTATATTTCCTTATTTTGTGCCTATATAATAATATTTTGCTACAATATTTTTGTTTTGGCCGTGCTAGACGTCAAAATTTAAGTGTAACTATCTAACCTTTTGTCTTTAATACTATTGAAATTACTATAAAAACACTAAATACTTATTGTGATACGTAAAAGTTCGCAAAGCTTTAGTAATAATTAGTAAATTCAAGTTCTATTTTCAAAATATTTAAATACTTAGTTGATCTTCAATTTTTTATTTTAAAGTCATAAACTTCTATCGTTGATATTTTACATTTCACTTGTCACTTAGCGTAATAGGGAGATTGCTTTGTAAAAAACACTATTTAACTATAACTACTTGTAAACAGCTGATCTATCGTTCGATAATCTTTTAACTACTTAAGATTTTTAAACCTACATAACCAAATTGTTTTCTATAGCATAACATAAATAGTTTTGATAGCTAGATAATATGGAGACTTACCTAATTAAATTCTTTTTGCTAAACAAAAACGAATTAACCTATAAAGTACTGATCAGAGGCGAGGATGCTGCCCTAGCCCTCTTCAGGTTAAGAGTATTGATATAGTAGGACCCTACATCTTACTAAAATCAAATATCTTTATTCTTTAGGTTATAAGTATTGATTTTGTAGGACTCTACCCCTACTAAAATCAACTATTTTATTCTAGTTGTAACTTGTTGTTTTGGTATGTATTGCTTACTTTTTCCAATCAAGATAGCAACCGCTGAAACCGTTACTAAGATTTATTTGCATTTATTCAATTCATTAAATGTAAAGTAATTGATAAAAAGTCTCCACTTGTCTACACACTTGCTGATATGTCAGGTAAACCTCTAGGTGACTGGCATATTAAGGATATTAAATTAGTAAACTATAAATCATAAAACCTACTTAAATAAAACTAAATAAATTATTTTGACAAACCTAATTGAACTTTAACTTAAATTCAAATATTTAAATAATCTAACCTAACCTAACTTGAACTTAACTTAAACTCTTAATATTTAACATCTACTACCTAAACTATGCTGTATTAATTAAACTAAATAATACTAATTAATACTCTTAAACTAACTTATTGAGTCAACAGCGGCTGGGTTGTTTACTCTATATGTAAGGATCTTTAGGTTACTACTATTAACTTAAAGATATCATGAGAGATGCAAGAGTGTATGTGATGGGATGTATGTATAGGTGTGATGTATGTATAGGATGGAAGTGTAGTAAGTTTAGTTCTATGCATAGTTGGTATGTATGACTGCAGTTCAGTATATTATCTTGCAGTGAGTTTAATAGGTAGTTAGTTTAGTCGGATTTTGCTGTAGTAGGCAAAATCCTACGCTTTTTGGCGGGGTACTGTAACGTTGCGCTAGCTCGTTACATGATTTTAGGTTTAAATTAAAGATTCAGCAATAGATATTATGTTTAAGTAAGCATACTAATGGTATAAGCGCCATCTATCGTTAACTAGTGTCAACTATTGACATACTCTATTGGCTCAGTAGCGACCTCTCTAAAATTCAATAACCGTTTCTACTTTCCTTTTTTTCAAATAAAATTAAAATACCTCTTGTAATTAATAATAATAAATATAATAATTTAATCTAATCCCTAAACAAAATTACAAATAAACTAAATTAAAACTTAATTAATTATAAAGTCTGTTTGACAATTGACTATAGAACTATATTGTTTATGGAACGATAGACAAGCTGTGATTAGGGACCCTTTTTGATTTGCTGTCACTTCTAACCGACCTCTTGGCCCCTTTTCTTGTCCTGACTTCGTGGCTGGCGGAAGCCGAGGCTAACCCTCGTCTATTTTTTTGAATTCCGCTGGGAGTTCGCGGAGCAGAATTTGGATAGGCTAAGTATCCAAACGTGAACATCTAACAGCCGGCCGGCTGAACCGAACGCCCAGCGTGAAGACCCAAGCTGCAGCCAACCTACCATCGCCAGGAGTCCAGTCAGGCCAGTGATTCCTCCTTTATTACCCCTACGCAATACGCTGTCGGAACGTGGGCCAGCTAAAGAAAGTTTCTGGCTCGAGATAAGGTGAGACTTGTCCGAACCCCCCTTCCTATCGTGCTCGCTGGGGGCATCTACCACCCCCCACGCGACACTCTGCTGCTAAATACATTATTTAACAACTGAGAGTTTAGGAATTTCTATTTAGGGCCTGTTTCACAATCTCCGAATAAAGTTCCAATTAAGCTATTTGCAACATATTTACCACATAACTACAACGTTTTTGTTTCACAATTGACAAATAGCAATATTTGGCTAATAAAGTTCCCTGTAAACTATAGGTCGGATCAACTGGCCATTAGCAAATTTATCTGCCACATAAATTAGTTGACAGATGTATACGTGGTTGACAGCTACACGACATTTGACAATTTGACGTTCCGGTAACAGTAATATACAAAATAATTTAAATTGTGTTTTGATCGTTTAATAATTAAGGGATAACATTATATTATACAATATCTATGTAAATAAAAGGTATAAAGATGGTAGATACATACAATTAAATTATAAAAACATATTTTCATGTATATTTACAACATGGAATGTTTTTCTAAAACATATTTATCGTAAAATGGAACTATGAAATGCGAGGTTGCCAAGCCTACTAACCAGCTACCATATAGCTATAGGGTACTTTACTGGTACATTGTGAAACAGACCCTTAAAATATTAATAATAATCTTATACCTTTAAACGAGCAATTCTTGTATATACACTACTATTAACTTTTTTTATCCGTGTTTTGAGTCATCGAAATTTGTTGATGAGTCAGCGAAAATTACGTTCATATTCTAATGAACGTAATTTTCGCTATCAAATAATATGTCATGGTAGCTTAGTGGTGAAATTAGGCATTTAAATCTGATCGAGCCTGGTTCGAATCTCCAGTCCAAATTTTATTTTTTCCTTTTTTTAAAATAATTTTTTTTTTGGAAGAAAAATTTTATCGTATTTTATCACTGAGGGTACCGAGCAAATGCTCGGTCAACCAGGTACTTAACCATTAACTTAACACATTAACAAATACCATTAATATCACCTTAGACTGTTTTGATTATACAGCTGTTAAAACTTCAACTTAAATATCATCAACTGAGTATATAATATGAGCAAGCAACGAAAGAGCTTTATATATTTTATTAATACTGGAAGATATTACAAACCTTCCTAAAGAAAATCCCAAGCAAGGTAACCCTGTACTTTCAACAAATAAATATTTTTCAAAATTAAAAATATTTTTCCATCCAACAAATATAAATACAGGTGATTAATATCCGGTGTAGTTGGGGGTGACCCCCCGTGGGTTGGTTCAGTGAGCCCCCCCTTCTCGGAGGTTCGCCGGCCCCCCCTCCATCGCGGCTGAATGTAGTATTTAGCGGCAGCTGATTACTTTTCAAAGGGTATTGGCGCTGAGAACAAAAGTATTGCATCAGACGCCAATCAACTGGCGTTTGTTGTTTGTATGATTAAACACATTAACATGAATTGCGAGTTTACAGATTACATTTACGGCAGTATAGTATAGTGTACTATAGAGGCAGCGGCATATCACTGCACACGTGGTACGGGGTTCAATACTGACAAAAAAATCCTAGTATTCAGGTAAAATCCTGACATTTTATCATAACATCAATAATTAAAAAAAAAAAATACAAAACACCAGGAAACTTCAAAAACTAAACATGCTTCATGAAATATTTACTACAATACAATATAGTATTAATTATCGAATTCTAACAATTACTATTTCATATTTTTAACCAAAGGAATCCCCCCCCCCCCTTGTAAAAGCATTTTTTTTAAATATCCTATATCCATCGCAATACTTTTGAGAATATGTGTACGGTTGTATCGATTATATAGTTTCTAATATATAGATTATAGAAAGACAAACAAACACACATTCATATTAATAATATTAGTAAAGATAACCAATAGCGAAATCATTTCACGATCCATACAATTAACGACTGCATTTATCGATGATTTGTATTTGAGCTTGGTTTTAATAACAAGATAATGTATAATTAAGCAAATGCACCAGAGAAAAGTTAATGTTTTGTTTGAAGCTTGTACTACACGAGAATATAAGATATAATGCTTAGGGTGTTATTAGACTTATGAAAAAAGAAAAAAAGTAGTAGAGGTACGTCACTGAATACACGCGACGTGGCTGCACGCATGTATGCATTAACATGCATGTTTACATTCACAACATTGCATGCATTTACACGCATACGTAACATGCCCGTACAACGAACAAAACCTAAGCCACGCTCAATTGTTTATTTTGCTTGTGACTCTGAAAACGGATTTCGTGAAAGCTTTTACAAAACGCGTTTGCTCTTCAACAAGAAATACTTACGTAATGTCCTTACAATTCATCGTTATTGTCAACATCTATTCCTGAACATCAAGAACAATAGAGTTTCTGTTATTATAATTATTAATAACTCAAATTATCTTGTAAACTTCTTAAAATCCAAAGTGGTTTTAAACAACTGCTTTATGACCATTCAATAAAATATTATTAGCTCCTAATGTACAATAACTAGAGTAGTTTATATCATGTATGATCACGCGCATCACAAAAGGAAGCACATTGTGGTGTGACAGGGAGGTTTCATATACAGTGGAGGTACATACAAATAAGGAGCACAATCATCTAGTGAAGATACTACAGAATATGAGCAAGAAAACAGTTTCAGCACACTAGCCTGGGGGAACTAATACGAGAACACTGGGAGAGCGTCTGGGTCACTAGTTGAGAGTGAAAAGACTATAATGTAGAATGTACGGTAATAATATGGAGTTAAGCTTAGGAATAATGAACTATGACATCACTACTGCTCTGCTACTCGTGGTGTGACAGCGACACGCCAATACACCAGCATGGAAACTAACGAATAAGACATTTAATGGAACAACACGAAGTTCACTATTTTAGTGCCACTAGCGGCTAGGGATGCTGCGGGGGAGCGTGATGGTCACTAGAGTTCAGGCCCCAGCAAACGACAGCAGACAACAGCAGACAACATCAAACCACCACTCACCCCTTCAACTTTAACTGTCGTGTTAGTTTGATGCGACATCTGTAACAATGTGCAGACTCCTAGTGACGTGCCTAGTAACAAACACAACAGAACATTTCGCGGCAATACACGTGACGTGCGCATATTATCACCTCATCGGCCATCGCCTTTACACTAAATCAATAAATATAATTAATAATGAGCTAATTTATTCAATTAGCACTGATATACTAAATATTCTATATATTATGTTGCTAAGAAAATAAAACTTTGAAATAACGAAATGTCCCATAGTATAGGTGCTAAAGCATAAGTTATAAGTATGTAGTGTCAAAAATATAACTTGAGAAGAAAGTTCTCAACTCAACTCATCGTTGGGCTATGAGATGGTCTGCCGGGCCCAATTCAGTAGCTCGCTTGGGCTGTGGTCAGTAAAGCCTCAACTCCTTGGACTTACAGCTACTTGGCTTTGGAACCAGCGGTAGAGTAATTTGATTTTAAATAAGCTTCTCTCGTGTATAATATTGAATTAAATCTTTCTTCACTTTAGTTCATTTCGGTCCCATTATTGGTAAATGTGATCGGATCTAATGGAGGTTAGCCTGTTCCTTAACGTTCTCACTGAAAGCAAAATGTAGGATAAGGAAATGAAAACAGGACGAATCCAACGAGTTTCGATGTCTTCCTTCCAGGTGAACGTTACTCCTGTTAGCATTACGTCGAATTACCCTCAACCTTATGAAATCTCTATAATTTTCAAGCTATTATCTTATACGAACAAAAGTCGTCACGGGGCGACCCGTTTATGTTAATTCAAAACATAATAAGAATACATGATGCACCCGTATTTTACGAGGGTTAAAATAACATATAATGAAATATATTATGACAATGACGGCATGCAAGGGTCATGCAAAAAGTAGTTTCACACTTACCGTTCTCTCTGGAACTTGAGCGACTGCACCCGCTGCGGCGACTTCTGTCGGAAGGTCCAGAGATGCAGCTGGTCGTCGGCGGTGGCGGTGACCAGCGCGCCTTCGTTGATGAGGAAGCGCGCGTGCAGCACTGCGTCGGGTGTCTCGTGCCGCGCGTGCGCGTCCACCCCGGGCCCGCCCAGGCTGCGGCGGCTCAGGAGTATATTGTGGAGAGTGGACACACGTGGATACCAATGTTTTAAAGCGACCAATATTACAAAAGCTCGAGGAAGAGCTCCAATAGTCTAACGCATTTTTTTTTAATTTAACAGCACAATTATCGTAAGGTCATGCTATATAAGATGGCGAAAAGAGGATCGAATTGAGGACCTCCTTCTTTTTAAAGTCAGTTAACAAACATAACAAGAACTAAGTGTCCTGTTTTAAACAATTTATTCATAGTCAGTAATAATAGTCAGCCTAAAACACACGGGCAACATTTAAACGATATTTAGACAAGTATGTGGCAACATTCAACCCGCGTTCCGTTCCACGGGCACGGAGTATCCGACTCAACCATTACGATAATGCTAACAGCGTGGAACGGAACGTCTTGTATGCGAGTACGCCGCTTGGCAGTGGTGGCAGTACCGCCCAAATTAAATTTGCATACAAGTAAATACGAGATAGGTGACGGTTACAGTGGCTGTGTTACGGGGGGGGGGGCTTTCTGAGGCTTATTGCCCTGTCACCATTGTCTGTCTGTATGAATATAATAAAGCTGAAGAGCTTTCTAATCGCTAATCTCTGAAACGACTTAACACATTCTTCAAATCTTGTTGTATTTGATAGTTCGGATAGATGTGCTTAGTAGTAATAGATAATATCTCAAAAGCAAAGTCATTGTTCATGTTGTTATCCAATTTCAGTTATCAAAATTCAGCAAAAAGTAGAAATATTTTTCATCCTAATCTAGGCTTACATCGGCTAAATTTTAAAAACCAATTACGTTACTCGTATAAAACAATGTTGATACAGTTGAACAGAAACAACACAAATTTTACAAAATGGCGGACTCGTGTTTGCCGAGCGGTGGACAAACAGACGGATAAACACACGCTGAGAATCTGAATGTGCTTTCAGCCAACACCAGCACCGGTGTTAGCTCGCGGGATTTACTTTAGCTGAAACAGCTTGCATTAGCGATTGCATTTTAGCTATTAAATTGCTTAGCGAAGAGATTAGTCTGTGTGAACTCGCAAAATAGGCACTATACTATAATATAGTGAATGTGTGAGTGCACGCATATGCTTAATAAGCTGCATGTGCGGACACTGCATGCACTCCCATGACAACACAGATACATTCTCACAATGTATTATACTCTCTAAAGATTAATACTAGACTTGGGAAAAGTAACTCCTAATTTATCCAGTACTGTTGTCGCCATTGGGCAGTTCCATCATATCAAGCAAGCGGGTACAAATTTTCGGTTCGGTTCTATTATTAAATTATATTTTAAACAACACCAATTTGTTGCAAATGGAGGATACGCCACAATTTCCTTTTGAAATCTTTTTTGCACTTGAACTGCAATTAAATGGCATTTGAACCGCTCACACCTTTACAAATGTAACAATATTATTATACTTCAACATAATGATGTGCTCTCTATGCGATAATATTAGTTGTTACAAAAGAGAGTTAAGCTAAGTATAGGCTATCATAAGCTAACGTAAGCTATAATACCATGTGACCCGATGTGCCTATCCTTACAATAAGCTGACTGATAATATATTTTAAGTATACGATAAAGTATACATCATAGTTTTAATTTTTATTCTAAGAAATCTCTTATAAATGTAGTGAAATATTGCCTCAAAAATTGGAGACAGAAGTTAACATTAAACCTAACACACTTATGTCGTTAATGGCGATGTGTCCAGGCAGCTGTTTTTAATCCCGCCGACTCCTGCCCCCAACAAGACGAGATACGAGATCAACACGCTAACTCTCCTGCAGGACATCCTTAAAAACATATTGGACAAGCTGGAGAACCTTTAATCATCAATGCCACGACACAAAGCACGCAGGCTTAGATAATGTGCTATTATTATTGGGCGTAAGGCGTGCGAGATAAATTGGTCATTTAATTTTTGATCCCGTAATGATCCCGAACAAAATGCGTTTATCGTAAACATCGTGAATTAGCAACTTTCATGTCTTCGTAAAAATCGTAAAATTTAAATAGAGTCCGTAGTTTAATCAGTTGAATCATATTATGTTGTCTCAACACGCTCTACGCGATAGATCTTGTGTGACAATGACCTAGTGTCCGACGTCACAAACTCATCGGGTTTTTTCTGAGCTGTGTTGAAGTTTTTTATTATTATGATAGGTTTATCAAAGATGTTTTAGTAAGGGGGCCAAGAAACAGTGAATATTACCAGGCATTCTTCATACTTCTGAGATCCTAGCCTGACAACTTTTACTGCGAAGTGTTGCATGTTGTTCGTCACCTTTTAATATCGCGTATCGTGCAAGGAACGCCACGGTTCAAGCCACTCGTTATGTCTAATTACATAGCGCTGAGTAGATGAAGAACCCAATTATACTTGTCAGTGGGGACGTATACATGATGGACAGAATGACTTTTGAGAAAAAACTTTGACAAAGCAAATTATTTCAGGACATTAAAAATGAATTCCCAAAAACGTTGGGCGAATCCTCCAAACTTTGTAAGAGGGTAGTACTAACAATGTCGCAAGTTATAAAAATATCAAATTGGACCTCTGGGCGGGAGGAGGCCGGAGGAGGGGTCTCACTTTACGTAATAAAATATTTATACATTAATTGATATACAAGTAGCTGAGGTTCAATAGTGGAGGCCGCGTTTAGGTAGGCGAAGTGTTACATTGTCCTTGACTATCAAAGCAATTGGAGAGTTTTATCCAACTGCGGTAAGCGTTATTATGATTTTAGAATTGTATGTACGCGTGTACGTTTGTCTAATCATAGCGCGTAAAAATGAACAGTAAATAACAATCATAATACAAACGACAGGCTAGATGCAACAGTGTTTAAACTCAAAAAAGTAACTCATTTTTTTAAAGACGAACTGTATACGCTTTTACAATAACATCCCAGAAATCGTTCAATATCTAAAAATTATTAAAAACAAAAAGTTAGGAGTGTTTGTGTGGTGTGAAAATGAAAAAACTAAAAAAATGGAACTTACTCCACCTTAGGGGGAATAGGGCATATCTCCCAGTCATTTCAGGATAACATGTAAAATTTCAATAGAATATTTGAAATGATGAGTTTTCCCGGTTCCTCTCAGTGGTCTCGCCTTGGAACCGGTGAAAGATTTAATTAAAGCTCAAACATAGGAATAATTTGTTGGTACTATTTAAATTAACAAAAAAAAAAGAAAAAAAAATGATGAAATTAAGTTCAATAAGACAAAAGATCTCCAGCTAACTAAATAAGTATATGCTGCAGGAATATTGGTCACGGATGCCAAGGACGCAGTAGATCATGTATTATATAAGGAGTTCGCCCGTCAACCACAGGTAGGGAAACCAATGCCTCAAAAACCCCTCGATAAAATTATACGGAAGTCAAAAATGCAATTTCGTAAGTCAAGAATCGCAAAGCAATCGGTCCGGATTAAATACCTCACCTGCTGGATTGCGGAAGGCTGTAAAGGCGGGTGAAGAGAAATTGATTATTTTTAACGAAAAAATTTGATCTGAATTTCATTCTGTAAAACATTTTGCTTGTTATTACATCGAGGACTGGTAAAGGGTTATTTGTTTTCACCTTGGTTGTAGAGCGTCATTGTAACCGCCGGCGCTCTCAACTCTCCGCGCGGCTGCGGGCGCTCTTCAACTTAAACTACACAAGAAATGCTAAATGTAACGCCGAGATGAGAGGTATTACAATTTACAGGCTTAAATGGATCTCGTATTTAATAATTTTGTAGCTGTTCATATAACCGCGGGGTTTCACACACCCCAAAACATAAGAAGCTTTACTCCGAATTTTTAACCCTTATCATATTAAAAAAATCTGTAAAGTCGATTGACGATAATTTTATATGATAACGTCATAATGCGTCCCAGGCTGAACGCTTAGGCCAATCTAATTAGTGCCGCTCTATCGCTTGTTCCTCGATGTCGCTTGCACGCTCGGCCCTGGCGGGACGTGGCGTTGGCGTTCACCGATTTTAAATAAGATATTATCACGTAAAAATATTTAGATGTTTTCACAACAAAAGCTAAAATATTGTTAGCCCGATGATTCGCGACTAATATAGGCGCTGTTTAAGATTAGGTGACACCTCCACCCATGCCATTAAATACCAATTTAAAAAATATCCCAAATGTAAAAGAAAAAATCTGCTTTTGCATTAATAGTAGAGCGGCAGAGACACTACTGACGATGTGGGTAACTTCGAATCATTTAAGGGGCGGGTCACTTTATAACGGACCAAATGTCTACTATTTACACTTTTTAGTTTTCGTCGAAGCCTGGCCTATAATTTATGACCTCTAAGGGCTGAGGCCGTGTATACCTCCCTCGTAGATCACCGCAGGCCGCTGGTGGGAAAATTGAATAAGTTTCGACTTACCATTCATTAGCGACCCCCAAATTATACGGGAGCTTGTGTTTTACGAGGCGAGTCAAGAATAAGGCCTTAGGGACTGCTCGACCCCGTATCGCTTATAAATCCGGAACAATTTTAGGAAAGTTTTATTTTAAGTGTTTCTCAGTAAAAACTTAGAACTTAAGTAACACTTCCGAAACAACTTTAATACATTATATAGTAAATCTAAATTCCGAATATTTTTCATTCAGCCAACTGCATCCAGGTACAAGCTACTAACAATAAATAATAAATAAAGCGTTCGCTTTGAAAGGTTATTTAAAATATATAATAGAATATAACAGTAAGCTTTTATAAAAATAAAAAAATAAAAGTTTGAAATGATAACAAAAAACCATCATATTTCTAATAGGAATGTATCCGTAACAGTTATCAGACGCCCTTATATGCAATAGTTACTTGTGGAATTCAACCGAACGCCTATCAGAGCGCACGCCACGTAGCGCCAACAACCCGCACTCCATCAGCTCCGATAGATACAGCAGACATTGTTCCTATCAACCATCACACAACAAAATACTCCCAATTAATATTACGGAAAGTTTTTGTTTTATATACCATATATTCATACACTTTAGGAGGATGTGTATGTTTTTAAAGTAAAACCTTCCTGCAGTGTGTTAGTGAGGAGTACGTGGACCGAGTGGCGGTTCCACTTGCTACAGAACGCGATCGGGTTGGCGACGTATCGTGTACACTCTGCCTCAATTCAATATCGAGCACTCGTATCGTGTATACACCGCTCTAATCGACAATCGTGTTCACACGCTTGGTACGGTGGTCCGAATATCATGAACATACATGATAATATTATGTCTACTCAACTTGAATTGACGTCACGCGAATCAGTGTCGCACTGATCGTGTGCACTCGGCTGAATTCGACTTGAACGTTCGGGTGGGTGTCGCACTGAATCTAGCAACGCCCCATATTCCCATTCCCGTGATAGTACGGGGACAAATTATAGCCTGTGTGTTCGCCCCGTGATGACCCACGGGGCCGAAACGTGGCCTCCTAATATACGGCACACTTTCGGACCACGAAAGTTTGCCGCAGCTCAACGTGCTATGCTTGTGGCATTCTGATGTGTGAGCTATATTATTGCGAAGTTTAATCACTGCAAACAAACATATATTATGACAAACTTTCGCGTTTATAATATTAGCAGGATATATTCCACGCGATGAGTGTATCATGTCAGTAATGTGTTAATAATACATAATATTATTATCAGCTGTCGCTTCTAATGTCCTCATATTAAGAACACACCCACTATTTGTTGTTCTTCAATACTTATTACTGAAGGTAGAAGTTTTATGAAATTCCTTCGAGTCGGTCACCAAAAGTGCTAATGAGGAACACGTCCGACATCTTGTTTCACGGAGCACTCGGGACCAACTGGTAAACGACATGTTATCTGCTGTTGTCGTCTGCAGTCGGGTTGGACATCATGACTGCAGCGACAGGACCCAACGACGTGTCGTGGCGTGAACGTCTACTGCAGCATGTAGTTGGCTACCGATTCGTACCTTTTAGTCTTTGTACAAATAAATCACTATAAAGCGTTTATGATTGGCCACACCGAGGCCTGGCTGCGCGCCAGGGCCGGGCCCGCCTCGTTGGCACGCGGGAATCGAACCGGCTTACCTCCGGTCCGCTAATGAGCCAATAGGCTATAAAACTGATTTACTATTATACTAGGTAGTACTCATAAAGCATATCTATTAAATATAATTATTTATAATAACGCGAAGTTGGTTTATTTGGTACGCTCATAAAGGGAAGAACCAATTTACACTAACAGTTTTAATTAGTAAAATAATAGTGATTATCTCTACGTATACAGTTACAGCCATGGAGTGGAGATCAGGTTTGGGTCTACGGAGGCACGGTCTGCCTTCGACCAGGGAGAGGGTCTCCGTGCAGCGTTTGGTTATAATTGGTTGTTAACAGCCGGGAGGGGAGCACGTGTCTTTACAGTACATACAAGGATTAGAAGATACTTAAATAAAGAAATAGAGAATGAACGGACTGATTATAGGAGAACACTGGGGTTTTTTAGCACCACGCCATTTTACCACCGCACCAAACAGTGCAATATGAGCACAGAACATGATCATTTCACGCAACTTCTATTACCTGAGATAAACTGTATATCATTGAAAATGCGATTCAATATTACACGAGTTATTTTATGAGCGCTCACGGTAAAGTTATCTCGTGTGCAAACCTGCTACTACAACTACTATAAGTACTATCGAGGCATCAATGTAATGTTAAAGGTTTTGCTAGCTTCAGTTTAGGAGCGTTTGTGGTAAACGGTACCTACTTATAATAAAGAAAAAATGAAAGATATCATACCTTGAGAAAATTGTCAAGACTTTTCAGGAAACAAAAGCCTAATTTTTTTACTTATAATATTGACAATGAGTGTCGTTGTTCTAGTGGTATCTGCTTTAAGTGAGTGGCTCCGGGTTTGATCCTGACCCCCAGTGTGCTGTGAAATGAGTTTTATGCATTTCTAACTGCACCATAAACACGAGACCATTGCTCGCTCACCGGGGAGGGTCACAATCTTTGAAGGTATGTGAAGCCACCCCGCATTGGGTCAACGCATCGGTGAACTTATAAATGGGTACCCCTTTCGTCTGATTTTGAGTTTTGAGAAGGAGACCCGGCCCCAGCAGTGGGATATATATAGGTTAATATGTATTATACGTGTAATAAGTTAATTTATTGGTATTATTTGAAAGTAAAAAAATATATTTAGGGCCTGTTTCACAATCTCCAGTTAAGTCCCAATAGGCTATTGGCAACATATTTGACAGATACTCCATACTCTATCTGTCAAATATGTTGCCGATAGCCTATTGAGAACTTAACTGGAGATTGTGAAACAGGCCCTTAGTATTTAAGAAATAAAATACTAAAAGCTTATGCACATTCATTGTCAATGATAAGATTTAAGCGTCACTCGTTTGGCCACTCACGAAATCAACATACATACATGTAAACATCGTAACAATGTAACATTTGGCCACTTTCACCTTTACTTTATCTCCAAATTACAAGAGACGCGGTGAGATAGCGGGGGTCAGGAGATATCGGTTACCAGACCGATAGGCAACATTGTATACCGACCTATTGATAGACCGGACCAGTAGAGGTGGCAGGACCCGATCCGGGATCTGCCGTTGGGATACTGAGCTACCATCGTAATTACTAATTATAATATATAAAAATATTATAAATAAATACCATTACACTGCCTGTCCTACTCTTCTAAAGACAGCAAAGCTGTTTCACAGAAAAAACTATTTTCTTTATTTAAATACACTCACAAATTATAATGGAGGCACCCGGACACCGAGGTCACCTCATTAGATGCCACGACTGTTTATTTGGTTTCTCATCAATAATTAAAAATACGTTATCAAACCACACAAACAAAAACAACTCGCTGTCGGTATCGTGGCTGAGGTCTGCACCAGTCAAGGCCACTCTCTCCGCTACTGAGTGCTTCATCATCAGCATCTGGACGTCCGCTGGGCGTAGGCCTCGCTCAATGAACGCCGAAACGGCGTCATGACGTGCGGAAACTCAACAATATCGGTTCTATCGTCAGCACGTTTGGCTATACAACGAACACAAGTAAAATAAAACCAACTTCAATAAGCTACTGTGCTGAACTACTATATATTTGAATAGCTACTACCGACACTATAGTTAGTTAATAATATTTGTAATGAAAACAGCCTTGTGGCTGCACCTTATTCATCATCATCTTCAGCTCTTATCTGTCCACGGTTGAACATAGGAGTCTTTCAATGAACGCCTCAACTACCGACCCCTAGAACTTTATTGGACTGCAGGTGCTTGGCCCTCCGTTGTCTGGCGGACGGATCCCTACGTGATAATTGTGACGACGAGATAAGGTTAAAACTGCAGCCCGGCGAAGGTTTTTCCTATTTCAGTATTTATTCCTCCTTCTCAGTTTAAACAAAAAACCATCCTAAAAAAATACCTACAGCTCTCCACAACAAACACGATTTCAAATCGATCGATTCCAATATAATACTCTTCAGTTTTATCGGCGATCACGAAGCAGGCATTGTCATGTGTAAAGGATACATCCTGAGGTTGCCGCTCTTGTCCCCGATGGCCAGCAGCTTCTGGATGGGGTCCCAGGCCAGCGCCGTCGGAGAGAACGGGAACCCATGGCGGAATGTCTGCAACAAACAGAAACCACTTCTTAGTATCGTCGGCCAGGGTTGACGAGAACACACATTATAATGAAATAACAATATACGGATTAATTAAGAACTTTGCATTCTCGACGCTTTGAATACACATCAACTAAAACCATATCGCAGTCCATCTAATGTTCCCGCAACACATTAGTATAATAATAAAACAACAGCTCTTCCAACACAACAGATCTTCAACTTTATTCAATTATGTATAGCATTAGCACGCAATGTTAATAAATTATGAGCCCAACTCATAAGACGGTTGGTCGGGTGGTCAGTCTACGCTATGGGTGGATGCTACCCAGCGTTCACGGCTTCGATTACCGTCAATCAAATGCGCCAATAAAGGGTCATGGACGTGAATGTATATACGTTATATTGTCATATAAAAGTCTAGTCTTTATTTCCTAATATGCACGTTACAAGGAGAATATCAACTTACTTAGTCCAGTATTATATGTATTAAAATCTTTCTCATTGATGTACACGAGCATATTATATACATATTATAATGATAAAGCCCAATTAAGCAAAAACAAAAATCTACGATAATAGAACAGGTAAAACTATACAGAATATAATTATTAAGAGGCGATAAGCTCAGTTAGCGACAACGATAGCCACTTATCGCCAACGTCAAGGAACTTAACGTTATTTGTTTACCAAGTATCCAGGCAAGTACTTTTCCTTTCTGTCCTTGCTGTTGCCATAATACAATAGCAGATCGGAAGAAACGTTATCACCGGACAAAAAAAGGGTTATGTAAAAATTAAAAAATAAAATGGATAAATATTTTAACATATTTTATCTGAAAAATAAACGTTACCTATTGTCGTAAATTTTACTTATTTTAATGAAATATGAATATTTAGTCATAAAAAAGAAAAAAAAAAAGATTTCCTTATATTTCCTTATTCTTTAGCGCAAATACAATACGAAAATCGTCTTTTTCCAGTCATTTGATCTTGCTTGTATATTAGTCATTATAATATTATAGTCCAACAACAATCACACAACTTTTATTTTTCGAGAGGAAACCTCTTCATAAAAATCATCATGAGAATGACCCAAAATCATGAATACTGGTGGGTAGGTCTTATCCGCCAAAAGCCGATTGCTGTCCTTTGCGCTCAAACCTCTGACACTATGACATCACATTTTTTTTAATAAAGGCATGGTATTGCTTATCGTTTGCTTAGCTAAGAAGTATATGCTTAAGTTAATTTTTAATTATGTCATAATTGCTGACTCACTGAAAAATATTGAGTGTCACAAAAAATCTCTGTAAGGGTGAACTTTACCGCATCGGGTCAAACTGTGGCGGCCTGGTATGGAGGAGAGCAGAGCAGTGGGCCATATAGGGTCTTGTACACAAACAGACACTGGATAATTAGTAAGCACCATCACAAAACAAAACGACGATATGATTTATTTTTGAAATACGAGGAGGAGTCAAAGGTTATCGAGGTAAGGTGTTCGACAACAATTGATATGTGCGAGTAGCGGGCGCACCTCGTATATAAGGGCTGGCGCGGCCGAGACCGGCACACTCGTCTCCGACCACCGAGGATTCTGCATCATGAAGCTGTTGGTGTTCGCGGCTCTGGTCGCCGTAGCGGCGGGCTCCGTCCTCAACTATGACTACAACACCGTCCACATCGGAAAGGACAATTTGGGTATGTGTTCTATTTAGTAAATATTTAAATTATTAAAGAATTGATGTTGAATGTACGCCAATATCTTAACAATATTAACGCCCGGTTTCCGAAATGCTGATCAACGCAAAAATTAACAAATCAACTGTCAAGTCTCTTGTTAAGTGTCAGATGATAAAAGCATGGCAATTTTAGTTGATATACACTTTGACCAACGTTTCATAAACCAGGCGTTAGTCTCTTTCCTAAAATTTTTAATGAAACAACATGACAGGCGATGGTCATAGACATAAACTAAGCTACAACCGCGGGACCCCTTATTGTTCTGGACCTAGGTGACTAGACGATAGGTCATAGGATGCCTACTTTGGCATAGCATGAGTTATGACGCTGTGGCCGTAATGAGCTATATTCTACCCTTTATTCTGCAGCATATAAAATATACATAGTAAGATCAGGAACATGCAACAGATGGAAGTAGGACAAAAAACCGCAAACATTTTTGGTTGTAGTTAGTATATAGCTATTGATGTACATTAACTTTAACACCATGTTCATTGCTATTTATAGTCTTGCAATCACATTCAAGCGTGTATGGTTTACAATCCAGATGTATCTAATCTTTGACATAAAATATAATCTGCAGCCCAATGTAAAATGATGCTCAAGTTTTGTATTTAAATTGCAGTGAACTTGGACATCAAGTCGAGGCAGGTGCTGTGTATGAAGCTGCTGAACCACATCCTGCAGCCGACCGTCTACGATGACATCAGGGAGGTCGCCCGGGAGTTCGTCCTCGAGGACAACCTCGACAAGTTCCTGGTGATTAAACCGATATAGCTCTATAAACTAAAGTAGAGACAATATTTTCTGCTCATCACAATAACATATTAGGACTTCCTTTTTTTAAAAACTTTTTAAATGAATAATATAAAACAGGATGATTCCCTTAAAACGTTCATACATATCATAAAGTTTTTAATTGATAATTGCTTATTTCACAGAAAGTAGACGTCGTGAAGAATTTCATTGACATGTTCAAGATGGGACTCCTGCCCCGCGGAGAGGTGTTCGTGCACACCAACGAACTCCAGCTGAACCAGGCCATCCACGTCTTCAAAGTGCTTTACTTCGCTAAGGACTTCGATACCTTCATCAGGGCCGCCTGCTTCTTCCGCGAGCGCATCAACGGCGGCATGTTCGTCTACGCGTTCACTTGCGCCCTCTTCCACAGAGTAGACTGCCGAGGCATTGTCATCCCCCCACCCTACGAGATCTACCCCTACTTCTTCGTCGACAGCGACATCATCCATAAAGCGTTCATGATGAAGATGTCAAAGGCAGCCACCGACCCCGTCATCTTTGACTACTTCGGAATCAAGGTCAACGACAAGAACCTGGTCGTTATCGACTGGCGCAAGGGAGTTCGTCACACTCTGAACGAGGACGAGCGTCTCTCCTACTTCACCGAAGACATCGACCTCAACACCTACATGTACTACCTCCACATGAACTACCCCTTCTGGATGACCGACGAGGTCTACGGCCTGCAAAAGGAACGTCGCGGTGAGACGTACATGTACGCCCTCCAGCAGCTGCTCGCTAGGATGAGACTTGAACGTCTCTCCCATAAGATGTGCGACTTGAAGATGGTCATGTGGGACAAGCCTTTGAAGACTGGCTACTGGCCCAAGATCCTTCTCTCCAATGGCGAGCACATGCCCGTCCGCCGCAACAACGTGATGCTCGTCAACCAGTTCAACATGAAGGAGAAGCTCATGGTAGACGACATCGAGAGAATCATTCGTGAAGGAATCATGAACGGCCGCATTGAACGCGTAAGTAACTTTATGCATTTGATTTCAAAAGTTCGTCATCATCATCATCATCATTAGTGTTATAAAGAGGCCTATGTTCAGCAGTAGACATAGGCCTTTTTCAATGAACGCCAAGATATACTCGTATATTATTATGAATGACCTATTTTTAAAAAGCTTATATAATGATTTTGAAAATATTATTTTTGGTTACAGCGTGATGGAACCATCATCAACCTCAAGAAGACAGAGGACTTCGAATACCTGGCGAGACTGCTGGTGGGCGGCATTGGCATCGCCAACGACGACGCCAAGGTCATCCACGTGATGAACATGTTCAAGAACCTCGTCTCCTACGGCACCTACAACTTAAACAAGTCAGTTTTACTTAACTTATTTTATGATATTTTAAGTTCTCTTACAGCGACAACAACAACAAGTTTTTTTGATACCACAGCGATACTTCGTGCGATATTATGTAACCTATACATATAAAACTAAATTAAATATTACACTATACATAATTCAATTTTAATGTCATTACTCTGATTTCATCGGTAAAATAGATTCTTATAGCTAGCCCTTTTTCTGCATCAGCACTTAGTACTTAGTATAATTGTTGATAGTAATAAAGTATTCTTATTAGACTTTTTAAGCCTATGACCATCAGTGGACTGGTAAAGGCCTGAAGATGATGATGATGATTAGATTTGCGAACAACACTAAAATTTACTGAAAATTAATCTAATGAAATATTAACGTTTTAATGATGTTTCATTTGCTTCAGGTACACTTACATCCCGACTGCTCTGGACATGTACACCACCTGCCTTAGAGATCCTCTCTACTGGATGATCATCAAACGCATCATGGAGAACGCTGTCCTCTTCAAGAACCTCCTTCCCAAATACACCCGAGAGGAATTAGACTTCCCAGGAGTGAAAGTAGAACGCTTCTTCACTGACAAACTCGTCACTTTCATGGATGAGTACGATCTGGACATGACCAATGCCTTGTACTTAGACCAAACCGAAATACAAAAGAAGAAGTCTGACTTCACATATGTAGCGCGCATGCGCCGCCTCAACAACCATCCCTTCAAGGTGACCATCGATGTCGTATCAGACAAGGCCGTGGACGCCGTTGTCAGGGTGTTCCTTGGGCCCAAATACGACTGCATGGGCCGCCTTCTCAACGTCATGGACAAACGCATGGACATGGTAGAGATCGACAGCTTCCTGTACAAACTGGAGACCGGCAAGAACACGATCGTCAGGAACTCCCTGGAGATGCACGGCGTCCTCAACGATAGAATCTGGACCCGCCGCTTCATGGAGAACGGAGACATCACCATGGGCCCAATGGAGAAGGTCGTCGACAGCTACTGGTACCAGACCCGCATCGGCATGTCCCACAGGCTGCTGCTGCCTCTCGGCCACACTGGCGGTATGCCTCTGCAGATGTTCGTGATCGTGACACCCGTCCGCACCGGTATGGTCTTGCCCACGATCGACCTGGGTTACATGAAGGACCGCCGCGTCTGCCGCTGGACCAGCTGCATCGACACCATGCCCCTCGGCTTCCCCTTCGACCGGGACATCGACATCACCCACTTCTACACCCCCAACATGAAGTTCACCGACGTGCTCGTGTTCAGGAAGGACATGGGTCTCTCCAACATGGTAAAGGACGTCGACACGTCTGACATGGTCCTGAAGCGCGACGACCTCACCTACCTGGACTCGGATATGTTCGTAAGGTGGTCCTACAGGGACGTCATGATGATGAGCACCGACAGGATGACACGGATGTAGAATTCTCCAACAGTAACGCATTTAATGTATATATAATAAATATGGTTTGAATAATAATTGTCTACATTGATTTTTATCTTAGAATGGACACATAAAACGATATTAGTTTTAAATATTTAAAAATGGTTTGACGGTCTTGTACTGGCTGAAAATAAGCATAAAATTATGAAAAGCCTTTAAATTTTATAACGAATACATTTAGTCTCATCAACATCTTACTTATGTTCAAGTTTCATTGATTTTTTAGACCCAGATGTTAATTACAAATCATTGGAAGCTTTAGCAGAATCGGGGTATTTTTATTAATTTAGCGTGATAAAACATTTAAAAGCCTAAAACATACGTAAAGGGGCAGAACTAGATGGAATCTTACCATAGTTCATTTCAAGATGTGCCTTGTCTCTATTACTCGAAGCACACCAGTTTCTTTATCATTATAGAAATTCTAACATTACATTTGCTAGTATTCTGAAGGTGCAAACATAGTAATTCTAGTTTATAAAAAAGAAAGAACCCATCATCAGACGAAAATACCCATCCCAATTTTACTGTACTTGCAGTATATTTAGCATTTAGTTTATTCTTACTCTAAAATCGTACTAGTCAGATTTTTTAATGAACAACATGTCTTTGTTAAATTACTCTCTACATACACATTTTGTCGCACGCCATAATTAACCAGTTAGCGGAAAGTTTTTAGAGGAACATAAAATAATGCTGTCCTCATAAAAAGTTCAGTCAAGGCATTCCATGATATAGCAAAAAGTGTTTCTCAAAAAATTAAATGTAGTATGATTCTACTTAAATGGCTTTATATCGTATTTACCATTAGTATATCATACATAGGTCACAGTTAGGTTAGGTTAAGGGAATCAGGTCTAAAACATATCCAGCTATATATACTGGAGTATCTCAGGGCTCATTTTTAGGCACATAGCCTTTAAAATTATTTATAAGAGACTAGCTTTTGACTCTCTATTTTAATCCTCGTTATTTTTAGGAGAATTCTGTCCATTTCACCTACGCTGATCATTTTTAATAATTACGTAATTTCTTTATTTAAAATATATTTAAAGTTTAATATTATATCACAGTTTCATAATATAATAATAATAATTTAATAATTATAATTTTATAATATTTTTAATTGTAATTATTAACTTAAATACCTTTTTTCATAGTCCTTCAGACATGAGAAACAAAAAGCAACAAAAGATCTTCAAACACTAGTAATACTTGTTTATCAAATCTAATTGGTTTTACTACTACTACTTTAATAAACAAGTATTACTAGTGTTTAAAGATCTTTTGTTGCTTTTTGTTTCTCATGTCTGAAGGACTATGAAAAAAGGTATTTAAGTTAATAATTACAATTAAAAATATTATAAAACTATAATTATTAAATTATTATATTTTATTATATCTACACTTCTACACTAACATTATAAAGAGGAAAACTTTGTTTGTTTGTTTGTTTGGTTGTAACGAATAGGCTCAAAAAGTACTGGACCGATTTCAAAAATTCTTTCACCGTTCGAAAGCTACATTATCCACGAGTAACATAGGCTACATTTTATTCTGAAAAAAATAGGGTTCTGTAAGATATTTGGGTTTTTCGGACACAAGGTGTAAAAAATCAACCAGAAAAGTTACTTATTTTGCGTACGCTGCCTAAACTATAAAAGATAGAACCTTAGAATGTTCTAATTAATTGTAGATCTTATAATTATCTACAAAAAAGTCCGCGACACGTTATACCTATCTATGTCGAGTGAGGCACAATAACCATTTTTTTATTTAGATATTTTGAATTTTTTTGGACTACATTTAAACGCGTTTATTTTACTCATGCTTTGGATCCTTTTCCAAAATAAATTATTTCATCACTAAGTACAGCTTATGTAGATAATATTTCGACTTTGAATGATTAAAATTGGACGATCGGTTTTGAAGTTATGGCGAAATCTATCTATAATATATATCTACACTAATATTATAAAGAGGAAAACTTTGGTTGTAATGAATAGGCTCATAAAGTACTGGACCGATTTCAAAAATTCTTTCACCATTTGAAACCTACACTATCCACGAGTAACATAGGCTAAATTTTATTCTGGAAAAAACAGGGTTCCGTAAGATATTTGGGTTTTTCGGACACGAGGTGTAAAAAATCAACCAGAAAAGTTATTTATTTTGCGTACGCTGCCTAAACTATAAAAGATAGAACCATAAAATGTTCTAATTAATTGTAGATCTTATAATTATCTACAAAAAAATCCACGATACACTATACCTATCTATGTCGAGTGAGGCACAACAACCATATTTTATTCAGAAATTTTGATTTTTTTGGACTACATTTAAACGAGTTTATTTTACTCATGCTTTTAATCCTTAAGATATGAAGCTAAAGAGTTTTTTATTTGAACGCGCTAATCTCAGGAACTATCGGTCGGATTTTAATGAAACATTTCAGTGTTCGATAGCCCATTTATCGGTAAAGATATATCATCCCGCTAAGATGCCGTTGTAAATCTTAGTTAACGCAGGCGAAGCTGCGGGCAACAGCTAGTGTAGTTATATTATGAAACGAATAAACCATCTACACGCAACCGATCATGTATCAATATTTAAACTTCAACGGTATTTTATTACAAGTAATAGAGAGTCCTTGTGATTTCATTTGAGCCTCGAGCATAGACTTGTGAATTCTGTCTATTTTCATTTTATCCTATTCTAAATATGATAATATAACACTAGCGTTACATTTGTGTTTGTTGTTTTTTGTTTTGAAAAATTTAAATGCTATGCATATTTTAGTGTATTTTTTTTGTATTTTTAAGAATTGTGATATAAAGACTATTTATTGATAGTTTGATAAAGAAAAACTTAAAAACAATATAAAAAAGATAAAGATAAAATTGTACATTGCTCTGTATTAACAGTTATTTTTCCTATTGCATACGCAAACTACGCGACGATGGTCCAGTGGTGGGTGGACTCGGCCTCTTATGCGAGAGGTCCGGGTTTGATCCTGACCCGTCCGTGTGTGCCTTGAAATGGGTTTTTCTAATTTCTAAGTGCACCCCAAACACGAAACCATCGCTCGCTCACCGGTGAAGGAAAATATCGTGAGGAAACCTGCATGCCTGATGACATTGAAAGTCTTTGAAGGTATGTGAAGTTCACCAACCCGCACTGGGCCAGCGCGGTGAACTATTGGCCCATTACCCTCCTCGCTTGATTTCGAGGAGGAGACCCGTGCCCAGCAGTGGGACATAAAGGGTTGATACTTTACTTTTTTTTTATACGCAAATTCCTTCGCCTCGTTTGACCTTTGACCTTTGCAGGAGAAGCACATTGGAGCACCAACAAACAGAATATCAGATTTAGCCCAATCGTAGTTTGAACACATTTAAAACAACCGTTCCACGACTATCGTTTGTTAATCTAATCTATATGTTTATAGGAAATAAGGACTAATCATATGAATTACACGTTCTATTGATTTATAGCATGGGACTTTAATAACGGCTGTAATTATCAAATAGTGAATGAGGATTATAGAATTATGAACGAATTACAACTGGCAGCCAATGGCTGGACCGCGCACATAAACAACTGTTGTTTGTTAACTTATTATATTATATTTAACACACACAGAGAGAGATTCGTGCATCATTTTACAAGAGAGTCTTTAACATGATGAGATATCGTCCTTATAGTGTTTATCTCGTCATAATTTTAGATTGTTAAAGCTGACTTTCCCAAATGATTCTGTAAAAAACTGTGATACCTTACGCTGTAAACTCTGTACAACTTTAATCCTTAAATCTCTCGTACTGATAGCAAATACAGGTCGGGTACAGTCAGAAGCGTACGCGGCATGGGACAGGCACTATGGGGTCATAGACGGCTCAAAATATTAGAGTAACTACAAAGTAAATAGTTATAACATGACAACAAGCCTTCACAAAAAGGGACAAACACAAACATAAGTGACGAAAAAACTATTTTGTTAATACACTATAGTATAATATAAAGATAGTTCTATGGCTCTTCAAAATACTTGTATAATTAATATAATATAATATATACAAAACATGAAAACAAGTAACTTAGTTACAATATATATAATTATAAATATTTCTATTTTAGTGTTAAGCTCTAAATAGCGATCAAGATATTTATAATCAAAATAATCCTGAAATAATAAAATTAATCTCATTTCAAAATATTTAAGATATAATCCTACAAGATCCAATCCAAAGTAAATTAGGTTTTCAATCTTTGAATGTTTAAGCTTTAAGTATTCAAAGGATTTTTACGAAAATAACATTGTTGCTATAATTTTGTTTAAATCATTGTATCAATTTTTGATTTTTGTACAAAACTCATAATTTTATAACAGCACACTTACACGAGTTCACTCAGCAAGGTCCAGGTGATTTTTTTTACATAACTGTGGTGTTTCTTAGGAGGGAGGGGGTGGGAATAGGGAAAAGGAGGGCAAGTCATCTGCACTTCATATTTCATAATCATTGTAATAATTCATCGTAAAAAGTCGAGAATTGATATTATTAATAACCTTTATATTTGAAATAACAACAGATGTCTTATCACGTGGAAGATCTCCGCGCAGTGGACGGTCCGTGTTGGATGCGAGTGTCATAAGGCCTACGATCAGCAGTCCACGCACAGACGCCGATGATGATGATGATGGGGTTTCACTAAAATATATCTCACAGACCTCGGGTCTCTCGCTCGAAATTAAGCGAGGTTCTATCCATTGGCCTAATACTGGTTAGCAAAATTTACGCTTCAAAGACGTAATCTTCAAAGACTTAATCAGCGGCAGGAGTTTCCTCACGATGTTTTCCTGCAGCGGCGTTCCCTACCGACGGTATGAAATGTGTAATCATGTTCTAAACGAGGTGAAGCCTCTCGCTCGGGCCGAGGGGCGGGACAATGGCGCTAATGAGACCTGAACAACCTGTAACACCATCGAACCGAGCATCATTCATCACAAACCAACGCTCCAACAGTTTCCGTGTTCCATATGTAAACGATACATCATTTTTATCCTCACGCCAAAGAAAAAAGGATGTTTGATCGCGATTTTTTTCTGTTTGTGTGTCCGTCTCTGGCACCATAGCGCTTGAACAGGTCGACCGATAATCGATTTTTTTTTAATTACATGAGCGACGATGGTCCAGTAGGTATGGGCTCAGCCTCTTGAGCGAGAGGGTACAGGTTCGATCCTGACCGTCTAGTCACTAGTGTCTTGAAATGGGATTTTTCTGAATTTCTAAGGAAATTGCATGCCTGATGAGATTGAAAGTCTTAAAAGGTGTGTTTAAAGTCCACCAACCAGCATTGGGCCAGCGCATCTGTGAACCTGGCCAGACAGGCCAGATACCCTTCCCATCTGATTTCGAGGGGGAGGTCCATGCCCAGCAGTAGGACACCTAGAGGGAATCCAACTTTTTTTATATTTAGTGCATCCCTATCACTACCCCATCATGGGATTGATGTCTATATTCTCCGTCCTCGGTATGGACCTCAGCTACAGGGCACGCCTGTCTCCGTGGCCGGTGCTAGTCGAATACGAGTGGTGGGGTGTACACGCACATACACACGTATTAAAACATTATTAATATACATTGTGCGATATCACCGGCTCGCCCTTGCCGGATCGAAAGACACGAGAACAACAACAATCGCCGAGGTTATCGCGGAGGTAACAATGAAAGTGATAGAGTGAAAATATAAACGTGCTCCGGACGAGGAGACGGCAGTCGGCGCTGCTCCCTGGACCTGGTCATCATGAAGTGGGTCCTCCTCGCGGCCGTGCTGGCGGTGGGCGCCGCCTCCGTCCTCCGAGATGACTCCGTCGTCATCGGGAGGGAGAAGCTGGGTGAGTAGAACGAGTCCAAGTAAAGCCAATATCATCATCTGTAATGACTGAATCATTAATAAGGGCTAAGTCTTGACATTTACAGGAATATTCATAATCCTAAAAGTCCACCAAATGGTAGTCTCGTGTTAAGGCCAGCGTTTAACCCACCATAAAATATTTATAGCCATACTAGAAGCGCCCCGCGGTTTCGCCCGCGTACTTCCCATTCCCGTGGAAGTACGGCGATAAATTACAGCCTATGTGTTATTCTGATGTATAAATTATATTATTGTAAAGTTTCTTTAAAATCCATATGGTAGTTTTTACGTAAAAGAGTTACAAACATCCGTATTTACAAACTTTCGCGTTTATAATATTAGTAGGTCTTTAATATTTTCTTATCTATCTTGAAATTTTGACACACTTTCTTACAAAATCTGTCAAAATTTTAAGCTAGATAAGAAAATTTTAAGATAGATAGGATATTGAAAACCGCCGTTAAGCACCCTTCAATATAACATCCTATAAAATAGAGTTTCTTTAATATTTACCTTATTAACTTCATACTTGAAACTCTCATAAACTGACTCGACAAACAAATGAACAGCGCAACCACCGGGTGACGTTAACATCGAATGAAATACAACCTGTCATTCACCCGACAGTATTATTCCCTAGGGAACGTCAACAGGCCGGTTAATATTGGTAATGATGTTAGCCCCCGCAATATCGAGTAGTGATACTGATCAACATGTTATTGAGGCTGACAACACACATTCATATTTAAACTGACAGACGGATGCGAGCGCCGGCTATCCCGTATACAGGTGAGTGGCGTGCGTGTGTGTGTATGTGTTGAATTGTTAAGCCGATTTGATGGGAAAATAATTTAGTTTTTTGTTAATCTCGATGTATTCAGATTATTTAAACTTTATTCACATTTCGTAGTTTTTATTTCATAGAGTTATTTTTAGGGTTGCGGAAGTTTGTACAGTACTTTTGCTAAAATATCGATGTCTTGATAAAAGTTTGTATCAGCGTAGGAATGCTTGTTACTCTATTATCTGCATCTATGTTATTTTTACATTGGCATTGTCAAACTGTTTAAGTTCGCGGACTTTAGCTCTAGTGGACCAACCAAATTTAAGCCTGCAAATTGCAATAAACTGCGATGCAATCCCAAAAGCTCTTTGATAATAAAACTATACTGCATGCTCCACAGTGAACCTGGACATCAAGTCGAAGGAGATCCTGTGCATGAAACTACTGAACATGATGCTGCAGCCGACGGTCTACGAGGACGTGCGGCGGGCGGCGAGGGAGTGGGTGCTGGAAGACAACGTGGACAAGTACATGGTGATTGGTTATTACTCATACATTGATGAGGGCGAGGGACGCGGACGGACTTCTGTAAAATACCATAACTGTTATAATGAAACAACTTTTACGGATTTTATCGCGATTTATTTAGTTTTTTATGAGCCCGACGTTTCGGATACTTTACAGCAACCATGGTCACGGGAGGACTGAGGTGTCAGATGTCCTTACAAAGTTATTCGAAACTACGTTATGATTCAACAATATTTTATTTAGTTCTATCTATGCAAAAGCTGCTAACTGAGTCTTTAGTCTGTGACATATTATGCTTGGATTTAGATTTTATTATTTTTATTATTGGACCATAACTGTGTTTCAAAGAGAACGGCAGATTAGGCAGTTACTAGTAGTCTTTGGATTGGCCAAAGTAAGCTCATGATGTTCATTTCCTTTCCTTTTGTCCATCCAACTGGGTAATGATAAGACAATTTCAATAATTGGATAACATCTACTCGAATTAAAACTCGAATGACGCATTAGTTCCACCCACGAGGTGCAATGTCCGACCGACCAGTTTGTTCAGACTTACTAAGTCTTCGGAGGTAAGACGCTAGGTCAAGGCTCAAATTTGTTCAGATCAACTGAACAGCTCTATTATAGACCGTTCATTGCTTTGGTATCTATATAATTATTATTACTAAAATGTCAAATACGCAGGTTGGCTTTGGATTGATCTCTTTGCAATCGCCACATTCTGATTGCTATATTTCGAACTTTTTAAACTTTTGACTCTTGGACCCTGAGATTAAGCTTCAAATAGGAAGGACTCATTAGTAGACACAAAAAATGTTCTTTATTAAAAAATATTGGAATTTAAAGTAGAAGAAGAGGTCCAAGAATAGGCGGTACAAAGCTGAATTATGGCCTCGTGTGGACATCTATGGTCCACATAAAAATATCTGGCTATTCAAGCATTCGACTAGGTGGTCAGCGATATTCTAAATTATATTATCATAATATGATACCTGGCCAGTAGTAGATTAGAAAATGAGGACATGAGAAGTTATAAGAAAACGGAAATTTTATCAGATGTAAGCCAAAAACGCCAATAATATTTCTTTAAAAATATATTTTCAGAATGTGGATGTAGTGAAGAGGTTCATGGAAGTGTACAAGATGGGACTCCTGCCCCGCGGGGAGGTGTTCGTCCACACCAACGACCTGGTCATGAAGCAGGCCGTGCTCGTCTTCCATCTCCTGCACACCGCCGTGGACTTCGACACCTTCATCAGGACCGCTTGCTTCCTCCGCGAGCGCATTAACGGCGGCATGTTCGTATACGCGTTCACATGCGCCGTCTTCCACAGAGTAGATTGCCGCGGCATTGTCATACCTCCCCCCTACGAGATCTTTCCCAACTTCTTCGTCGACAGCGACATCATCAACAAAGCGATGATGATGAAGATGACCAAGGCTGCCCACGATCCCGCTTTAATGGACTACTACGGGATCAAAGTGACCGATAACATGGTGATTATCGACTGGCGCAAGGGCGTGCGTCACACTCTAAGTGAAGACGACCGTCTCGCCTACTTCACCGAGGACATAGACCTGAACGGTCTCATGTACTACGACCACATCAACTATCCCTACTGGATGACGAACGAGGTGGAGACGTACAACAAGGAACGTTGGGGGGAGGTCAGCATGTATGCCTATCAGCAGTACCTCGCTCGGTTGAAGTTGGAGCGCCTGTCTCACGGCATGTGCGACATCAACGTGATCGACTGGAACGTGCCGCTCAACACGGGCTACTGGCCCAAGATTCACCTGCCCACTGGTGTGGAGATGCCTGTGAGGTCCAACGATATGCTCCTCATCAACGAACACAACCTGAGGCATAAACAGTATGCTGATGATATCGAGAGGGTTCTGCGCGATGGAATATTAAACGGACGTCTTAAGCTGGTGAGTTTTTCAGGATGATCATTAAACCAAGTTTTAACCAGTACCTATAAAATGTTTTAAAATATACTAAAATACAACACTAACAATTTTATAATCGTCTTCTGACCCTAATAATAAATAATAAATATAATCATTATCTTGCTAGTTATACCAAAACTACTACTCGATAATATGTAAGTAAATTTTATATTGTATCTATTTAAAAAGTAACCTTTAAAATATTATTTCAGCGCGACGGGAAAGTGATCGATCTGAAGAAACCTGAAGACGTCGAAAACCTGTCCAGACTTCTTCTTGGTGGATTTGGATTTGTCAACGACGACGCTAAAGTCTTCCACCTCATGAAGCTTCTTAAGAAACTTTTGTCATACAACAGTTACAGATTAGACAAGTAAGTAAGAAGGTCAAATATAAATTAATAAAGTATATTATTAAAAACATGAATCAATAACAAACTGTATAACTGGAACTAAAATACTTCGCTTATTAAATTCTATGTGTTTGTTTTATCGTATAGCATTCACAGATTCCGCTAACTTTCCCTTGTTATTTTTATTTTACAAGTGAATCAGAAAATTACTTGTACAGGGAAGAGACATATTGAGATTGCTATTAAAAAATATATGGAAACAACCAATCATTCTAATCTGAGAAATTATATTTTCAGGTATACATACATTCCGACGGCACTGGACACCTACATGACGTGCCTGAGAGACCCCGTGTATTGGAGACTCATGAAGACAGTCACAGAAAATGTCGTACTGTTCAAGAGACTCATGCCTAAATATACTAGAAACGAGCTTGACTTCCCTGGAGTCAAAGTCAAGAAAGTTTTAGTCGATGACTTGACTACATTCTTTGATGATTATCATCTGGATATCACCAACGCATTATACCTAGATGAGACAGAAATTAAGAACAAAAAAGCTGACATGCTCTTCATTGCTAAGACTCGTCGTCTCAACCATCATCCGTTCAAAATAACCATCGACGTCGACTCTGACAAGGCAGTTGAGGGGGTCGTAAGAGTATTCCTCGGACCCAAATACGATTGTATGGGCCGTTTGGTTAACCTTAACGACAAAAGATTAGATATGTTCGAGATAGATAACTTCCTGTACAAATTGGAAACTGGAAATAATGTTATCGTGCGCGACTCCTCAGAGTTGCACAACGTGTTGGGAGATAGGCCGTTGACTCGTCAGTTTCTGGAGGGCTCTAGTATTGTCTCTTCCGATCAATCGTCTGGCGGGTATTGGCGTAAAACTCGTCTCTCATTCCCGCACAGGCTACTTCTCCCACTGGGCTGGAGTGGCGGTTTACCTTTACAACTCTTCGTGATCGTCAGCCCGGTGCGATCCGGTCAGCTATTGCCAACGATCGACCTTAACATAATGAAGGACCACTTCTGTGGCTGGTCCTCGTGTATCGACACTATGCCACTCGGCTTCCCCTTCGACAGAGAGATCGATCTCACCAACTTCTTTACGAACAACATGAAGTTGGCGGATGTGAAGGTATATAGGAAGAATTCGGTATCCAGCAGAGTCAAGAACGTCGACACGTCGGACATGATCATGAAGCGCGATGACCTCACCTACCTGGACACGGATATGTTCGTGAGGTGGTCCTACAGGGACGTCATGATGACCAGCTCCGATAGGATGACACGGCAGTAGATCGTCATCGATCAGACAATTCTCTGCTAGAAAAAGAAGCTGAAAGGATACCGATGGCCACGACTTTGCCAAAACAAAAAATTAAAGTAAAAGAAAAACTTCTTTCCACGTATTAATTGTAATGTTATAGTGGGTTCTTTTTATAACTTGTAGTACATTTATATCTTTTTCTTATGAATGTTATTTGAATGTACGTTATTATTTTCGAAAGATATTTCTTTCGCAATCACTTAAGTACTCTCGCTCACTCTCAGAAACTCATTTTGATCTAATATTGTTTGTTTTGTTTCCCAGCCATTGTTCTCGACGAGTGGTCTGACAGTCACCTGGTTTTATAAAAGTTGGCAGCGCAATTTCCCATCACCCAACAATATCACGTAATCTAATGGTTTTGTAAATTGTTTTAATGAAGTATGCGTTTCATTTATTATATAGTATTTACTATTTGCAACAATAATTCCGCGCTTAATTTACTTATCTTGTCAGTTCTTATTCCGAGGATAAATGATTAAAAATAATGTTAAACTAAAAAGTGGCTATGGGTTGATAGTTTATTTTTTTTAATCCATTTCACATATTGTGTGCTTCATTCAAAGATAAAAAATTTGTATATTGATAACATAGCAGGTAATTAGTATGTTTTTTTTACTTGAAGTGAACAATTAACTTTTATCATAACGATGAGAGAATGTATGTGTGGTGACTGGGTGTACAGCGCGTTGCTGTTGACGTCTCTTCATAGTTTTAGTTTAGCAGTTACTATTTTATTATAATAGATAGGAAACTACAGCTAGAATTCAAAATAATGTATGAATATTTTTTAAGTTCAATAAATATTATATTATAACTGTAATATTTCCAACAGATAAAATTTATTATTATGTTAAATCCGTGTGCTATATCAACATTAATACATTTTGCTATACTCATAATATCACGCTGCCGTATAGGCTGTATTCCAGACACCGTAATCATACATGTCGAAATTAGGTATATGATAGGCATCTTAACGAAACACGGGGTGACCATTAAGGCCAGTATATCCCAAAGCGCCTGTTTTTGTTTAAGTCGTAAACATAGTAATGTTGGTTTTTTTGATCCGTTAAAAATATATGTTGTAGTTTAGTATACATTCTTTTTTATTAACCTATTCAAAACACGATCATTGTAACTTGCCTCGATAAAAAAAAATCACAAACACAAGATGTTTTTGATTATTTTTCTAGTTGTAATTGAAGAATGTGAGATTTTAAGTTACAAAATTTATATGAAAAAATAATAGTTTAAAAAAACTAAAAACACGCTTTTTATAGAAACCCAAACTAAAAAATAGAAAATAAATTTTAATAAATTTAAATTAAGAATAGTGTTAAAAATTTCAATAACTATAAATTAATAATAGTGTAAATAAAAAAAATATTTTATTTTAAAAAAAGCGTGGGGTGCTTTTTAAGATATTATCAAAATGATAATCACTACTCATATCTGTCAATAAAATATTTATAACTATATTGACACCATGCACCCCACGCTTTTTTTTAAATAAAATAATTTTTTTATTTACACTATTATTAATTTATAGTTATTGAAATTTTTAACACTATTCTTAATTTAAATTTATTAAAATTTATTTTCTATTTTTTAGTTTGGGTTTCTATAAAAAGCGTGTTTTTAGTTTTTTTAAACTATTATTTATTTTTTACTTTTTAGTAATTATTTATAAATATTATAAATACGGGGAATCAGAGTTCGATTTCGGAGAGGGAGCCTGAGAAACGGCTACCGGAACCAAGGAAGGCCGCAGGCGCGCAGATTACCCACGGAGAGTTACATACTGACATACTGACATACTGACAAACTGACAAACTGACAAACTGACAAACTGACATACAAGTGAAGCTAATAAAAAGCGTGTAAAAAAATAGGTAATAACATTTAGAATTTTATTCTGATCTTACTTCTTTAAATAAATGTTTTTATTTTTCTCAATATCAAATAATGTGAAAAACTCGACTAGTCCCCAGCGCGGCCTCAATTTAGTTGCCTGCGAGGCGTTAACAAAGTAGGACCTATGTTTCGCTGCTGCCTGGCGGCTCTCCCCCGCTATAGATCGTTAAAACAACGTGTGGAATATATAAGCCGGTGCCTGGTATGATAGTGTACATAGGAAATAAAAATAAAAATTTGAACAATATTTAGTTTTAATATTTTTTTCTCATTTTTGTCGTAATCATGATCATCAGCGTGTTTTTTCCTCAATTTTATTTTAATATCGATTTAATGTTACTAATTCATCATCATCATCATCAGCCTTTATCCATCAACTGCTGAACATAGGCCTCCCTCAATGAACGCCAAGACGGCCGATCCCTTGCTACTCGCATCTTTATTATAAAAATATTAATTTTAAATTCTAAATGGTGGTGATGATGATGATCGCGGTGATTGTGGTGGTGGTGATGATGATGATGGTGGTGGTGGTGATGATGATGATGGTGGTGGTGGTGGTGGGGAAGGGGGGTGTAAATTGTAATAGTGATGATGATGAAGTTGATGATTACAATGATGGTGGTGATGACGCTGACGAGAATAATGATGGTGGTGGTGGTGGTGGTGAGGGAGGGGGGTGTAAATTGTTATAGTGATGATGATGAAGTTGATGATTATAATGATGGTGGTGATGACGCTGACGAGAATAATTATGGTGGTGATGGTGGTGGTGAGGGAGGGGGGTGTAAATTGTAATAGTGATGATGATGAAGTTGATGATTATAATGATGGTGGTGATGACGCTGACGAGAATAATGATGGTGGTGGTGGTGGTGGTGAGGGAGGGGGGTGTAAATTGTAAATTGTAATAGTGATGATGATGAAGTTGATGATTATAATGATGGTGGTGATGACGCTGACGAGAATAATGATGGTGGTGATGTCTCTGACGAAAATAATGATGGTGGTGGTGGTGGTGGTGAGGGAGGGGGGTGTAAATTGTAATAGTGATGATGATGAAGTTGATGATTATAATGATGGTGGTGATGTCTCTGACGAGAATAATGATGGTGGTGGTGGTAGTGGTGGGGGAGGGGGGTGTAAATTGTAATAGTGATGATGATGAAGTTGATGATTATAATGATGGTGGTGATGACGCTGACGAGAATAATGATGGTGGTGGTGGTGGTGATGAATGGTGATGGAGGTGATAATTAACACTTATTTCATTTACAATGATTTGTGTGTCTGTTTGTAATATGACCTCTGTGGCTCAATGGTTAGCGCGTTGGCGTTCAAGCCGGAGGTCGCGGGTTCGAATCCCGCCAGGGAACAAAAAAGTTTCTGTGTTCCTGGGTCATGGTTGTGTATTAAATATGTGTATTATATAATCAAAATCTTAAATAGGTATAAGTATTAATATAAAACGTATTAAATATATTGTATTTCCGTTGTCTGGTACCCGTAACACAAGTCTCTTCGAGTACTTACCACGGGACTAGATTGACGTGGTGTAAAAAGCGTCCATAGATATTATTATTATTATTAATAATGCACAGAAGAATATCCCGGGTACGCATGTTAGCTACTACTACTACTATAAAACAAAGTCGTTTTCTCCGTCCCTGTATCCGTTTGTACGCTTAAATTTTAAAAGCATTTGATCGAATACACCACACACTTCTATTAAATAAGTTAGATCAAGCTGGCATTAGAGGTGACCTACATAGATGGTTTTCTTCTTATATAGATAATCGCTCCCAGGCAGTCGTTGTCAACAATTATATAAGTAGCTGGGTTACTATTCCTAGTGGAGTCCCTCAAGGATCGTTGCTCGGTCCACTACTATTCGTAATCTTCGTTAATGATGTTAGCTCCTGCCTCCATTCCTCTCAATTGCTTTGTTTCGCTGACGATATGAAATTATTTTCAAGAGTTACAAGTGAGGATGATGCTAGTAATCTACAAGCTGATCTTGTGAGACTTGAAAATTATTGCCACAACAATCTCTTGGACTTAAATGCCTCAAAATGTAATGTTATAACGTACACCAGGAAGAATAACATTTTAATCCGTGATTACATTTTGAAAAGTGAAACACTGCAAAGAACGACCTCTACTAGGGACCTGGGAGTAATGCTAGACTCTAAGCTTCGTTATGATGATCACATCAACGGTATCATAACTAAAGCATCTAAAGCCTTGGGATTCGTGATGCGTATTTCTGCGGATTTTAAAGAAGTCAAAACGATTAAAGCTTTATACTGTTCACTAGTTCGAAGTCATCTAGAGTATGCCTCCGAAGTATGGAACCCTAAGTATTCTACATACATCACACGTTTAGAGAATATACAAAGAAAATTTATAAAATTTATTTGTTTTAAATCTAATCTACCATATAACCCAAAGAACTATCTGCAACTTTGCAAAAAATACCATATTCTCCCTCTAGAACTTAGACGCGAAATTAGTGACATAATATACCTTTTAAAAATCACAAGTAACATAATTGATTGTCCTGATCTCTTAGCCAAAGTCTCCTTAGGAGTACCTACTAAACATTTTCGAAACAATCCCATAATACACACACCATTCGTTTCCACAAACTATATGCAAAACTCATTTATCTGGCGGGCGGGTAGTAAATTTAACTCGTATTCTAAAAAAATTGACTTAGATCTATTTAACACTAGCTGTGCGGCTGCAAGGAATAAAATCAGTAATTCTTTCTTTAATAAGTAATTGTATAGTTATAATTGTATAATCTCATATAATTAGGCAATAATTACATTTATAGATTGTCTGTAACAAATTTCTAACAACATCAATTCACTAACGACATTTTGTAACCTTCACGTGTTCTTTTTACTAATTTGCAGTGTTTGTTTTGTTTCAAGTTATATTTCTTTATTTTTGTTACTATCAGTGGGGAACTATTGGTAGCTCTTAGTTTCTATATAAATGTATACTTTTTACTTGTCAGCTGTTGTTCCTCCCAAAATGAATAAATAAATAAATAAATAAATAAATAAATCTTCAAAACTACGCAACGGATTTTGATGCGGTTTTTTTAATAGATAGAACAATTCAAGAGTAAGGTTTTTGTATATAATTTATTAAAATGTCATAAGCCTTGGCTAAAATATAACAATAATTGTTGGACGTGTCGGAAAAAAATAGGCCGCCTGGGAGTTTTCAACGAAAACGCTGCCTAAACCATTTGAGATACAACAAAAAAATGTAAGGTGGAATTGTGTATCTTAAATAGGTCTACAAAAAAGTCCACGATGGCATATGTCTATCTCTTAGCGATATCATGCTATATCCATTTAAACATTACGGAACAAAGTCGCTTTCTCAGTCCCTGTATCCGTTTGTACGCTTAAATCTTCAAAACTACGCAACGGATTTTGATGCGGTTTTTTTAATAGATAGAACAATTCAAGAGTAAGGTTTTTGTATATAATTTATTAAAATGTCATAAGCCTTGGCTAAAATATAACAATAATTGTTGGACGTGTCGGAAAAAAATAGGCCGCCTGGGAGTTTTCAACGAAAACGCTGCCTAAACCATTTGAGATACAACAAAAAAATGTATGGTGGAATTGTGTAGCTTAAATAGGTCTACAAAAAAGTCCACGATGGCATATGTCTATCTCTTAGCGATATCATGCTATATCCATTTAAACATTACGGAACAAAGTCGCTTTCTCAGTCCCTGTATCCGTTTGTACGCTTAAATCTTCAAAACTACGCAACGGATTTTGATGCGGTTTTTTTAATAGATAGAACAATTCAAGAGTAAGGTTTTTGTATATAATTTATTAAAATGTCATAAGCCTTGGCTAAAATATAACAATAATTGCTGGACGTGTCGGAAAAAAATAGGCCGCCTGGGAGTTTTCAACGAAAACGCTGCCTAAACCATTTGAGATACAACAAAAAAATGTATGGTGGAATTGTGTAGCTTAAATAGGTCTACAAAAAAGTCCACGATGGCATATGTCTATCTCTTAGCGATATCATGCTATATCCATTTAAACATTACGGAAGAAAGTCGCTTTCTCAGTCCCTGTATCCGTTTGTACGCTTAAATCTTCAAAACTACGCAACGGATTTTGATGCGGTTTTTTTAATAGATAGAACAATTCAAGAGTAAGGTTTTTGTATATAATTTATTAAAATTTTATAAGCCTTGGCTAAAATATAACAATAATTGTTGGACGTGTCGGAAAAAAATAGGCCACCTGGGAGTTTTCAACAAAAAAGCTGCCTAAACCCTTTGAGATACAACAAAAAAATGTATGGTGGAATTGTGAAGCTTAAATAGGTCTACAAAAAAGTCCACGATGGCATATGTCTATCTCTTAGCAATATCATGCTATATCCATTTAAACATATTATGAAACAAAGTCGCTTTCTCCGTCCCTGTACCCGTTTGTACGTTAAATCTTCAAAACTACGCAACGGATTTTGATGCGGTTTTTTAATAGATAGGACAATTCAAGAGGAAGGTTTTTGTTTATAATTTATTAAAATTTTATAAGCCTTGGCTAAAATATAACAATAATTGTTGGACGTGTCGGAAAAAAATAGGCCGCCTGGGAGTTTTCAACGAAAACGCTGCCTAAACCCTTTAAGATATAACAAAATAATGTATGGGGGAAATGTGTATCTTAAAAAGGTCTCCAAAAAAGTCCGCGATGGCATATATATATACTATATCAATTTAATACTTTAAAAATTGGCAATTATAATGCAATAATTTGTAAGTTATTGACACAAATACGGTATGAATATGAAAATGAAAATATGAAAGCAATAATAGTATCCTAAATATGCCTTCAGAAAGTCTGCGAAGGGAAATATGTATTTATGTTCAAGATTAAATACTCACGTAACGTATCCATTTTAATACAAAAACTTAGTAAGTAATTATTAAAATAGAAAATGATCATGTGTGTTCAGGATCGATAACAAAACCATAAAACGCTCTTTATATAATGTAATTCTTATGAAATAAACTAAAGTAAAAAAAAAAACCTAGTAAGTTGCCATACGTTTAAAATTATACTAGGACGGACAATAAGTTCACGCCGGGTTCAAGAAAGTTCATTTGTTTGGAGACTACGCGTACCTCGTCGTGCGGGCAGGGCGATTGCGCTCAATGCATAAAACGCCCGAATATACTGGCCTTAAGAGAGTCAAAGCCTGATAGGTTTATATTCATTTACTACTTTTATTCGTTCATAAACTTTAACGTTGTCTCAACAACATTTGTGATCGGGAATCTTTTACATAATATTCGCTCACACAGCCATTTCGCATAAACGACCGAATAAAATCATATCCAGCTTCAAAAACGGGCATAACTCAACCGAGTCCGACGAGAATCGACAAATAAATTAAAATTAAAAATTCCACGCTCCAGTCGCATTCGCGATTCGATCCGGTAGAAGTATGCGTCGATCGCATATTCGCTTGTAGTATAGCTTCAAACGAGCTGTGTTATGTGCAATTAAGTCCAAAGTTTGCTGACTGATTGATATGTTTTACATCGGAATTGCTGCTGGCATAGTTATACAAGCACGTAGTCGCATATTGAAAGCATTTTACATCAGTAACTATTTTTAATTGTATACTAGTTGTTTGGATAGAAAAACAGGCAACTGCCTCAGATATGAGACTTTAAATCTGTGTGCCATTAATTATATATAATATACACCTTTAAACGAGCAATTCTTGTATATATATAACATAATTATAGAACACAGCGCCGTTTTACGGAAAACACAAGCAGGATGGCAGCATGACTCTCCTTCTACTAAGGGTTTTTATATGAGACTAAATTTTGTCATCATTTGAATGGTCAGATATTAAAGGTATGAGGTACACGAGCGCTCTGCGTGCATTTGATAATGTCATCGTCTAAATGGACATAAAACGACTTTGTCCGAATTTACTGAAATGCGGCGGGGATATGTGTTATGTGTAGCTGTATAGAATTTAATACCGAAATGCTTTTATGCCACCGTAATCGCCGGTTCGAGTAATTTTCATTTGGCTCAACTGAAATATGCGGTCGCAATGCAATTCAATAATCAATATAGATATACGCTAGCTGATAATGACTGCTACTAATCTACTGACTGGTAGCTTTGGTCAGAATTAAGTAAAAATCGGTTGTCTGTAAAGTCGGTTTACTGACGATAGTTGAACGTGACAACGTCATAAGAAAATACTGATGGGCCGATTGTGCCTCTTTGTCGCTTGTTCCGCACTCTTGCTTGCACTTCAAGCCTTAAATGGAACGTCTCAGAGCGAGGTTCAGAGCGAGGTAACGCGGCATGAGGAAGGTTTTTTTTTGTGTGCAGCCGGCTCCATCGAATAGAAAAGACGTTGTCACGTCAAAACATTAAACCATCTAAAATAAAAATGACAGCGAAAGTGAAGACATTTTAGTTTTATTCGTACGCTGTTTTCACAAGACACTCGTGTCTAAGGGGTCTGACGTGGAAAGGTTTTCACCAATCACTGAACGTGGCCTGAAGGAGCGATTGATTTGAATGTCAAGCCCGTGTCTCGCAAATGACAGTTTTATTTGAGAATATCTTTTGAACGTGTCTGAAATGGAATTTAATATTTTCACCATTTTGCCTGCAATTACGACTAACAAGGACATCAATGTTTAGGAGTCGAAGGATATCACACGACAAAGGGATTTATCATGACTGAAGTTATTTAGGTACATTAACCCGAACCTAATTTACAAAATCGTTAACACTCCGTTAAATAAAATATCCGTGACATGTTTGGAATATGACGGGTCCATAAACTGACCTCCGTGATGAGGGCCTCCACCAGGCGAGGGCAATATTAAAATGGATCGTTTGATTCGGCTGGTATGTTGTAGTTCCGGGGGTGATCGATCATATCTCATTATTTATTCCAAAGTATATTGCTTCCGCCATCCCGGCGTCTTCCTGCCCCCTTCTGTCCGCCAGTCACCGCCTGCCACGGCCTGCCTTACCATCCATCACTGTCAGCGGCTAATGCAGCCTTTGAGACGTAACAGACTTTACTTCGTGAACACAGGTTTACCGTGATGAAAACTATTTTGAAAGAATTACCACCGTTTGGACTAACATTGATATCAGCATGGCTGCTCCTGATTCTGATACTCAGTTCTGTCAACACGGTTATTGTCAAGTATTATAGAACGTATATACCCTTTGTAAGCCCGACCATAAATCGGTGTCGCGACTGTATCTTAAACGGTTAACACATAGTATATAGAAATTAGTCCCGAAATTTTCCGCAATATGTTTCATATATTATTTTTGATCAGGTTATACGTCTTTGTCTATCTTAAGCAGGAAATTCCCGCCAGTATTACAGCACCACAATCATTACTCTTACTACAGAAAATGAAATAGTGAAAAGCCAAAAATAAAAATCGTTCTGACAATAATTATTTGTATTCGTTTAAAAGAAAAAAAAAACTCTTTTCATAGGTGCATACACATGCCAATACAGCGTTTATTCCAAATAATAAGCAATGAAATAGAAAAGCAGATGGAAAATGCTGTTCATTTCAGTGGTTATTAGATAATATATTATGACAATATCATTGTAATTACTGTTATAATGACTTGACACTTATTTTTGAATTTTGACATGTTATTATTATTAATTTTATTTTGTTGACTTAAATTCTTTATCTCTCTTAAATTCCTAATTAATTCATGTTTAGTAATGAGTTCATTTAATTATTAAATGATAGTTTTATATTTATTTAATATTTTGCTAGCTACATATTATTTATGTTGAATAACTTGGATTGAGTAATATTTGTTGTTTCATTCACCACCAATTCAAATTCAGATAAATTACTCTACCCCATTATATTATAAAAAATCAACAAAGCGCCTAAAATAAATGAATAGCAAACAGATTCCATGTACCGGGGGGAAGGTTGGAGGGTGTGAGGGCCCCGAGTGAGGGGAGGAGAGGCTGGCACAAACAACTGTTGCTCTCCTTCCAGCCCAGTGCACTCCGGTGGCTGCCCATCATTTAGCCCATCAGTTTTACATAATTGTGGCATGTCACGTATTTATTTGCACAGGATCCGGGGTGGTGGCCGCGTGCCGCTCGTCTCGTCTGTCAGCGAGTTGCCATGGTAGCAGGGGTGGAATGAATACTGGCACCGACATGCATTAGATTTTGGGATTTCAAACCTCATGAAAACTAATAGGACACTACTGAGATATCGTGCTACGTTGATTTTAACCCTTTAAAGGCGTTTTTGTGTATCTCTGTGTTTAATCTCTCTATCTATACGATATAATGTACACTTTACTTTAAAAAAAGTATTTGTATATTAGACGTTTCGAAGACTACAGCAATAGCGGTCATGAGGACCAAAATCCCGTGCAATCAGTATTAAAAAAGCTAGTTTAATAAGTGAAATTCGCGTGCATTATTTAGTAAGTTCCGTGCAACGTTGCCCGATTATACTAAAATTTGTGGCCGATGTCCGGACCTAACATAAAAATGCAGACTGAAACAGCAACGGCAAGTCCACATGTGAAGCACAAAGCACCAGGGTGACATAAAAGCGAGCTATTGATTCAAACGTAGTGTTTACTCCATTAATTAGAACACTCGGCTGTATTTTTAGCGCGCCCGGCCCGGTGTCCATCCACCGGAACGGATTCATCAGCTCCGATTCTTTCAACTGCAACATGTTTATGTCGTCCTAGTCTAAAACTAAATTTGCACGACTGGAGGCTTTGGAAGATTTATTTAGACGACCAGTGAATCGCTTTTTGTAAGGAGTATAAAAACTGTTTTAGGGCTTTTGGAACCTACATCTGCTGTTTTTTTCTTTTGTAAATGTAAACATTCTTAAAGGTGAAATTGTGCATACACTTACATTTTTAACTTGAATATATTGTTTGCTTTTACGTATTTCAATTTGGTCTGAACGACAAAGAACATTTTTCAAAATATTTTGATATAAAATATGGATTCCATATGTTTTTTTATGACACAATTATGAGCACAGATTTTAACCGCCTTTTGCCTTTCACCCGCGACCTGCAACCGAAACATAGAATACATTTTAGCCGAGACACATTATCTCCACGAATACTCCGGCTGCACTCAGCCGGCCAGTCGCTTATCCCGAGCTGGCATTAAAATAGAAGTCGGCGGATATTCGTCGGAAGTCAGCAGCGGGATTATTTCCACGCTCGGCGCTCCGGGGATAAACCTTACAAAATCACCGTGGACGGCTATTTCGGCTGTTTAAAATGTATGTAATACTTACAGGTGAGTTTTATTGAAAATGGATTGGTTTAAATTGGAATAACGCAAACGTTCGCTTATCACTAAAGTTATTATTAGCTCAAAGCTGGTTCTCATTGCTTCTGTGTTTTGGAGGCATAAATTCGACATTGAATTAAGGCGAAGACTAACGTAAAGGCGGAAAATATTTCGAGATAAAATATCGAATATGTGCAATTTCAGAAAAAAGAAATCAATAGGAAGATAATTTTAGAAAAACATACAGAAAAAGTATAAATTCGAAGTATGTTGCAGTGGCGCGTTAATATTAAAATTATGTGACATTCCTTTTTTGAGCAGAGGCTATCTGGGATGAAGTAACTGATGATTGTAAGAGGTAGTGTCATGTTCCCCATTGCTGCCAAATCGGGCTTCGTGTGAGACTTCTGGCTCACACAATACCGGCCTATGCTGCAGCGTTTAGTGTAGCTTGGGAGTATCCAGATACTCCCAAGCTACACCAGTGGTCCATTGGGGCGGTTAGGGGAAAATAGTGCAATCCATCTGCTTAGCCTCTGGTTGTGCGTATGCGTATGGGCGTCGCTAGTCACTATAAGGCTTTACTGCTCGTTTGCCTCCGTATGATATTTAAAAAAAAAATACCATTCACTATATATATTAAAATGATCTGCTAAAGTAAAGCTGAATACCAGTATGAGTTATGGTGTCTCGCCTGTTAAATCGTTGTCTTGCTTTGTATTGCAAAAATGATTAAAAGCGGGCTTATAATGTATTAAAATATCATTATTTAATATTTATATATTATTATTTTAGAATGAAGTATCCCTTCGGTTATCAGAAGACAGAAACTAGTTATTAAGTCTTCTGGCAGCTTTACAGTTAACAGGCTCTCGGAGCGCCTGTTCCATGGATTCTTATATTCTCGAAACTTCTCACCCGGGGGTATTATATATTGGTTGAACAAAAAGCTTGCAAGTTCTAATTTGTCACCATCAGAGGAGGGAGATAAGGCCCCCGGGCTCCGAGATATAAATTATAATGCCTGATAAAAGCCTGGCTCCAGCGAGGGTATGTGAGGGATATTACGTCCGCAATATGTTGGGCTCGGTAATCCTGATCTGATTAGGTTTTACGGAGTGTCCAAAGGACAGACTCTTGTTATTACTAATATTTTCTTTTTCAGTTTTTATAAACGTATAAATTGAATCATGTGTCTCTTTCTATTATCTTAAAAGCAGTTTGCCCTTTTCCATATAACATATAATTAAAAAAACCCTAACCGGGCCACCTTTCAGTTTTTGATATATAATAAGTTAGAGAGACTTTTTGTAAAAAAATATTTTTCAGTGTTGTTCAATAGAGTAAATATCGTGAACCGGGATGTTCATATATTTGAGATGTAATTGGAGTAAATTATATTAACTCTGGACCGTTCGGCCGGTCAGTATAAACTTGGTGCATTTATGGAAAAGTCTGTCATAAAGCAATTTTAGTACAGCTATTAAAAGTTGATATATTGATTAACACTAACTGTAATTTAATTTCAATCTATATAATAACCATCTCTAATAAAAATTAACATTATTATCGCCGAGCAATGTAGACTGGAAAACTAATCATGGTCCTGATAAAGCAGTCAAAATTCAAAGGGAAGCTGCGGGCAATAGTAGTCAGTAATTTATTTAAGCTTATTCTGGCTACTAGCTAGGAATTCATAAACAGCCATAGCCTCGTGCGATTCTTCGAAGACATTGTGAAGTAATATTAAGCGCCATGTTGGGCCGCTCGACGCAAACTATCCGTACAATACAGAGACAATAACGCACAAGGATGTTAGTCAATTAATAACTCCCTCGAATTACATCAGAAGCGATCTCAGCGTTACGTGATATGGTTCAAAATGGTCTGCACGAGGAGCAATAAACCGCTGTCATTATCAAGTTATGCATATTGTAAAATTTGCTCTCATAAATATTTATGATAAAACGGTTGGGAGTTAATGAGGCGGGGCGACGGTCCTACACCAGGAGACGATAGAACCGAGGCGTTATTAACTTAATATCATACACAAACATCCCGTATTAGCTTCAACAGCCTTATAACCCTCGGAATATTATAGCCTGTCTCCTAGTGATTTATATCGAAATCCGAACCGCCATTTAGGAATGACAACGTAATAACGAACATACAAACATGCTCACTTTTGCATTTATAATGTACTTGCTGTTTTTGCCCGCGGTTTCGCCTGCCAATTTGACAAACTTGAAAGAAATTGGCGCGGTCCAACATATTATAAAAGCGTCAACTATATTATTGGTATAACAAAGGTATTATTTACTCGTAGTAACGTCTGAGATGAGATTGTTGATCGAGAACACACCCACTACTGATCGCACGGTGATACTGTAGAGTCTTCTTTAATACCTTTTAATGACTTGTAATTTAAACTTATATTATAAAGAGGTGATGTTAATGAGTTTTAAAAGCTATAGGGGGTAATTTTTGGCTCGACTAAACCGATTTCGAAAATTGATTTATCAATGAAAAGCTACGTTATTTGTAACATATGTTATAATTTATCTCCGTTCTCCCACGGGAATGTAAGGTACGCGGGTGAAACCGCGGGCGCTGCTAGCAACACGATTAACATCATCTAGATTCTAGATCATTAATAATATATCTAGCGTTGAAGCAAATAAAGTTGCTAATGATGAAACAAGGTCTCTTAAAATCGAGCAAATTCTTTATAATAAAACAACTTTTACGGATTTTATCGCGGTTTATTTAGTTTTTTACAAGGCCGACGTTTCGGATACTTTACAGCAACCATGGTCACGGGAGGACTGAGGTGTCAGATGTCCTTCTGTTACAAAAGTTATTCGAAACTACCCTATGATACAACAATATTTTTATTTAGTCTTATCTATGCAAAAGTTGCTAACTGAGTCTTTAGTCTGTGACATAATATTATTATGCTTGGATTTAGATTTTATTATTTTTATTATGGGATCCCAAGCAGATGGAAGTGGCCAGCCATCTTCTCTATTGAAATTAGGATGTTTTTTAATTTCAATAATAAATAAACCGCGATAAAATCCGTAAAAGTTGTTTTATTATAATGAGTGAAATTCGCGTTAACATAAGAAAACAATATCGAGCAAATTCTATTAGTTTCCTTGAATATAGCCTAGATAAAAATAGGGCCTACGTAATCGACCTGTAAAATCCCGAATATATTTCGCTTGAATAAGATTTATGTGAAAAATTCATCCCTACTTAGTGATCGGTTATCCTGACCTGATAAAAGGGTAGGCGATTCATTACCCGGGCCGGTATTCAGGGCCCGCGTCCGGTCGATCCGGTTCACCCGGTAAACGGCCGGATGAGGATTGCTCCGAGTGTGAATATCATAAAATATTTATTATTGGAAGGTGAAAGAGACTTGGGAGGGAATACCTTGATATACCTATCTCTTGATAGTTCATCAAACTACTTTTACAATTTTATGCAATCCTAGTACTTTTGTATATTATTATGTAGTATAAAACTTCTCAAAAAGGTAAGGTAAGGTAGTATAAGGTCTCTCTGAAAGAGGGAGAGAATAATTAATTATGAATGAATATGTGATGTTAAACAAAATCCTTTTAACATGTGTACCGAACGTCTTGGCGTTCATTGATAGAGGCAATAGGTCCCTCATTAGGCCAGATACAAGGTATTAATGATGACTTTTGAATGCCTCATTTGCATTTAAATTTATTGTAGCGTGCTAGTCGCAAAGGCGGATTGTGGTCGTATAGGGCGGATAACGTCGGCCTGACAAATGCCCGGCATCCGGTCACTGCCGGGTAAGTAATAGCCGGAGATGTCCGGGTGTAGCGGGTCTCATGTCTTTCAAATATCATCACGCTAAGAAATCTTTTAAAAGTGAACAATTTGATATTTCTAGTAATTTCTACTTCACATATTGTTTTTTATTGTAAAATGTAAGTATTTTAAGTCTTTTCAGCGGTTTATTAGTTATTTCCCTCTCCTGCGATGTCTGCAATGTTTATGAATTATGATCTTAAACACAACGAAACCGCACGTATATTTCAAACTAAACATGATTAATTCCTTGTCTCCTTTGTAAACGCTAGTAGCAGAAGCTGTGCAGGACTGTCCAGTGTCCCTCGCTGTTCTATTACCTGCAACAATATAATACTAATATTAATACACGGTAAGGAAGGAGGGATGGGGGGATGCTGCGGCTCATCTCCACATCTACACGAACACATCACAGCATTGCTGAATGCTGTGTCCGTGTAGCAGGACAGGAACAGCCGCTGTTATTACTGACATCATGTCTCAGGATGTTGTCTGGGCTAATTACAGTTAAACTTTTATATGTTCCTGGGTAAAGCAGACCACTTACCAGCAGGTGAGCAGTTCGCTCGGCTAACTAACATTAAAGGGGAATGCAATATACATGTCTTGATCAACCCAGTTTAAGGGGAAGACGTTTAATATTAATGAACAGCGATTAAATTCTTAACATATAATATTTACTCGTAAATATAATTTCTTTGACTTTTACAATAAACGCTCTACTTGAATTTAATCAAAAGAAAAAAAAAAATGCTCGCTAACATTAATACGTAAAAGGTCGTTTAATGTTTTGTGAATAACATTTGAATATATACATTACGGTACTCGAAATAAATAGGTGCTTAGAGTCGAGGGGAGGGAACGTTTTAAGATACCTTGAATGGTATTAGAGAGGTCGTGAGGTCGAGGTTGGGGTCGCAAAGGTAGCTGCTGCCATGACGACCAGCTTTCACTATTCCCAACTGCAAAGTCTCAGGACAATTTGTTTCCCTTTGAAATGTTTTGTAGTATTATAATTACTGTAATCTTGATGTTGTATTAATTGTCGATGTCTGTCTATATTGAAATTATCAACCTACTAATGTTGGAATCAGCCTCTACTTTGGTGTTCTTTCACATCTCATGCATAATATTATGTAATTTGCCAGACAGCTGTGCTACTCTAGCTAAATATGATAGAAAGAGTATTGCTCGTTTTCTGGCAGTGTACCTCTCGCTATTGTATTCAAAGTAAGTTAGCTTCGTGAATATATTATTGTTTGCATGTTATTTTTCATCCTATATTCTGACAAACTGGGATAGGAAGACACGATTAGTGAAAATTTCCGCGATAGATCTTTATTCTAAAAACGTGTCTAGATATATTTTTCTTTTTTGCTAATTATTCCGGAAACATATGAATTAGTTCTTCGAAATTTTCAGAATCAATGGTAATAGTACTTATTCAGGGTCTGTTTCACAATGTACCAGTAAAGTACCCTATAGCTATATGACACATAAATTAACTGACACATAAATCTTCTAGTTAGTCTTGATTGGGTTTCACCATCATCATCTTCCCTGTAAATTTATTTGGCAGATCCCAATTTGGCACTTACTGGTTAGTAGGCTTGGCAACCTCGCATTTCATAGTTCCATTTTACGTTACGTATTATATATGTTTTAGAAAAACATTCCATGTTGTAAATATACATGAAAATATGTTTTTATAATTTAATTGTATGTATCATACCATCTTTATACCTTTTATTTACATAGACCTTGTATATAATGTTATCCCTTAATTATTAAACGATCAAAACACAATTTAAATTATTTTGTATATTACTGTTACCGGAACGTCAAATTGTCAAATGTCGTGAAGCTGTCAACCGCGTATATATCTGTCAACTAATTTATCTGACAGATGAATTTGCTAATGGCCAGTTGATCCGACCTATAGTTTACAGGGAACTTTATTTGCCAGATATTGCTATATGTCAATTGTGAAACGGAAACGTTGTAGTTATGTGGTAAATATGTTGCAAATAGCTTAAATGGAACTTTATTAGGACATTGTGAAACAGACCCTTAGTGAAATGGGAAAAATCATGTTGCTTACTTGCTCGGTGTATTTTAACTGATTTATTTTATACTTTCGGGGTTTAACGCAACCGCCGCAACGCCATTGTGTTCATTTTCTTTGGTTTATATTTCTGCGCACGGAAGTACATTGTTATAATATATCGAAACTATATAAAATAGGTGGAGCAAGCGTGGATAAATATTTTCGCGTGTCCTCGACTTAGCGTTATTAAAGTTGAATATTACAAGAAAAAGTTCATAAGCTAAATAAATAATGCTCTCTGTTATTTTAATACGCTTTATTTACATAATTTTTAGTGAAATATATTCCCGTATAAATTGTTTAGCTGCCTTTATATTGTAATTTTGTTGGTAATGAAATGTTTTGAATACAAGCCTAGGCATTAGAGCCTGAATTGAATGTATAAATAAAATACACGCTTAAAAAGGACAATATTTCAGGAAAAAAATGTATTTACATCTCCCATGTAACCAAAAATAAGCGCATTTTTTTTCCTAAAAATCAATTTATAGGTTTTTTAAAATCCCAACGTAAAATTTGAAATTGGTAAATCTTGACCGTAAAAACACATCGTTAAAACATATTTAGCGAGTAATGATCGATGTCTAGTATACAGGGATAGTCAGGACCACGTTGACAGACTTAGCAATACTACTTAGCTTAAAATAGTTTTTCTATTTCTACTACAAGTGCGAAAATATAGGATACATGTTTCAATGTTTGTTCTGATACATGCGAAAACTTGATTCAACTTACCAGCAAATAACCATAATCAATGAATAAGCTGTCCAAATAACCATTATTAGCTTGCACACGTGTAAAACTTAAAACTCACTATCCAGTATTAGGACAAATATCTCTACTATTATAGGAAACAAGCTGCCACTAGTGGAAGGGGAAGTATTAAGGTGCGCAAATCCTCCCCACGAGGAGCTCATCCCGGCTGATCCTGGCGGGATATGAGCCGGTAATCCCCGCGCCGGGTATCGTCCCCCGGCCGCGGTAAACTACGATACTATCCAGGCTATCAGGGCCTCAATGACCGGTTTGAATGTGTCTTTCATTTTCTTAGCGCATCAACCATACAACACTTTTATGAGATACAAATGGTCTCTTACACTAATGTACGAGTATAAAGTTGAAGAGTTGGTTTCTCAGGAACTATTAGTCGGATTTGAAAGGTTCTTTTAGTTTGAGATATCCCATTTATCGAGTGAGGCTATGTTGCGGAAGCCGTCCATACATACTCCAACTTCATCATTAAGAAATTCCATTTTACAGTTCTTCTCCATTTCACAGGTGATTTTAATATTGCTGAGGATGCTGTTTAAGTGATTGAGCATTTTACTGAATTATCACTGACCCACTTCGGCTTCGATTTTATAACGGAATAGATACAACACTTGCTCCAAATATAATGTCAGTGGAGCCAACAGATGTTGTCCTGTACAACAGATACCCCCGTCCCCGAATACAACCGTTTAAGAGTAGTTCAGACACATACGCTCACGATAATTATAAAATACATGCATATATGTGACCACTGCACATAGTGACACATGTGACACATGTGACACTACACATGTGACATTTATATTTTAAACTCGCGATTTACTAAACACAAGATTTAGGTTAACGAGAGCATTGAATATATCCGTTACATAAGTTTTTCACTTCAACCGTACAAAAATCCTCTAAACTCTTTAAGCCGTACTAAATTCAAGGTTTCACTTTCTAAAATATATATCCTCCCGTAATGAGATACTAAAAAGTTTCAACTAAATTATTTACAAAAGTAAAATATAGTCTGAAACCGACTGACGCTATTTATATTTGGGCTCTAACCCGAATGTTAACGTCGAAGGTAGTCGAGGTGACGAGGTAGGCACTTTTATTTATTTTTTACTAATAAATAGATATTCCTTTTGGAACAGAGTTCATACGTCAATAAAAAGGTGTTTTGGAAATATCAGTTACCGCTTAATTAAAGAGGAACATTTTTGGATGCGGACAGCACAGGACCGATCATTGATCCTTGGGGGAGGCCTATGCCCAGCAGTGGGCGTCGATCGGCTGACATGATGATGATGATGATTTTTGATTTTAGCGTAACTAGGTCTGGTTTATATTCTGACTTTATGCTACTTCTAAAGATTTTATAGTTCAGGACAATCTAACAATTCTACAAGCCCGACGTCATATATACAGGTATACTTTATAGCAACCATGGTCACGGGAGTACTGAGGTGGCAGACCTCCTCCTGTTACAAAGTTATTCGAAACTATATGATACAACAATATTTTATTGAGTCCTATCTACGCAGAAGGCTAAGGAGTCTTTAGTCTGTGAAATATGATTTTACTATTTTTATTTTTATTTTATTACACATTTTTTTTACAATCATTTTTTTATTATTACAGGCACACAATATCTTACATCCATGCACAATATTTTTGAACATGAAAACAGCAAAAACAATTTTTCTTAATTGGAGCTCATTCTATTTTTAAAATGTATTGTATGCGCCTAATTAGTAAATATAAAACAAAGGAACTCAATCATAGGATTCCGTTTCCATATTCATTGCTTAACCAAGCAATTCTTGAAATTAATCAAATAATGTGTGTTAGTGCACACAGCCACACGGATCCACTAGCCAGCGGAGTATCTCGTCCACACTTCATTAGCCAAGCTGTAATGTGATTGGACGGCCACAATGACCACAGCGCCCATTGTCCCGTAATGGCTAACCATAGATTTACTGGCTCATAGAGGTCTTTTAAAAGATGATCTACAATAGTTCATTTTTTTCGATATATTTAGCCATCTGCATGCATATAAAATAGTTAACGGAATCAAGCGTTTATTTGAGGAAATCTATTAAGATATTAAATCATATATCAATTAGCGATTTCTTAAATTTATACCTGCTAGCTGTCGCATTTATAATATTAAGTAAGGACTAGCTGTTGCCCAGAGCTGCACCTACATAGTTTAACCCTTCCTCGATAAATGGGCTGTGTAACACTGAAAGAATCATTCATATCCGACCAGTAGTTCCTGAGATAAGCACGTTAAAACTAAGAAACTCTTCTCCTTTTTATATTAGTATTAGGATTATATTAATTTTGTATTTTTATATTAATTATCAGTCAAGTTATTTGACGATTACAAATCGCAGTCCACATCCGGAGGATACCCTGATGTGAGGGCGAAACGTGCTTGGTTTATGTGGTGGTGGACTTATACTGTGGTGGTAGTGCGTACGGGTGTACGCAATGCGCATATGCAGTGTGGGAAAGGAGGGCGATGCTATACTAATGCATATTGTACGCGGTGCTATATGTATACACTTACACATTTGCCGGAAAGACTGTTCGCGGGATAATTGCGAATTAATATATAATTTATGACACTTGAAATTATAATTTTGTATTAATAATCACGTACAATAACACCTTAGGGCGGAGAGCTGAATCCCTTACTAATTTATCTTAATCTGTTTTTAGCTATCACACCATAAGGGCCCGTGGGCCAATAACTTATGCGTTCGTATAATATATATATATCTATCTCGCTGTATCGTACCGTATACTATATTCTTTCTCGTTTGCACTGTCAACCTATAGTATACCAAATCTATGGCCTCTTTTCTCCTCATTCACGACATCGTTTCCCGTGTAACAATCGTGACATGATGGCATCAGCCGCCATCTTGGATAATATTTATAATGGCGGGAAATAATAATGACGCCATATTGTTTTACTATGTGCGATTAAGAGTAGGTATTAATGTATCAATCAAAATCAGTCTCAGATGATGTTATAGGAGAAAAATGAAGTGCAATTAGAACAATTTACACTTTTGATACTTTCTTTTCATGCCATGTGTCAGTCGAAGCCATGGTGACTATCGGCTCACGGAGACATCTGCATAAGCTGGTTATGCAGATACATTGTCCTCCTTTCCGTATCCTCCCATCCGGAAACTCTCAAACCGCATGAAAAGCCACAGCCGTCACTTTACGCCGGTATTATGAAAGGTAATGCAGCAATGACACTCGCAACATACTAAAACTTGTACTTCCAATCTTGGCACCGAGATTTACGTACGTGATACGTTGATACGTTCTTGCCCGGGTTTCCGGGACTGTTGGCCAGTTTCAGATGATGTCCGTGGGTGATGTTGACCGCTTGTCATTAACATTCTCGCCTAGCCTGTCTTAGGCTCCATTTGCAAGAGCGCTTTTTAAATCTTGCTTAGAAAATCCAATATCGCTTGATTAAAAAGCGACGCGCTTTAAAAACGCTGTCACGTGATCAAATGCATGGGTCATGGGTATACATTTATATCATTCAAACACTTTTTTAACGCTCTATAAAACGCTCGGTTGCGCAAACGGGGCCTTACTAACATAATATATTACAATTTGTTTTGATTTTAAATTATAGATGCAAAGTGTAGGAAGTAGGTTCGTACGTCAGATGGTTTATTACATACAGAGTATTAGAACTGTCACAAAAACAAGGTATTTGCGATTACCTCAAGAAACGGATAATACCGAGACACAATTACAAGAAGATTTATTAGATCGAGGATTTACGAGGGAACGGAGCGAGGTATAAAATCATTTGAGAGGCCCGCGTAATGGCGGCAAAGATTTTAATGTCACGTTATTATCGTCTTACCGTCGTCGTTCGCATTGTGTTTTAGCGATCACGCCTGGCGGACATGTCTCTATAATGCCCGAGTTATATTTAGAATAGAGATAAATATTTCATAACAATAGTGTGTATCATATTATTCATATTATGTTCTCAGAATGGGTGTAAACAGGTGTTTGAAAATGACCACATTTATTATATAGCAGTCTATTGTGACCACTTTCGAACACGACTTTGCCGTACTCCAAATGAAAATGGCATTAATAACTCTAAAAGTTTGTAAGTACTTATATTTTTGTATAAATGTAAACAACACTGTACCAAACGCAGATACTATTTACTATATTTAAAAAAATCAAAGCTTAACAAAAAAATAAAGTTTGTAGAAGAATTTACCCTTAAGTTACAAAAAACTTTCATTCATATTAATTTTAACCGGCTAATGTTAATACTCTGACATATAAACAGTTAAATCAAATTATATATTCACTGTGTCCATAATGAATCTATTTTAGAACAGTAATTATAATAATCTAACCGCACTATTCGTCATTAAAACATAGACAAAATTTATTACTGATCGATCGCACAGGTTTAATAAATAGTCATTATCCCCAATAATTCGTATCAGAGCGCATATTTAATTACGTCCAAAAGCCAATCAGCGCGGAGCACACGTCCGCACGCGCCGGTGTCTGCATCTGAATTAACTTCACGCGACAGTGGCGCCGCTAATTGGCGTTTCCACGCGTGTCGGCGAAGCTCGCTCGACCGGCACGTGATATGACAGATTTCATATCCGCTCTGAATTGCTTAATCCTCTGCTAATACAAACTTTACGTTTGCACATGCAACACTAAAATTGTGAAAATTACAAACTTCGTTTATTTGCTGATGGAGCTATCACAGAAATGTTAATTGGAAAAATTACAAAATATTCTAGCTCATCTAAAAGGGCTTGCCTGATAAACTTAAAAAATACATAGTTTATAATGCAAGCCAATTTACGGTCGAAATCTTTATTAAAGGATGGTAGCATTTTAGATTATCCATTAGTCATTCATTACCTATGTCCTATATTAAGGTTTGGATGGTTGCTGGCCTTTCAAATAGCTTGTCCTTTTCTTGCAGATACCTAAGTCTTATCTAAGGGTCTTTGGTGCCTTCCTCTAAACGTCGTTATAGCGATGTTTATCATAACAGACGTTTAACATAATCTTTAAAAGATTGCCTAAAACCCAATTTTGAATTGATATCCTTTTCGATGTGAAACCACGCACTACAATGAAGTCGTTTCTATTAACAATTCATTGCTATGTATATAAAAAACATTCCTTTGTGTATGTCTTCTATTGCCAAATATTTTGTTTGTATAAAACTCTAAGTCTAATAACGTACAATATGTTCCTGGTATTCTTTTGATTCTAAAACTGTTTGTATATTGAATAAAAAAAACATTAGTCTATAAATATCGTTAAGAAAACCAATCGCCAAATGATTAAATATCTGTCAAACTAAAGAAATGAACTCCAACATACTCAGTTATCTCTGATTTAAAGTATTTGTAAAACTTCAGAGGAGGTAATTTCCGGTCCCCTGACGTGAAAGCTATCCGATATTACGCTGAGAACATATCCGGGATTTAAACTTCCGACAAACATTTATTTTAGCTGAAAGTTTTTCTTATAAAAACGTTTTATTAATGCAATTATTACTTCTTTTTTAAGACTTTTGATGTTTAAATTTCAAATTATCTAACATAAAATTTAGTTTGGAATTTTATATTTGCTTTACATTAAAGTCTATATTATGTTACTGCTACAGATAAAAGTACATTGTTTGTAGAAAAGAACCCATAAGCCTAACATTACATGGACGGTAAAACAGAAAAGCTTGTTTAGAATCTATACAAAAAATTAATTAACAATATAAATGGTAAACAAAAAAGGTCCCGGCCTTGCGGCACCCCCACGTTACACGGCAGTGCTTTTAACAGGGACGTGAGCTTTGTGAGCTTTGTGAGCAAATGTCTTTTAATTAAAGCCGAATATAATTACAAAAGGACTTTACATGTCCCCGCCCGACAAAGCGCCGTGTCGTACGGAAATGCTTGTATGAATGAGCAGCATTGTTTTGTAAACGTCTAACTGAAATCCAATGCGGCAACACACTTGGTAAGTTCGTTTTACTGGATGTTCCATCCAATAGTATCAACCTAGAATATTTCCTACTGGCTATTGAATAGCTTATGCAGATATGAAGGTAAACCTTTAATTTATTAAAACTATTTAAATTATTTGTTGATGCCGTGAACGAGAAATTTATACATAGTGTAAAAATATCGAGTGCCGCGAAACAAAAAAAAATCATTTTAAATACCCCTTTGTAAGTAGTTTTAGTAATGAAAATAACCATGTTAATTTAAATTCTAACCTTTAATTTGTTTTGAAATATATACATCAGGAATTAAATTTGGTTGTCGCTTGGGTGGCTCGTTAATATGGCTCAACGTTCGTTATAATTTTGAAATTGCGGTCACGATATTATTAATGATATAATTATCTCATTAGGCGTCCATTATCCAAATGGGACGAAAACGTTTAATTGCTGATTTTATGAATAAATAAATTCGTATATATTTTCTTGTATTAACGTAGGATGAACTACTATACCGTCATCATTTATTTATCAATACTAGTATAATATGTATTGACAGATCATGTGCAAGTACGCGGTAAGTAAAAACATAGTAGGTACGCGGATACGTTAGAGGGAGACACATCTATAAGACCATTTTACATACACGCTAATGGACCACAGGGCGCAAAATACATACTATTATATGTATTTGTTGTGGCCTGAATATAGCTGCATATAGGTTAAACGAGCAGCCAAATGAGGTTCCCTGACCAGGACGTGCCTCGCCAAAGATAAGCGCATGCACTGCCTCACATAAGAGTATATCTAAGCTCGCGCTAAACGTCAGTTTTTGTCGATGCGAATAAGCACACACTAAACTGATTGCTTGGCTTAGCGTCACCGTAGCTTGGCCTTAGGGAGCGCTTGGTCGACCCATGCAAGATATTTACAGGCCGAGGCAGCCTCGCGTTCCACCGCAAACGTCCGAGACTGCCTCATGAGGCTGCTCGATCGGTCAGTACGCGGCTAATGGAAAATATCCTAAAATTGTTTATTATATAAACGAACGGCTTGAAGTCTCCTTTTATAATACACTGATGATATGTGAGATACTAAACCTATGATCACAGCTTTCCGTTCTCCCAATATTGTATCTCACAAATAGTACTCCGCACATGACAAACACGATAAGCCGGAGGGAGAGTTCCAATTGAGGGCCGATTAATTATCTGGAGGATGAGGGATCCATTTACGATGTTGTTAGAGCGCCCTTTATGGCCATATTTATAAATACATACACTAGCAAACCCAATTACGGAATCCTCATGTGCTGTGTGAAAGAGGATTTTCGTTTTCATTAGACAATACAATTATCTTGATTTATTAGGGAATAAATGCGTATGTTTTTTATGTTTGTGGGATAAACTTACTTACTCAATGGGAGATATTGAACACTTACTTTTAAGCGAGTGTGAGTGAGTGAACATGCATTTATAAAAACTAATGGCGGTTGTATAGTGTCCCCGAGGCAGTCCGAGGCAGAGTGAGCGCGAGAGATGTCTATCGCCCGCCTCGGCCTGCCATGTATATATTACTAGCGGTCCGTCTCGGCTTTGCCCTCGACCGAGGGTATTAAGTAGCAATATGGTTTTATCCTGTTTCGACGCGCTACCCGCTTGAACTATCAGACGTATTAAAAAAAATGCATTTGACACAAAGGTTCTAAAGGTTCTATTTGACATAAAGGTTATTGGAGGAAAGTCCATTTTACCTATATCGGAGTGGGTGTGGGGTGGCAAACCACGAGGGACTTAGAAAATGAGAAAATTGAAAACAGGTACGCAAAGCTTCTATTTATTAAAGAACATACTCAAATAAACAGAAATAAATAAAATGTTTGCAATAGTAATGCAAAGTGTCCATAGATATTATAAGTGATAATTTACGTTGGATAAAGATGAATAGGGGATTATTGAAAGGTTATTCGCTACGACTCCATCTCACCCAGAATATACGTCTCTTTTATATATCTTTTTGATATTGCAGGGAAATTCTTTATAGATATAGCCAGGATATTCGGGTAGATCGTGATTCTATATAGGGCTGGTATATATTCTATAACGACTTCTTCTTCAGCCGCTTTCTGAGGGTCCCAGATCTGCCGGCAACGGGATCACCTCGGAAATGTTTTGTACCTAGCATATAGCCGACACTACACGAAATATAAGCTGGCTCAAGCGGCAGTGGGCCAATCACTTACGCCGACAAGCTGATGGTCAGTAATATACGAGATTTGTTGTTCGGAGAATCCATCAACTAGAAGCGCTGACTATTGAAAATCCACGAGCAGAGCAAATTTAGCTCAATGTTTACAGTTAACAGTGGTTTTGATATGAGTTCTGACTGTAACATATAAAACTTAACTTTTGTAGGTTTATAAGGAACTAATTATGTATTATAATATTTATGTATTATAATATAAGGACCTGTTCCACAATCTCCAGCTAAGTTCCCAATAGGCTAGAGGCAACATATTTGACAGATACTCCATACTCTATCTGTCAAATATGTTGCCGATAGTCTATTATTGGGAACATAACTGGAGATTGTGAAACAGGCCCTAAATATATAATTATATTGGTCCTTTTAAGTAAATACCGATTACATTTTATAAAAAATGTTTCCTAAGTTAGATACTCGGCTTCGCTACAAGAGCTATACGAGCTATACGAGCTATACGAGCTATACGAGCTATACGAGCTATACGAGCTATACGAGCTATACGAGCTATACGAGCTATACGAGCTACACGAGCTACACGAGCTAGCGCTAGTTATTATAAAATAAGAAGACAATAAATTCAGCTTACGACAACATTCCGTAGAGCGGGCGCGGGCCGACTCTAATAATTCATTACAACTATATTTACGTACCGTTATCTATGATGTACTCGTATGAGGCTGGAGTATCGTTTTATTAATACAACCAGATCTGCTCGGGCCATAGCCGTAACATTATACTTTTTAGACATTATTAAACTGGAATATAAGTTTATCTTCTAATTATGGAACCAAAGATAATAGCAGGCATAGGAATCGTCGACACAAGTGAAAATATAACTTAGATTTATGAATTTATGTCACATGTCATATTGAAAGCGTGCAGCGATGGTGACGCGAGTTCACCAATAATCGAAAGGCTTAATTTATTGTCTTAACGTTACAAAATTTTGAGAAAAGAAACAAAGAATTATGATAAAAATACGTTTTTGTATGATAGTTCTCTATATTTTTAATTATCTCTCATCTCCTAGTACCAGACACAATGGTGGCCCGTGGCATACACAGGTGACAGTAATAACAGCCACCTTTGATGCCACAAGAGTAAATGACGTCTGTCGTTTTAATAAAAGTCCTAGTACATCTAAAGTTTACTTTTACATTAATGAGTAAAATTCGTGAATAATGAAAACAGCCTGTTATGAGCGCAACCTCTTTATATATTCATAAACATTAAATTCAGTCCAAGCAATTCTACGATATGGCAATACACTTAACCGAGGCGTTTTTAATTTAGCTGAATGTGCGAGTGTTTGAATGTGGGCACATTATAATAATACATATTCAAGCGCGCTACAAGACGCGCATCTATTATAGCGTAATGGATGCGACACATTTTAACATTCTCCAAAATATATTCACGTGAATTATAATTTGAGACACGAAAGATGGTTGAGACTTGAGAGTATGCAATTTTTTAAACTTAAAATTTACATCGAAAAATAGTAGTTTCCTTTCAAATTGGAATATGGAATAGCTCAGCATTAGTCCTATACGAGAGTAGATGTGACTTTTATAAAAAGAGTTTAAAAAAGATGGCAGTGAAAACTCATAGCTCAGGGCGAGTTGCATCGACCGATTTTAACGAATATGTAACCGTCAAAAATGGCAGTAACGAACGTTAGTGACCAAAGAGCGTTGTTTTTAACAGACGGTAAAATTTAACGACTTCTCTTACGTTAACAGATGGTTTGAAAACACCGGCCCTTAGAATTATGACATATATTATGGTAGTAATTATGACATATATGTAATCTGTACGACTGAAAATACTTCTAAAATTGTATGCTAACAGTTTATTGATCCATATATTTATTAATTATTTGTACAAAAAGTAGGCCAGTCCCAAGAGACTCGTCAGAGAGGTTCCGAACAATGAGCGCGACAGCCGCTGACGGCCAGCCTGAGCCAGTCGCGTCGGTAATTGTTCGCATCACAAAGGACGCCGCCGAGTATCGCGTAACAAATGGTGCGGCCGACAATACCGCGCGAGATGAATCGCCAGACATTGTCACCAGTGACATATCACAATACACGAAGGATCACTGACGGGAAATGACAAGCGGGTGTAAAAAGGGCTTATTTTACAAGTTAAAAACCAGCATCTGGTACGTTCGAAATGTAAAAGTGTACGTGGTTACGGACAGCGCTACAACGATACGTAGCAATACATTAAACTTCACCCACTGAGTGCTATTTTTAAAACTATTATATTACTAAAAAACTAAATTAATGTGAGTCTAAGGCTAAGACCTTACGAAGTGGTTTCTACCCGCTTTCGTCCCGGTGTTCAATCCTCTGATTGAATGTATTGCAGATAATGCAATATGTTAAAAATTAAAACACAACTGTCATTTCAAGACGCGTTTTCCGCCCGCGACGTGCGCGGATTCCGTTACACAACCAGTAGACTCGCGATGGCGGGTGCCGGTAGGTTTGCCGACGATGATGTTAACCGCGACATCTCCTCGGTTCGAAAACAAAACCGCAGCTCCGCTCCGCTGTTGACGGGGCGATAAGTCGTTTCATGAGTTCTGAGCTTAATATAGTTATGACGGGTAGCGCTGCTACGCTATCGTAGCACTGCTACGGTGTTGTAGCACTGCTACGGCGCCGTATGCGCGCTACACGCGGGGTGGCGTACCGTACCCGTAAACCGTACCGTAACCGTAACCGACGTAAACCGTAGTTAGCATCATATTTTGTTTACTCTTACATCGGTATTCAAGAAGCGTACTTGGCTAAGTAATGAAACAACACTATGCAAATAAGCTACTAATTATGCGCTCCAGGTGTAAATAGTTGGGTTTGACAGGCGTTACAGTGGCTGATTTCATCTAAGTATTGTCTATGAATTGGTATAAATAACCCTATGCGTTCGGGAGTACTGTAATACCTCATAATATTGTTTGTGAATACGGGTGATTTCGCCCTAATTACCTATACAACTCTCTCTTTTATTTCTATAATGCATCTTTATTTTTTGTTACGTTTGTGCCAAAACTCCTACATTAATAAATATACATACTCTTATTAAATAACTTGACATTAACTGATTTAATTTGTCTAACTTACGAGTTAACCCTACATCATCTTTAAAATATTAAACTATAACATCCTTGAAACGGGCTTATTCTATGGTTATCATAACATCGTTATGGCTGTGTTAACTTCATATCCCACAAATCGAGTTACGCTGTGACTTTGTCAAGTAATTGTTTTCATGTCAAAGTAATAACCATAATGTAGTTACTTAGAGCTACAATATTCTCTTATTTTGCATTTTTATGATAAAAGTTAACATGACACTATATCATGTCATTGAGTGAAACAAGTTTTTGAATATTAGTAGAGTACGCCGCGCGCGTCACTTCTACTTTCTAGTCACCCGTCCACGTTATGATGGCCGCATCCCTTTCACTCATCAGGCTACGATCGTCGTCTATTAAATACACAAAAAGATACCATAAAAAACATATTTGCTTTACACACTTTATACTATAATGGGACAGCATATGGTATGGCGATGACGACGAGGCGAAGCGATGGCATTTTTATAATCTGACAGCATGGACAAAAACAATACACCACGTACCTATATTAAACTTCGCAGTCAGACGGGAATATTATGTAATATCTAGTAACCGGGGTATCATGGTGGGTCCCACGGGAATAACTCTTTATCCGGGATACATAACAAAATCTATCCAATACAGGAATCAACGTTTCCGCGAGGGAGACCATGTTTTTTTATTTCCCGCGGGAAATCTTAATTTTCTGGGGAAAATGTAAGTGGCTGCTTGATTTCTCGATGATATCTCGGCGCATTGTACCGAAACGGGAATAGTTTTTAATCTCCTGGGCTTTTCCGTTTTGTTTTTTGGGTTCCGTACATCAAAAGGTAACGTAACGTACCTTGAAAATTTAACTTTAAACCAGGCAATGAACGCAGTAAAAACATGTATATAAAATTTTTGATTTTTGCGAGAACTTGTATGTAGGTATTAAAATTATTTATCTTAATTTTCAAATAATTTAATTTTTTGAAATTTTACGTTTACATGCTGCTAAGTTCTTGCTTTTTTAATAACGATTCTAGGTCATCTTCATATGGATCTTGGCTTAAAAACCTATACGGTAGTTTCCTTTGACATAGAATCACAATATTTGGCAATAATCAAAAATTTGAAAATTAAAGGGTATTTTGTATGATGGTACATAATCCTTCTCGCACGAGTCTGACTCGCACTTTTTCGACCCATTTTTTGGGTAACAATATAAGTGAATATCAAATATGAGACGACGAACGACGACCAAATCATAATGAAGACGGCTTCAAATTTATGGAAAAAAGGTCTTGAGGGTTGGACGTACTATACACTAGTCGCTTAGACATGCTGTGCTATGGGCTGTTGAAATAACAAAAAATATATATATTTGTTAAAAAGCAATAAAATTTTAATCTTGACGAGAGCCCACCGTAGCTAACAATAGCTAAAAGCAATCTAGGTTACTTTGTAAGTAAAAAACGTTTTAAGGGTAGACAATAACAAAGACCAAAACCGTAACTAAAGTTTATGATGTTTCGTTTATAGAATACCTACACCATTGCTGGTAATAGTGGATATACAACGTGAAGTTTGGATGTTTGTGGCCCGATCACGTCAGACACACTGAACCGATGGGGTTGAGGTTCTGAACTAGATACACGATAAGTCCACTCAAGAAAAAAATCTAACGCAGTCCCCAAAGAGTATTACCAATTAGTAATTGTAATATTTGAAATAGAAGCATCTAACACGTCTGTGCGCCCGAAATTGCGAGCAACTGATAGTAGCTCTATCAAAGGATTCTCTTAAGACTTACATTCCTCTTGTTTGGGATATCTCACAGCCACCGCGGGCTCGCGGGGGGATGACAGAGGTGAGATTCTATTACAATCACTCTAATTTGCGTAAACCATAAACAAAAATTAATATATTATAATAATAATAATATCTATGGACGCTTTTACACCACGTCAATCTGGTCCCGTGCTAAGTACTCGAAGAGACTTGTGTTACGGGTACCAGACAACGGAAATACATATATTTAATACTTTTTATATTAATACTTATATTTAAAAATTTTATTATATAATACATATATTTAATACACATCCATGACCCAGGAACAAATAAACTTTTTTTTTTTGTTCCCTGGCGAGATTCGAACCCGCTACCTCCGGCTTGTGCGCCAACGCGCTAACCACTGCGCCACGGAGGTCGTCAGTATTGAGGGAGGCCTATGTTCAGCAGTGGACAGATAAGGGCTGATGATGATGATGGTATATAAAAATATGGATGTTCTTATACGCTAATACAATAGAATCTCAGACAACGTTCAGTACTTATAGTCTAAAAAAAATTATAAATTATATATTAAATATAGTTTGTGTGGTTTACCACCTTATCCTTTAGGATAAAGTATGAGATGAATGATGATAAGAGATGAAAGACACAAAATAATAAACCAAACAATGGAAGACACCCAAGGCAATTTAGCATAACATGTAAAATTTGTTTCGCCGGTTGTTCTCAGTGGGCTTGCTTTGGAACCGGTGGTAGACTCAATTGACGTTCAAAAAGATACTTTGGTGGTAATATTTTGAATAACAAAATGATTTTGATTGTGAATGACGTATCGTTGGATGTTTGTATAAATATATGTACAACTAGCTGTTGCCCGCAGCTTCGCCTGCGTTAACTAAGATTTACAACGGCATCTTAGCAGGATGATATATCTTTACCGATAAATGGGCTATCGAACACTGAATTGTTTCATTAAAATCCGACCGATAGTTCCTGAGATTTGCGCGTTCAAATAAACAAACTCTTTAGATTCATATCTTAAGGATTAAAAGCATGAGTAAAATAAACTCGTTTTAATGTAGTCCAAAAAAATCAAAATTTCTGAATAAAATATGGCTGTTGTGCCTTACTCGAAATAGATAGGTATAGTGTGTCGTGTACAATGTACTATGCACACGGCGTAGACTACACTTTACACAATCCCATTAGATAATTAGTTCTCGCTCATCTGACATCGTTATTAGTACAGACTACAAAACGCCCTCTCTCTCCGCCCGCGTCGTTATCTATAATCGAAGCACTCGACACTAGCATAAAATTTTCCTACCAAATTAACAGCAAATTGGGTTATTATACGCCGGGCGAAGATACTATCAATTCAGACTCTCCTCTTTTTTGTAAATGAAGTCTAATAATAATATGTTTAATGCAAATGTAATTTAATAATATTATGGTAATCTCATTTAGATATTTAATTTAAAATAATTAAATCACAAAATATTAAATTAAAAATCTCATTGAGTCCTGTATTATCGGCCGGCGCAATGGTTCAGTGGTCGATCTCCCAAATTATATCTCAGGTTTAGCTCCGAGTTCACTTATAAATCTCAAAGTATATTGAAATAATAAAACCTCCTCATCATTACAGCCATCTGGCATGTCTGGCACGTTTGCCAAACTAACGAATATCCAGACTGGATAGACAGCATAATATTTCATACGGTAGCTCGCTACGTGCCTCGATATTCCGGTGTTGTGTTGGTTGCGAGGACCTTGTACGCTCGTTACTGGTTTATTCAGTTTCAATCGAGAACGTTCCGCGGACAAATTCAAAAATTGCTGCAGGTTTTCGGAAGTGTGTGTGTCCCTATATTTCACTTTGCAGCCAAAACTACGCATCGCAAACGTTCAATGGTTGTATGTGGTAATAGGTACAAGGTTTGAGGTTAAAAATCGATAGTTTTTAAGGATGTAGAAGATACGGAGGTTAAAAAAACATGTCAACCTTAAATTAACTTTAAAAATATAATTGTCTTAAATGGTCTTAATTGTTTTAGAAATTTGTAGAATGATCTAGAAAGCTTTAATATGTAATACCAATATTCTGATCGATCGAAAATGTTCTAGAAAATTCTAGAATAAATTAGAGATTACTAATTTTAGCCTATGTTACTCTTGGATAATGTAGGTTTCGAATGGTGAAAGAATTTTTGAAATCGGTCCAGTACTTTTTGAGCCTATTCATTACAAACATACAAAAATAGGTACAAATCTTTCGAAACTCTTTATAATATAAGTGTAGATAAAGGAATACATACAACTAACAACAATATGATTATCACCTGATTCCCCACGAGAAGCCGTGCCCGGCGCCACGTCACTGTCACCATGTAACAACACAAACAACAAACACTATAATATATACTCGTAACATCCTAACGTTCTTTCTTAGCTTAGTAAGTGTCATTGACAATGCAATGCGCGGACTAAAACACAAATATCAGTCAGTAGCGCCCGGGTTCCAGGTTCGTCAGGGCCTCGACTTTCTTACCCTAAAAGTATAGTCGGGTATTTAGCGGCCAACAATAACCTCGACGGGAGCGTTAATTCCACCTGCTCCGCCATTACCCCCACAACAAAAGCGCTTAATTACTGTGTAGAATGCAGATAGGGCTGTCGGAGGCGAGCCAAAATATTCAGGGGTGAATTATTACACTAGAACTAGTTCTACTGAATACAAAGAAATGAATTAGTATTATAGTGAGTAAAAGTAAAGTATATACGTCCCACTGATAGGCACGGGTCGCCTCCTCGAAATCAGGCGAGGAGAATATTGGGCCATAGTTCAGAATTCAAACACTCTTAATCTCATCAGGCATGCACGACGTGTTCTTTGACCGCTGAGCATCCGATGGTCTCGTGTTCAGGTGTTATTGGGAAAAACCCTTTTAAGGCACCATCGAACCCGGACGTGTTATTCAAGAGGCCGAGCCCACAGCCACCGGGCCACCGTCGCCTATAGCGTGTACACTATCATAATGCATGCCGTAGTGTTAGTAATCTAAAGGCGAGGTCTCTGTATGGATCTACATGGGAGGCAAGGCTGACGAGGCAAACTAACTGCGAATGCTGATTTAAATTTATGATATATTGTTTTCTTATGTTTACGCGAATTTCACTCATTATAATGAAACAGCTTTTACGTTTATACTTTACAGCAACCATGGGCACGGGAGGACAAAATATTGTTGTATCATAGGGTAGTTTCGAATAACTTTGTAACAGTAGGACATCTGACACCTCAGTCCTCCCGTGACCATGGTTGCTGTAAAGTATCCGAAACGTCGGGCTCATAAAAAACTAAATAAACCGCGATAAAATCCGTAAAAGATGTTTCAATTTATGATATTATGTGCTTTCCAAAACACGATAAAACTGTCTCACCAAAGAACTCACTTGTGTCTAGTGATTTCTTCTATATCTTAAGCAGCCTCCCGCAGTTTTACCCGCGTACTTCCCATTTCCGTTAGATTACGGGGATAAATTATAGCCTGTGTTATTCTGATGTATAAATTTTATTATTGTAAAGTTTCATTAAAATCCATTCAGTAGTTTTTACATGAAATAGTAAAAACATCCATTCAGTCTTACAAACTTTTGCGTTTATAATATTAGTAGGACATTAGTAGGACGTTCCTTAGTAGACTTGCCAAGTTAGTTAGCCAAGTAGTAACTACGACCTAGGCAAATGTTTATCAGCCCTGCGCGGTAATTGGTGCCGGTAGTGAAACTGTAAGCGGCTTGCATAACACGCCGCGCGCGGGTTAACGGAGCTGCTGTTGATAACTATAGACTGTACTGTATACTGCTAAACACCAGCACCCGGGTATCAGGGGAACAGACAAGCGCCGAGCAACGAGATATCTCAATTGATAAAAATCCCAGCTGTTAAAAATTATAATATTTTTTAAAATTATAGAAAAATAATCATTTTTACTATTAAATCTCTCTATTAAATCTAAAGCGTGATAATGCCTCGGTATTCATTTTAATTTCGCTAACAATAATAAGCATAGTTAAGCCGAAATATCGTCCGTCGCTTAAAAATCCGTTTGCGCCCTTTTCTATAAAAAATAAAAATAGCAAGCGTATTATTAAAATGATATATATAGCAATATCATCAACTCATATTATGTCGCACTGCTGGGCACAGGTCTCCTCCTCGAAATCAGGCGAGGAGGGTAATGAGCCATATATGCTCTAGGGAGACTACCGATCGGGATAAACTTTACACACCTTTAAAGATTTTTAATTTCATCAGGCTTACAGGATTCCTCATGTTTCCTTTACTGAAGGATATGCGAGTATTTCTATACGGTCACGTTACAGGTACCTTTTAATTAATTTTTCGATAGAATAGATAAATCAATAAATATCATCCAACATTTACACCATGTTAACCTAGCCCCGTGGTAAGCTTTACGAGATTATTACGGGTCACACGCGCGCGTACGAAACGGAAACAAATATATAAATACATTGTACACGACACACGCCCATGACCCGGGGAAGACTTCTATACAGATTATCTGCACTTCACGAGATTCGAACCTGGCCAGGACCTACATGTGAGGGCAGTCCCCCTATTGTGGAGAATCTGGTCTTGCCGTGACCAGTCCGTCGCTGAGGCTTTCCCGACTCCCGTCGCCTGTAGATCCGGGTCCTCGGATGGCGTCTGAAGGCTAACGTAATGGTTTTAGTGGGGTAGTGCACCCAATGCGAATCCCCACACACGCCAGCGCGCCTACCCAAATCCCTGGTAGGGTCCGAAAATGATTTCCGCTGCGTCATACAAAAAATTACCTACATGTGAAACGCTGTTACGATTCGTAACTTTTCGTAACTTACGAAACAAAATGTGACTGTATTGTTGTATCTATCTTGTACACTCATAATATTATGTGCGGTATTCAAAACAGTCTGACGTAACATGCATATAATATATTTTGAGAGTATGCTTGTGTGCGTGTGAATGTGAATGAGTGTGTGTGTGTGTGTAATATTGAGATAGGTCGGGGTCTGGCGGGGCTGAGGAGTATCGGCATTGCGGTATTAGATTTAAACGCGACGCAGAAATACATCTTACTGCTCTTCGATAAAACCAATTTGGAATGTCCAGAAGAGGAAAGGTCTTTAAAAATCTACAAAGCTATAAATCTGCAAAACATAATATATTTACACAAAAGTTTCGTATGGCGTTATTTATTCCCCACTAACCCCGACGGTACTGAACCGTATTTAATGAAATTTTAGGAAACAACAAAATGTATTTAAGCACTTTATTTTATATCAAAACTAGCTGTCCCGACAGACTTCGTTCTGCTAAAATCGCTATTAAAAAATAGGGGTTAATCGTAGAGGGGTGAAAATTTAGGGTTGTATGTATTTCTGTATGTTGTATCATAAAAAAATAGAAATTAAAGATTTTGTCTAAAAAATTAAAAAAAAATTTAGGGGTGGACTACCCCTAACATTTAGGGGGATGAAAAATAGATGTTGGCCGATTCTCAGACCTACTGAATATGCATATAAAATTTCATAAAGATCGGTCAAGCCGTTTCGGAGGAGTACGGTAACTAACATTGTGACAGGGAAATTTTATATATTAGATAATCTCTCCCGTTGAAAACCTTTAGTTTGATAACAATGGTAATTAAAGAATACACTGTATATGTATATTATATTGTTACTGTATAAGCCGTGAAATGAGCTCGCTATTTCATTCGACACTCCGCCTGTCTCGATAAGACAGAAGACAAGATAATTGCATTAGAATCGATAGCGTTCTAATATCGTTTGAATATTCAGTACTTTATGAGTAGATTCGCTATAATACATGTATGATAGAATAACGAAACTCAGGAGAGAATTCCACATAAATACGAAGTTGGAATAACTTGAGGATGTTTTTTTTATAAATGTTTTCCATTTCCAACTCGCATATTCCTGGAAATGACTGGAAGTTGGATAAACTTGATAAGCGTTGCTGTTGTCATGAATAAATGCATGAGGCTCCCCGCCCCCCTCCTGCCACGGGAGTGCGAGCGACTTCTGCTCATCGGGTTAATTAAAGACAACCGCTATTACTGCGCCGAGCTAAAACTATTTTCTAATGGCTGTTAACTTAATTGTCATGTGACTCTAGAATCGGGGTTTATTTTAAAAGGGCTTAGTTCTCGAGACAGAAACAATCAGAATATTTGTTTATTCATAACGATCATTCTAACTCTAGGCGTGTTAGGGTTACCGTCTTAACTTGTGAGTCGTGACATTCATACACGAAGGTAACGAGCTTTCAATGAACATTGCGCTCGGGACGCACGGGAAGTCGCTGATCATGATTGTTGTAGTCACACATTAAGCATGATAGCAGACGATTACGTCACCCGAGGCTTCAGTCAAATCACACGCGAACTCCATTTACACGGGATACGGAACCACACACCTACCAAATTGGAATTCAACATTTCGTAAATGGCAACACAGCGTCGAATTACTTTCAACACAATTCGGATAAAACTGTTTATTTGGAGATATCGTAAGTACTGCGAAGGTAGTTCGTTCAGTAAATTTGTTTTGGGCTTCCAAAGGAAATATTAAACATTATAAGATCCCGTATCCTTACTAGCGTACATCATCATCATCATCACCCTTTATCCGTTCACTGCTGAATATAGGTCTCCCTTCATGAATACCAAGATCATTAAAGTATCAACCCTTATATGTCCCACTGCTGGGCACGGGTCTCCTACCTCGAAATCAGGCGAGGAGGGTAATGAGCCAATAGTCCACCGCGCTAGCCCAGTGCGGATTGGTGAAGTTCACATACCTGCAAAGACTTTCAATCTCATCAGGCATGCAGGTTTCCTCACGATGTTTTCCTTCACCGGTGAGCGAACGATGGTCTCGTGTGCACTTAGAAATTTAGAAAAACCCATTTCAAGGCACACACGGACGGGTCAGGATCGAACCCGGAATCCCTCGCCTAAGAGGCCGAGTCCGTCCACCACTGGACCACCGTCTGTCTCACCAAGACCAATGCATTGCCACAATGATACTCCATACGTCTTGGGAATAAAAAAACAACATATTCATTTCAAAAAAAAGCCCAACACATCTTTACAAGCGCTCACGTGTTTTATATATTATTTGGAAAAGCGAAATGACAGTCGTGCCACCTGACCGTAAGTGCTAGTCGCACATGAAAATAAACAGGCATTCACGCGTTGAATTCGTTACTCGAAGTAGCTGGACGGCGGTATCCCAACCATCTCCCACCAGCAAATGGAGAGCGTGGTTTCGCGTGTCTGTTAACTGATCGACCGCTCGATGGAACAGCTATCTTCATCTGGTTACGGGCTTCATCTCACACCGTCATGATACCACCAGATGGATGCGTATTAATAAAAACACAAAGAATATAAAATATAGAGCCCGTCATTTAGCATCTGCTTCCTTCATTATATTAATTGGTAAAACAACGCCTCTGCTAACGACGCTCACTAGACACTCTATTATGTTATAGATTTATTATTCCCTATTCTATACAAATCATTTTACATGTTAACGTATGGTATTCTGGATTTATAATTGGTTTGACACGTAAAATATGACTACTTTATTATCTACTAGCGGACCCGACAGACTTCGTTCTGTCAAAGGTCATGGGGATTTAATAAGCATAAATACAATAATCAACAACTTATTACAACAACACACAAACTCATCTATTCTGGTTATATTCTTGTGATGGCATTGTTTATAATGGGTACATCATCATCATCGGCATATATCCGTCCACTGCTGAACATAGGCCTCCCTCAATGAACGCCAAGATGACCGATCCCGTACCACTCCCCTCGACCTGCCACTGCACGGAGATCGTCTTCCCACCTGTTTAATGGCCGACCAACACTTCGTCTACCTAAATGCGGCCTCCACATTTGAACCTTATTGACCTATCGGCCATCCGTTCTTCTGAGTGTGTGACCAGCCCAGTGCCACTTCAACGTACATATTTTTCGCATGATATCGGTAATTTTAGTACTCTGGAGGAGGACTTCGTTTCGAATCCTATCTGCCAAAGAAACACCAAGCATAGCACGCTCCAGTCGTAAATTAAGAGTTTGTTTCAGTCCCGTAGGTCAACACGGGGATAACGCATTGGTCTTTAAACTGTACGGTATACGGACGACGTGAGAATATGGCGAAACTTCCTAAATGCTGCCCACCCTAATTGAATCCTCTTATTGGCTTGCCTCTCGAAGTTATGTCGACCTAGCTGCAAGGTATGCCTAAGGTAGAAATACTCTTGCACGGCTTCGAGAGTTATGTCATCGACGTTAACCGGCCTAAGGAGAACGTGTTCGTTGAACATGACTTTCATGTTGTCCAAGTTCACCCTAAGGCCCACACGTCGGGATGATTCGTTTAGACTGTGCAGCATCTTCTGTAAACCCTTCAGCGACTCGGCCAGTATAATAAGTAAGTATATCGTCGGCGAAACGAAGGTGTCAGAGATACTCGCCGTTAATGTTTATGCCACATTCTGCCCAATTTAAAGTCTTCAAGATTTCGTCCAAATCATTCGTGAATGGTTTCGGGGAATGAACATCCCCCTGTATATATCCCCCTCCTCGATGCAGTTGGATTGGTCTTATTTGACCTCCCGGAATCAGAATGAACATAAAAGCGGCTTCGTATAATCCTCTCATTACTTTAACGTATCGCCAATCGACATGACATCGCTGCAGAGCTTCCAGAACAGCCCAGGTTTTAAAAGAGTCAAAAGCTTTCTCATAGTCCACAAAAGCAAGGCACGGTGGCTGGTTGTACTCATGGGTCTTCCGTATAACTTGCCTTATAGTATGAATGTGGTCTATGGTGCTAAATCCTCCCCCTTTTAGCTACTTAAGAGCCAAACTAACCTCATCTAATCTGATGTTCAGAAGCTTTCCAGAGAGGTGTCGTGTTAGGCTGGCACGCGGATCATTATTCCGGGTATTAGGTTGAGGAGCATGGGACGCGTACAATTTGCTATAGAAGTCTCCGTTCTCCGATAAGATCTCCGGCCTAGAAGAAACGGTCTCGCCAGAAGTGGTCCTAATCTTCGACAGATGGCTTCATGTGTGTGTACAAACTGTAGTGAAATTATTCATTTTCAAAAGCTTATACCACCCGAACAGATAAGTTTTCGATACTATATAATATATACAAAATACATTTAAAAGTAAATCACACGTGTGTAAAGTTTTCATTTTCCTATATTTATAATTTAATTCGGTGTTCATCCCAATTACATAATAATATTAGAATGTATTTAAATAATTTTGCACAGACAGGGATATTAAATTAATAATTAAAAATAATAAAACACTCTTGGTAACGCGGTTTGTGTTTGACTGATGTAATGACGTGGAAACTGATGCATTTTATGTCGCGTGCCTGCCTGAAACTAAAACAAACGAAATAATATCGCGAAACCGACCAAATTGAAAGTCAGTACTAATGATCCATAGCCCGTAAATTGTGTAGCTATGTAATTTGGTCGGGTTCGCGTTATTATCACCTTTTATGAGTTTCCGAACACGACATTAGACCCTCCAACAGCAAACGCACACTGTTTTGATAGAATAAATGAAATTCCGACTTTGCTCGGGTGAAATTTGATTTACAATGCACATAACTAACGATCTAATAATAAGACCGGTAGGGTCCCATTGCACAACCCAACAGTAGGGTTTAAATTTCTTAAAAGCATTTCTATACAACCAACGTTTAATTTAAGGAATGTGTGGTGGTAATCCTGCAATCGTTATATCGAGTTTAGGAATTCTACGGGATAGTCTAAAACATCATTATGATCATCCTCAACTACAGCGTTATAACTCTCTTAAATTTTAAACACACCGGAGGTTTTTTCAACAACTTAGTCGTGCAATTGAAAACGATCTCCGTTTTGAGGAGTAAGTAACGTTTTCATTGAATAATTTTTATTAGGTATCATTTGTGTCAAGCGACACATCAAACATATGGTCTACAATTGAATTATCTACAATGCATCGCTATGGTCAACACCATCCTCATTTGATGATCAATTGCCTGAATCCTTATGACACGTAAGACGTAGAGATCTTATCAGAATTAATTGGAATTTTTAATCTCGAGTGATCTGTTCTACCGCCATCTAAAAATTTGCTGCAATCCCAGTAAATGCTATAGCATTATTTAATTTTTGCCTATAGGCAGGCATATTTTGTTTTCAGATCTTAAAATGTACAATAGTTGTAAATACAAAAGTTTTTCCAGTTCCTCTTGGGCCGTCAAGTTGGAACAGAATGTATATCTATAAATTCTTTTGATACAGTACCTATAAATTCTCCTGATCATAATATTTCTTTGTCTAAATAATCCTTTTCATAATACAAATACAATACAAAACAAAACTTGACACTGGCAAATAATAAATACTCCTTGCCAAAAGCGTATTAAAAAAAGTAAATGTCACCCGTTATCAATGACAGTGATAATATGCAATTATGTCATTGTATTTTAATGGACTGCAATATTTTGTCTGTCAACACTATTAGAATTTAACAAAATACTCAACAATCCAAATTTTGGGGATATTTGTTGTCGACTCGAAATCTTTAATTTTTTATGTTTTATTATTTAGGTAACTTTTAGATTGAGTCTACGACGAAATTATTAATATGATATAGCCTAGACAACAATGAGTGTTTGTAATCTAATATGAGCTTTATATAATAGCGATAAAGTTCAGATTGACTCTACATTTTAGTTAGAAAACGTTTGTATGGGAAAAAGAAAAGGGCTGTTTTTAGGGCTTTCCCGGCAATTATTCGATTTTTTTTCGCCGGAACATCCATCCTTGGACTTCCACAAACATTTAAAAAAAAGAATTATCGAAATCGGTTCAGCCGTTCACACGTGATGCCGTGACAACGCGAAACGGGTTTCATTTTTATATATATATAGATATTTTTATCTATTTTATTATTATCTATACTTTACGCAGACGGTGTGGGTTTGACTCCCGCCAAGTAATAGATAATTTGTATGATGAATATAGATGTCTGCACCGGATTATGGGCGTGTTTATGTTATGTATGTATATCAATTTCTTACATTTATTACTATTTCTAGTACCCGTAATATAAGTTCTCGTGTTTACCACGAGACTAGGTTTGGACTAGGACGTGCTGTGATTGTTGGATAATATTTATTGGTCGTACGTCTAGTGGCGGACAGTAGCGGGCTGATGATGATGGCGACGTAAGACAGGCCCCAGCGGTGTATAGCTCGTTGAATTGTCAATCCATGTTTATTGTATGTACCAACGATTAAATAATAATATTAGGGCCTGTTTCACAATCTATCTGTCAAATATCTGTCAAATATGTGGCCGATAGCCTATTGGGAACTTAACTGGAGATTGTGAAACAGGCCCTTAGCTAAGTATTGTTTCTAAATCTAGAAGAGCGGGGCTTTCTGAGCTGAATGAACCTGTTTCATTAAACCCACTATAAGGACTCGGCCGAGGTTAAATGAAAATAAAGTTATTATTATTATTATTACTATCTATGATGACTCTCACGCCGCGGTTCAGTCAGAGCAGTCAGATTAACAATCGGCTAGTAACGACGTCACCGCACTAGATAACACCCCGGGAACAAAGCGTGATTGATCACGTGATTGGTTATAACCCCGGGCCCTAAACCCGGCCCCAAACTCCCGCTCGGAAAAAGTTGTAAGTCTCATTACCCGCTCCATTGACGTCGACAATTTGTCGCAAATTTGGACATTTTGTCTGACTTGAGAAATGATTTTATCTTTAACAACGAGGGGCTCCTATATTGGCGTCGATGGTTATGTTTTGACTTGTCTGCCGAAAATAATAGCGTTGACTGTAACAGCTGTGATGGGTTTCGGCAAGGACAGGTGTGACACATTCGTTGCTAACACAATTGCGGCTAATAATTGTGAGCTCCATGAGCGACGGTGAGAACTGCTAATTTGTAATATTTAAAAAACATATTTTTTTAAATATTATAACAGTTTTTTAATGTATTAAAATATTTAATATAGGTTTATAATAAAAATAAATTTTGAAAAAATTAAAACGTGAAATACACTTAGGGTTCGCTGTTTTATAAAAATTATTCCACACAATTCCTATAAAATCGTGTACAAGCCTCGAGGCTAAGTTCATTCCGTTTTTCCTCAATAAACTCTTTTATTTTAAACAACCTTTGCCACACCAATGTTTCTTATATAAATTCCTTTATTTTATAACAGACTTTGCCGCACAAACATTTCTTAACGGTATTAAAACTTTTTATGTTTTTCTTTTATGAAATGAAATATATTATTTGATTCTTATTTACGAGAACCATACGCTCACGACATTAATCTTGAAATTAAAACATGATAAATCTTAAATGAATACTCTCTTAAAATACTTTGAATAAAGTTTTCTCTAATTTATCGTTTACCTGTAGTCTAGCTTTTTTGGACTCCGTTGTGGTGGAGGAGACTCCATTGGTCTACGATTAGTGAAAGTTCTAGAATACAGCTCGTTGTGCTCACTAATTATGTTCAATGAATGTGAAATTAAATTATTTACGCCTTTGAATGTAAATCTCTTCACTCAATTATTTATAAAATCTGTTAAGGTTAATAATTGTAAATACTTCGTTAACTTGTGGATTTCGTATTTTATGATGGTATTTTAACTTAATTATAAATTGTATAGCTCTCGCTAAATTACCTACAAATAGTTTATTTAATGGAAAATTAAATCCTTTTAATATGTCTGAATTATCAGTAAACACTAAAAGAATATAATGAACTAGTTTTAGTAGATACACGTCATGAAGGTATACTCCCACCACATCTCCATCAGACCTCACTAAATATTTCAGAAGGATGAGACGAGGAACCCGAAAATAATTCCCACGCTCGCTCCGGCCATTTAGTTTCATTCAGATACCTTAATTGACTACCGCTCGCTAACAAAAGAGACGAAAGACTTATAAACACTATCGCATCTGCGGCGTAAGCGATCAAAGTATATGACAAAACATCACTACATATTATAAAACAAAATCGCTTTTTCTGTCCCTATATCCCTTTGTACGCTTAAATCTTTAAAACTACGCAACGGATTTTGATGCGGTTTTTTCTAATGGATAGGACAATTCAAGAGGAAGGTTTATGTACATAATTTATTAAGTTTTTATATGCATTGGCTAAGATATAACTGTAATTGTTGGAGGTGTCGGAAAAAATAGGCCGTCTGGGAGCTTTCAACGAAAACGCTGCATAAACCCTTTGAGATATAACAAAATAATGTATGGTGGAATTGTGTATCTTAAATAGGTCTACAAAAAAGTCCGGGATGGCATATATCTATCTCTTAGGGATATCATACTATATACATTTAATACTTAAAAAAATGGGCAATTATAACGCGATAGTTTGAAAGTTATTTACACAAATACGGTATGAATCCCTATCATTTTAAATCAATTAATTGGCTTGAGCACTTCATGAAAATTATTTTAGCCCTTTACATCATGCAAATTAAATGAATACTTTAGAAGATATGGCAAAATCAAAATAATGCACAAGAAAATAAAACGTGTTGCCGTGATTCGAACGGACGGTTGTCTGGTGACTAAGGCCGTAGTGTATCAACTTTGATAGACGTAATATTATGATGAACGTATGGTGGAATATATAATAATAGTATCCTAAATATGCCTGTCTGTCTGCGAAATCTGCGAAGGGATATATGTCTTTATGTTCAAGATAACAATATATAATTATTAAAATAGAAAATGATCACCATCAGACACGATAAATCCGTAAATCTAAGTTCACGCGGGCGAAGCTGCGGGTAACAGCTAGTATGAAATAAACCACACATTTTTTAGCCAAAAATATCAAAGTATGAATACATAATATAGTTCCGGAATAGGTAGCGAGGAAAAAAGGACACTTCTTTGAAATTAATATGTACCTGGAAAATGATCACTAATCGTGGCTTCATCTCCCAGTTCCTTGAAACATATTACAAAAATTAACCAACTAAAATTTCATTTCCGTTTTTTACTAGCTTTGCTTACAATAATAGTTTAATAGCGAAACCTCGTCTTAAACAAAAAGTGCTCAATTTCATCTCCGCTGCAAAATAATTTGAAACGTAAAAAGCTCTCCACTCATAAAAGCCACGGTATTAAGCTCTCGTTAAAATGTGTGCGGATCTCCACCGACGAATTACAAACTTAATGAAAACTCAGTCTCTCAATGTTACACACCACAGTTAACATGTTCGTTATACCTGATGTGAATATACACACAGATATATGTGTTAATACCTACAACTGTACGTTTTCTATCACTTCTCGGATATGTTGTACTCCATTCTCATCTATGGAGTACGTCAGCACTGTCGCCACGTGCCACCTCACCTCCCGTCGGTGTCGGGTCGCAGCCGGGTCGTCGTCGTCAGTCGGTCGCTTGCGACACGGGAAGAGCCGCGTGTGTCTTATGATAGATCACGGACCACACTACCGATAAGATCACACGCCGGGCTCTCCCTCGATGTCCATCGCGCTGGTGACGGATCACCACCGGTGTCACCAGAATCAACTCGCTCTAGTCTTTTTAAGGTTGTTTCTTTCATCGCCGCTAATGCTGCTCTAGTCGGATAGCTCCTGTTATTCCACATCTACTAAACACAATACAATCCATTTTTTTATTAATTAGACACCTTATAACAAACTATCTGTTGCGCACAGTTTCGCCTTAACTTACATTAACGGACAAAATTTATTATAATCGGTAGTGAAACGTAACTGTCAGACATAATTAATTTGCACCGTGACCTGTTTGTGCGCGGACCACTTATTAACCACAGAAAGCATTATTACTTTTATAGAGGTTCGACGAAACTTTGACACTGATATTATATTTCTATAAAAACTATTACTTTAAAATACCGCAGTAACAAAATTGAATATATCTCGTATTATACTACGTAGAATGCATAAGTAAATACACATTTAGTTCAACTTATCGTTAAATTATGTAGGAAGGTCAGTCTATTGGCGCTGCGGGTATCCAACCCAGAACAATCCTATTTTAGTTGTGTCCAGCAGCCAAATACAATATCTAATGGATCCTTTGTGAATACAAGATGAGCCATACACGTGAAAATTCACTGCCTATTTGTTTTACAACTATAAATACCAAAACTTATTCATACAATATCTGTCATATATATTCTTAACCAATACAGAACAAAAACGAATGCATTTTTTAATATTGACACAATTCTCTAGATATATTTCAATAGTTTTGACAACTCCATAAATATTAATAAGTAAAAGTCCAAGTACGCTCCCTAGTGGGACACCCACTACTACCGTAAATCCGTAAAATTTACCAAAATTATAACTTTTTGCTTTATACAATACAAAATAATATTTATTTATAATTAATCCAAAAACTCTTGAGTCCACAAAACGAATAAATGAAAGATACGCTACAAAGGCTGACCCTATTGTTATAAAGTATGGAGACCACTTGAGATCAGAAACCGCGTCCCCGCAAAAGGATTTGGGCCCTGTCGAGTCTCCGCTCCAGATTATCACAATAGATCTCCCAGGTGAATCAAGTAGCGGGGAATATCCAGCGAATGTTATTTGGATCACGTCTCGGTCGGACAAACGTTACATTATATTTCGACTACATTGTCTAGACGCGGAGAAAACGAACACAAAGCGAAAACGTTTCATGAATCAATGATATCGAGCGTTCTATTTATATCGAAATGTATACTAAAGTGTAAAACTGTCGGTGATTTTAATATGTATGTAAAGTTATTTGACCTTTTTAGTAATTTAATTTTGGTTTTTTTATATGTTTTCCAATATAGTGTCATTTCGCTTTATTTCAATGAACGCCAAGAATGCAGACTGACCACTGCACGGAAATCGTCTTCCCTTTCGATTTATTTAGTTTCATAATAACTTGAATTATATGCATATCATTTTTTGCGAATACTGTAAATTTCTAATTTCTCTTGTTTATTTGAAGGGTTTATTTTTAATAAGTTTCGAAACGTACGTATGAATGAAAATTTTAGTAAATGAGAATTTAAACAGGAAAATCCAAAATATCATGTAAAAATATTATGTATAAAAAATAAAAGCCTATTAGGAGCACATAAAGATGTAATGAACGCCGGCCGACGCACACTTGATCACACTCACATATCATAGTGACAGCAACATACGCCTCAAATCTGTTTAGCCATTGAGGTTGTCTACGAGACATATTGGTTGCTACAACCACAATACCAAATACAGAACATCAATCTGTCAATATATGTTGTGATTATTATGTCAACATTTATTTAACATTTTTTGCTAGGATATTTTTGCTGCCTGTTTACCGCGATTTTGGATATTTTAGAGCAACCAGGGCGACTGGCTTAGAAAAAGTTTTAATTGCATGAATGTACCGTCGATCCTTGATGGAAATTCATGTTTCAGCCACTACAATGAGAACTTATTTTTACACTTTTTCTACTATTTATTTTATATATTCGTACTATTACGAATCAATCGAAACCGGTCGTTTAATTTGTAATTGTAAAAATATATATAATAAATAGTGGAAAAAGTGTAAAAATAAGTTTTCATAGAAAAAGTTGTTTCATTATAATCAACAAATGAAATTCAGTTAAACGTTATAAAATTTTAACAAGCCCCTATGTAAAAAAATCAACCCTTCGTCAATAATTAAAGTAGCAAATGTAAAAAGGATGAAACAATATCTTCATCTCTACTATATTAATATAGCGAATATTCCAATATCGATTCCTTCGGTGAATTGGCAAACTACACAAAGAGAAACAAAGGAGAGATTGTCGAGGACTCTCTGACGGTGGTTAATTATGACAAAACTATTTGAGCACGCACGTTACCCGACATCAAACGGCGTCACTAACGAGCAGCCTGTCGTCGGATACGGCGGAACGAATCGAAACATATTATAACACGGAACATATTATAATGTAATAACTTTTGTGGATTCTATCGTAATTTTTAAGATTTCCTTCATTTTACTTGCAACAATCGCGGCCACGAGGGGACTGAGATAGACTGATGCCACGAAGTCACTCGAAATACCCGAAGATTCATTAATAATAATTTAGTTATTACGATCTACGTAGAAAGTGCTATGTCTCGAATCTGTAGAATATTATACTTTGTTTTAGCCGAGAAACTCATCAACGTACTAGTTTGCTGTCCGAGTCGTATTAAATGGTAACTCTCGGTAAGGCTCCCTGTCCGCCTGCCGGACTCACGGAAACACGTAAATGCTGTTTCACGGAAGTAATAAGTAGCTATATCAAATCATAACCACTGGATTCCTTTCAAGTGCAGTTTATTATTCCTCTGCCGATGGTAAAGTATCGGAACAAACGCTGAGGCATTATTATCTCCGATACCAAATCTACTTTTCATATTTTTCGCTTTTATTTATTCGATATAGCCCGAAACCTGCATTGCAGCAGAAATAGAGATTGTTTCACCAGGAAATATATACAAAATAAGAACATTTATTTAGTGTCTAAGATAGAGTTTCTTAGTAGTTTTAATTTTTTCGCCGTATTTTCTACAGTATAAAAAAAGTTTATGTCAAGCTAAAAAATATACCTCCTAATACGAGGCCGAGTCATTCAGAGTATCTAGTACTAAAAGATAACACGAATAAAGGATAAATATAAAAGTACACAAGTAACATAAGACAGGACAAACGTAAAATAAGAATTTGATGATCGTGTGACACTCACACGAGGATTGTCGGATTGTATCGGAGTACATGATATGGATTATAAAACTATTCGGTAACATCAAGCAGTTCATACAGTTTTGTTATCGTTATCCTTAAAGGTATTAAATCTGCCCATAACGTTTGGTACCAACATAACAGTATTGTTTTTATATAACACGGATGGCAATTTCAAACACATCATTTCAATACATGTTCTAGACGAAAACCCATTACAAGCTCAATAATACAGAACACGACAAAAAACTCATGTAATACAATAGCAAATAATATTTTATCCTCGTTCGGAGAGCGATACGTAGCTCGTAGCTCGGCTACGCACTACCGCTACGACCTCGTATAATGCGAAAGTATTCTCGTAGCACTCGTAACTTGCCCGTTACGAGTGCTACGAGAATAAAATGCGTGAGACAAAGCGCGAATAAAATAAAAAAGTTATATTATACGACCTAATATTCTAAACAAAGCCTGTAAGGAAAGTCCCCAAACTTTTGTAATCAAGTTTAAGCTGTGTGCTTCGATGAGCTGGTTTGTTTTTATCTTATCTAAATAGATAAACTGGAACACGAGGCAAATGATGGTAAGACCACAGTGTCAGTAATTTTTTCGCTCGTTCTATTCTTCATACAGTCATAACTCACAATAGAATTGTAAAACCCACCTCCGGTAAAATAATTTAACGTTAAGTACAAAAAATTAGAATAAAAGAATAATTTTAATTTAAAATGAGGCGATACTTTATTTCGTGGTAATATACGTCACATCTGTTGGAAGTTACAAATGGAGGGTCCTCGAATGGGAATCAACGCACGCGGCTTAATATCATTTTTATGTAGATTCGCCGGAAACAACGAATTGTGGACACGAATTTATACCGCTCGTATACGTTACCCTTAATATTCTCACAAACTACGGGTTATTATATTCATATATTCCAGCTGGAAGTTCACCCATGATTACATTTCAACAAACATTTACAGAGCCTGTTATATTTGTTATTTTATTTTGTAAGCATTAATAAGGATATTTAATATCCTATATAATATAAATCTAATACCGATAAGAGGAAAATAGGAAGAATTAATTATAGACATTGTAAACTCAACGTGCAATGCTGGATGGTTCTTTGGCAGATAGGATTCGAAACGAAGACCTCCGCCAGAGAACTAAAATTACCGATATCAAGCGAAGAATAAGCGCTTTAAAATGTCAGTGGGCTGGTCACACACTCAAAAGAAGGGATGGTCGTTGGGCTAATAAGGTTCAAGTGTGGAGGCCGCCTTTAGGGACATGAAGTATTGGTCGGCCATGTAACCGGTGGGAAGACGATCTCTGTGCAGTGGCAGGTCCGCGTTCGATGCGAGTGCCAAAGGTCGGTCGTCTTGGCGTTCGTTGAGGGATAGCTAGAGTAGATATATATAAAATAGGCCATGTTCAGCAGTGGAAGGATTAAGGCTGATGATGATGATGATGGTGATGATTGTAAACTATTCTTCGCACACGGCCACTATTTTCTCGAGAACGCCTAACCTCTAGTAATAATAATTAACCTCTAGTATAATTTCTTAACTACCTGTCTATTATAACCATCTTTAAACGATTGGTTCGTCTGTGCAACGCCTTAATATTAACAATACATTTTCATTATAAAAGTATTCCATTGACATGGCAACGCATTCTCCATACATTGTGCGCTCGCTTTCATGCACTCGACGGTGCTACGGGCTACGAGCGCTACGAGAATCGTAGTACGTTATACATTGGTCCTTCGAGCCCTTGAAGAGGATTTGGTTGATCGGCAGATTTGACCGTTAAAATACGAACACAGCAAGCGAGAACAAAGAAGTCGTTCCCGTAGCTGCAGCAAGACAACAATTCAAGAAGCTGGTGTCTTTCTCTGGGAGTATATTTACAGTATTTGAGTGAGTTCGTTCCAATTAAAAAGTTTATTTCCCTTTATTTTTCTATATTTTGCCGAAAATAATTAGTGACTTATCTAATCATAGAAATTAAAATATTTACAAATAAAATATTACTAATAACTTGAATGCATTACAAATCCATTGTTTAGTTCAGTCGTATACGCATCGAGTAAATCGTCGTGTCCTTGAACGTGACTTTGACCGCAATCCTTTGTCCTTGCATTGTAACGGACGATTGATCGTTAGACAAGGAATTTCAAGTGACCTACTTTTAATATTTACTATTTTTTATTGATTTAATTCATATTTTCACATTCGATTTACCTAAATAATGGCAGATAACATTAAAACATTAATTAAAAAACGTAGTTCAATTAAATCAAAGCTTACAATTTATAATAATTTTTTAAATTTAATTAAAAGTGGTCCCGAAGTATCGGATTTACAGCGGCTAGGCTTACAGGAGCGTTTTAACAAATTCGAAACCCTACATTCAGAATTTGATGACTTACAGACCCACATTGAAATTCTTGCCGACGATGCCGATGCAGCATTTGCGGAACGTGAAGACTTCGACCGTCAGTTTTTCGACCTGGTGGCACTCACGCGCAGCCTGCTCGGTGCTTCAACGAACGGTGCGGGGTCCGAGGCGGGCTTCGGAGACGCTAACTCAGGTGCACATATTTCCAATAGGAATGATTTTGTACGTTTGCCAAAAATCGACTTGCCTCATTTTGATGGGAATTATCAGTGCTGGCTTGAGTTCAGAGACACATTTAAGTCATTAATTCACGACAACCCTAGCATTAATAATATAAATAAGTTTCATTATTTGCGCGCTGCACTTCAAGGCAACGCAGCTTTAATTATTAAAAATATAGATTTTAAAGGCGACCACTACATAATTGCGTGGGATTTGTTATGCGAACGATACAATAATAATCGTCTTCTTGTCAGTAACCATATTCAAGCGTTGTTCGATACCGAGCCAATAAGCAGGGAGTCGAGTATTTCAATACGCAATCTTGTCGACGTAATAAATAAGAATGTCAGGGCACTTACATCCTTAAACCAACCGACTGAACACTGGGATACTATATTGATCCATGTAATGGTTAAAAAATTAGACGTGACAACCAGTCGAGATTGGGAAGAGCACAGAAATACATTTTCCTCTGATAATCCCAATTTATCACAATTTTGTACCTTTTTAAATAGACGAGCGGACTGGTTGGAATCCGTTGAATCTAATATTAGTTCAACATCATCATCAGCTCGAGTTAATCAAACGTTGAATACTTATCAAAATAAATCAATTGTTGCCTTAAATAATAATCACACAAACAACTCAAAACTCACTCAAATCAACAAAAAAATTAATACAAAATTACATAAGTTAAATAAATGTCCTCTTTGCTCCCAAGGTCACGCTTTGTTTAAATGCGAGTCGTTTCGAAATCTTAGCATAGAAGATCGCATACAAAAAATTAATGATTTCAATGTTTGCCAAAATTGCTTACGCTTTGGACATTTTGCTAAACAATGCAAGCTTTCACATTGTAAATATTGCAATAAAAAACACAATACGCTTTTACACTTAGAAGCACATGAACCCAATAAATTTGCTGATCCTTTGCCATCTGCTTTGCTTTCGGCTTCGCCTTCTACGTCTAATGTTGTGCTATCAGCCAATTCTATGCAGCTTGCTACTTCTGCGCATGTTTTACTGTCCACAGCGCTCGTGAACGTGATCAGCGCGACGGGTAAGAAGTACACTGCACGTCTATTGCTGGACAACGGTAGTACGGCGAACTTCGTAACTAAGAGCTTGTCGGATACACTGGGTTTGTCACGACGCGGTACGAGCACCAAGGTAACGGGTATTAATAATCACATATCCACTAGTACACAGTCTTGTCATCTCACAATAGAGTCTTTATGCTGTGCCTTCAAAGTTGATATCGAGTGTTACATTTTGCCCGAAATAACAAAATTGCTGCCGTGTTCTTTCGTGAACATCAATAATGTCCCTATTCCTACAGGTCTTAAATTAGCGGACCCGAACTTTAATGTTCCGTCGGTCGTTGATATCCTGGTAGGGGCAGAAGTATTTTGGAATGTGTTATGCAACAATACTATTGACTTAGGCAAAAATCTTCCAAAACTATCAGAAACCAAATTCGGATGGTTAGTGTCAGGTAGTATTTCCCTACAACCTAACAGTAGGTCTAATTTTTCTTATACTCCATGCTTCCATTCCAATGTCACTCCCGATCTTACTCAATTTTGGGAGCTTGACGATGTGTCACCTAAGCATATACATTCTCTTGAGGAACGAATGTGTGAACAAATTTTTCATGAAACTACCGTTCGTAAAAATGATGGTAGGTTCGTCGTCACGATGCCTTTAAAAAGGGATCCCAGCACTCTAGGACAGTCTTATGAAAACACTAAAAAACGTTTTTTGTCACTAGAGCGGAGGTTTAAGCGTGATCCCGCGTTTAAAAACAAATATATCGAGTTTATGCGCGAATATGAACGTCTAGGCCACATGACACTAGACTCTTGCAGTTCTATTGATAACAGCATAACAAAATATTATATACCTCATCATGGGGTTATTCGTAGTTCTAGCACCACTACTCAACTACGCGTAGTATTCGACGCATCGTCCTCTTCTAGTTCGGGAGTGTCATTGAATGACATTCAGATGGTCGGTCCCGTAGTGCAAGACGATCTTTTTAATATTTTAACACGTTTTCGTCAACATAAATATGTGGTGTCCAGTGACGTCGAAAAAATGTACAGGGCAATCGAGTTAACTCCAGAACAACGACCTCTGCAAAAAATTTTATTCCGGTTTGATCCGTCAGAGCCCCTTAAGATCTATACGTTAAATACGGTCACCTATGGTACTGCATCTGCGCCCTACTTAGCAACCAAATGCTTAGTGAGCTTGGCTGACAACATTGCGGATAGTCAAGTCCAATCTGCCATAAGACGGGACTTTTATGTAGACGACTATTTAAGTGGAGGGAGTACCATAGCAGAGACTGTCAACGTTTCAAAGCAGGTTCAATCGGTTCTGGCGTCTGCTAAATTTAACCTTCGGAAATGGAGATCTAACCATCCAGACATTCTAAAACAAATTTCAAATAGCGACAATTTCAATAATATTTTGCATTTCTCTGAACAAGGTTTAAATTCTTATCTATCTAAAACTCTAGGTCTTAACTGGGTTTGTGATTCTGACACCCTGACTTATAGTATAAATATTACACCTTCTACTAAAGTCACTAAACGACACATCCTATCTGTCATCAGTCAGATTTTTGATCCTCTGGGCCTTGTAGGTCCTTGTATTGTTGAGGCAAAAATCCTTATGCAACGACTGTAGATAGAAAAATACGACTGGGACGACGAAGTAGCATTAAACATTAAAAATCTATGGTCTACATTCGAAGAAACGGTAATTGCATTAAATACTTTAAAAATTCCCCGTTGGGTTTTGCGTGAAGGCTCTACTATGCACGAAATACATGTCTTTACCGATGCGTCAGAAAAGGCATACGGTGCTTGTGTCTACATTCGTTCACGCAATACAATGGGTTGCATAGGCGTACAACTTCTAGTCTCTAGAAACCGTGTAGCGCCCATTAAGTCAACTACCATACCGAGACTCGAACTTTGCGGAGCTTTGTTAGGTGCAAGGTTGTGTACTAGGGTTCAAGAATCGCTTACCATACCCATTCTTAGATGTAAATTCTGGTGCGACTCAACAATAGTCCTGGGCTGGCTCTCCACTCCTTCTAACCAATTAAAACCTTTTGTTAGGAGCAGAGTGAACGAGATACATGAGAGCACGCGTGATCATACCTGGAGCTACGTACCGTCGAGGGACAACCCGGCAGATCTTGTTTCCCGTGGTCTATCCGCCAACAATATCATAGACTCATCTTTGTGGTGGTCCGGACCATCTTTTTTATTACGATGCGAAAACGAATGGCCAAAAATGCCTAATACAGTGAAACACGATTTGCCGGACGTAGTAACGCATTTCATTAGTGACAATAGTAATCATTCATGTAATATTCATCATTCAGACGTCACCAATCATTCATCAATCATATATAATTTATTAGAAAAACATTCATCTTTAACAAAGGTACAAAACATAATCTCATATTTACAAAGATTCATCTACAATTTAAAACATAAAAATAAATTAAGTGGCAATCTGTCGACAAAAGAACTACAAAATTCATTTAATTTAATAATTCATTATTCTCAGCTAGACATGTTTCCTGACGATTACAAAACTTTAAAATCTGGGAAAAAATTGGCTCGTGATAGTAAACTCATTCGTTTATCAGCATTCATTGATGATCATGATCTCATCCGCGTGGGCGGGAGGCTCGACAACTCCCCCTACGACTTCAGTACCAAGCATCCCATCGTAGTATGTAGTAAGCACATTTTCACAATCAAATTATTTCAAATGCAACATTTAAAACTTCTACACGCTGGCCCTCAATTACTTCTAAGTCACATTCGACAGTCGTTTTGGCCTCTAGGCGGTAGAATATTAGCTAGGTCTGTCGTGAATAAATGTATAAAATGTTTCAGACACAAGGCGCAAAACATACAGCCTATAATGGGTCATTTACCTAGCTCAAGAACTAGTCTCGAATTCCCATTTTTGAACTGCTATGTAGATTACGCTGGCCCAGTACTTTTGGCCGATCGCAAGGGACGCGGCTGCAAACTTACAAAATCTTATATGTGCATCTTTGTTTGCTCGGCAGTAAAAGCCGTCCACTTGGAGCTCGTCACTGATCTTACTACCGAAGCTTACATGGCCGCTCTTAATCGGTTCGTGGCACGTCGGGGTAAACCTCGAAGTATCACGTCTGATAACGGGACAAATTTCATAGGCGCCGCGAACGAAATCTACAGGTTCTTACGTTCATCAAATGTTGCATCTGAAATCGCGCAAGAGGGTATCGAATTCGTCTTTACACCGGCTTACAGTCCTCATTTTAATTCATTGGCTGAAGCCGCTGTAAAATCGTGTAAGCATCATTTAAAACGGTTATTGCATCTCGTACATTTCACTTTCGAGGAGATGGTCACTTGTCTCTCTCTTATAGAGGCGGTCTTAAATTCGCGCCCTCTTACTCCATTATCATCCGATCCCACTGATTATTCGGCACTAACACCTGCTCACTTTTTAATTGGACGGCCACTCTTGTCTGTGCCATGCTCTCAGACGACGGACGCCAAAATAACGACTCTGGAACGATGGAAGCGGATCCAGTACATCCAGCTTCACTTTTGGCGTCACTTTCATAATGAGTACATTTCCTCACTTCAGCAAAAATGCAAGTGGTTCAGTTCCAGAGGTGAAGTGAAGACGGGATCCATGGTCCTGATCAAGGACAAGACGACACCGCCGCTGCTGTGGTGCCTCGGTCGGGTCTCCAGGACCTACCCGGGCGTGGACGGAGTCACAAGAGTAGCAGAGGTGAAGACGAAGAAAGGAACCATTCGTCGTGCCTTCAACTGCCTCTGTCCTCTACCTATTGACGACTGACGTCAACCCGGGGAGTATGTCGGCGCCTATCGTGCCTATTCGGGCCTCGTCGGGCGGCGACAGGGCGACAGCGGGGTCAACGCACGGGAGGAGCGGTGAGCGGCGCACGATCGCTCGGCCGCCAGACTGCCACCAGCTGTTACGCACCAGCATACGGGCATTTCGTTGTCTCCACAATAAACATTTATATTTAAATACAGTCCACTCTTTTTTATAACCCCCTTCGAGGCCTTAACATTGGCCAATTGTATTGTTCGTCAATGACTCGTCAAGTTTAAAGTAATTAGTTTTGTAAAATGGTTAAATGCGAGTTGGAAAATTGATATTTTTATGATTGCAGGACGGAGGGAGAGGTCAGATTTACATTTATGATTGTTTCCTGATTTATTTTATTTGTCTCTTTGTTATGTTGCAACAGAGGGCGGGATCGAAATGATTATTGCCAACGAATAACGAAACAAATGCTTTATTCATAGGTTACTTTTGTAATTAATTTTATAATTAATAAACGGTTTTTCTTATTGCATATTTTTAAAGAATATATAAGATTAGCTTAACCTCTTAGTAAGTCCGTTAGAAGTTATGTTACGGGTAAGACTTTATGCGAACATTTACATTTATCATCCAAATCATCTGCATCTGGTGAGTTTTGAACCTACGACCGGTGAGTAAAGTGTCCAGTCCATCCTGATCATTCGACCGGCGAATGCTATTTGGGATACGATTTTATTTTAATAGGCTCACTATCATATAATATTATACCGGCTGGTGCCACGGATTTCCTTCCGTTGATTAGACGTCACAACAATTCAAACGTATTATAGATATCTGAGCAACGGTTAACGTTCAAAGGTTGCAGATAAATCAAACGATAAAGAATAACTTCAAGAGTATATTTAAGTATGGAAATATGGAACAGCCGATAAATGAGGAAAACAAACAAACGGTTCGAATATTTCTGTTGATGGCATTAATATCCTCTGCCACGCCATTAAACCGGATAACTCATGAATAAGGAGCGCGTTATATTAATGTATGAATGGCATAAGCCGAGACAGATAAAGGAAGCGCGCTCTTAACGAATCTAATCGAAAACAACGTCAACCTGGCGATCTGCCAATTGCCATTTGCGACAACACGTCTGTTGAATTTCACAGAACTTGTCGGATATGAAACTAGTCGGCGCGCTCGGAGAAACTTATTGAATTACATCGAATAAGCATATGAAAGCTATCTGAGCGTGATTCGTGCTCGGCATCCCGAACATACTGTACAGCCTTCTGTATTACCGTATGATTTTTCTTTTTTATCTTAGTTGGATAGACTTACTACCAAACGTGGCACCTACTAGCATAAGCTGCCAGTATTTACAATGCCTGTCTTGAAACACAGCAATGCTGCTTCAGGGTGGAAACTATTTTCCATTCAAATACACCGACAAGTTGTGATGGAGGCACCCGGACACTAAAGACACCTCATCAGGTGCCATGACTGGTCGTTTGGTCTCTCATCAATAATTAAAAAAAAAACGTTATCTAACCTGAATTATTTGATGTTAAGTATTTGTGTCTGTAATTACACTGCCAGTCTTGACCTTATTTTCAAAATACAGCAAACCTGTTTCACGAGAGCACCAAGTAAAAGGGTAGTGGTACCTGAACCTGTGCACCGGGATCCCAGGATCCCGGCATATCGCGTCTCTTCCACGCATTAAGTTTAGTTGGTTTAGTAATAAAAATATAAAATAATGATGATATGATCCTCAGGCCGGTCGGCAATATGTTATTTGACCCTCAGCGCTAATGAGAGAGCCTGTCCTGAGTTTTTTCGGACAGCGTTTTTAATTATTTTTATAAATAGAGTCTACATTTTTCAAAATCCTTTGAGAGAGGTTGTGTTTTATGGTGGTGTATGGTGTATGTATAGGAGTGAAAGCGGATTGACGCATATGCAATGTGTATCGTGAACTCACACATTTACGATAGGCGAGGTTTGTGGAATAATGCTAACGAATACAAAATATATATTTTTAATTCGACAGTAATTCTGTAAAGTATTGTGAAAATATCTTTATTGCCATTATTTATTTACGTATCGTCGAAATGTTTTATGCAAACAAAAGTATGTAAACATCGGCCACCATGAGCGAGTTTAATTTATGTCCAGTTAAATAGTATTCGATAGCGGATGGCTGGACAATGTTCACGTCACATTTCTGTTTAATTCATTGTATGGATCTTTAATAAACCTTTTTCTTATACATTTAATTATTTATATAAATTAAATAATCAAGCCGTCAACGGATATGTTAGACTTCGTCTGCTCTGATTTTGTTTTAGTAACAATAGTTGTGGCACTAAATTCACTTATTGGAGTCGGAGTTTAGTTCTCGCCAAGTTAACTTATTAATGTTAAAAAGGGAATCCTTACGTCATTACGTCTTACTGTTTTAACAATCTCCTTCTAATGATCGCATTCCTAATTTAAAATTCGGAATTTAAATATTAGAATGAAAGATTGGCATTTGCTACTAACGGCGGCTATAGACATTTCAATATACTATGTATCTTAAAATTTTCTTGTAAAAAAAGCTTATAAGCTGCATTTACTATGTAATATTGTTTTCCGTCGAAATAAAATGAACTATTTTTTCCACCAATTAAAGGTAAGAAGATTAACGTGATTTTAAATTTTTAAACGTAAAATTATAAAACACAATTTTACTTAAAAGAATGGGCATATCTTTGCCGTATAATGTTTTGATAAGAAGTGTTTCTGCATGGGTAATATTATCATAATATTTGTTGTGTATATCGTGTATTTATGTTCAGGATAAAAAAAATTGGAACTAGATTATACAATGACAAATTTCTATTATTACCTTTTGACTCAAATGCCCAAAATTAAAAAAAAAAAGCTTTAAATAAATCAAGGAACATACCGACGTTCCCTGGTAATATCGAGCACTTGCCATAAGGTGATCCATTTACTGTTTTTTCGATAAAAATACGAAATAATACGTTGCGTGTTCGAACAGTTCTCTAATGGATAGAGCGTTGATATGTCGCATATCAACGCTCTATTTCAGTTTAAATACAAGCTTCTTATCTTTTAGTGTTAATAGTAGGATATTCAAAACCTATTACCACATATAATGAAAAGTGTATTACGTTAATGTCTAGGTTGTCGCGTAAGACTTTACGGGTGGTTTTAATATAAATTGTTAACGTCCTTACCGTTACTTTGTATAATCGTCGAGAGCTCTACGTTTAGTTAAAAATGTATCAACTGCTCACTAGGCACTAGCAGTCATCTCGGAGGTCCACCCTCCCCGGCACTCTCGTCCCCACGCTCACCTGCAAAGATAGGAAAAGGCTTTTAGAGGCTTTCAGCTTATGGTGCATAAACAACGTCCACGGGGTCTTGGAACCGAAATTAACATAATATCTCTATTATCTTCTAAACACAATGTGAAAAATTACAACAGAGATAAGATAGAGTTTTTTGGTATTTACTTGTTGTACAGATAATATATTATCCGTACAAAAAATATGTTCTGTGAACCACCTGAGCCGTTGACATAACCTACGGAAGAGATTTATTGAAGACTGTTTCAATATAACACAGTATACTTAACGAGGTAAACGATTTAACGAGAGATAGAACATTTTTGTTATATAAAAATTAAATATTATTATTAAAACGGTACATTCTATGCGAGAACAGTGTTGCCAAGATATTTGCAGCAGTTCATATATTTGCAGGACACCGTGTACATATGCTAAATATCTAATCTAAACAACCCCGAATAAATTCTACAAAACGAAACACATAAACTACGACGTCCCTCTACAACTTTTTTACCACCAATAAACTTAAGGCACTGAACTCCAAATAAAAACTCCCGCCCCGACTGATATAAAGCACGTCGACGCGAGGCGGGATTTTAAATTTCCCATTTCACTAAAACACGAGGTTTTCACGTCGAGTGTGTTTTATTAGAGCCCCGCGGGCCCGGTGCGCGGTGCGACAAATAAAAATAAAAGTGTATGAGATAAGATACGGGTCTCAAGCAATCAACCGTGTAATATAAGCCTTGCTTTCAACTAATATACATGCTGTATTATATTGCTTTAAACCAAAGGCTTCCCATGACCACGGCATTCAGCCATTGCCAAAACATCGTGACGTAAGACACGCGCATTATGGTCGCTATCCGGGAAAGTCACCATTGCGGGTAGCAAGATACCAGATTGCTAATATCGGCTGCCGAAAACAACACACAAAGGTTAGCGGTATCAAATAACGTACACACATTGTGTGTGATAAATACGTATACTCTGCAAATGTAATGCATCATCATCATCATCATCAGCCTCTATTCGTCCACCGCTGAACATAGGCCTGCCTCAATGAACTTCAAGACAGCGCTCACCAATCGCTTCCAACACGTACAGGTCTACTCGTAATGCGCGACCAAACGTAATTAATTTATAATTTACAAAAAAAGTTTATCTACTTCTCACGTAATTACTTTTCCATATTATTTAGTAAAATTATTATATATTAAGTTAAAATTATAACTATAGACATTTTTAATAATGTGATTTGAAAATTGTAAGCTTAAAGGTTTCAGTCTCTGAACTCGTGCGTTTAGACAGTGTGGCCTCGGTATCATAGCGGCATCTTACTATAAACGTCGATCAAAATCGAACGCTGCGTTTCTGTCCGTCACTGTCCATTTATACTCCGTAAACGTAAAGCTCACGTTTAAATGACCTTAATTCCTTTAACTATCTTCTTTCTTTTGTTACTCCCTTACCACTTAAAGGGCGGAAATATCTATTTTTTATATCACACCTTCACTTATTATAAATCATGTGGACCATACTTCATCAATGTAATAAAAGATATAAAGAATCGTTGAAAGTTAATGCAAGCGAAAACGAAAAGTAAAATCAATAACGTCACTTATATTTTTCATCCGCATTTGTATATTATTATCGGTTCGCTGAACATTCCCTAAAATAAAGTCCAATCAGCGGAACGTTCTGGATTGTACTCGTAATAACATTTTTAAGCTCCAAATGAAAAGCGCCCGTCGCGTTTCAGTGCGGACGTTTTATTCCCAATCGCCAATTCCACCGTCCCTTAATACGCTACTGGAATATAATTAAGAGTTGATCAAAAATTATTTTATCATCTCTCGATATTGTCTGCGATTTACGTCCACTATCATCATCACTGCTGACTGTGGCGTTGCTCTCCTGTTCTCAGCCGACCTCGTGATCTCTGCATCCGGTAGATAGGCAGTTTGGCTAGTGGTTTACTCAAGTTGATTCTCTTAACTAAGATGATCTTATGTTATATTTACACATAGTTCGGTGTCACAATAATCTTTTGTGATTACCACCTTTTTTTTTCTTTTACGCCGGGAAATGCACTGACGCATACCGCTGGGGAGTGGGTCTCCCCAGCCGGGTATGTGGGAGTCCCACAAGAAAGATGGTAAGTGGACGCAGCTCTACCCACTAAAACCCGTCGAGTGCCACCGATGCCGCCTTTGGTGAGGTGCCCCGGATCTACAAGCAACAGGGCACCTCGACGTCTAGTCAGTCCCTTAGGGGACTGACGCCACCTCCACAGAGCGGTTGCCCCTCACCACAGATCAACTACTCCCAGCGTCTGGACAGTACAATGAGGTGTGGTTCCCATCCTCACCAATTGCCCTCTGCTCTTTTGTCCCCTCTTCTTATAAGAGGGGTACAAGGAGCCCCCTCGGCTCAATTCGCTTCACCTAAGGTGTTTGGGTCACCCTGGGCTACTGTGCCCCACCGCCACGACAAGGCCTGAACCATGGTGGTGGTATAAATTGTGATTACCACCTAAACCATTGTAAATCTATATATAATTTTATAAAATTCGTGTTATATTATAATATTAATCTAATTTGGCCAAATATGAATTAAAAGTAGCTAAAGATGCTCATTCCCTACGCAAGGTGCGCCCTACGCAGCCTTCACCTTATTAATATGTTAGCATACAAATTAACGATTTAATATACGAATATGAAAAGCCTAATCATGGCGAGTTGTAACAAATCACGCTCACACAGGTGTCGACGATTCATCGCATTAATACCTCCCCTCCCACCTGACGGGGAGGAATTCTCCCCTTCCAGCGAGGAGGAATCCTCCCGCCCCATAACTAACATAGGCACGCCCATGCTAAACATAAAACTTGTAATGGGCTGTCAGGCGCAGTTAGTTGTGTTATAGTTCGACTCGGGAACTCCCCGTGAAATACTAGTTGTTAGTTGTGAGGCCATTATCAACAAAACGTACCGCGGAACGATTAATACGTGTACTTACGGAGTTGAGCTACCTCCCCTCTGCAAGCCAGTTCGAGCGGGCTCTGTTCCGGTATTATTCAAAAACAGGTTTTAACATTGTGTGAACAGAGTAACTTTTAAAACTTCCAGTTTAAGCCACAGGTTCAAAGCGAACGTATCAGTTTCTATTATTCTTATCAGAATTACCTAATTCAAGCTTCATTTGAAAGAACTTCCAGAAAGCCAAGAACTGTTGTCTGTCGGCATTCCTTTATCGTTCGCTTTTTCTATCTCTAAATTGCAATCGTTTTTATTCACCCAGTTTTTGATTCTGTCTTTGTAAAATTTTAAGGATCTTCGAATTTTGTGCCAACGTCTTACGTAACGAGATTCGTTTAGTGCTGTCGCCTTCCGCACGGACTCCCACCGTGGTTTATTGGTGCGACACCTTCGTCACATAATGTCACACGTGAAGAGCGTCACACACACACACAAGCGGACTTGTCTATTGCTTGTCTTTGAAATTCGAAACGGTGTTAGCGAGATTAGCCAGCCTGTTTAAAAAAAATGACAGCAGCTTTTCCGTAACTATGTCTCTGTAATGTATCTGAAATGTCGGCTTTGTTACTTCTTCACGCAAAAACTACTGAATGAATTTTGATGAAACTCTGCTAATGAAATAAAATAAAGTAAAATGAAATAAAGCTTTCAGCTTAATAATGCACATAGAAACGTATAGGCTATAATTTATTCTCTCATTCCCAAGGGAATGGGTAGTAGGTACCGCGGAGCGCTGTCAGTAATGGATATATGTATATAATTATCAGTGAGCGACGGTGGTCCAGTGGTGGACGGACTCGGCCTCTTACGCGAGGGGTTCCGTGTTTAATCCTGGCCCGTCCGTGTGTGCCTTGAAATGGGTTTTTCTAAATTTCTAAGTGCAGACGAGACCACGATGGTCGCTCACCGATGAAGGAAAACATAGTGAAGAAACCTGCATGCCTGATGAGATTGAAAGTCTTTGAAGGTATGTGAAGTTCACCGACACGCACTGGGCCAGCGCGGTGGACTATTAGCCCATTACCCTCCTCGCCTGATTTCGAGGAAGGAGACCCGTGCCCAGCAGTGGGACATATAAGGGTTGATACTTTACTTTTATATAATTATTCCACGCAGGTTTAATTAGATCGTAGCGTGACGTTCAAAACACCACTCACCCAGCGATCTGGACAATGGCTATTTAATTTTGAAATGGCGGCCGGTTGAGCTGATTCCCACGCTTTTGTCTAAAAGAGATCCTTCATTGTGGGCGCAGTTCACTCATGTGTGTATCTTTTATCATAAAATTATTCAACCGTCGCTAACTTCATTATATTTTTAATGTCAATGTGAAAGCGACCTTCGTTTGTGCCTTGCTTATACAGATTATAAAGGATCCCATTATTATTATTTTAATAAAACATTAAACAAGCAAATGACTAACATAATATATTGTTTATTATTATTTGTAACATTTATGGCGTTTTCATATTTCTTTGTTTCATAATATTCACCATACGATGAATCAAAAATATATTTTTTGTGGTGTTCTTATATATTGAGCTGTCAATTTAATAAATACAGTAACACAGTCAGCGAAGTTAGTGATATTTTAATAACCCTATGGTATTCTAATATATTTTTTTTAAACCAATACGACACCGATGGAGAGTACTTTATCTTTTCATCCTCTCTGAAATCAAAACAGCAACATCCATGTGGCATCACCGATATAACACTTCATAAACTTTTATAAATATATCCCATACACACGGCAAAGCTACCGGCGACATAAAAATGTTAACCCTCAATAACCCCCATTCAGTTATAAACTAAAAACTATCAGGATCCGCGTGTTACCCACCACCCACGACCCACGACCCACGACCCACGACCCGCGACCCGCGACACCGCACACCTCCCGTGCACTATTATTTAATAAAGTTACGCAGCTAACTTCACACCGATGCGGTTTATGATTCTGTCGTAGCTAACTTCGAATAGTTATTTTGCCTTAAAACACAGCTAATAGAGTTAGTTACGGGGAGCGAGTTGAACGCCTTTATTACGTAATACAAACTAATTTGTTTCGTAAGAATATAGACGCGACATATTAATTTAATTATTATTATGGAAACCTCTGCCAATAAATGATGTTTGTGTCCTTCAAAGATTAGTCTGCGAAACCACAAGTTGATAAGAATAAAAATTTTTTCATTAGTAGTTTTTCAGCCGACAAAGGCTTAAAAAAATCAGGCGTTACTTTCCAGAAATCTATCACAAACTTTTATTATATACTTTAGGGCCTGTTTCACAATCTCCAGTTAAGTTCCCAATAGGTTATCGGCAACATATTTGACAGATACTCCATACTCTATCTGAGATTGTGAAACAGGCCCTAATAAACAATAATCCCGCGAACAACGCGGTCTTTACAGCAAGTGTGAATATGTAGTTTGCTGTAAGACTGCAATGTTCCTGAGATGATTGCTAATTACGATTTAAAAAAATGTTCCTAAGAAAGATATAGTAAAAAATTGTATTTAGGCAAGACATGGTGTATTTTTTAGTATAGAACTTACTTAAAAAAAGAATATTATTATGTTAATATATGAGTATGTGCTGAAAATAAGTAAGAAATCTTAAAATCTAAGTAAATTACACCCGTGGTCGTGTCGTTGAAACATAACAACCTTGACGCGTCCAACTCGGACAAATGCTCTTATTACAGCGAAGCTTATTCAGACTGACAAAGCGACGGGCGCGCACCAGGTGCTCTGCAGATAACTATATACAGGTATAGCCCTTGTTAGAATGGTGTTTGTCCATGCTGCACTGTCCCTATTAGAGAAGAAATGTGCACTTAGAGAAGAAAATATCAGCTCTTTTCTGCCAGCGGCTGTCGTTTCTAAGACATCTAGTTGAAGGGCCAACATTCTGCCTCGATCAACTTCACTTCACAAATCTACCTCTAGATAGATAAACATCTACAGAGGCATATCTACGATTATCATCCCAAGCTTAAGGCCGATAGTATTTCTTTATATTTTTTTGAAAATATAAAATTTCTAAAAATAAACTTCATACGGTGAACTTACCGGATCCCTTTGATAATATTACATTACATTTTCTTAATAGAAGAGATATATTACTTTATAAATAAGTTAGTATTAGGTAATGCGACAAAAATCTCGGATATTTTGCAGCCGCGCACAAAATATTTTGATGAAAAATATTTGAGATTTAGCAATAAGCTGGCCAAGGTGATAGGGTGCAGAGAAGTAACTCCAAATGAAAGTTGAGCCCAGCGGGAGGTGAAAGCCGACATAGCTCTGAGGATGAGGATGTTTAGTGTCGAGTAGTTAAATGTTAAACTATGTTCAATCCTTATAATAAAACAACTTATATGGATTTAATCACGGTTTACTAAGTTTTAAATTAAATATTATTTTAAACTGCTGGCAGAGCACAATTTGATAAAACTTTATGTAATTGTTTTAATAGGTTTAAATTAAAGACTTTTATTCGCTAGCTGGAAAAATTTACTTAACGAGACTTTGAACTTAGGCAAAAACGTCAAGTGCGATAAAAGTAACAGCAGCGGTTTCGTATAAATCATGATGAACGAGTTATACGAAACTAAAGGAAATAGAAAAAGTTTTGGCAGAAAATCAATATTACAGACGTGATGGCAGAGACAAGGTCAAGTCGTGAACCAGGTACACAGACAAACAGATTGAGTACGGCTCATTCAAACTCTTAACTCAATCTCAAACATCTCGATTACCTCGTACTTTACCGGGGCTAGCCTGTAATGTTATTTGAATGAGATAACTGGGACCTGTGCAGATGAAGGCAAGTAATAAATATTGTAAGTGATAGACATGTTAGTCCTTTTGTTAGGAAAAAGTATAAAGTTATAGGGACGAACCTGGTTCCCGTCTCCTGGCGCCTCGTCTTCTTTATACTGTTTTCCACACCCGTGATGATATCGTACCGCGAATAGAACTATACGCGTCGACGGGATGATGAGTCCAGACGGTTTTCGGTATTTATTTGAGGAGACACGCGAGAGCTCGACTCGACCACGACACGGCGAAACGTCAACTCACTTTTCCGAGTACCCCCAGATTCGTAGGAATGGAATAGATTAAGGATGAGGGTAGTAGGAAATGTTTTGTTCGGGGATGCTAGATTAATTACGTTCGGAAAGTATAAATGCGTTCGCCTATTAATTCATATTAAGAAATACTCTTTGTTTGATAACGCTAGCGGAAAATGTTCATAAAATGTTTAGAAATAGTCCAGAAAGTAACATGATTATATCTTTATCTGTATGAGAAACTCCATATCATTTTATCTACGTCCTTTAATATCCGCACAATCTTCTTAAACGCTAGTAAAATCTAAAAGTCAATGATAGTAATGTACATCAGATGACTATCTCAGTTAAGCTGGTCCAGTAGATCGCGAATAACATAATATCAGTCGGTCCAGAGTTTTATTTTCCAGTTGGACAGGCGAATTGACAGCCACGTGATGGTAAGTGGTCGACGTCACCCATCGACATAAGCAGCTAGTTTATGTGGATGGGTCACGTCGGGGTGAAAATATATCCAATATTAGGGAGAGGATGCTTCTTTGCTAGCAATGTTTTAAGCACAGGTTATTATTATTATTCAAAGAGCGGCTATTCCAGGCAAGGCCTGCCTTCGTATCACTGCGACCAGGGTTGATCTATTGTGATCGCCACTGTTTACAGCTCCGGTCCAAGTCCTGTTGTTTCTAAGATTTCTAGGACATTTTTGGCACCAAGAGATTTGATCTCTTCTGGGTGCAATACATGTTTCCTTAGAATAGAGCTACGTCTATGCATTAGGTTGGGGCAATCAGTGAGGATGTGCATAGGCGTTTCCTCTGCTGAACAGCAGAGTCTGCAGTGCCTTGTGTCACTCTTCCCGACTATTTGCATATGCTTATTGAGACGACAGTGTCCCGTAAGCAACCTAACCAAAGTGCGAAGATTGTTCCAGTAGTAAGCTCAGGTTACACGCGGAAAAAATATTGATTCAATTGTAGAAAAAGAACGTCAAATGTGAAGCATCATCCTGACGTTACATACGGGAGGCGACGTGACGTGATGTGACGTCATCGTGCAGTAGCCGTGACCTTCGCGACGCGGGACTACCCCGCCGTGACATTGCTCCAGCCTTCCAACTGAATAATTAACGTACGTTATAAATAAAGGTACATCGGACCCACCCGACAGAAGATATTTTAGCAACGTAGATACTCAATATTAATATCCAATTAAACATACTAGATTACTTCGAATTATGTTCTAATGTAAAAATAATATCGTTTGAGCTCTTTCTTAAAAAAAATAGTCCAAAAAAAACACTCGTGTTTTTGCAAAATTAAAAATGGATCTTATCGAATTAGTGTATTGTCATGGATCCTTCATAGATCTACAAAGTTTGGACGAAGTCTGGCCGTTTAAAATGGGTCAAAATCGCGCCCAAAGGAGTCGATCACAAACATACTAACAAACAGACATACAGGTGAAGCCAACGAAAACAAGAAAAGACTTAGGAGTATGTTTTTGTTTTTTGTTTTTTTGTTCAAAAAAACCAGGTTCGCGGATTCAAAACCCGCTGAAGATTAAAAGTCGCCATGATTACTTTATGTAACATCTTCTTATCCCTACTAATATTATAAATGTGAATATAAGTTAGTTTGTTACTCCTCACGTGAAAACCACTTTACTGATCATTATGAAACTTTGTACACACATTCCTGGGGATGTGTGTACAAAGTTGGATCATTAGGATAAACAAAGGATGGATCATTAGGATAAACATAGTACAATTTTTATGAAACAAAAAAAAATATTTTGTTAACGAGGTAAGGCCGCGGGCAACAGCTAGTATGTAATAATATACACAGGCCCCCGACGTTGTTCATCGTAAATGTAACGCATTCACGGCGCTCCCGTTGAACCTTCACATTTAAACGGAGAGTTAAAAATATAACTGCTCGTGTTGCGTATTAAAACCACCTAAATACTTGAATGTAAATCTAGATTTCAAAAACAATTTTACGAAAAGAGTTTTCTGAGTACGGACACGGTTTTTGGTGAAAACATGAGTTTTTATTAAATGCTGTATTTAAAGAATAGTCGATAATATATTTGGCCGTCTAGTTGAATATCCCTCCGCGTGTCGGCTTTTCTTCTTCATCATCATCATCATCAGCTTCCATCCGTCCACTGCTGAACATAGGCCTACCACAACCTCTATGAACGCCAAGACGAGCGATCCCTTGCCATTCGCATCCAACACGGTTTTCTTTGCAATAATTAATTATACAATACTGCAATAATAAACCTCTTCAAGATTTATTATTGCAAAGACAATGTCCCTTTTTAATGAATCTTAAGAAAATATAGGAATATTGTGGACTAAAAGCTCTCATCACGTACGCAACTGATTCTATTATACATTCCTATACAACTGGCATTAACATACAAATGCCATACGTCCGTGCCAAGTGCTGCAAATTAGCCTCTCATGTCTGGCAAACGGCCAGGAGCGGCAATCGATGAAGAACTACGCGATTAAATTATTTAGGCAAATCACATGAAGTATTGGCAACATTCTGGCATATTAAGGTAGCGTTAGTTATGTTTGGCAATCAGTTCAATCCGATTCAGTTACGTGAAAAACTCGAATAAAGATTGCAAAGACATATTGTTTTCTTATGTTTATGCGAATTTCACTCATTATAATGAAAAAATTCTTAGTGGCAGTTGGATGCGAGTGGCACGGGATCGGTCGTCTTGGCGTTCATTGAGGGAGGCGTATGTTCAGCAGCGGTCGGATAAGGGCGATAATATATTTGGCCGTCTAGTTGAATATCCCTCCGCGTGTCGGCTTTTCTTCTTCATCATCATCATCATCAGCCTTTATCCGTCCACTGCTGAACATAGGCCTCCCTCAAAGAACGCCAAGACGACCGATCCCTTGCTACTCGCATCCAACACGGACCTGCCACTGCACGGAGATCGTCTTCCCATCTGGTTAATAATATAGTTAATGGCCGACTAAAACTTCATCTATACGTTCTTGCAAATTAAAATTTAAATAGCCTGCAACCGCTTTGTAGTCAAGTTCACAAAATCCTTGAAATAACCTCATATTAATGTAAATGGATTTAAACGAAAAATAGAGAATAAAGAGATAAGAATACATTTAGTCGCTCTACATTACAGAGCGCTTCCGCTGAATATTACAGAGGGCCAGAGGACTAGAGGATACCGGAGGAGGGTCCGGTACCGGGCCGGAACTCCCGCGCCCTCCGGAACCACTTACCGCCTCCGACCCCGCTCATTCAGAGCACTCGAATATAACGTATTTACATGCTTTATATAAAGTCTTTTTATTCTCCCTTCGCTTCATATAAAGGGATTTACAAAGACCTTTTTCGGCGCTACGGGAATTTAGTCATAGTAGCATACGAGTAAATATCCTCGTAGCGCACGGTCATTTAAAATTTAAACGTTAGCTATGAATGTGACAGTTTTCAAAGAGGGTCGCGGCGATGGAATAGTTCAGCACACCCTCGAGGTGTGCCACAGATGGGCGGCGCTGCGTCATGATCCAAGCGCCCCCTGCACTTGTTTCTGCCAAGCGTCATTACTGTGATGTTCGGTTATGGCGAGTCTTGGACGGTGATGGTCTCCTTATATGAGCCAGTAATATCACAGAAGGAAGCCACCAAGTGGGTGAGAGAGGCCGCTGACGAGGTAGTTCTCTGCGAGAGGCGAACGGTGAAAGTACGTATAAAACTTAATGCGCCTCCGCAACGCCCTTGTGCTCGTGGGTTCAGGTTGGGAACCTGGTCCAGTAACTAGCTACGACATCGCGGAAACTACTTTGTGGTAGCCAGGCCGGTCTTCGCTGGGGCCAGCATGTCGCTGAGGTTTTCCTGTTGCCTGCAGATTCGGGATCTTTAAAAAGCGGCAAAAGGCGTTCGCAGTGACTTAATTTTGTATAATTTAAATAATAATAATAATAATAATATCTATAGACGCTTTTTTTACACCACGTCAATCTGGTCCCGTGCTAAGTTCTCGAAGAGACTTGTGTTACGGGTACCAGACAACGGAAATACATATATTTAATACATTTTATATTAATACTTATATTTAAGATTTTTATTATATAATACACAAATTTAATACACATCCATGACCCAGGAACACAGAAATTCTTTTGTGTTCCCTGGCGAAATTCGAACCCGTTACCTCCGGCTTGTGCGCCAACGCGCTAACCGCTGAGCCACAGAGGTCGTCTATAATTGTAATATGATATTATATATGTTAGTCTGTAAGGTATTTATCTATGGGCCATAGTGCCTGTAATAAATGATTTATTAATTATTATTATATTAATGAGGTTGTGTAACCTGCGTTATAAAAAAAAACAAATTTGCGAAGGGGAAGTAAGGAAAATTTTATAAAGAAACCATTCAGTGCTTTTATTACGACTACTACAATACTCAAAAGTATATAATATATTAACAGAGACCTAACAACGTCGTCATTATCCCGTATGGCGGTTCCAGTGGCGTCTTTCTGGCTCATCTACATCACCCGAAATAGTTATTAAAGTTCCTCTATATGACAGATTCACGATTTATATGCAAATAAACATAACATGGATACACATATTGATAAAGTGGGTACAGGAGTTCATCGTGATAGGCTAAGTAAAAAGAAAAAAGGCTCGTGGACGAAAACCGGCGCGTTGGTCCTACCAGATCCGCACCGTGCACGACTCTGCGGCTTACGGCGCTGTCCACCGCCGGAGACAGAAACAGGTAGGGAAAGACCATAGGAGAGTAAGCGACACAGAAGGGTAATCACGATCTTCAGCATTGAGGATGAAGCAAGGAGGAGGATACGGAGATGTTTGACGGATAGAGTTTCTAGATAGCGGATGTAATTGGTTAAAAAGGAGTCTATCATGAAGATCACGTAAATTAATTAACAGAGATTAGTCTCGAGTAGACCGGGGCCTATGAGCGACGTTGACCTCACCGTCAGAACATCGTCATGTTCAAATAATATACGAGGTCGTAGGAATGATGACTGGTGATGACTCATCAATCTCCGTGAAGCGAAGCAATTAAACAGTTATTAGATTATTTAATCAGCATTTATTCGCAGCTCAGACGAAACTGACGACCCGCTCAGTCCGGAACACTCGGGGGAAATAATAATAGACGAAATATATTTTACATTCATTTTCAAATTAATCAAGAAATATTACGCAAATCAGATCTAATTGATAACCAGGTAAAATCAAATAAAATTGTATTATTACCCACATGAGTAGATAGCATTTAATATATTGTTTGAAATATTACTTGACAATAAGTAACGTATAAAGATTTCCAATATTACGAGGGAAAAATTATGAATATTTTTATACTCAAGTCTAAAAAAAATATTATTTAAATCTATGTATCGCTTACAACTTCACGTTTTTTGCAGTATGCTGCCTGGCCATGAATATATTTATAGCCTATGTCACTTAATGACAACGTAGCATTACAGTTGAGAAAGAATTCTTTAAGGGTATTACTGGTTTCTAAAAATAGTAAGTATTGTCACGAACATCCACCCAACCTCCCAAAAGTGGCCAGTTTCTTATGTTAGTCCAGTCCTACTAGAGATAAGACAAGTGTGTATGCAGTATAAACACAGACTAAATACATCACATAATAGAATAGTCCTTAGCTCTACGTAATGTAGCACTGCTACGCCGTAGCCGTAGATCACGTAGCTTTTTAACAGATTCGTAGTAATGTAAACCGACATTTTTACTGTCTTCGAATAAAAACACAGATATACAATGTGATTGTCATGTCCGATCATCACTATCAGCCATTAACCGTAAATTGCTGACCGCCAAGACGACTTGTCCCTTGCCACTGGCATACAACACCGACAGCCTACACTTATCTGGCTCATGGCCGACCTAAAGGACATAAATATATTTTTCCACCGCACATATAATTACGAGAACATTTGTTGCAAATTATTGCTAAACTCTCTCACATAAATTTTTATGAGTTTTTTATTTAAATTACAAGGGCCCGCTCGGAGTCGTAAAGATGTGCTCCCTTCACATTTATATTTCAAAGTGTGGCTTCAAACTTAAATTGTATATAAATACTAACGGTATATATTTATATTTTTGTAAATACTAAGAGAATACGATGATACGAATTACGAACAACCTCGACCATGTTCATGGAGAAGCTCATCAGTCACGAGGTTTCTTAATGCCAGTAACCTTATCATACAACCCGCCTACCAAGCTCTCCGTGATGATCAGCATAATTTCAGCACGAAGAGCTATTTAAAGCGAAAACTTCTAAAGCCACTTTGAGCATATTTTACTAGGGAAAATATAAAATATATATATAATATACTTCTAATATATCTCTTTATTAAGATAGGCAAAGATTCGCCATATTTTAATTTCGCGGAGCTGGATTTGGTATTAAAAATTTCAAATGTTACCCGTAATAGTGATCCACTTAGTATTTCGAAAATCAAATTTTTCGTCGACTAAATCCAGCACTATATTAAGCTTGACACGTCATTATCACGAGCCACCGTGATATGATGGTGATAGCAGCTGTGACGATCATGATGTTAGTAATGACACAATAAGTGTAGCCACGAGCTAATGCTCGCATCGCGTGCAGCCGGTCCTGGGCGGAGGTACGTATCAATTGATACCTCACGATTTATCGGTATCGCTGATTTGTGATATTGACAGACAACAACAGGGTCATGGACGTATTGGATGAGGTGAGCGTGTTGCACGCAGACGGAGGTTAATCGGGAGCCTTTTGACTTCCAACCTTATAATGACATGTTTAAGGAGTGACTAGTTTCAGTATCCGGTTGACGTCTATAGACGAAGGACTTTCCTCAAACTAAGTCCGCAAGCATATTATTCGTTACAAAACGTACTCAATTAAGCGGAGTTGTCAGGAGATTAACTTTAACATCAATTTCGTCTCGTAACAAACTCGTTACATTTACATAGTTTATTCGCGGGGACGGACAGACGGACGGCGCTCGTCACTTGTTTACTTTACTCGCTCGACTCGCCGGGATAACAAGCCCATCCCGTCCCGTCACACTCGTGCCGCCCGTCAACTGTCGCCTCACATTGCTAAGGATAATATTGAGTTAGACAATCTTTTAGTGCACCTTACTTGCGACTTAGCAAATAAATCTTTCTTTAATAATTCTAGGGAATGCAATGTTTTTTTTTAATTTTAATATTATATAAAAGAAACAGATTTTATTAAACTATAAATTTAAAAAATCTTTATTTACACATACATAAAACCTTTTAGCACTTGATAGCCTAGTTATTAACTAAAATACTTATCTTGATAACAAATAACCTTATTTGGGTAGTTCTGGTTGACTTTTTTCAATTCTCGGACTCGTAAAATACTATTAAACAGCTAGTTTATTTTTAATATGTTAATTTTATAATCATCATTAATTTTGTACCGTCCACTCCAGCACACTCTTCCACAGAACATCAAGACGGCTGATCCCCGTCGCCCTTACCCCGCCATGGCAGGCCACTGCAGTCATCGTTACATATAATTATAAATATATTATGTATTATTGACTTTTTTAAGCAATCATAATATAACTACAATAGTTAAGACGCTATATTAATTAAATACACGTTGATACTGTACAAAGTAAAGTATATTACGTCTCGTGCAAATAATTGAATGAAATCGTTTAGTCCGTTTGCCGTCGGGAAATATTAGTTCTGCTTTGAGATACAGATTAAATTCCGTTTGTATTTCAGTCTGTTTATCATCGGATCGCGATACAGTCGCCGAGTCAACACTCACAGAGAACTTATTTAAAAGCAATTCCGTTGAAGCTAGCAATGAATCGCCAAAGCTTCATACTGATATTAAAACGTGAAACTTTGGGTATAAAGCTCAACCAGCTTTTATAAATTCCGAGGTATTTAACATGATCGCTATTACCAATGCGAACCGAGCAAACTCAATAACTTTCCACTTTAATTTTAATACAAACTCTAAACAAACGAATAATAACTGGTAGAGGCATTTCAAACGTGGATCCGTATAACGTCCGACAAGAGTAAGTTGAAGGATGAATGTGCCAGGCCTGGCAGCCGGCCAGAGCCGCGGGCGCGAGTTATGGCGCCGCAGTGCCACCGGTTATCTGCCGTAATCGCCGGCTCTACATAGCGTCCTTTTACGTGCTACACCCACTTAACGGACGTCAAAGTAACTACATCTAAACTTAAAATACTGTGGTTGGTTAATTTGCATGAGAATAACATGTTCGTATAGTAATTTAAAAAAACTGTTGTAAAATACAGTATGATAAGTATAAACGGACACAGAAAAAATATAGTAGCTGTTAATTTTGGAGAAAACAAGAATACACGTCTACACTACTACGAAACTGTAGTGGCTCTACGCTGTCTACTGCTACGGCGTTGCAGTGCTGCACAATGCTACGATGTCTACGGTTTCGTAGACATCGTAGCATTGTGCAGCTTCGATGTGTCTACAATTGGTACTTATATTGTAATCGCGAAAGTTAATAAGAATAATAATAATCGCGAAAGTTAATAAGAATAATCGCGAAAGTTAATAATAATAAATCTATGGTCGCCTTTACATCATGCCAACCTGGTCCCGAGCTAAGTTTTTAAAGAACTTATGTTACGGGTACGGATTACGGTAATACACAAATTTAATATACATCCAGGACTCAGGAACACAGAAAATCTTCGGCTTGAGTGCCAATACGCTTACCATTGAGCAACACAGGGCGTCTCTATGTGCAAGTGGAACTGCGGAGCTCTGCTAGCATGTTTCAAAAAATTTACGGTATCAATCAATATAATAAACGTATGCGGCAATTTACGAACCCACTAATCCAAATGAAAACATTTTCCAAACGTTTTCATTATCGTCATCACGACGGACACGGACGAATGAAGATTACACGGCACCAGTCAAATTCATACAGGGGCACCTTGACCAGGCCCAGCTCGAACGATCCGAGAGAAACACAACTAACAGCACAAAACGTAGTCCGCCCTTTCACTGTTACGAAACTAAACGTAGGCGACTTCAATCGCATAGAAACGAAAAAAGGCTTTCCACAAAACTTGTCGAAAAGTTTTTCCTTAACAATTGAACTATCAAATGCTTAAAGAATTTTTCAAAGTACTTTGATAAGAGATATGCACAAATAACAAACTACTGCTTAGATTTATTCCGTATGGGGTCCACGAATAAACGTTGAAACCTCAAGGAACCAGCATTCATTCAAATAAAACGTATACGTTTATCAGGAGACAGATTTATCTATAGAATACTTAAAGAAATTCGATAATCGTCAATGTAATTGATGTATCATCGTCAACAGCATTTATCCGTCCACTGCTGAACATAGACCTCCTACAATAAACACCAGGACGACCCATCCCCTGCCACTCGCATTCAACGCAGATCGGCCACTGCACAGAGATCGTCTTCCCACCTGGTTAATGGCCGACCAACACTTCGTCTACCGAACGCGATCTCTACTCTTGAACTTACCCTCATCAGCACAATGTATCGTATTTATAAAATCCAATTAAACATCGGTGCAGCATCCATTAGCGGAGGATTCAGTATTAGTCAGTTATCAGTAGATCCAGCGGACTAGAATAGTCATTCAACATTTAATTTCAAATCAATCAATGACTAATCCCTGTTCCAATTAAGCTTACTATCGAATATATTTAGATTTATTTCCATCATCAATGCTGACAAATCGAAAGTTTCTTCGACTAATAATTGTCTCGATAACTATGACCCAAGTATACAGTTCATTAAATTGTTATAAATAAAACTGAATCCCCAAAATTTACGCACATAACTCCAGAACCAAAGCACCAAATTAAATATTTTTTGTTGTGTTGGCTATCGTTAGAAAAAAATATGTTATAAGAAAATGATGATGTCGAAGCATGTATCGCCTTTATCATTTAAACGTTTGCCGGGCTCAGTTGTATGAAATTATTGACATTAGATTTAAAATTAGTATAATTGCTTTTGAAACCTTAAGTTATTAAGAACCTATTAAGTCCATCGTCGTTCACGTTGAGCGACGATGGTCCAGTGAGTATGAGCTCAAACCCTTGAGTGAAAGAGTCCGGGGCCACTATAACATCGCTTGCTGAACGGTAAGATGAAGAATAGCGAAGGAACGTGCAAACCTGATGATATTTAGTTTTTGAATGTGTATGAAGTTCACCAGACCGCATTAGGTCAACTATGGCTCAACACCCTTTTCGCCTGATTTCAAGGAGGAGATCCGAGTCCAGCAGTGGGACACATAAAGGTTGATATAATAACCTATTAACTTTGTTTTTGACTTTAATTTAGATATGTCTCTCTATCGCTGAGGCTAGTGAACAAAGCATCTGTGGATAATGTTGAAATTCGGAGTGTCGTGAAGCAACAATGACAAACACGGTTAGCCCCGTAACCCGTTTCAAATAGTCACCGTAATCGAGTTAGACAACCCTATTCGAAATTCAATCGAGCCCAGAATATATCAAACGATCAAACGATCGTCTCCATTGAAAGCTTCAAATCATGGAGCCATTGAATCGTAACTTTTTCGATTGAGGCCAGCGTATTGATGGGGCATTTTTTAAACTGCAAATAAACGCTCGCTCGGTAAACAGTAAACACTCGGGTGTCTGCGCAGCCTCCGCCTCTGCCCCACTGACACGAATCCCTGGACAAACTTCGCCATTGTCATCGCCGCCAATATTCATGAAGCTCGGGTTCTTAACGTCGTGACGTCACAGTGATATATTATATGATTACGGATCGATTTCATTCTAGAAACTATAAATAAGTTTCAAGCAAGCAAATTTAAGAAATTGCGGAATCGTATAATATAATATTATGTATATAGTGTTTATTTCAATATAATGTCAATGTATGAGTTTTACTATAAAGTTGCTGTAAAGTGGATGATTAGGTTCACTTATTTATTCCACTAATCAGGTGTTCATAGTGACAGGTCGTGTAGTCAATCACGTCTCGATTCGCGGACTATTTTACGACGATCCGAACGAAGTCCGCCACAAAGTTCTGGGTGAAATACTAGTGGGTGAAGCCAACGTCAACCATAACGGGCATCCCGTCCTCTCGACTCTCACAACTCTACCAGAGCAACCTAATTCATGTTATTCAGCAATAATAGCGCCATTGGTGTTAGCGTATTAACTTTTATTTAGTTTTGAGTGTAGTTCACAGTGATAGGTGCGGTGAGGTGCTCCAGGCTCCTGGCTGCTGGCTGCAGCATCCACGCCGCTCGGTCATTTGGAGCCGCGCCAAATCGTCCCACCGTTGATGCTCAGATTGTTTTCAAACTAGATTTTACCTGTTAATTGAGTTCAAACCGAAAATGGTTTTTACTAAATATATTTATGAGATAGCTTGTTTTGGAACATTAACAAAGTTTGAGCCTATTAGTCAAAAATAGGTTAAAAAAATGTTTTACGCATTAAAATTACTTTTTTAAGGGAAATACGATTCTCTATGGAAGCGAAACCCGGGTTTCAACCCATACATGTCCTATTTGAGGGGTACGAGTCTCCTCCTCGAAATCAGGCGAGGAGGGTATTAGGCCTTAGTTATATATCAATATTAATTAGTTGCATTAGGTTACATTCAAAGACGAAAAATTTTATCACGCAAGCAGATTTCCTCACTATATTGTCCATCACCGGTGAGCGAGCGATAGCCTCTTGTTTAGGGTAGTAATTTTAAAATACCATTTGAAGGCATCTTCAGAGGTCAGGATCGAACCCGGACCTCATGTTCAAGAGGCCGAGCCCATACCCATTATAGACTAGACCGTCGCCGCTCAGATACCATAGCAGTCAAGATGATGATGATGACACTATCAGAGAGAGACAACTTTGCATTAGCCTCTACATAATTTACTCTTTTAGCTGATGTAGCGGGAACATGCCAAGTTAATTACAAAACATCAAAGCTCTGAAATCAGAAGATGTATAATTAAGTTAAGTTGTCGTCTGTAATTGTCTCCGTCGCGGGTAGTTTGAGATTGTCACAGTTGTCTTTGGTTACGACGTCTGACAACTAAATAGTTTAATTAACAAGGCTATATCGACTAGTCCTTAATTATTATCGAATCGCCTTCAGCTCGACATTTGATAATCTAAAGCTATCTAATAGAATAATTCTGAATTTTAAGCCAATCGGATCGGAAAGCGATTTTTTTTTTCATTTCACCATATTATTGTGTCAAATTATGTTATTTATTCTTTCTATAATATAGAGCAATTTGTTTCAGGAACATATTCCGTATTTAAGAAATAAGGTCTTGTTGATACGCTATATTATCTCGAATATAAAGACCGTCAGATCTGCGTTTCAGGATTGGGAGTCCACAAATAATTAGCCAGGTTCAGCCCTCGCCTGCCAGCTCGCCCATCTTTAGTCACATAATCACTGTATGAGAAAAGCACGTTGAGTGTCGTGCGTTTCGTATGTAGATGGTGATTAGTAAGAGCATAATCAACATGACTTTTAGTAGTATAAGGCTGTTATGTTTGATCAAATGGAATCAAAGAACTAACGCGGATTGAAACGATGTGTGTGCACAGCCGCCCGCACCGCAAACACTCCCTCTTCGAACATCGAGGAGGTAGAGGAGAGGGGGGGGGGGATGATTTACACGCACACATTCAATCAGCATAACGTTTTGTTCATATTACAGTTTTAACAACTGATCATATCAATGCATTACAGTGAAATGTTTAATGAAACTTTATTATACGTGTAAAGCAATACCCTCGGAGACTAAACAGACGGCAGGGTATGATGGTCGGTACAACCTGACCCTGATCATCGGAGTGTTGGCGTCAAAAAAGTTTTCTAATTTTCATCAACACGAAAAAGTTGAAGATTTCCCACGGGGAAGTAAAACAGACCTCCAGGACGGTTTACAAATTCGTTTAAAACTTTTAAATGGAATGAATCGAAACATGAAATGACTTTTTACGTGTCATCGAAACAAGTATATGTCGTTAGTTTACACATTTTAGATATTTAGATTATATTCACTGACGCGTTGAAACTCAGGCGGCCAGCAACAAATATGTATTACCGAGTCATTTGAGAGGTAGTGTCGTGCGACTTTGCATGACTATATACATAACAGCTATGCTATTGTATTAAAAATAGTACCATCAAAGTATCTTTTTGAACGTCAATTGAATCTACTAACCGGTTACAAAGCAAGCCCACTGAGAAGAACCGGCGAAACAGATTCAGTGGAACTTTTCTTTTCAAATTCTATTACAAGTTTACATGAAATACTACACTAGTATACTAGTGTAAGAGCAGAATCTAGCAAGAAACTCTGTGGGGTTGCTCTTTTCAAAATATAATTTAATTTTTTTATAAACATACTTAGTCACATATATTTATTCACACTCGCATAAGATAAATAAGTAAATAAATTTAGAGCCAGTTTCAGTTTCTGGTGATCCGTCGGGATACCTATGGGCGTCGCGTCGGTGATCACCACAAGATTCCGTCAGTTCAATGGCCTCCGAATAGCATTAAAAAAGTTCGATAGGTTGAGCAAGTGAAAAAAAAACTCAACGTAACATGAACAAACGCTTTACTAAATAAACCGCAAAAATACATCATAACGTAATATAATAAAATACTGCGTATTACCATTACCGTCTTTAACGTCGCATACAAAATCCATTCGCATTCATATTCTCAAGCCGACGAAGATTTATCCGCGTCTTTATGTTACCATTAGAGGTGCGAAGGCTCTTGCTCTTATCGAATCCCTTGGAAATTCCAACGGAGTTTTCAAATGCGTGACGTTGACACCAAAATTGAAATGAAGCGAAAGTAAAAACATAAAAGGCAAGGGAAGAAACATTACCAACAACACCAACGACCCTAACAAATATGAAAGGGAAGTATTGACAGAAACCTAGCGAAGGTTAGTTCCCGATACCTACTCGTCAGATCACGCCATCGAGCGTATAACCGAAATAGAGCAGCAATTGTGTGTTTGTGAAAACATATTCCGCCAAATTTGTGCTGCGCCTGCTCTGCGACAGATAGGCTATTGATGGATGATTGGGCGATGGGACGTACACACAGACCACTGGTTGGTTGAATTGCTATGAGACGCAAATAAGTCGCCAGTCACCAATCATTAACCAGTTTCGACTAGATTTTGATGGTTTGTTATCCGCCTAAATTATTTTGTCCAACCAAATCGAGAGAATTTACGGGATGGGAGTCAAAACTCCGAAACATCCCTTCTGATTCTCTCAACGGTAACAGACATGTTCATCGTAATTACATATTATTCATCGCTCGGACGTCGGGGCCGGTGGCGTTAAGGGGCGGTGGGCACCTCAAAGGACAAACAAGCCATCGAGGGCGCAGTGATTTATTGACTCAAAACGACCAATATGGCCATTTACAGTTTGTGAACGATGTTTGCACGAGGAGAAATGATTTCATCGTACAAGTTAGTTGGTTTTAGATAATAACTAAATGTAAAGAATTTGTTTGCCTAAGTTAAATAAATATTTTTGGTTATTGGCCTATTTATTTACAAAAATCATAAGGAATATACTTCAGATAGAAAAGAGAGAAAGGTTAATGCGGCGAGTAATACCGCGGAAACAGCTAGTCTTCGATAATATCTTTGTTACGTTGTAGATAAATCGTATCTGCACAAAGTGTATTCTTTTTACTTGACAACTTGGCAGCTATTCTTAATTACATAAACATATAAAGGCTTACAAACGCGGCAGATGTTGAAATGGCGAATATTCAAAAATATTATCCGGCCCGAAGGATCAACACTATTATAATCAAAATTGAAATATTAATAATTAAAATTTCGATGTTTACTTTCCTAAGATCTTTCTCCTCGACAACGACTCGTTTACAAGCTTTTTACTTAACCATTCCAAAGAGCTGTAAAACTAGCCACTAGAGTTGTCTGCGCGGTCATGCGACATGTCCTTCACGATTATACTCTTGTGGGATTAATGTTTTAGGTTTATGGCCGTGAAACTCCATTTGATGACTCAGAACATGAGCATTTTATGGTTTATAATAAAACAGAATATACTTTGGTACAGTAATTATTTCCAAGCAATTTAAGTTCTGTTACCAACTTCAAAATAATGTACATTCGCGTATTTTTAAATTTTGTACTTGAGGCGAACATGGAACATCTTCTTTCTTGGAAGTGCGTTAATAAGAAAGGCTTCTTAATTATATTAACTCTGCGCTTATTTCTCGACAATTCTGCGACATACATCTTTAATGCTATTAACCCTTTTGCGTCTCCTACTTTAGCACCTAATAGGTGAAGGTTATCACATCCTTCCAAAAATACTCTCGTCTCGCTCTTTTTAAGGAATATTCAACAATGTAATTGATTATCAAAAAATATATGAGTGCACACCATAGAGATAAATCCAATAAGCTGCCTTTTCAGCGGCATCATCCCAAAAATGGCAATATTTTGTAAAATGCCAACATTATATGAATGTGCACAAATACGTTTTGTGACGTGGTCGAGTGCTCGCGAGAGGCAATCGACGCAAAACAATATTTCCGACCCGAGAGTTATTGTACGTGTCAGTTATATTCACAAGTTATTTATTTACATAATGCATATTTTTTTAAATTATTTTACACAAGAAGTTTTTGTTTAAATCTTAGCGAAAAAGAGGTCATATGCTTTGTTTTAATGGCCGCTCCGTGTTGGATGCGAGCGGCAAGTAATTGGTCGTCTTGGTTTTTCACCGGAGGAGACCTTAGTTCAGCGGTCTACGGATAAAGGCTGATTATGAATTTTTTTTTAGTGAAACGTTGCACTGACAGTGAAATCGTCTCCCATCTGCCGGATGCCGCGTATTTTTTTTAGACGAGGTGGCCAAAGGAAAATCTACGCTTGAATTGAATAATTGCCTGGTTTAAGAAACATAAGACCTATTCAATTAATACGTTTAGTTAGTAAAATCGTTTCAGTCATAGCTTACAATTTATAAAGATCAACTCATACACGCAATATTTAGGGTGTTTTGAATCATAGTAATAAAAAAGTTTGGATTTCATGGTGGAATCTATTTAAGTTTTAATCAAAAACTAAATTCATGACAATTTAAAAATCGAAATCGAAAAAAAAAAAGATTATAAAACTTCGGCCTTCGGCCTGATGTCCTTTAACACAAACCTATTCCTTAAGCACTAGTAAGGTCATTAACGCCTCCATTGTCCCATTAAGCGCCGTAATAGTTTCGATAGTCGTATATTCTGATCCACGTACGCGGGAGCGATCGCTTGACATTAAATCTTTGTTCACTAAGCTCCGGCTCTTATGCTCGGGGCTATATCCGACGTCACAATCAATCATTTGTGAACACCTCCTTTTGTTCCCCCATTTTAACGTGACAGTGGAAGGGGAAATAGCTACTACTACACTCGCCGGGAGCACTCTTAATTTGGGACATAGGAGTGCGTCTCATCAGGAACCTGCGCTACGAGTTCCCTCGGCGGCCACCGGCCAGGCAGAGGCTGCCGTCAGCAATACCGTGCGGTATCTCGGATCCGAACCAGGAGTTGTAGAGTAGGAAAGTCTCGTATTATGGCGGACGTTCGTGAGTAAGCTTGGAACTATATCATAGACAACTTAGCTTAGTGTTATATACTTAGTCATGAATGATATTTAGCCAGTAAGTACTCTGCCTGTTCAACTGCCATGATCACGGGAAGACTGAAGATCGGGACCTGGATAAAATTAAAACCGCGATAATCATCCGAGCTAATATATTTTTAAACATGAAATTTGGAACGAATATAAAAAGTATTACAGTATATTATCGAGTGTTGTATGTTTGTAATGACAATATTAACACGGACGGACGGAGAGTAACAATGTCAACACGATAGACTCGCTGATAGTTCGGTCGGGCGGGCTCCGACGGGCCACCCCCCTAGCGCGGGGAGGGGGGGGGTTATTGTATCAACCGTAGGTAATAATTACATGATATTCGAGTATGTCGGAAATTACACTCGTTACGTATTGATTTTCGATGAAAACATCAGTTTAAAGTTTGTGTTGGATAATCTGGTGGCACTTATAATACTCGGGAAGTGAATTGAAATTAAATAGCTAAAGAGATATATGATGAAGATGTCATGTAGAAAATTCGGGAGAGGGTAAAGACAAATGACAAGTATTATTTGAAAAATGATAGAAGAGATGATGAAATACGACCTGCCCGTTTCTGCGCGCCGTCCTCAAACAGGAAAAAATAAGAGAAAATAATAAATACGAAATACGATAAGATTCACCGAGCTATAAAGTTGATGTGTTTGATATCATGCGCGGTACACGGCGGCATACAAGCTTATCGTACCAACAAAGTTTTACTGTCAGCTGCTACGAGTAAAACACGACGGTAAGAATTTAATAAATGCTAATAAATTACTTATATTTGAGATTATAATTCTTGGTTTTTACCTAACTAACAAAATTGTAGGAGTTAAAATTTTCGTCTGCATGATTTTTATAAATCGAATGAACGAAACACCTATGATGCGCTAAAAAATAAAAGTTAACGCGGGCAAAGCCGTAGCATTGGCTTGTATATACATAAGTTGAAACCCCTGGCACACAAATGAGACGAACTAAAACCGGAACACTGTACTGTCTCCGTCTCATACAGCTGACGGCGCCGTTTCCTCAAACAACCGTCGCACACAAAGGATTCGTAGCGATTGTCTACGCGCCGCTACGGTGTAGTCACGCAAGGCGTAGCTCCGCTACGACGGCATCTTGTCCATTATACGTGTTACAACTACAACTAGAAGATAGATCGTTCAACACGACGTACAATAAATATCACTGAAACAGTTCTCGGACGAACGACGCGACGATACAGCTTCTTAGAGATTGTCACAGAGTTCTTTGAAACACTTTCTATACTGTGTATTACATAATAATAAAACGTTTGTGTCACAAAAGGAAAGAAAACTTTAATTAGAACGTAGCCTTCGTTTTCTTTATTAATATTTGCGTTACAGCGGAGCAATTTATATAAAATGAGGGTTCATTTAACGTTTTATTGGAATGGAAGGAAAAGGAAACACATTGCAGACTCGCTTGTGCGTCAAATGGTTCGATGCGGATCCACGTTGGACTTTTCTTATTTTATTTCTAACACTATGTGACAAATGATAATATAAATATAATAATATGAACGAAATAATTTTTTTCCACGCACATTATGTAAAATACAAGATATACCTAAATGCTTGGTCTATGATATATGCTCTTTTAAACTATCAATTAAAAGGAGGTATTGGTTAGCACCGAAATGTAATTTTAAGCAGATTACGTAAAACCAGATGCACCTGGCTATCCTTTCGCTTATTTCTCGGAACACTAAATATATTTCATTTACGACTCTCTGTATCTTTAACATTTTCTTTCGTCACTTCTCTTTTTTTTTTTAAATTATGAAGTAAAAAAATATTTTTTGATATGGCATTTCTTAAAATTTTCTAAACGAATGAACTATTGAGTTCAATCATTTATGAAATATCCTTGGTTCAAACTATATCGTGTATCTCGTGGTTGTGGTTGTCAGTGCAGTCGTGCGCGAGGCGGGCGGGCGCACTGCGGGCCGCCGGTGACCTAATGGCCGGGAAGGTAAAGCCGAAATACTATATTTTCCTGAAATATTTTGTACAATAATATTTTTATTTTCTTATTATCGGTAAAATTTTATATTTTCATAAAATTGTTAAACTTCTTAAACTCTACCAGAAAATTGGAAATGCATCTTTTCTCTCGTTTCTTTGCCCCTTGTATCTCATATTAGACATATTCCTAAATTACAATAATGTTCGTATTAAGGAACGTTTTGATTGTTGGTAATTCAATAAAACTCATTATTCTATTACGTTGAGGACGATGTAGTAAAGAATAATTATTAAAGAAATCCCCGACTGCAAAAATTGCCTAAAATAACTAAGAACGGAAAAACAAGCTCTATAATCCATTTACATAATGGATGGAGCATACAGTGGACCGTTTATTGCATTTTATTAGATTTATTTGAATTCAAAATATAATTTATACGTTTATAATTATTGCAGGCAAGAGCAAACTAATCTACAAAACATTGTATCTACTATTAATTAAATATTGACAAAATCCTTTTCATCATCAATCAGTCAATCAAAAAAAAATATCAAAATTAAAATTGAAAATTATTGGTAGAGTTCATGAAGCCCATTAGACTATGCATGGTGTTTTATTTGTCGCAGTGAGTAATCAGGCGTCACATATTGCTCTTGCAGCGGGTTCACTATAATATAATATCATGCTTATGTTTGTTTATCTTGTGTTAATAAAAGCTGTGAATGATCTCACTAATTCTATTAAAATCTCAATATCAACCGAGCTGTTAGACTTTTGCTTTGTCACTCCACTCGATCAAGTGGACACTAAGTGTTCTTCTTCTTTTAAGTTTTATATACTCTAGGATTTGCCACTAAGTGTTGTTGGGGATGGTGAATTGTGAGCAGAACCTTCCGGAACTAATGTTATGAGACTCACTTTTAGCGAGCGAAAACTTTGAAAGCCATTTTTCCTTTTAAATTCGAACATCAATATTTAAAGTTTCCAAGTGTGACCAATCCCCACTTTGCTACTTTTATGTCTTAACTTTACAAGTGCCTTTCGACGAGTAACGTCAATGACCATTTTAAACTTTCTCAAAATGTACTTCGCTTAGTTTATTTAGAGTCTAAACTATTCAGTTTATTATTTAATGAAAAAACTCTTCGCTGTACTTAATAAATACTTTGGTATAAATACTGACAAAGTTTTTATTAATATTAAATTACAAGAAAAATATCTAAATATTATTGAAAAGATCTCATCATACACAAATAAAGATATTATAACATATACTGATATTATAAAGAGGTAAAGTTTGTAAGTGTGAAGTCCGAGGCTGCAGACCAACTCGTCTCTCTCATTGGTAAAGTAAAAAAAAAATATTTAAAAATATTAGTGTTTTTAATAAAAAGTTTCAATACCCTCGAGGAGCACGCGGGAGATGTATGGCCCTCGGCTCGACTATCACACACAAAGGCTAGAGGCAAAAGATAAGAGGTAAGACCCGGGCCCGAGGCTGGTGGAGTCTTTAATCGTTCTCCGAGTGGCTCTCGTGTTGAACAGGGAACTTAATATCATTAGGAGTACGTAAGCTCGGTAAGCTCTTAATGAGACAGATCATTAGCGAAGTGCTTTTAAAGCTTGGAAAGCTCGAGCGCTCTCCACTTGGTAGAAACTTTGTAATAATTAAATTGATATTTATTCGGATCTGATATCCCGTGTGTGCTCGAGGAGCTTGTAAGGTAAAGTTTTGGTATTTGAACCCCATACCCTCGAGATAAATTAAACTGTGACGTGTAGCGCGTGAGATGACTGTATAATAATATCAACCATCTTCCTTATGTCTGCGCCATAGTGGAGCAGTTTACAGAAGTGCTTCACGCAACGAGATTCGTCAATTTAAATCCATACCAATATAACATACGAGGATGGAAACCATGAAACACTACGTGGCGACGACTGCTTTATTAGCCGGACAGTCCTCGAGCGCGAGTCGCGAGCCTGTCGCTCGAGGTGTTCCTGATGTTTGTGGATCTAGAAGCCTTGTCAAGGCTGAAGACGCTCGCATGCGGAATGCATTCCCCTGCCTGATCAAAAAAGATCAATGCAATAAGGATGGTAGTGTGGTGCTGAGGATTGTAAGTCGCTGTATACAGGTATTAGCTACATGTTTCAGGAGGAGGAGTGGGTCTGAGCACGCGGCGCGTTGAATATTCATGGTGTCATTATGCGTGCTCGCGTCGCGCGTCGCCCGCGCTGCGCGTCCAACGGCTGCCTCGGCTCGTCACATCCCATTACAATAAACGTTTAGGCGGTTAGTGTAAATGTCATTTTACACACCGGGTGAACGGCGAGTTTAATAATATAATATAGTCATAATGATGCACTCTATAGGGTTCAGGTTATTCAGGTCGCGAAGATGGTCCAGTGGTGGGTGGACTCGGCCTCATATGCGAGAGGAAACGACCCGGTCGTTTGAAGGTATTTGGAGTGCACCAACCCGCATTGGGCCAGCGTAACTGTGAACTATGGCTTATTACCGGCGTAGCCTGATTTGGAGGAGCAGACCCGTGCCCGGCAGTGGGATATATTTTGTCACAGTGATAGTATTAACACAGACTATCGGGTTGGGGTGGTCAAGGGATCAAGGTATAGGCGTGTTTGTCTGTTTGTATTTGCTTTGTATCGCATACCGATGATTCATTTAGAAGTTGTATGCATTCTGCAGATCTGCAGAGATTATTCCACATGAAGATCTGTAAGCATCCTTGTTCGCGAGGACCGAGGAAAAAATATTTTATTAGCTTAACTAGAGTTTTGCTAATAGAATATGCTCGAGGTTCCTAGTTAGGTAAAACAGGTGCTATTACACGACTGTGTCAAGTGGAACGTAGTTTACGCTGAATCGTGTGTATATCTTTCACTGGTCGTATAGTATTCACTACGAGATATTAAAATATTATTTATTTCTATTATATACGCGAGGCCCAATCTAACGACCAAAATACGAGGCTTCACATCATCGGAAAAACAAACATTTTAAGTAATAATTAGTATCAAAACGAGTTCTGTTTCTCAGTAGTAGTTGCATCGTGTATGGTGTAAAATATATTTACCAGTCGAGATGCGAGCTCATTTCTAGCGAATAATATTAATATAATATTTATTTTCATCACAAGAATGTAGTACAAAGGTGGTGAGTTAAATTAATGCCCATTACATTCTACCATAATTATGGCGTGTGACAGAGAAAACAATAAAAAAAAAAAAAATGTTATTACAATAAATTTTTGAAAAATTATGTAAGTATATAATTCATTTTATCAAAATCCAAAAAATTATGTTACACACTATTCTTCGGCTTAGTCTAAACTGGCAACATAGAGGTGACTATACTAATAAGTTGCTTAGTATGTCATTGTCATTAAGGTATTCTTTTATGCTATAATAATTTTTTTGATTAAGAATTTCAAAAATTTCTCGCTTGAATTTTTGTAGCGGCAGATTTTTTTTACAGTCTGGAAGTTTATTAAACAAAGTAATTGTCATGCATGAAGAATTATGCGAAAAAATAGCCAACCTTTGTGGTGGTACCCACAGCTTAAATTGTGGATATGGTCTACCCCTTTTGTTAGGATACTTTTCATTTAATGTAGGAAATAGATTGGGGTATTTCCTTACAAATAGCAACGCTTCGTAAATGTAAAGACATGGTAACGGTAGTATTTTATTTTCCCTAAATAATGGTTTGCAACTGTCCATAGTTTCAGCTCGGCATACTGAACGAACACAAGCTTTCTGTTTAATAAATGCTTTGGAGGCGTCTGTTGAGTTTCCCCACAGTAAGATTCCGTACCGTAATATTGATGATACATACCCATGGTAGGCTAGTAGGGCAGTTCTTTTATTACTAACATGGGACAGCCTTTTTAAGACATAGACGAATCTATCAATTTTCTTACACAATTTTTCAATATGAGCCTTCCAATTGAAAAATTTGTCTAATGTTAGACCAAGGAATAAGGATGTATCGGTTCTATCGATGTTGTATGAATCACATAATACGGTTATATCTGTCGGGTGCGAGTTATGTGTTTGGAACTGTATATAATGGGTTTTTTTCATATTGATACTTAGGTTGTTTTGATTTAACCACTGTACAACCGATGTGAGCGCTTGATTTATTTGACTTTCTAGAGTTTCTTTGTTCTTGGTTTTAACTATAATCGTTGTATCATCTGCGTACAGAAAACATTTATGGGGGATTATATTGGGGAGGTCATTTATATACAAGAGGAAAAGTAAAGGGCCAAGTATGCTTCCTTGAGGCACTCCATATGGATTTTGAGTTTTAAAAGATGAGCGGTGTGAGTTTGTAATTTTTCCAGTAGTTTTAGAAATTTCTACACATTGTTCACGCTCGAAAAGGTAGCTAGATATCCATTTTAGTGCCTGACCTCGTATTCCGTAGTTTACCTGAAAAAGAAAAACCGACATTAAATATATAAATCTAAAACAGTAATTAGTGCAAAATTATAAAAAACATAATGTTCCTGAGAGGTCAGAACAGACCTGTGATCAGGGAGGATAAGGAAGGAATTGTTTCGGCTGGATTCGGACGCCGCCGCCACGACCCGGATCCCCTCATTCATATTGATAGCTCGCGATGAGATATTCTATAACTAATATAAAAATCTAATTACTATAAATCATTCGAAATAGATATAAATCTATTACATTCTCCGAGTGTAGAACTATCTATCTGGCCCGGTCAATTGACAGCGAACCCTAGTAGCAGTCTCCGACACACCGAGCGAGCGCCGGCCGCCGAGTGAAGGAAGATGTCCACTATTTGTTAACATCAATTCCTTACAACCACGAAACCTAATCAGAGCTTCTCCTTGAACACCTAATGGCAGAAACACGCCTGGAGAGACTAATTGCATCGTAACACAGGATTAATAAATAAATATAACTAAGGAACTTTAAATTGTAAGTTTTAAGATTTTACATGGCCGATGTAACCGAGATGAAATCTGTAATATGTTTCACTATCTTAGCGCAACAGTATCTAAAATAGCCTTTAGCCTTCCTCGATAATAAGGCTATCGAACACTGAAAGAATCTTCTAAATCCGACCAATAATTCCCGATTAGCGCTATCAAAAAAACAAACTCTAGCTTCATATATAATAAGAAAATTATAAAAATTCGGCTTATTATTAAAAAAAGCAATCTTACTTCCCGGTTCCCAGGACATGACCCAAATACTTCTACAGGAATTGAGCAGAATAGAGAGCAGTGGGACAGGTATTGCGAGCAGTGGGATAGGTGCGAGCAGTGGAGCAGGTATTGCGAGCAGTGGAGCAGGTATTGCGAGCAGTGGGATAGGTGCGAGCAGTGGAGCAGGTATTGCGAGCAGTGGAGCAGGTATTGCGAGCAGTGGAGCAGGTATTGCGAGCAGTGGAGCAGGTATTGCGAGCAGTGTGCTGACCGCCGGCGGCGCCAGCTAATTGCAGCGCTTTCATTTTACCCGCACGAATTATCACCAGGACAATGGTCCACAGTTTATAAATTAATTAGCTCTTGCCCGCGACATCGCATGGAAACTCTATTAAAACACTTAAAAAAGAGAAGCTTCTTTATGTTGCTTCTTTGCGTGAGATTGCTGTTCCAAAAAGAAGGAAGAAGTGTAGAGGTATTTGGTGTTGTCCCAAAAACTGTTCAATAAGTTGTGTGTGAATTCTTTTCAAAATCAAAATTTTCTTATTTCGTTAGTAACAACCTGTGTATACTTGAAATATGTCAAATTCAAATTAGTCAATGAAAAGTAATAAATGCAAAGAATTACAAAAGTAAAAAAAAAAAATACTTTACATTTACAAATGGAATCCACTCAACATCGGACAGTTTATCTCCTGATTTTTCGTAAAAAAGTAAAAGCTATTGCATAAACCTTAACGACATAATCAAAACCTAGAACAAAATGTTACATAGTTTTAATTTTTAAAAGTAATTCTAAAAAACGTCCATATAAATCATTCTATTGTAATAGAATATACAAGCACCGTCCCACGGTTTCACCCGCGTTTATCCCATCCCCGTGGGAGTACGGGGATAAGTTATAGCTTATGTGTTATTCTGATGTGTAAGCTATATTATTGTAAAGTTTCACCAAAAAACCATTCAGTAGTTTTAACTTGAAAGACTAACAAACATACTTTCGCATTTATAATATTAGTAGCATAAAAATAATTTATCGGCGGGGCGGATGCGCTTGTGTCTCCCGTGGGACAGCTTCGCTGTGATTAATTGATCTTGAAGGGCAAGAGAGGCAGTATTATTACTGGCACCGAGACCTAACGACCGCTGTCTCCGGATGTGCAACACACAAATCACTTCCCGGACCTGACTACAGTCTAGAGATGACGTGTATAAAAGTTCCTTCTAACCTATAAATTTATAGTTTAAATACTCTCAAAACGGGCACACAAAAACATAAGGCTATGAAATAATGTCATGGAGGTTTCAAATTTCACAAAAAAGGCTCGTTATACACGCACCCACACATATATAGTACAGAAGTTATGAAGGCGCAACACATCCGCCCGGCATGAATTACAAATTGACTTAGGGCCGATTTAAATAAAACATACGTATTGGACACGTTTGAGGCTAAGGGACTACATTTGATCACAAAACCACGATTTACCAATCACTGTAAAACATATCGTATGTTAATCATAGACAATACTTTGATTAAAACCTGCACAGATACATTTAAAAATATTGCGGCAAATCACTGAGCTCGATTATCCAACTACCGAATGTCTATTCGTGAGAATGGAAAACTTTGTATTTAGAATACTAATGCAGCTGTTAATACTCGCTAGCTGTAGGTCGAAGGTTTCTCCAGTGATATCACACATTAAAACGGGACAAGGTCAAAGAGTGAAGTTAACGCTTGGACATTCCGAGCGTTTACAGAGCATTTGGCTTCGTAAAGACTTTCAGGCCCATGCGACCCTCCCGTAAACACGGTACTTGAAGACTCGCCCTGTATTAAGGGCGTTAGAATAACAACACACAAATTAGTTTCAGTGTTGGCTGTCCTTTTTAAACGGTTCCATTTGGCGTACTCGTGACATCATCATCAGCCTTTATCCGTCCACTGCTGAACGTGATATTTCATAATGAACGCAAAGACTACCGATTAAAATTATTAATTACCTGGAGAATATTGTTTTCTTATGTTTTCGCGAATTTCGCTCTAAAATCAGTATGGGGCCTGATTGCCTCTCGACCTGTGGCAAATGACATATATATGTGGAATAAATAATTGTTACGAAGTAGCTGTTGCCCGCGGCTCCGCCCGCGATACCAAAAAATACTTTTTTTATGTATCTTATGTTACTTCTAAGTTCTAAGTTCTAGTACCTCCGAGAATATATGAACCAAGTTTCATGATGATCGGTTGAGTAGTTTTCGCGTGAAAGCGTTACTTTGATCCTTGCTTTTTCACGCACACATCAAAATACATCCCTGTCAGTAAAATTATTTATATGAATTTCAATCGCAATAAAAACATACTCGTATGTGTAACATATCAATCGTCGCACAAAATACCGTGCACCGGTAAAAGCATTCTAAATTATCGCAATTTCCTGAGCGATAACGAGAACGCGAAATTACCCCACAGATAAAATCTCCGAGTTGGCGGGAAACTCCGCATTGCGAGTCAGGTGCCATAGAATAAAAAACAAAATGGCGATAGCATTGACATTGACGTATGCCGCGTACATAAATCCTCTTTTTCATCATGGAGGCGAGAATATGTACATTTTAAACGATTAATACATGTTACGTAATATTAGTGTAGTACTCGCATTCAGATACAATTAAATATAATATATGACGCGAATTAATAAGTACGAGTTTCATCCATGAAACACTTAGATAAAATTTTTCTAATTAATTTTTTTTATCACTGATAAACAAATATTAATTGATGAAAGTAATTATTCTTAATGAAGATCAATTTATCCACAAACTACTAAGGGATACTACCGTATAGTTTATCTCAGATCCATGCCATCGATCTTCACATATAGTTTTTGCTGATATTAAAGTAATTATTAAATTATTAAAAGCGGCAATGTTCTATGCTTATCAAATCAAATCAAATCAAATCAAATAATATTTATTTCGTAGGCAAATTACATAGCACTTGAAACATGTCAATTTTTTTTATAAGCTAATGCTAGATTCGCAAAGTAGCAGTTTTCCTCAGAGAAGAATCTAGCAAGAAACTCTGTAGGATTGCTCTTTTTAAAATATAGTTTTACAATTTTTGTAAGTACATCAAAATAACAACATACTAATATACAAATAAATAATAACAACATGCTAGTTACATAAATTAACTCAAATTTGCCTAAAATAAATAAGTAAATAAATTTGGACCCCGCAACAGATCAAAACAAACAAGAGGATGTTAATAAAAAGAAAACAAAAAACCAAGCGAGGTAGAAACTGCATAACACGACCAGCCACCACAGCGGCACCTTCACATAGGCCAGGACGCGTGTGCCAGCGTCAACCTCTTCCACATATTAGAGGGAAGTGGAGGACCCATCACACAACGCCACCACTGCAATGGCATAAGCGAGCATGACATGTCATACGTTTCACCTTAATACAAGTTTAATTTATCATACTGCAGGCTCAAAATTTATATACATTCTAAATAAATACAGCTTGATAGAAGAGCAGTTCAATCCCAAGGATTTGCGTCATCGAAATATTCATTAATCTTATAATATCCTTTTTTACTTAGTTTTTGTTTGATGACAATCTTAAATTTCTTGGGGCATAATTCCTGTATATTAGAAGGGACCCTGTTGTAAAAGCGTATACATTGACCCACAAAAGACTTACTTACTTTATTAAGTCGACTACTATAGGGCACTAGCTTATTTCTATTTCTAGTATTTACATTATGAATATCACTTTTTTGTTTAAATAGATGAAGGTTATTTTTGGTATACATTAAATTTGTGAAGATATATTGTGATGTTAATGTTAATATATCAATATTTTTAAAAAAATCCCTAAGAGATTCCCTGGGACCCAATTTATAAATAGCTCGAATAGCTCGCTTTTGCAGAATAAATATGCGCTCGGTATCAGCGGCATGACCCCACAGCAAAATGCCATAGGCCATAAGACTATGAAAATAACTAAAGTAAACTAACCTGGCGGTTTGAATATCCGTCAGGTTCCTTATCTTTTTAACCGCGTAAGCTGCAGAACTGAGCTTATCCGCTAACTTGTCAATATGAGGGCCCCATTGCAATCTAGAATCTAAAGTAATACCTAAGAACAAGGTTGTTTCCACAAGGCACAATTTTTCTCCTTTTATCTCTATATCCGTATTAACTTGTCCTACGTTGGGCAGAGTAAATTTAACACATTTTGTTTTCTTTTCATTGAGCACAAGATTATTTGCAGTAAACCACTCAACAACTTTATTAATGGCATTGTTTACGTCGTCATATTTATCCTGTTGTCGTCTAACTTTAAAAAGTAAAGAAGTATCATCCGCAAACAACACTATATCATGACAGTTATTTACAAGACTCGGTAGATCATTTATATAAATTAGAAAGAGAAACGGACCAAGAATTGAGCCCTGCGGGACACCCATGGTAACCGCAGACCCACCTGACACTTTTCCGTTTACATCAACCCTCTGTACGCGTCCATGTAAGTAAGACTTTAAAAGGCTCAGTGCACTGTCTCTCACACCGTAATAATGAAGTTTCCTGACCAAGGTACTGTGATCAACGCAATCGAAAGCCTTGGACAAATCGCAAAATACACCCAAAGCGTCATGCGACTCCTCCCAGGCATCAAATATGCATCGTATTAGTTCAACACCTGCATCGGTTGTTGAACGACCCCTGGTAAATCCAAATTGCTTGAAATGCATTACTTTATTGGAATAAAAGTGAAATTGCAATTGATCTAAAATTAGTTTTTCAAATATTTTACTTAGCGTTGGCAATATAGATATAGGTCTAAAGTTGGTGGGGTCAGACTTACTGCCAGCTTTAAATAAAGGTATGACTTTACTGCACTTCATTAAATCAGGAAAAACTCCATTATCAATACATTTATTGAAAACCATAGCTAGATGGGGAGCTATGCAGTTTATGATGGAGTTGATTATTGTGACGGAAAGGCCATGCAGATCAGCGGTTTTTTTAACAGTCAGTGATTTAAAAGCTTTTACAATTGAGTATGCATTGACGTGATGGAATACAAAGACAACCTTGGACTCGACCATGTTCATCTTCAACAAAGATTCAGCTAGAGTGGGAGAAGAATTTAGGTATTTGGTAGTCGAAACTGGGATGTTAGTAAAGAATTTATCAAAAGCTTCGGCAACCTCAAGATCTGTACTGATACAATTTCCATCAATATTCAATTTAAAATCGAGATTGCGTGGTTTGGCTTTACCAGTCTCGCTGTTTATAACTTGCGAAGTTGTCTTTACAATATTCTTACTATTAACAATCTTATTCTTTATGAATCTAGATTTAGCCTCATTACATACACGCTTAAACAATTTAGAATAATTACGAACATACTCAACAAATGACGGACTATTGTTCACTGTTTTTTCATCATATAGACTGTACAATTTATTTCTACTAATCATAATTCCTACTGTTGCCCAATCACTAAACTTTAGACAATCGTTAACTTTCAAAATTTTAGGTTTAAAAACAGTATCATATTCCACTTTAGCAACATTAAACACCTTATTGTATAACATATTTGGATCTTCACAAAAACTTAGCAACACACTTAGCAATGACATGATTACGCAATGTTTTGTTCCTTATTTATACAACCTATGCAGTTTTAAATTCTGCATCGTTAACAAAACAAAAGCGTTAAATCTGTAGTAAAATGTCCTGGTTTAGCGCTCCAGTATCCGAAATACACCACGAAATTGTTCCTTTTAGTGCGGTTTTTAGCCGAACTTGCATTTCCTTGGTTTACACAGCACCGCGAGGTTTACGGCGGTATAAAGTCGCAATTTCCATAGACAATACGTTTTTATTTTGTTTCTCATAATAGCTTGGCTCGCGTGTTGTTCACGGGGTGTGTATTAAGTAGGTAAATATTTTCTTTGTTATCTTCCTTATTATACGTACACCTTTGTGTGAAAATTTGTGCTACAATTAGTATAAACTTACTTTGCAATTATATGTAAATATATATTTTCACAAAAAACACATCATTTTCCTAGGAATTTAAGCATACTTCTGGATAAACCGCGTGTATTTGGAACGCTTGCAAATATTTAAGCCTAATAATATACTATTTATATACTATATAATGCATATAACCATTTATCCCAGAAACGATTTTAAGAAAATTTTAGGGCTTATGTGTTTTGCATGCCCGCGATATATGCATACACACTATGAACTCACGCTGACCACAAGTCGCGTGCGGTGCTGTAGTTCGTTCCCCTATGTAAGTCAGCCGTTGCAGTCCAGTCGGCATAAAGCGTAGTTATTCAATAAACAAATGATTTTGCAGTTTTCTTAACGATTATTTTAAAGCATTCTCTTTGAATGTCTATATTATTATATTTACCAAAACGGACCGAACAAAAAAGTTAAAAATATACAACAAAAAAATGCGTTTTTTTTTTCACTTGTATCATGTCAGGCTATGCTAACACTATCTTACCTCTTCGTTTTTGCAAGCAGTTCAAATACACCGTGTATGTTTAACTAGCTTTCGCCTGCGACTTCGTTCGTTTATACTATTTGCCTTTCTTGTATATAAACTTCAATCCAATTTAACCCCACTAGCGGTTGCATTTCTAAAAAATCCTTTCTTAGTGCTCACTCACATCATGAAAGAAATCCTTATACAAAATTTCAAGTTTATAGGTTTGTTGGCTGTATTTTGTCATAATATATAAGTCAGGGGAGTCAGGTTTTCCTTGTAGCAACAGCGCTAAAAATATTTAATTTCGGGAAAATTGCATGTAAAATGAGTCTTAATATTAAAATGCTACATTACGAAATATTATACATTCGCTCGCATTTAATTATGCCATGTGCCAGTCTAAATGATTCCCAGAATCTGTTGAACGTAGAAAAGCCCGCATTGCGAACATCAGGTGAAATAGAGTGAGTGTAAAGAAACAACATGGCCGCCGCCCGCCGGCCGGTGACATTGACGCAGCTACCGCGGTTTAAAACTAGCTACTTTATTGCTGAACTTTATAAATAGATTTCATTTAATTATTATTTCATGCACATGTATATGCTTAAATATACAAGAGACTCAAATCATTTGCATAGTTTACAAAATGGATCGTGATTTAACAATTGACTACAGTACCAATTTTAAAGATGTTATTTAAAGATATAGCTAGGTATTTTTAATCCACAAATGTGGCTCCTTAATGTTCCAGTTTCATCTCGCGTCATATAAAATACGAGAGTAACAGACGCGAGCGATTAAGTCAACTGTCTCCGTATTATATGAAAGGAATGAAAAATGCTAACCCAGCTCACCGCTTCGTCTTACAAAAATAATGATCTTCGCTGCACTCGCTTACACGGCGACCGTTGGCTTTCAAATATATTACTGTAGCATTGACTCCATGTAATATTATTAAAAGAATACGAGTATTTTTTTATTGGATATAAGGAGTATATGTCTAGCTCAGTGGAAACGGCGAGTGGCGGTTGAACCGAGCGGTAGATTTTATATCGACAATACATTGACTTACATTTTAAAATTATACATAAAACAATGACAACCTTATTGCTAGTTTTACTAAGACCAGAATATGTATGAATAGGAAATCTTTACCTTTTTTTGGAACACACTCATGGAACACGTAAAACGTCAGGACCGGAATTGTAAAAACGTTTTAGGTTCCAGTCGCAGGTGTATAATATATTCCAGAGCTTCGACCACTGAATACTAAACTACCCCGCGGTCCCGCCGAATCCGTTTAGAGCGATTGCGACACGCTCCCAAACTTATTCCCGCTGGCCAGTTCTTGACTCGTAACTCGTAAAAGGCGGTAGTTTAAAATCGAATTTGGATTATTTAAGCAATTAAAATGAAATAGATAATTTACTTTTAACAACATTGACAAACTTTCAACGACCTCTAAAGCTCAACGCGCGTTGGCGCTCAACTTTATCTCGATTGATTATTATTATTTCATAAACTCGAAACGTAGCAGAGAAAGTTAATTTTAACAAATGAGCGGCCCGGGACAGTCCATTGAAAATACAATAAGCATCTTTTGCTGTGATTATTAATATCGATAATTATACAATAATTGTTGAAGTGAAAACTTATTTAGCCGTGTTGAGCATTTTTTAGTTGGGAGAAATCTTATAGTTTTACTTCACCGACATGCTAATGTGACATTATGACTATGTCTTTAAGAATTTTCTACTTTTTTTGGTACTAAAATTTAAAATTACATAATTTTCAAGACATTGTAAGTATGTATATTACAATGTCGAACGTTATTCTCTCGACCGACCTCATTACCTATATGTCCCTATGACCGCTATTTTTTGTGTCCTTAGAATATAATAAAACGTTAATTATTTAGCAACAATAACACAACTCCTTACAAATATACTACAACAATTTTCAATAACTAACACACAGCATAATATAATACGTAAAACAAGAGCTGATTACTTAATAATCGACTCGAATCAAAAGTAAAAAAATATATAATCAAGAAAGCAAAAATGTAGTGACAGAATAATTACACGGTAAATACAGCAAACAAGGTAAACGAATAAAAAAAACAATCCGGTAAACCTGACCCCGGGCAAACAAACAGTATTTGTGTTTTAATAGGAACAAATAAAAACAATTAACTACCGGGACGTGGAAGGTTTATTTGCACGGAGCAATATTGTCGAGCAAACGATATAACAAGAAAACCAAGTCTCAGCGATGCACCGACTTCATACTTTAATAAACTTTCATTATCGCAGAGAACGGGCGAAACAGTTCAATAAAGAGTCACTCTAAAATAATAAGTTTTCATAGCTTGTATGTTTTACATTAAACGGAAATTAAATAATTTATAATCAATAAAATCGAATCAACTCAAGAATAAAAGGAATTAAAGTAACAAAAGATAATAAAAGGAAAAAGTTTTCAATGACTACTTTTTTACGTGGATTATCGGAAGTGGACTATAAGTGCACAAGTTGTTACCAACGAAATAAAGATATTTGACGGCTTTGATTTGACGTTTCATAGAGTCGGAGAGAGTCGCAGATATGTGAACAAACGAATATTCGGTTTTTAAAGTACTTACTTCCCTGGGTACCTATTTGGTTCTTGAAGATGTGGATATGAAAATAACAAAATATAAAGGTTTTCAAATTTAAAACCTAGTTAATAAAAAAACTAAGAAAATCCACTGGAAGCTACAATTAAATAAACTAGTTCTGTAATGACATGAACAATTTGGAGATACAAGTATTTTATCGCTGGGTATACATATTATATATTTATTTGAAATTTAAAATAGTGATGAACATCGCATCAAAATTGGATGACTAGTTTTGAAGTAAATAGCAACGATGGTCTATACAAACGAATGTTTACTGCAGCATCCCCTAGCGAGTTGTATTGTAAAACCCATCCTACAACGTGCACCAATCAAATAATAACCCATTACCATATAGGAGATATATTAAAGGAGACAAATAGCCGCATTTATTTGCGCGCACATCCTCTCACCACAAACGCATAATATACGATCTCATAAAGTGTAACGCATAAAATACGGAAAAATTGAATATCCCAAAAAAGGAATTAAACTTTTTTTTACATTAATTATTTTAGTTGAAAAAATTCATCTTAACTATCATCAAACTTTATTTAGTATTGTAAAATGTAAATAATACACTTGCGCTTTCGTGCTGAGGTTAGATAAGTCACGACTCACGGTGTAATCGCTTGGCATGTGATACGAGTAGCTTGTTTTTTATTGTGGCCGTCTGATATCTTTAGTCATCAGTTATAATGTATGTCTAAACTTAAAACGAAATACTATTCACTGCAATTGTTGAAACCGTCACGTGTACCTTCAATGCTTTCATCTAATAAACCATCCAAGAGTGGCGCAAGAGCTAGCAGTTACGGGACCGTCTTAGCTCAAACGTCTCGTTAACATTAAGCGATCATTGACACTATTAATAAAGATATAATTTAAACATTACAATAATTACATAAATTATGTGTAATAAATCAAATCAAACGATGAACTCTTTAAAAGATGATATTACGAGTTGAAACAAGATATATGGAACAGGATGTTGAGTTCTTTAAGACATCAAGTTGTCAAGTGAAAAGGAACAATCTGGAACAAAAGACGAACAACTTGGACAAGTATTTCAACTTGCAGCGGTACAGACTCCTCCCTCACCCCCCACCGCACACCGCGCCCCTCAACTATCTCTAAGTGTTTGTGCAACTGAAATTCTGTATTAAATTGTTCTCAACTTTCAGATATTATATTTTAGAAGTTTAAACGTCCTTTGTAATTATTGGCGGAAGTCTTGAGATTTTTTAACCAGATCTTTAAATGAAATTATTTAGTTCTGTAGCCTTATCCTGTGTGTTTTTAGCGAAAACATACTTTTGCAGTCAAATCATAATTACATTAGGATGGAACATGATTTAATTATTACTTGCAAATTATTACAAGTGTAGATAGATATACAGGAAGTTATAATCACATATCGTTGACCTAATTCAAGTTTTGTTGAACTTGGCCGAGAATTCAATATGTGTTATTATTAAGATGGCTCTTGATATTTCCGTTGGCACACGTTCAGAATTTTCAGTCACTGCAATTATCAGCTCACTATCCAAAGCCAATAATATCGTTAACAAAATCTACCGTTCAAACTTTTCCAATCTACTTGTAACTTGTGTCCTCGTAATTAATATATCATTGAAAGAAAAATTCAAAGAAATTGCCATCTTAACTGTAGCTTCTCAGTACATACTTGCTAATGTGATGTACGTCCGCAAAAATATTAATGACTTTTTAAAAAAATGCGACCATCACAACATAAATACTAGGAACAAATATAAATTGAATGTTCCATTTTTTAGACTTAATAAAGTTAGTACTTCTTTTATGGGACAATGTATACGATTTTACAATAGGATCCCAGAAAACGTTCAAAATCTTTCCATTAATAAATTTAAGAACATTGTTAAGGAACGTTTGTGTGGTAAAGCGTATTATGAAATAAAAGATTTTATTGAAGATACCACACCTTGGGAATAAGACACTCACTCATAAGGTTTTATACAATGTATAAATTATAAATTTCATAATTTGTTATTTAGACGAAGCGAAACCTTGGGATTAAATTGCTCTTCTATAAAGCTGTTTTATCTAGAATGTAGATAAATTTTGAGCCTGCAGTGTATTGAACTAAACTTGTGTAAAGGTGAAACGTATGACATGTCATGCTCGCTTACGCTACTGCAGTGGTGGCGTTGTGGGATGGGTCTTCCACTTCCCTCTAATATGCGGAAGAGGTTGACGCTGGCTCACGCGTCCAGGCCTATGTGGAGGTGCTGCTGTGGTGGCTGGTCGTGTTATGCGATTTCTACCTAGCTGAGTTTTTTTTTTTTTTTTTTTATTAACATCCACTGGTTTGTTTTGGATATTGCGGGGTCTAAATTTATCTACTTATTTACTTTTCTTAGGATAAAGATCTTAGGATAAGACTGTAATAAATGTGTTATAGTAATAAGTGTATGTAATTATGTATGTTTATAAAAAATTGTAAACTATATTTTGAAAGGAGCAACCCAACAGAGTTTCTTGCTGAATTCTTCTTATGTACTATACTAGTATAGTATTATGTATTGTTTGTATTACTATTTTTTGTAATATTGTATTTGAAAAGACTAGTACCACTGAGTTTGTTTCGCCGGTTCTTCTCAGTGGACTTACTTTGGAACCGGTGGTAGACTCAATTGACCTTCAAAAAGATACTTGGATAGTACTATTTTGAATAAAATTTTTGACTTTGACTTTGACTTTGACTAATCAAAAGGTATCAAGGTAGAAAACTTTCATTATTAAAAATTACACATTAATATTTAAATACACATTAGAGACTAATTTATCTCGTAATAAGCTCAAAGGAACATTAGACGGCCCACAGATACCCGATATTAATTTAATAAATTTATGTACAGCTCCGGTCATTAATATACTGCCACATTGACTCGGCCGTTATATCAAGTTACCTCATAAAATACAGACTACGAAATGATTTTTATGAACAACCTGCTAAGAAATTCACGAAGATTATAAATCTGGAGCACTTAATTATTTGGAAGCCGTGAACAATGATAATAACGATTTAATTAATGACGGAGAAGAGCCATTGAGAGGGAGTAAAGCGAAACAACATGATAAACTACGGATCTCAATAAATAGTAATGTTGCCATCTATTCCAATAACGAAGCGAATCTTTCAGTCGATTTAACTGACGATAATAACCGACAACAGGTGCCCGATATCTCTTGGCAAAAGTTCAGAATATTCCATACAAGACAATTATCAGAGAGGGTGGGCGAAGTACCTAAGTTGTGAAACGTTCCAGTACACGGAAATATTGTTTTACTTTTTCAATTCCGAAGAAATCGAGTTACAAATTATGAAGCCGCTTGGGAATCGTGGAAATTGTTTGCCGACTACGTATTGTCAGATTCATATTTGTTTATTTCCACTGTATTGGTTTTGAGGGGCTTCTGGTATAGGATAAAAAGAGCTGATGTTAGTAGATGTGTCGACCAAAATATTTTAGGTGTATAGTACATCACTTTATTACGTAGGTATTTAACAAGTTTTTCATGATATAAAAGACGTCTGCAAGTTTCTAAGCATTAGCTCTATTAAAATGAAGACAACATTTGGAAATTTATCATTTAACAAATCATGATTAAAATCATTCTTTCAATAGTGCATTGTTCAATACTCGCTGAGTAGCAAAGGCTATAAAAATAATAATCATCGGCCCGGGCATGGTTGCCTGACACAATTGGCGTTTAAAATGCATGCCAAATATTAATACCAAATTATATAAATATACATAATATACATATTAATAACAAATTTGGGAAAAATTATGATAATACATTAGTATTTATAGTTAGCCGACTATTAAGAATTTCTTCATCGTTCATCAGTCGTCTATACCAGAATCCAATGGCCATATTGACGTCTAACAAAACTCATTTCCCTTGAATTGTAACAATAAATGATGTCGCAGACTGCGCAATGTACTGGAAATCGAAACCGTCATTGTGGCACGTGTTGCAACTCTGAAGCCTTCCTGTGCTATAACTCCAACATCGACCCGACTAGTTGTGAATATTGTGAACTTAATATGTTCAATTTCAGTGCTATCCAAAATTTTTAGCGTCGCTTATACTTACACTTCCTTTCAAAGGGAACTTTTTAAATTCTCAAGCTTTGATTCCGATGTCGTTTGAACTTCTACATTAGCTTACAATGAAACTCTCTAATGTGATAAATACCACCACCAACAATACATTTTACAGTATTATACAACCTATTAAACTTTAATTGATAGAAAAAAAAATCTAATTAATAAAGATATCAAATCCAAAGAGAATTTTCCCAAAAATTTTGAAGATAACACAAACTTTTTGGCTTTACAATATTAGTGTGGATTTTGCCTATGTATCAGAGCTTTAAACATTAGCTTAGACAATGAAAGAAACATCACGTCGTCGTGCCATTTGAGCGCCTCCTATTGGAGGAAATTGGAATTCCGCGGAATGAATAATTCAGGACCGGCCCTGTTTGATGAACGAATGGAAGTCGCCGAGAACGTGGAAATTTACTTTACTGTCAAACGATTTGCATATTGTCTGTCATCATCATCATTTCAGAAGCTAAGAAGGTATTTTTGAGAGAGACAACGCCACGAGGAGACAATTTTTTTTTGGCTGAACAACGAAATCATTTCTAGCTTATTGACCAAATGGCAAACTTGCCGGTATTTGCCGGCAAAAACATCTCTTGAAAGTAAATTCTTCCCAATGCACGCCTATAGATCAGCCTGAATCGGTCTAACAAAGCCAAACCTAATGCCCTATTGTATTATGTTTCCAAGAAAGGAAAATGGGTTTATAAATAAAGCGCTTTTCTCTTTATCTTAGTATTTTGCATATTTCATGCGCCTTAATAATGGTGTGTATAATGGTCGGTTGTTATGTGAGAAAATATTTACCAACAATAGCAAAGATTTCATTATACCACAATTTAAAAAAAAACATATTAACTGGGCGTCCGTTTTTACCTAGACCTGCTAACTACTAACTAGACCACAAGCGATAAGCTGTTTCTGACAACTCTAATTAAACTGCAACTACGGAATTAAAAGGAGATCTACGGTCAGTTACCGAGTAGTCTACCACAAATGATTACCTATCGCTAATTTCATCATCCACATCATCATCATCATCCTCATTATATTCAGCACCATCAATGATTTTCCATCATAGACAAAGTCCTCTTTCGTCAATCTGTGTCGGTGTTAGTCGATGGTCGATCCTTTGTATACCAGTCTCCACCTTATTGACGCTTCGGACATCAAATAAATATATTATATACTAGTAGAATATGGCTAATAAGTCTGTTTGCCTCAACGAGCCAATCGCAGAAACTGTCATTAAAAAATAGTTTTACCGTGGCCTATTAGCGAGGAACGTTATACAGTAAGAACGTTATACTATTAAACAAATTATTATTTTTATATTGGGGAAATAATATATACCTCTTGGTCCGAGTAGACTAGTGGTTATACGCAGGTAGCGTTACATATACAGTGAGTGAAAAACTTGTTAAAAAGAAAAAGGAAATCCGGCCTAAACTATTGCGTATTTTTTTTATAATTCTTTTGAATATATTCTTTAACACTCCCTGATACGTAGTTTAAAAAGGAAATTGATACCTTTATACACTTTGTATAGACAATTAGTTTAAGAGGATTTTATTAAATCTGGTGTAAGTGTAACCGCGGGATACAGCTAGTATAATACAAGCCAGTCAATAGGCCCCCTGCTTCCAAAAAGGCTTAATTTTATAATAGGCAGGGACATTTATGACACAAATTGATACAATAAATTCCACTAAATGTCGGTCGGATTTCCAACATCTTTATGTAGGTACTATTATTGGTTTGTTACTTAAATATTTGGACCAATTATATAATTTTGTCGTAATAGGCTTGAATAATAGATACCTTATTGATTCTTACTAACGTTTATACTTTTTATTCCGTTGTTGAATCGTGTTTATGCTTTATTCGGTTTTTGTTTACGAGTGAAATCAAACATACATTGATATATTTTGTATTTTGTTTATATCCCGCATTAAAATCTCAATTACTAGTAAACACTTTTCTTTACACTTCACTGCCTTAAATTGGCTTATTATCAAATATTTATATTTTAAAATAACGTAATATTTTACTATCAGCTTCTTAATAATTATTAATATTTTATATTTGCCCCCTTTTCTGTAAAAGAACCCCAAATTCTACGCAAAACCAACCAAAAAGCACCTGATTCCATTTTTACATGTATTTGTGTCATACGGCATACCACAAACCCAATCCTATTAAAAAGGTCCATAAAATATAATAACACGAATAAATTTTTACAACTCAAACCGCGCGTCGCACTCGGCCGGTGACAATTCGGTAACATGACGTCAGGTGTAAACACCGCCATTACGCCGCCATTACACGGGCATTACACGCGCGCAAAATGGCGGGAGAGCCATATTCACATTTAATTGAAATAGGTAATTGAATTTCTGATAACTACTGCCAACAGACCATTGTTTACAGTGAGTTTATAAACGTTCTAAAATTATTACTAAAAAGCTTTAGCCGGCAAACGTTGTAATCCATAAAATATTAAGGGTCATTTTTTTTCTGCAATAACAATAAAAGGATTACCTAATTTAGTTGTGTGTATTGCAAATTCTGTGAGTGCAAGCATTTCGGGGATTTCCTTACATTTAGGTATATAGATATAGACATTAATATTTACAGTTTTTTAATTATGATGTTCCGGGTTTTGACAGGTCTTTGACATGTTTTTGATATTCATTTGGTTTTTGTCGTTTCGAACGACAGATAATTCTAATCTTTCACATGCCTCAGTTTAGTCTTTCCAAAAATATAATTGGCATTGTGTAATTTAGAATATTAAGGTTAAAAATAAATTGAAATACCAGCCCTATTAGTTCAGATTGATTCGCAAAAATAAGTATCTCGATAAAGAAAAACAAAGAAACACTAAAACTAAATAGAGCTTCCCAGAAATTCCGAGGCAAAATACCTTCTAAGTAAAATACATCGATATCGCCTGTACAAATTTGATTAATAAGGGAACCTTTATTTACTTAACAAATGAGCAGATCTCTCCAATCCACAGCCAGCACAATTCACTTCAGCGAGTTTGTATTATTCGGTGAGCTATTTGAATGGCTCTCGCTGAGATCGATCCGAGAACCGAAATAGATCATGACCAATAATACCTACTAATTTAGATTTAACTTGTATAACAATCCAAATCGTTGAACTATAAAATATACGAACGGAAGTGTAAGCAGCGACAGATCTTATCTGAGATTTATAGTCGTTTCATGAAATTCGTGATGTGAATCGCGACATGTATTAAATTAAGTTAACAACATTTAAGTAAATTAAGTATAGAGCGATGATAGTCCAGGCCCTTGAACGAGAGGTTCGATCCTGACATCCTCCATCTGTGGTGCCTTGAAATAGGTTTTTTAAATTTCTAAATTCATCTGATAACGAGTCTTTACAGATATGTGAATTTCACCAATCCACACTGGGGCACATTTTATAAATGAATCACTCTGTGTTATGCTTCAAAAAAAATTAACTCCTGGTCTTATTACATATTAGAAATAAATAAGGTCCAGACACAATAATACATGATCATGCTCATCGCACGAATATTTATTTTGGGTGGAAATCGAACCCACGACCTTCCGGTTCAGCAGTTAGTCAGCCAGCCTCACCAACTCTGGCTTTTGCTCCGATAATATACACTAGCGTGTTGACCCCCGGGGGAGGAGACAGAGACCCCCCTCCGTCCCGTTCATGGATGGAACGGCTACATCACCAGATGTTTTGTTCTCGTTGATTTATCTTCGTACGGAATTGAGTTTCGAGTATTCCATGAATAAAATTGTTGAATAACACATTTTTGGAATCTAGAATTGATGACGCCACTTGCCACATCTCTTGTCAATGTCTTTATCGTTCACTCTCATCGCACTTAGATGTAAAATATTTAACACGCTTCATATTAGCTTCACTTGTATGTATGTTTGTAACCGACTCGTTCGGACGCTATTGTGACCCACTTTAAACGGCCAGATTCAATTCAAATATTATATAGATTTACGGCGGTTTTCAATATCCTATCTATCTTAAAATGTTCTTATCTATCGTTACATTTTGACACATTTTCTTACAAAATCTGTCAAAATTGTAAGATGGATAAGAAAATTTTAGGATAGATAAGATATTGAAAACCGCCGTTATTTGTTACCGATGATACTAATTCGATAAGATTATTCCATTTTTCAATTTGCAAAAGAGTGTTTTATTTTTTTAAAGTTTTTAAATCATATTTTTAAAATTACACCCTCTCCGTATAAGGTTCACCTGTTTGTCTGTGGTTTGCATATCAAAATACTAAATCATGATTTACCGGAGTATCACAGATGTGTGTATGTGTGTTTGTGGTGTTAGGCTCTTCAAATATAAAAATGTACTGTTACTACAGCTCAACATGGCTTTCAGATTACCAAAACTTTCTGATATTATATTCTCACCGAATCAAATAAGTTTAATATTATTATGTACAATGGATATAATTTGCCGGTCCCCTCTATAACCGCATCACGCAACGCTCGCGTCCCACAAAAGGCTGCACCGCCCCGGATCTATCAAAGGCCGCGCCGAAAGCTATCCCTAACCGAATTACGCCGAGTAAGCTGCACCACCACACGATACGGACGATAGTGGTAGTGACGGGACACGGCCGCTCGCTTAACGATGTCGATAGTATTAATGGGACTGTTTAAAACGGGACTTTCAGTACGATTTTTATTTTGGAGCTCTATTTAGAATCTTGTTTTAAACGTGAAAATAGCAACATTATTCTAAAATGTTATATTATTAAAATTCAAACCAATTTCGCGAATTTTATCGCGGTCCAGACAGGTTCTGTCGGCTGAATAACTTCATATGGAAGTAATGTCGTGGTATCGATCATAAACTTCCGAAAATAGAAAATACTGTCTCACAAACGTTTCAAATACATCATGATAAAAAATATAGTTCATATTAATGATGCTTTTTCGAGCTATACTAAGCGGGCCAAAAATCATGTTCCTTAGAAGTTATATGAGTTGGAGACGCTACTACGCTGTTGTATTCATAAAAACCTTTTTTTTGCATACATTACGCAATACATGTTTTTAAATATTGGATATTAAGAAAGCTTCAAGCTTTTTTCTAACCTAAAGATTAACCAAACATCAAACTATCATGCTATCGATAACTTCACAACCATAAGTAACATCACTACAAGTTACAACTAAGTTAGACAAGTTTAGCTAGAGCCTGTCGTGAGGCCGTTCATCTTCAAGCTCGTCCGATCCGGTATGTGTGGTGGTGAGTGTCGGTGTGATCGCTGGCACAGAGACATCAGGTGCTGCCCGCACAGGAATAAGCCAGCGCAGGTCAGGTCGACCTGTCTGTGTTCATGGGCGACATTGACCACTGATCATCATGTGGCTTTCTGTCCGTTGTCTAACCAACTATCATTACAAATTCTACAACATTTTTTACACCAGTCCCATGTAACATAATAATATTTTAAAGTTGCGTGTAGTAGTTTCGTAATTAAGCTCGGGAAGATAAAAGTTAAATTCGTTGTACAAATACTGTATGTATGTAGCGCACTCGGCCCGCTCCCAAACTATCCAGGTGGGCCTTTCATTAGGGCAGTCCCCCTGTCCCCCCTGCCCCCTCACGGCTGGCGCTGAACACTAGCGCTGGGAGCGTTAAACGCGCCATTGTTCCCGCTCATGCTGTACGTCCACCATCATGATCAGCACGGCTCATGTCATGGCCTAGTCACGGCCCGTGGGCCTGATCGACCGTGTTGAACTCGCAAATACTTATTTTAAGAGCAGACGTTTTAAAGTCCTAGAAAATCTAGTTCAAAAGTATAGATCAATTAATATACCTAACCGTAAAATAGGCCAATTCACAAAAGGCTTATTATAAAAACGGGATATTTGCAATACCTTATATTGCAAATATCCCATTTTTACAAGTCTGAATAGTACAATTCTTCTTCATCCTTCGTGGAAAAGAAAAACCTTTTTAAAATAATCACAAAATCATCTAATGTAAAGGGGTAGCGATGGTGGCGGCCATTTAATAACCGGAAGGAAGGTGTGTGCCGAACCGTCATTGAATCAGACAACGCGGAGCAGCGGGCCTTACTAACCCAAACTGGGCTGAACAGTAATGGCTCCCTCGAACAGGCCCACCAAGGGTATACTGAAAACCAGACAAGCACGAGTCGTTAGTCTAGCTCCAGCGTCCAGTATTATTGCAATAAAATTTCTTTTGGTGCACCAAACATAGTTCTTTTGAAAGCTGTGTGTGTTATAGTTTTTAGATTTTCAAATTTACTGATATTGTGACTATTCGTAGGGACGTGTCACAAGAAATTTAATGATTCTTTGTCAAAGAGAAGTATCGTATAGATTAAATACATGGGAATAATTTAATATGGTTCCGTTTTATGTTTTGATGTAAGGAACCCTAAAACCGCCAACTTCGTAACTCTTGTATGAATCCGTGTTATTCACATTGCGTAAAGTATTTAAATATAAACAAACGAGAACAAAGAAAGGCCAAAACAAGCGTTTTTTCATCGGTGGTTTAAGACAATCCAACTAAAAATACAAACGCTGGCTTCATTGTTACAACGCTATTGTAACAGAACATCTATTTACGGGTTCTACACCAGTTTATTAATATTTTACAAAACCCGCTTAGATACTTGCTTTTTATATAGCCTAATAAGGCAAACGCAGCCTTATAGTGACCACCGACACCCATTAGACATCCAAACCAGAGGTTATGCAGATGCGTTGCCCGCCTTTTACCTATCCACCCAAAGTAGGTACCTCAGAAAACTGACAAACTGCACGACATTCGACAGCATAACTGCCACTTCCACTCCGGTCATGTCTGCCATATACAGCAAACTCACCTCTTCTTACAAGTTAGCTTAGGTGTAGTCTTATTTATTTATTCAATTAGAAGTGCAGTTTATTGATAGCGTGACCATCTAGAGTTTGAGAATAGACAATAGAAGGAAAGGACAAACACTTGGTTTCATTATAATGAGTGAAATTCGCGTAAACATAAGAAAACAAAAAGCTCTGCTCTGACATGTCAACGAATAACGTGCATAAACACCGTGTCATAAGAACCACCATAACCGAGGGTAGTGATACAAGCTAGTGCTCGTGCTTAAATAAACGTCAGATATCATATTATGTTGACGGCGACACCCATTCAGTGTCTATTGGATTTATTTTTACGGATTGTAAGTCCGTAAAAAAATCTTAAATTGTGATTTTTTTTAGACATAATATTATGGTAATAACGCCAGGCTAATGCTGAGCTATCCTTCGCGTGACTTAAACTTTACGTTCCCGATTGCCCACCTCAACCGTGTAACGACAAACATACAACATAGCACGATATAAAAGGCACAAACACATTCCATAAATTCTTACTTATTTATCTCTATTCTTATCTATCTCTTATTTTATAACTATTACATACATTATAGCCTATGTCATTAGCAAATATAATATTTGATATTTAATTTGTCATGATAGTTTAATTATATACTGTAAAAAAGTACAGTTAAATAACTTAAAACTAAATTAATATGAAACTAAAAGTAATAATATTAGTCCCCAGGAATAAATAAAAACAAGATGCCGAACAACCGGATAGCGAGCACACAATAAAAACACGATTACGCGATATTAAAAGCTTTATTAAAAGCACGGAAACTTTAAATATGAGCTTTAAAGAAAGCGCAGCAAAAACAAAAAAGTTCCCAACTCGAACGCCGAGTCACGGACCGTCCGGAGACGCGAGCTTAAAGCTCTCATGGAAATTATTTTCCGAGCGCAACTTTTAAAAGCTCAATTTATTGTCGGTGCCGGGTACAGGCCGAGTCTCCAGTCCTTGGACGTGTCCTCTGATATCAATATGAAAAGCCGTCCTAATAGAACCAGGTAGTGTTGAGTTTGCCTCGCTCGTCCACATCAATATAGTGATGTGGTTGCGTTTGCGGGATGGAAGCTGCGGCCACCTGATGGAAGTGAATAAGGTTAGAATAAAGTGTGGTAAATAGACAACTTTGAGATGTATTTGAGAGGGGGAAGCAAACGAAATGCGGGTCGATTCGCTCCAGAAACGAAGTGCCCAAAAGAAACTAACATAAATAAAACTTATAAGATAGATCGGGAATATTTTAAAACTTGGAAGTTTTAAAGTTATATTAATTCGTCGAGGGGGCGGGAGGAGTGAGGGGGAGGGGGATGTAATTTGTCATCAGCTCGAGGAAGAGGGGTGCAAACTCAAAGCTACTTGGCAAAGGAGATGTCATATCGTATAGCGTTAGCAAGTGATTTAGCTTAGCCAATTTAAACGATAAATATGATGATGTTAAATGTATGTGTCGTATATTATTAGCATTGGCACTTGGAAAAAGGCACTAGTATCTAGGCGTTTCTCGCTCACATAATACCGGTGTAAAGTGTGAGAGCAATGGTAGCATCGTTTTGTGCGGTTAGGGAATTTCTGGTGGCATATTGCGGGGATAGGCAAAGGAGGGAAAAGTGTTTGGTTGTATGGGTGTGTATGGGCGTCGATAGCATCTATAAGGCTGCGATGGCTCCTTTGCCTATGGCATTAACGTCTTGGTAGGGCTGTAGGTAATACCTACACTACCACCACAAACAACAAAACCACAACCACACAAGCAACACACACAGATGGTTTTCATCATTGTACGTGGTAGTGCAAAAAGTAACAATGCAATTACGACGACGGAGAATTCCAAAATGGTAGTAATGGTAATACTGCGATACAGACTAACTGGCGATGTGGTGGTGGGATATGCGTTTGGTGGTACCACGCTCACCACTCACCACTAACCTCAATGATGTAGTTCTGGGACGGCTTACCTGTAACAACAATATCAAAGTCAGAATGGTTTCAATGAGGGACGACTGCTCCCTCGTATGCGTTGGGTATTTATATGCATATTATTAGTTTAGTTATTATATTACATAATATATTATTGTATAAATATATGAGCTACCTGTACCCGATAAGCTCTAAATCATCTCAATCTCACTAACCTCACAAACCTCTCGCGAAATAACATCATAAACGATTGAAATATATATTTAAATTCAAAATATCTTAATTTGACCAGTACTTAATTTGAACAAACTTTAAACACTTGAAACTTGTAAAATAATTAAATAAACATATAATAACGCTTCAAACAGAAAAAAACTAGCCCTATGCTAAGTAAAACTAAAACTAATACTTCGAGTTTTAGTAAAAACAGTCCATACATACAAAATATAAGCCAATTTGATCCGGTGTCCGAGACTTCGATTACTCAGGATTAGATTAAGGATAATTAACACAATATCTTTTAAGTTTTGGAGATAGTGAAAGAGGAAAGAAATATTATTAAAACTGTTGAGAACCGGAGAGGAAATTTGATTGGTCGCCTGATACGACATGACTTGTTTATAAAAAATATCATAGAGGGAAATAAAGGAGAAGGTACGGGTTATGTCGTATCAGGAGGTGAAGGTGTTGGCGAATAAGAGGAATGTGAATGAGAAGAGCAAAGCTCTTAAATAAAGAGAGAACACAATATCTTATTAAACCCATGTGTTATCATAATGTATAAGATATATTGTTGTGAGGTTACATCCAAGTCCATTCGGTAGTTTTTGTGTGAAAGAGTAACAAACATCCGCACATACGAACTTTCTCATTCATAACATTAGTAAGGACTGGTAATCTGAACACTCCATTAGGACGCCATATTTTCTGTTCTTTTATTGTTTCGCGTTTACTCATAAATCAAGTTACTATGGAGGTGCTGGCTGCTGCAGCGACCACGTGCCGAGAATTGAATGGGAGTTAGCTGAGTACGTGACCTGCCGACATCACACACACACACACATACAGTCATTGGTACAGTAATTGGTCTTTGTGTGTGGAAAGTATCTTCCAGTAATAAAGTAACTCAATCGTTCGTCTGATAGCTTAGAAACAACTTTATGTTTTCATCGCTGTGACATTAAAACGTAATGAAGAATTGTTTTTTTTTTTAAATCTTCTAAGTTCGCTGTATTAAGATTTACAGTCCCCTCGGACCCTCTACAGTCTACGGGTCCAACAAAAGAATATTTAAATTTCTATAAGTCCAAAACTACAAGCACATTTCTAGCGCTGTTAATTAAATGGCGATAGAAAAATAGTTTCGTCGCTAAGTATTAGTTTTCATTTATTAAATTTAATATGATGGATGATCGCGTGCTACGGAACGTCGGCTGAAAATCTCTGACGGCTAAGATTGCCGTTGAAATTGCTGAGGAAGTTTATAAGCTAATTCTATTTAACGCTCGCTTTTACACATTTCAAACTTTCCTAATTTCATTTACAATACTCGTGAAGTTGAACTACTAGAGATACAAATTGGTTAAGGGCTGGGGCGTCACCAATTACCTTAATTCAATGGGTGCTCTAAGTGATATGCAATAAACCTTATTCGGGGCTGTTGTTGGGCCTCTCCTCTCCTCGTAATTTTCCACTGGCCCAAGGTACTTCACATACAGAGCCTAATCTGATGAGGCACGCATGGCGCCGCCCACAAGGTCTCCATATTTCAGGGGTCGGCTGGAACGACTACGTCGAGGTGGAGTACTGAGTTACCATTGCTCTCGGCTGTGGCGTATAATATAATTACCTATCAAATATTATATGCTAAGAGTATGTGAATGCTCAAATGTTTAAATATAGATATGAGTTCAAACAGTCGGATAGCAAAAATATTTTTGCACGTAGTTAAAATAAAATAACTATCATCATCATCAACCTCTATCCGCATCCACTGCTGAATATAGACCTCCCTCAATGAACGCCAAGACAACCGATTACGCATGTATTACTTTACTCCAAACAAACGCATAGGATGCAATCCTTCGTCAGCGAGTCCGATCTTATTTACTCGATTCATGTAAGCCTTCGTGTATCTAATACTAGACAATTAACACCTCCTACACGTTGTGTTCGCATACAGCGCGAGATGTAAGGCCGGTCAGTACACGCGGCGTGGTGTAATCGCACGCTTACACCACCCTGCGATCGTGTTCACCCATAAACAGATATTGCAATGCAGCCTGCAGTGCATTCGCGTTAAGTCATAAACTAACTGCCTGATGCCTCATGTATTAAAGGTTATAATCCGGTAAAACCTTCTTCGTCAAAATGTCAGGGACATTCTTACAAAGTGAAAGTGAATCTATCGCTTACTTGTAGTTTCGTGGCCACAAACAAACATACATGGATGTAATGCATTTCGTGCGACAAGCGACGAGTACCGCAATTTATTAATGTATAAAAATTGCATTTAATTTTATTAGTGAGCTGTATCCGTATGTTACCGCAAATACTGAAAAAATTACAGAACTTTGAATTTTTATATTATGAATGAAAATAAATAAATAACTAATAAATATTTGAATGTCTCCAGTGATTTACATCCCGAACTTTCTAGGGGAACGCAAATCACGGTACAGCCGGGTTTACGCCTGAATTCTGGGGGCTTCTCAAACTACCAAGCGCGCCTTAATGTAAGCAGCTCCCAAAGAGTTGCGTTTGAGTGGGTATACGGACATTAGCTCGTTAAAGTATCTTTACAGCATATCATTGTAGCTTCATATTACCCCCCCCCCCCCCCATCCGCAATACGTCTTCACATTTGCATTAAATATTCTTACCGTTTTGAATAAAACATGGCGGTACAAATATTACACTTTAAGATCCTACAAACGGAGCGGTCTCCCTTTTACTCAATTTATTTCTTTTCGTGTTTTAAAATATGTAATATTTTATTTTCAGATTTGTAATGGATTTCGAGGTATTGAGAATTGTATCTTCTTTGTAATTTTAAATAACTTTTACGGATTTAATCGCGGCTTATGAAGTTTTTACTTGCCCGACGTTTCGGACACTTTACAGCAACCATGTTCGCGAGACAACTCTCTTAAAACTTAACGAAAAAAATCCCTAAAAATTCCAGATTTGTAAGAATAAAATATAACATTTGTGTGTCTTTTTATCAATATTTTTTCTCTCTTCTTCTTAAATTTATCGGATATTAGGCCTCTACCACAGTTGATCTTAGCTATCCTTTAGTTGAAGAAATAAGACAGAACTAAGCAAGCTTTGTTTGATATATTTTATTAACGGTACTGTTAATTGTAATGGAAGTAAAAGCAATATGCATAATGTATATCTGATGCTATTATTATTATTGTGATGATTATTAATAAACATAATACCAAGAATAGTAACCATAAGTTACGATTCTTACATAAAAGTGGGGTTCCCAGCACTCACAAACCCATAGACAGAACAATAAGACCGTAAAGACTGACATAAGCGGCCGTCGGTCATAACACGGAGACATCACACGAGCGACACATACGCGTGTTAGATGGCGTACATATCGTATGTTATATGCGGGTTTTATTGTTGGATGAAATCTCAAGTTTGCAACAGATTGCGAAACATATATTACATTTAAAGTCTAACAAATGAATGAACAAACGAGCCATGTATCCCGACTGCTGAGTGCGAGTCTCCTCGAAATCAAGTGAGGAGTATACTAGGCTCCAGCTCACGGCTTCTCCTCACCTCCATCTGATATCGCCATGGTTGGATTTAAAATTTATAAAATACTGTTTTTGAGGTGTTCCCATGTTACACTCGTTCCGAGACATTTGATAACTTAGACGTCACTCATGCAATCCTGAACAGGCGTTGAACTCTCTTCTCTTCTCTCTTCTCTTGAACTTGGCTCAGATGAACCATCTGCTCATCTACTTTTCCGATGAAGCTTAAAGGTCTTAAGGCCAACAGCAGACGGACAGGCGTAACATAATCATCACCACAATCCCAGTGTAAAGACTTAATATATTCACGTGATACGTCTACTTTAGTAGCGTACAATGAAATATCTCTAATGGTTGCTCGTTGAGTTGATGTAAATAAATTTAAAAGTAACCGGGAGTCGGGTAAAATTAATGTCGTTAATGCGTAAAGTTTGCTCCACACTCTGGCAGCGGCGAGATGAACTACAGATTACAATACATCCTTCACCCTCGCCGCGGTCCGCGGGGGCTGGATACGCTTCAGATACTACCTGTTAACAGTTTAATGGAAACATATGAACTAGTTGAGTTCAACCTTTCAGAATTAGATTTTTTAGCCTTATACGAGTTTGTCGAGAGAAGGATTATTATAAAGTGTATTCCAAATACAAACATCTATTAAAACGAAGAATATCAACTACATAATATTCTCTACCACTGAATAACTCCATTGAAACCTCTATTTGCGCATTCCATATAATCTTAAAATAAAGCAAAGAAAACTCGCGTACATGAGCTAAATGAATTATAAAATGTAACAAAAGATGTCGCGTGACGCCGGCTTGAGCAACATCCCGGCTTGGTTTGAGAATATCAGAGGAATAATACGCTCGGAGACGAAACACAAAGCCACGCCGCGGGCGGCTCCGTCCTAACCTCTGCTGTTAAACGAAAAATAACACAATACTCGGGCTTATGTGATGCGTAAACAATGACATTACGAGAGATAATATCACAAGATTATCAGCGCAGCTTCAATAAGGAAGCAAGACACAGTCCTCTTGCAATGACGAAACTTTTGAATCGCCACACACTCGCACTGCATAAGAATGCAGTGTAATATGCCATGTGTTTGGAGGTTGAACAAACTTTATTATACCATAAGGAGGCAAGCGATCAGTCGAAGCCTTATGGTGACTACCAACGCCCACAGACAGCCGCACGACCAAAGGCTATGCATATGTATTGGCCCTTTTTCCCGATTCCATTATGGGCCAAGTCCCACCACCAACCCACGGCCCTATCAACCTATCATGGTTGTAAGGCCTAATCTCGGGAGTGCGCACTCTAATGTCTGGGGTGTTCTCTGCCCTTCCGGTGCGCACGCTTCCGTTCCCTACAAGTTATTAAATTATTTTCCACTCGTCCCTTAGTCCTTCTCTTTCTGGGGCGGACGGTACAAATACGCCTTCGGTGTCTACCGTCAGTGCGTTTTGCTATCTTCTATGGTCTTCTCTACCGTTCTAGGTTTCCGCTTCGTTACGTCCGTTGTGGGCCATCGGAAACTCACAAACCACACGAAATGCGTCAGCATAGCTGTCACTTTACGCCGGTATTGTGAGCGAGAGGTACCAGCCGCTTGCGCCGGCCTAATTCGGCTGCAAAACAGCACGGCTCTACCTGTTGTAAGTCACCAACTTTGCGACTGCGGTTTTCATTCGGGAGCAATATCTCTGGCAGTCATTATTCCTTGGTCGCGCGCGATTGGTCTCCTCGCCCGCCCGTCGTACATGATAAACTAGACGTCCCGATGCTCATTAGCGAGGAGTCTGAACAGTAATCTACATTGCAAACCAGCCCGAGCTGAAATGTCAACAATAATGTATTTCAGACACGTCTCCCTAAGAATACTTAGTTTACACTTTGAGCCTTTGTTCCCGGCCTCGACCGCGTGGATGCATCAGCGAGTAATACCCGTGTGGTTGTTCAGACGATTGTATTGTCTGTTACTGCAGAGAAACCTGTACTTTGGTTAGCATCATTGTATCTAAATGCAGAAATTTATGAATATCTGGACGGTTCTTACCGAAACAAAAAAAAATACATAAAATATATAGTGTCATTATCACAATAAGGTTTTAATCAACAATTTGACCCGAGTATGTCTCAATGGTCATGGAATTTACTCGACCCTTTTTTAAGAAAGACGAAGCACGCTGTGGCCCGGCCGGTGCGTTTGGATTAGCGAATGGCGAGGAATCGGCTGTCTTGGCGTTCATTGAAGTTCAGTGGACGGATAGACTTATGAACTGAAAACGAAAGTAATTAACGATAGGTTCTAGAAAGCGATTCGATTGAGTAGCTGTTAAGGTGGACAATCAAAACTGCGTCATTCCTATTAAACCGAAGTAACAGCCACTTCATAACGCTTCACTCGCCGTGCTTCAAAACACTAATATTTAATATAAAATGTAAAACAGACACAACTGCTATACATCCACGTGCGACTTGCGAGTGGAGTTTGGTCGTAAAACTGAGCATTACCCTGTATTGAGTCGGTAAAACGCCGCGCCACTCCGCACCACTCCGGCTTCTATACGCCAAACCTGATATGGACACAAGACAGCTGTATAAGGGTAATTATCACCAAATGCCGAAATTCGGCTATCTAAAAATGAAAAAAAATATTGAAATTATTTGATATTTATTTTATATGAATTTGATAGTATTAATGTTACTCGAATTTAATTATGTAGTGGTCCCAAAAATTATCGCGTTTTATGATAGTTATGAGGACATTAAAAAAAAATCAAAGTGAGGGAATGACAATTAAGGTGAGAGAATGATTATTACGGACAAGGATTAAGCTTTTCAATTAAAATTAGTTTTATTTCAAAGTAATCTTTTTATTGAATTAAATTTTGTTCTTAAACATAATTACTCATTGATCTTACTTACAAAATAAGCAAGATCAATGAGTAATTCCAGCAAATCACGAAATTATTGCAGCACTTTGGCACAACTCTAAATTAAACCTATTGTTATTTATCATTGCACTTAATTTAATAATGATGTTAACAAAATCCTTGCTAACTTAAAGATTTATCTAACAGCAATTTTAACAATAGAAAAACTTATTATTTCAAACTTTAGTCTCATATGTAAGATAATTGTTTAGTATCAAAATCGACAAAACAGAATCTATAATTTAACTGGCTTTCTTCCAAACAAAAAATACTTCTTATTTAGTAGGTACTATTAAAGAGTGAAATTAACTTCTTTTAAAATTTGTAATCTTAAACGATTCAGTCTCAACGTTAAAATTAAAGTCTTAATCAGATCTTTTAAACTAGTTTAAGTCTTTTATAAAATAACAACCCCTACTGATTAATTTTGAAGGCTCTATGTTCTTCAAAATGTCATACCAGGCATATAACTGTTCATCTCTGATTTTAGGCCATTTCCAAGATTTAGTTCCTGTTTTCATGCACTTTACTAAAACGCTTTCCCCAGAAACTGATATTATTATATTATTATTTCCCCTGGGTAAACATTGTCATCCCATTTGATAAGTACAAAATCGCCAATTATATATTATTAACGTGTATAGTATAACCGATATTACTGACCGTACAAATAACATCATTTGATGAATGTCCATCATCATAGGATTTGTTTCGTAATTTAAATTCAAAGGGATTTGGTTTTTCAATGCACGTTTTGAAGGTTTGTAATATCCCATGTGAAAATGTTTACATTTTTTTGCGCATTCACAACATGAAAGACTTCTAAATTCCAATACATCATTACTGAAGACCAATTGACGAATTTTCTGGATTCCACAAAATGCAGCAATGATGGTTGACTGTTTGACTAAGTCCTCTATCTTCGCGATATTAGCAGTAATAACTTCAAATAGCTTTATTGAAGAACATCTTGCCAACAAAATTTCTTTGAGAGAATTCAAATTTACGATGTCCTTGCCTTCAGCCACTGCTTTAGCAGCTGTTCATTTTAATGTACCACCGGAGCATCGGGAGCACCTTTGGCATGGCCTGGTTCCGAATAACTCCACACAAAAAATGTCGCACCCAGAAACAAATCATTTATATGATGATATACTGGATGAAACATGAACTTGTCCTTGTACTGGTTGACAGGACTATCACTTAGCATGTGTATCCTGTGAATGTTTGGGTTGTGATTTTTAAGCCACTCAAAAACAGGTAATAAATGTTCCCATACTGCCGTTGTATCGTGTTCATATTTTCATAAAGAGAACAAAACGTGTTGAGTTTTACAGTGTAATTTTCACTTAAATATAATACTTCTTGTAACTTGTTGTCTTGCACCTCCGAAACGTACTGCCTGAATCTCTTCGTTATATTTGCAACAATAGTTTTCGCTGAAATCTATGTGAATGAGGAATTCATTATCAGCTAAAGACTTTTTAAGTTCTGATATGGTCTGGTACTGGTGTGTTATCGTGGCTACGTGTTTAAAGAATGAAGGCAAAGTATTTTCTAATTGAAGTACCAGTGATTTCAGTGAAACCTTGATCTCTTTTAAATTAGGTTTTCTACCTATCTTCAACTTTCCATTTTTTTCGTAGGATATAGTTTCATACATCCACTGTTGATAAGTCACTATACTTCTTTGCTTATATTTGTTTTTCTTGGCATTTTTTAGCCTACAATAATATTGCAGCAACAAATTCAAGAGTTAATGAAAGCAAACAATAAAAAAATGCAGTTAGCCCACCCAAAAAACATTTCCTCATATATTGTCATTCCCTCACCATACATTTTTATGAGTGAATGATGGCGAGGGAATGACGAAATAAAGAATAACCGTAAAGGACTCGTGATATAACCTTACTTTTAAAATGATTATTTTGATTAAGGAATTTACGCCCAAAAGCCATCTTATCTGTGCAACTTATAATCAGTTAAAGTACTTATTTTTTGGTTTTTTAGAATATGATGAAATGACGATCAAAAAATTTATTTAGCTATAAAATTAATAAATCATTTTGCAGAGCACACCCGAACACATTCACAGAAAATTCGCTATTTTGATATATTTGACATCAGTGCCAACTTTCAAAAACGAATGATAGCGTTCGAATTTTATTTAAAATGCGTTCATAATTCAACTGCTAGTAATAGTGTGAGGGAATGATTTATTTATATGGGACACGTATAAATATTCAAATTTTTTACGCGTTTTTTACTTTAAAATGCTAATTTCGGTTTTTTCCATAAACTTATAATATGTTTAAACAATCCAGCCTACTTGAATATTATTCAAATGATTTTTGTGCTTTTTTGGTAAAAAAAAGTAAATAAAATTGGTACTTGGGACACAATGAGGGAATGATATTCGGAACATTATGGTTATGCATTCTTATTTATTTATTTACACGGCTCTAAAATCTTACGTGAAACTTTTAGGTGTAGTTATGCGGATTGTATAGAAATATTAGTAACATCCATTTCCTTGTTGGATTTTTATATAAACTCCAAGGACAAGAATTTCGGAATTTCGTGAGAATTACCCATAAATAAATAAGGGCCTGTTTCACAATCTCCAGTTAAGTTCCCAATAGGCTATCGGCAACATATTTGACAGATAGAGTATGGAGTATCTGTCAAATATGTTGCCGATAGCCTATTGGGAAATTAACTGGAGATTGTGAAACAGGCCTTATTATAATATCTCATAATTTAAGTCGGTGGGTATTTCGATATATTAATCGCTTTCGACTCATATTTTGCCTGTGCGTGATTATTTATTCTATCTTTCGATAGTTATCATAAATTCTTATATAGAAGAAGATGTTTCACCGCTGCCGGATGTCCCGTAAAAGCAATTTTTTAAAATGTTTCGCTATAGATTTCACTATAGTATTATTTACTATAGTGCGGTTCTGCGGTTCAAGGATTGCACTAAGCGAGGTATTGAACATCAAAACTGGGAAGCAGTTGCCGAGAACCGTGTCAGGTGTTGTAAGGTCGTAATTGATGAAAGCAAGGCACATGATCAAGCTTGTTTTGGAGCCTTGGCGGCAAGAACAAAGCGACAACATCAAGCTTCAGACGTCATTAACACCCAGTTCACCTGCAAAGCGTGTGGCAGTTTGTCGCTCACGGATCGGCCTATTGAGTCACTAAAGCCGTGTGACTAACTCACGCTGACGCTGTTTAAATCGTCTGCAACCGACGGTCAGAGGCCAGGGATGATACTATACTATAGACACAGGCTAAACCAAAGACTAAGGCAATAGTATCAAAATAAAAACTCAAACAGTGATTTCCTTCACTTCATTATCTTAAAAATCGGAGAGTAAAACTAATACATCCAACATTAATATCGAAATATTTTTTTTTTTGTCGACTGTTTCTAAATAATAAGAAATCTTCACTTGCTTTTTATATTACTTTATAAATATATTATCTTAAATAAACGATACAGATATTTCAGTGGGTTATTCGATATAGTCGGTGAAACCTGGACCATTGTTCAACCTCGCATTCGCCGAGCCCATATCCGTCTTATCTTTATAATACCAATAAAAATGTCAACGCAAGACTTGCCCCCACTCCAGTATTCATTGCCGAACTAAAGGTCTAAATATAAAAAGATTTCTCTCCATCGGAACCGCAAGATTTGATCGGAAAATCGTAATAAACTAAACATAATATTTGCAGAACTGTATTTGTTTGCTTCGAATTTTAGCTATACCTTAAAGAATGTAGTCCTCACCGCCCATCCGAGAGCCATTTTTAAAACAAAATTCATCTTTCAACATTATCTGTGCTTTATTGTCTGTGAGCAATTTTATGGAGCTCTTTAGTGGTTCTTCTCTGTGTGGCAAAAAGATAAAATGTGTTGTTAAAATGGCGTTTTACGGCTATATTTCGTCAACAATATACAATCTTTCATTCTACATACAAAGGGATGTCTCTCTTATCAATACGTATACTAAAAAAGTAGAATTAAGAATATTATTATTTTCTTATGTGTACGTGAATTTTACTAAATCTAGCGAAACTATTTCACGAAATGCTTTATGCTCTATCTAAACTCAACTCTTTCAAACAACATTTAAACATCTGACACCTTAGTCCTGGAGTGTAGTGGTGCTAACATAGATAATATATATTAAATTATCTCTAACATACACAATTTTTGGAACGTTTAAATGTTGGTATTTTGCTGCAAAAACCGCTCTCATTGCAGTTTTCAAAGAACGATCAATCTCAATTCTCAACACGAATCAATGTCACAGAATTCATTTCTAAACGGGTCAATCGAAAGGGCGGGAAAATGGCGGATGAAGTTCCGATGGCTTTCCAATGGAGGGCCCTTCGCGCCGCTCGCGCCGCAATACACACCCTTCCGAACAGTCCGGCGGACGCTCAGTTTCCGTTTCGTTTGTTAAATCTATTTTAAAATGACTTCTCTTATTGAAAAGTGGCTAAGAGTAGAAGGTTTAGTCGGTTGATAGACGATCCCATAATTATTTGCGTTTCTGATTATTAAAGGATTTTTTTATCTTATAGTAAGAGATTGTCAAAATTTTTAATGTACCAAAATGACTTGGCGTCATTTTGGTACATAAAAAATATAATTCAAATTCGCACTAAATTTCTGATCCAATTTTTTCGTAAGGTCACTTACTGAGCATGAAAGCACAAAATGTTTACGGAACTAGGCACTGCTTCAAGCGCCGATATCTTTGAAATGGTGAAGAATCAAATTTCACACATTATGTTAAAAAAAACTACCTCATGCCCGCGGCTTCGCCCGCGTTATCAAAATAAAATATTTTTTTGTGTGTCCTATCATAGGACACATAAAAAAAAACTCCTATGTTAGTTCTAGTATCTCCGAGAATATATTGTGTACTTACAAAGTTTGGTGATGATTGGTTAAGCAGTTTTCGCGTAATAGAGTAACAAATATCTCTTTCACATATATAATATTAGTAAGGATGTAAACTTTTTTCCATTTAATTAACGGTTTTTCTATATCTGCCGATAACATTTAAAACCAGCATTTGATTTTATGCCCAATGAGTTACCACCTGATCCATATAAAAAACAAATATTGGACAACAATCAGCCGGCCAGCGGCGTCAGCCGTGTAGTAGGGCTGGAGTGTGATAGCGGGAGATAGGCGATATAGCCTTTATCTCTCATGTAGGCTGTGGCCCGGTGATGCCGTCACCAGCGGTGGGATCGTACGGGTGCGGTAAACGAGCGCGTGCAGTAACCGCGTGTAACATACACAGGACAGCTAACATAGATGACATTAACAGAAACATATGCTGAGAATAAAAACTAAACTGGAAAGTTTATAATTATTGTATTCTATCTAGACGCGCGGGAGCGCGGCAAGCCAAGTTCAGCTGGCGAGCGAGCGTACGTAAAGTAATATTACACGAACCATTTGGCGCTACTTTTTACTCCCTCATAACTCAAAAACTATTAAACATAATCGTATCAAATTTGGCACATATATTGAGACCTGCGAGATAAGCACGTACTCCAAATTTCAAAAATATATCTCAAACGGTTATTTAGATATTAATGTCCAAAAATCGTGATTTTTATCACTGACATATAGATCAAAACTAAATCCCAGTTCCAGATGACCTAGAAAGTTAAAATTTGGCATGATGATAGGTAATAAGGTGCATACAAAGGAAAAAATCTGAAAATGGTAAATTTTTATCATTTTATTATTATTTTTTACTTAATTGATTCTACCTATACATTAAAATTAACACCCAGTTCCAGATGACCTAGAAAGTTCAAATTTGGCAAGCAGGTAGGTAATAAGGTGCATACAAAGGAAAAAATCTGAAACTGGTAAATTTGTATCATTTTATTATAGTTTTTCACTTAATTGATTCTATTTGGGACACAACTTATACACTTTAATATTAATGCTTATGCGCACCACAATAGGGTTGAATATGGTTTGCGGTGATTTGATTGGGCAACCGAGCAAGTGGCAACTGACCGCGGCGCTCGTAAGTCGTAACTCATGGAAATGTTCTTAGAAATGCATTACATTAATAATTGTGGTTATATTAATTTTATTATAATATAATTCTTTTAGTAAGTACGTATGGTTATAGGCAATAGTTTAAATAAATAAATAAAAAATAGTACAGTTATAATAGTATAGTTATATATATAAATTAGTTAGTCATGGATGAGCATTGAATATGTGTGTTATATAATAAAAATCTTAAATATAGGTTGTATCAATATAAAAGTATTAGGGCCTGTTTCACAATCTCCAGTTAAGTGCCCAATAGGCTATCGGGAACATATTTGACAGATATTTGACATATACTCCATACTCTATCTGTCAAATATGTTGCCGATAGCCTATTGGGCACTTAACTGGAGATTGTGAAACAGGCCCTTAAATAAATAAATATATTTCCCTTGTCTGGTACCAGTAACACAAAGGAAAAGTGACTACGGAACAAAACGGAAAGTGACTACGGGACCAGATTGACGTGGTGTAAAAAGCGTCCATAGATAATATAATATTACTATTATTATATTTACCTAACTCTGATTAAGTTTGAGAGTGAAAATTCATTGGTAACAAATTGTTTTTCTTGAGAATTTAATAGATTACAGGGAATTGTATAATGAGTCGTACCATAGAAAATAACACAAAAGAGACAATTATACCCCGTAAAGGTAGGAAAATACGGTAGTTAAAAAAAATTTGGTATTAATTTTTTATAAATAAGTAATACCTAGTACCTACCTGCCTACTTGCTAATAATTTAAGTACAAAAAGTAATGATATCCCATCAAAAACATAAATGTGAAATGAAGAGCCAAGTTCATTATTAAGATATTATATGCCTTGTTGTTGAGTCCAACGACAAAAGAAGTGAGATCTAAATGGGTGCCAAGTTCAATGGTCAGTCCTGAAATTTATTTATAACAAAATAAAATATCATTTCTTCTTTTAGCTTAGGATAATATATTGTAGCCTAAGGTCTGACTTGGCTAGTTTTCCTGTAAGAATTATATTGTAGCTTTCGCAAGTTCTATGCCAGTTACTTGTCGGTTCTTATTTTATTATTCCGAAAATTTGGCTTGTTAGTAGAAACTAGCCATCGAACATTATAATTTGTATAGGTATGAGAACTAGCCAAGTCAGACCTAAGGCTACAATACATTATCCTAAGCTATAAGAAGAAATGATATTTTATTTTGTTATAAATAAATTTCAGGACTGACCATTGAACTTGGCACCCATTTAGATCTCACTTCTTTTGTCGTTGGACTCAACAACAAGGCATATAATATCTTAAGGCCAGTATATCCCAAAGTGCCTGTTTTTGTTTAAGTCGTAAACATAGTAATGTTGGTTTTTTTGATCCGTTAAAAATATATGTTGTAGTTTAGTATACATTCTTTTTTATTAACCTATTCAAAACACGATCATTGTAACTTGCCTCGATAAAAAAAAATCACAAACACAAGATGTTTTTGATTATTTTTCTAGTTGTAATTGAAGAATGTGAGATTTTAAGTTACAAAATTTATATGAAAAAATAGGTAATAACATTTAAAATTTTATTCTGATCTTACTTTTTAAAATAAATGTTTTTATTTTTCTTAAAATCAAATAATGTGAAAAACTTGTCTAGCCCCCAGCGCGGCCTCAATTTAGTTGCCTGCGAGGCGTTAACAAAGTAGGACCTATGTTTCGCTGCTGCCTGGCGGCTCCCCCCCGATATAGATCGTTAAAACAACGTGTGGAATATATAAGCCGGTGCCTGATATGATAGTGTACATAGGAAATAAAAATAAAAATTTGAACAATATTTAGTTTTAATATTTTTTTCTCATTTTTGTCGTAATCATGATCATCAGCGTGTTTTTTTCCTCATTTTTATTTTAATATCGATTTAATGTTACTAATTCATCATCATCATCATCAGCCTTTATCCATCAACTGCTGAACATAGGCCTCCCTCAATGAACGCCAAGACGGCCGATCCCTTGCTACTCGCATCTTTATTATAAAAATATTAATTTTAAGTTCTAAATGGTGGTAATGATGATGATCGCGGTGATTGTGGTGGTGGTGATGATGGTGGTGGTGGTGGTGTGGGAGGGGGGTGTAAATTGTAATAGTGATGATGATGAAGTTGATTATTACAATGATGGTGGTGATGACGCTGACGAGAATAATGATGGTGGTGGTGGTGGTGGTGGGGGAGGGGGGTGTAAATTGTAATAGTGATGATGACGTTGATCATTATAATGATGGTGGTGATGACGCTGACGAGAATAATGATGGTGGTGGTGGTGGTGGTGGGGGAGGGGGGTGTAAATTGTAATAGTGATGATGACGTTGATCATTATAATGATGGTGGTGATGACGGTGACGAGAATAATGATGGTGGTGGTGGTGGTGGTGGGGGAGGGGGGTGTAAATTGTAATAGTGATGATGATGAAGTTGATGATTACAATGATGGTGGTGATGACGCTGACGAGAATAATGATGGTGGTGATAGTGGTGGTGGGGGAGGGGGGTGTAAATTGTAACAGTGATGATGACGTTGATCATTATAATGATGGTGGTGATGACGCTGACGAGAATAATGATGGTGGTGGTGGTGGTGGTGGGGGAGGGGGGTGTAAATTGTAATAGTGATGATGACGTTGATCATTATAATGATGGTGGTGATGACGCTGACGAGATTAATGATGGTGGTGGTGGTGGTGGTGGGGGAGGGGGGGTGTAAATTGTAATAGTGATGATGATGAAGTTGATGATTACAATGATGGTGGTGATGACGCTGACGAGAATAATGATGGTGGTGATAGTGGTGGTGGGGGAGGGGGGTGTAAATTGTAACAGTGATGATGACGTTGATCATTATAATGATGGTGGTGATGACGCTGACGAGAATAATGATGGTGGTGGTGGTGGTGGTGGGGGAGGGGGGTGTAAATTGTAATAGTGATGATGACGTTGATCATTATAATGATGGTGGTGATGACGCTGACGAGAATAATGATGGTGGTGGTGGTGATGAATGGTGATTGAGGTGATAATTAACACTTATTTCGTTTACAATGATTTGTGTGTGTGATTTGTAATATGACCTCTGTGGCTCAATGGTTAGCGCGTTGGCGTTCAAGCCGGAGGTCGCGGGTTCGAATCCCGCCAGGGAACAAAAAAGTTTCTGTGTTCCTGGGTCATGGTTGTGTATTAAATATGTGTATTATATAATAAAAATCTTAAATATAAGTATTAATATAAAACGTATTAAATATATTGTATTTCGGTTGTCAGGTACCCATAACACAAGTCTCTTCGAGTACTTACCACGGGACTAGATTGACGTGGTGTAAAAAGCGTCCATAGATTTTATTATTATTATTAACAATGCACAGAAGAATTTCCCGGGTACGCATGTTAGCTACTACTACTACTATAAAACAAAGTCGCTTTCTCCGTCCCTGTAACCGTTTGTACGCTTAAATCTTTAAAACTACGCAACGGATTTAGATGCGGTTTTTTTAAATAGATAGGACAATTTAGGAGGAAGGTTTTTGTGTATAATTTATTAAGTTTTTATATATATTGGCTAAGATATAACAATAATTGTTGGACGTGTCGGAAAAAAATAGGCCGCCTGGGAGTTTTCAACGAAAACGCTGCCTAAACCATTTGAGATACAACAAAAAATGTATGGTGGAATTGTGTAGCTTAAATAGGTCTACAAAAAAGTCCACGATGGCATATGTCTATCTCTTAGCAATATCATGCTATATCCATTTAAACATTTTACGAAACAAAGTCGCTTTCTCCGTCACTGTATCCGTTTGTACGCTTAAATCTTCAAAACTACGCAACGGATTTTGATGCGGTTTTTTTAATAGATAGAACAATTCAAGAGTAAGGTTTTTGTATATAATTTATTAAAATATCATAAGCATTGGCTAAGATATAACAATAATTGTTGGACGTGTCGGAAAAAAATAGGCCGCCTGGGAGTTTTCAACGAAAACGCTGCCTAAACCCTTTGAGATACAACAAAATAATGTATGGTGGAATTGTGTAGCTTAAATAGGTCTACAAAAAAGTCCGCGATGGCATATGTCTATCTCTTAGCGATATCATGCTATATCCATTTAAACATATTATGAAACAAAGTCGCTTTCTCCGTGCCTGTATCCGTTTGTACGCTTAAATCTTCAAAACTACGCAACGGATTTTGATGCGGTTTTTTAATAGATAGGACAATTCAAGATGAAGGTTTTTGTATATAATTTATTAAAATTTTATAAGCCTTGGCTAAAATATAACAATAATTGTTGGACGTGTCGGAAAAATATAGGCCGCCTGGGAGTTTTCAACGAAAACGCTGCCTGAACCATTTGAGATACAACAAAATAATGTGTGGTGGAATTGTGTAGCTTAAATAGGTCTACAAAAAGTCCGCGATGGCATATGTCTATCTCTTAGCGATATCATGCTATATCCATTTAAACATATTATGAAACAAAGTCGCTTTCTCCGTGCCTGTATCCGTTTGTACGCTTAAATCTTCAAAACTACGCAACGGATTTTGATGCGGTTTTTTAATAGATAGGACAATTCAAGATGAAGGTTTTTGTATATAATTTATTAAAATTTTATAAGCCTTGGCTAAAATATAACAATTGTTCGAGCGATATCGCCCGCGCGCTGCGACAGGTGCAGGGGGAAGCGGGCGGGGGCCATACCTCGGCCACTGACCCCGCGCACGGGCACTTGCCTCGGGAACCCACCGGCGACGGACGTTACCTCTAAAATTGTATAATTATATTTCTTGTACGGTCTAATATAACCAGTTCCTATAATATATACAGTCCACTCGTTTTATTTAAGTCCCAGGACCCTAAACATTGGTCCTTCAGGATCGCCGTCAAGAATTTTTTTGAACATTTTTAAAAAAAAATTTATTCGGGGATCTATAAGTTGCGGTCTACAGCTGCGGAAGAATCTCAAGGAGTCTACAATTGCTCTGAAGAGGATACTTTATTGGCAACCGTAACGCCCCGGAATTGTTATTCAACTGGAGGTCGAACGGACACGGACTTTGGACCCGTCAAAACGCAAGTCATCGTCCAGAACAATCTTCTTTATATCATTCTCAAGTGGAAGGTTTACAGTATTTTGTGAGTCTGTTCCAATTTCCATCATTTTTCATTATCCCATTTTTCATAAATCATTTTATCAACCATCAAATTCCATTTCATCCATTTATTAGAATTTCAATTTGCGTAAATCGTTAACAGCTCATTCATACATCGAAAATAACAAATCATTTCAATAGTTAGTGCTCATTTATCATTAATTATTTTTATTTTTTTAATCGATTAATTGGTTTCATTTTTTTCGTTTCGCTTTTTTTTTCTTTCAATAATATGGCAGATAAATTAATTAAAAAACGTAGCTCAATGAAGGCTAAGCTTACTAATTTTAGTAATTATTTAGATATAATTAAAAGCTGCAGCATACTATCTAACTTGCAACGTCTCGACCTAGAAGCTCGTTTCACCAAATTTGATGCACTGTACACAGAATTTGATGAGTTGCAGACAGAAATCGAGCTGCTATCGGATCAGCCGGACGAAGCGTACGCGACCCGAGCCCAGTTCGAAGAACAATATTACTCGCTCGCCGCGTTAGCCCGAAGTCTGCTGACGGTCGATGATGCCAAGGATCGGGATTTGGCGGGCTATGTGACCGGCTCCGATGGCTCATGCGCAGGTGGGACGAAAGGCAGTTTTATACGTTTACCCAAAATTGACTTACCATGTTTTGATGGCAGCTATCAATATTGGCTCGAGTTTCGAGATACTTATTTATCGCTCATTCACGGTAACACTTCAATAGATAATATAAGTAAATTCCATTATTTACGCGCTTCTCTCAAGGGAACCGCGGCAGAAATTATTAAAAATATTGATTTTAAAGGTGACCAATATCAATTAGCGTGGGAACTATTATGTAACCGATACGACAATAATCGCCTTTTAGTGAACAATCACATACAAGCTTTATTTAATATTGAGCCTATAGCCAAAGAGTCTTGCTTCTATTTACGTCAACTTATAGACATCACAAATAAGAATTTACGAGCTCTTAAAACATTGAATCAACCTGTCGAACACTGGGACACTCTAATTATTTATATGATGTCCACAAAATTAGATGTTGTCACTAGTAGATATTGGGAGGAGTATCGCAATACATTGACTGATGCCCCTTCGCTATCACAGTTTTGTACATTTGTTAGTAACAGGGCTGATTTACTAGAAACTTTATATGAAAATAATAAATCGCTAGGTAAAATAAATAAAACAGAAAATTATAAAAATAAAAACTTTTTACTTACATCCGAAAATAGTAATAATAAAAAATATACAAAGAATAATCAAATAAAATCTATTACAATAAAATGTCCATTATGTTCTCAAAATCATTTTTTATATAGCTGTGAATCGTTTAGACAGTTACCTATTGAAGCTCGCAATCAAAAAGCGCGCGAATTTAATCTATGTTTAAATTGTTTGCGTACAGGACACAACGAAAGCCGATGCAAACTATCGCACTGCAAATACTGCAAATCTAAACATAATACGCTATTGCATCTAGAAAAGCATGTGCCTATTCAGAATCCTATGCCTTCGCTTACACAGCTTGAGAATGTCACGCTATCTGCTAATGCTTTGCCATCACAGCATACTACGCTTTCGCATGTTTTACTTTCCACAGCGATGGTGCGCGTCGTCCGGAGCGACGGAACGAAATGTGATGCGAGGCTACTGTTGGACAATGGTAGTACAGCCAATTTTATTAGTGAGAGCCTTTGCACTAAGCTGGGTTTGCCCCTACGCGATGCGTACTCCACAACGATCACAGGTATTAACAATCAATCTACTAATAGTGCACGGTCTTGTTATCTCACAATTGAGTCTATATACGGTGACTATTCCTTTGACATTGATTGCCTAGTATTGCCAGTGATCACTTCACTTTTGCCGACAAAGTTAATAAATATTAACAACATTCCGATACCTACGACTATACGTCTAGCTGACCCTACATTTAATATTCCGTCAGTCGTAGACATCCTGGTAGGAGCGGAGATCTTTTGGAGCATCATACAATGTGCTCACATTGACCTAGGTAAAAACCAGCCAAAATTATGTGACACAAAGCTTGGATGGATAGTAACAGGTACTATAATCACAAGACACCATTCCACCCACTCACATCTATGTAATCTGGTAAATACAAATAATGTTCCCGATTTAACAAATTTTTGGGAAATCGATAAAATCTCTTCTAAATACTCTCTTTCCGCGGAAGAACGCGCCTGTGAAGAGAGTTTTCTCAAAAATACATACCGTAATTACGATGGGCGGTTTGTAGTTACAATGCCACTTAAAGCGAGCCCCGACAATTTAGGCGACTCGTACGAAATGGCTAAACGTCGATTTTTATCTTTAGAAAAACGTTTTGAGAAAGATGAAAATTTCAAAAATATGTACATTGATTTTATGTCAGAATATTTAAATCTAGGTCACATGACAGAGGACAGTGATTTTTCATCGAATGTGAATTATTTCTTGCCTCATCATGGTGTCATACGCGAAACTAGTACAACAACTAAATTGCGCACAGTTTTTGACGCGTCGGCAAAAACTACCTCTGGTATCTCGCTTAACGAAATACAGATGGTGGGACCCGTCGTTCAAGATGACCTATTTTCTATTTTATTACGCTTTCGACAACACCGATTCGTCATCACGGGTGACATTGAAAAAATGTACCGGGCTATAGAATTAAATCCTTCTCAACGTTCATTACAGCGAATCATTTTTCGTAAAAATTCGTCGGAACCACTGAAGACATTTAAATTAAATACGATTACCTACGGAACCGCATCCGCGCCGTATTTAGCGACAAAATGCTTGGTTACCTTAGCTGACGACGCGTCTAGTGACCATGCAAAAACTTCTATCCAACGTGACTTTTATGTTGACGATTACCTCAGCGGTAGTCATACCATTGAAGGCACAGTCGAATTATGCAAAGAAGTAATGTCAATTTTATCTAAGGCCAAATTCAATTTACGAAAATTAAAATCAAATAGTACCGAAATTTTGCAACAAATAAATAACAATCAAAATGAACAACATCATAACAACATTTCAAATAATAAATTAAATCTTAGTGATCGAAAAGTTTCATCAAAAACGTTGGGTTTATATTGGCTATGCGATACAGATACATTATCATTTTCAATAAATACAAGTCCGTCTAAAAATGTAACTAAACGCATTATTTTGTCTATCGTTAGTCAAATATTTGACCCGCTAAATTTAGTTAGCCCATGTTTATTGGAAGCTAAAATCATTTTACAAAAATTATGGTTAAATAAATGTGACTGGGACGAAGAAGTGTCATTAGAAATCTCAAACCAGTGGAATACGTTTTGTAATACATTATCGCATTTAAATAAATTAAATATTCCACGTTGGATTTCGTGTTCTAATCAAATAAATGAAATTCATATATTTACAGATGCTTCTGAAAAGGCTTACGGTGCCTGCGTCTATATACGGGCAATCAATGAATCAGGGATGGTCAATGTTAATCTTTTAACATCTAAAAGTCGCGTAGCTCCCATTAAGCCAATCACGACACCTCGATTGGAGCTGTGTGGGGCGTTGTTAGGTTCAAGGCTGTGCACAAAGGTTAGAAAATCATTAACAATATCTATAAAACTATGCCGATTTTGGTGCGATTCTACGATTGTGTTGTCTTGGTTGTCGACACCTGCGCATCAGCTTAAGCCTTTCGTACGTAACCGTGTCAATGAGATACAAGAGAGTACCTCTGGCTTTAAGTGGAGTTACGTACCGTCTAGGGAAAACCCAGCCGATCTCATAACTCGAGGCGTGAAGGCTGATCAGATCAGCACATGCCAATTGTGGTGGTCAGGCCCATCTTTCTTATTTCAAAATAAATACAATTGGCCTAAAATGCCTAATGGCAATGGTGAACATTTACCAGACGTTCTTTCTAATTTCACAAACGTACAAAATAGCGATAATAATCAAAATATAATACAACAATTAATATCCAAATATTCTAATTTTAATTATTTACAAAGAGTTTTTGCTTACATACTAAGATTTATATACAATTTAAAAAATATACACAATAAAAAACTAGGTTCACTTACCCAACAAGAACTACATAGTTCATTGATTTACATAACACATACAACCCAACTACAAATGTTCCCGGAGGAACATCGCATACTTAAATCTAAAGGTTCATTACCACATAAGAATAAACTTATTTCATTTACTCCGTTTTTAGATAACGATGGGCTCATTCGTGTAGGTGGCAGGCTTAGCAATGCGCCTTACGACTACAACGTTAAACATCCTATATTAATTTGCTCTAAGCATCATTTCACCAAAATTCTATTCGAAATGATGCATAAAAAGTTTTTACATGCTGGCCCTCAGCTTCTTCTAGCAAGTGTACGCCAAACCTATTGGCCCCTAGGAGGTCGAAACCTATCTAAATCTATCGTAAGAAATTGTGTAACATGTTTCAGATACAAAGCGCAGAGTACACAACCAATAATGGGTCAACTGCCAACTGCTAGGACTACACTTGAGTTTCCTTTTCTACACACCAGTGTGGATTATGCCGGCCCAATACTGATAGCTGACCGATTGGGTAAAGGTTGTAAATTGCTTAAGTCCTACCTATGTATCTTTGTTTGTCTATCTGTAAAGGCTGTCCACCTGGAGCTTGTCACGAGCCTTACAAAGGAAGCGTATATGGCAGCTTTAAATAGATTTATTGCCCGTCGTGGTAAACCACGCACAATTCTGTCCGACAACGGGACTAACTTTGTTGGGGCATGTAAGGAACTAAGTACCTTTTTGAATATGTCTAATCTTGACTCGTGTGTTGCACAGGAAGGCATCGATTTTAGTTTCACCCCACCGTATTCTCCCCATTTTAATGGAGTTGCAGAGGCCGCCGTGCGGTCTACAAAGCACCATTTGACGCGACTGCTGCATCAGGCCCGCTTCACTTACGAAGAGCTGCTTACGTGTATTACACAAATTGAGGCAATTTTAAACTCCCGACCTTTAACTCCTTTGTCCTCCGATCCCCTTGACTTCTGTGCCTTGACACCTGCCCATTTTTTGATTGGACGACCACTTATATCTGTACCTTCTCCACAGTTAACAGAAATTGCTGTCAGCCGTCTAGAACGGTTCCAAAAGGTTGAACAGCTCAAACAACACTTCTGGAACAGGTACCACAAGGAGTACATACATCTACTACAACAGAAGACCAAGTGGCCTGCATCTTCTGGTGATCTTAAAGTAGGGTCTCTTGTCCTCATTAAGGAAAAGGCCCTGCCGCCTCTATTATGGTGTCTTGGACGTGTTATGCAGGTATATCCAGGAGCTGACGGAGCGACGAGAGTGGCGGAAATCAAGACGAAGAAGGGCACAATACGGCGTGCATTTAACAACATTTGCCCACTTCCATTTTGAAGATTACCCTTCAACCCGGGGAGCTTGTTCGAGCGATATCGCCCGCGCGCTGCGACAGGTGCAGGGGGAAGCGGGCGGGGGCCATACCTCGGCCACTGACCCCGCGCACGGGCACTTGCCTCGGGAACCCACCGGCGACGGACGTTACCTCTAAAATTGTATAATTATATTTCTTGTACGGTCTAATATAACCAGTTCCTATAATATATACAGTCCACTCGTTTTATTTAAGTCCCAGGACCCTAAACAACAATAATTGTTGGACGTGTCGGAAAAAAATAGGCCGCCTGGGAGTTTTCAACGAAAACGCTGCCTGAACCGTTTGAGATACAACAAAAAAATGTATGGTGGAATGGTGTAGCTTAAATAGGTCTACAAAAAAGTCCACGATGGCATATGTCTATCTCTTAGCAATATCATGCTATATCCATTTAAACATATTATGAAACAAAGTCGCTTTCTCCGTCCCTGTATCCGTTTGTACGCTTAAATCTTCAAAACTACGCAACCGATTTTAATGCGGTTTTTTAATAGATAGGACAATTCAAGAGGAAGGTTTTTGTATATAATTTATTAAAATTTTATAAGCTTTGGCTAAAATATAACAATAATTGTTGGACGTGTCGGAAAAAAATAGGCCGTCTGGGAGTTTTCAACGAAAACGCTGCCTAACCCATTAAGATATAACAAAATAATGTATGGTGGAATTGTGTATCTTAAAAAGGTCTATAAAAAAGTCCGCGATGGCATATGTCTATCTCTTAGGGATATTATACTATATCAATTTAATACTTTAAAAATTGGCAATTATAATGCAATAATTTGAAAGTTATTGACACAAATACGGTATGAATATGAAAATGAAAATATGAAAGCAATAATAGTATCCTAAATATGCCTTCAGAAAGTCTGCGACGGGAAATATGTATTTATGTTCAAGATTAAATACTCACGTAACGTATCCATTTTAATACTAAAACTTAGTAATTATTAAAATAGAAAATGATCATGTGTGTTCAGGATCGATAACAAAACCATAAAACGCTCTTTATATAATGTAATTCTTATGAAATAAACTAAAGTAAAAAAAAAACCTAGTAAGTTGCCATACGTTTAAAATTATACTAGGACGGACAATAAGTTCACGCCGGGTTCAAGAAAGTTCATTTGTTGGCAGACTATTCGTAAGTCGCCGTGCGGGGAGGCCAACGGCGCTCAATGCATAAAACGCCCGAATATACTGGCCTTAATAATGAACTTGGCTCTTCATTTCACATTTATGTTTTTGATGGGCTTAAATATTTCTTTATCGGTAAATTAAGTAGTCGAGAAATGTCTAGAATAACAGGCTATAAATACCGCTTTATTTTTTTACAATTTGATCCCATGAATGTCATAATAAAATACATAGAGTGTACCATAAGACGTCACTGTTCGCAGATACCCGGGCCGCAGGACGCATAACGGATTGGCTGGTCATGAACTACGGTCCCGTAGCGCCCCGGCCGTGTCCGGTGTACTCCCCACTCCCCACTCCCCGCTCACGGCCGGCCATTACAATATATTCTAATAACATCCAAATATCAACACACGGAATCCACATCTACACTTCCACATCCGTTGCAATATACTAGCATTACCGAATGAAAGACACAGGCTGACACAAATAATCATCAACGAAGACATATCTACTGGCTGATGTAAACATTAGGATCGGCTAGTATACTCGTAGTAGCAAACGACAGGTGCCTAGTTAAAATACAAATCATTTCCACATGAGCAGTGTTTCTGTTGAATGCATATTTTCCAACACGAGTGGAGTAAACCAGTGTTTTTCATTCTTACTAAATAAGCGTCCTTTTGAGGCTCCGCCGAGCGATTGAAAAACGTTTGAATGACACCAGTACCCATGTGTTTATTCACACAAAAGCGTTTTTAAAGCGCGGCGCATTTTAAAAAGGCGCTGTAGGATTTTCGACGTTGGACGTTAAATCAAATAGAGCATGCGGAATACGCGACTTTTTACAACGACGCTTATTAAACTCTCGCGCAAACCGGGCCTTACAAGACTACTAGAGAGTAGTAGAGTCGGAGACTACAAAGTCAAAAAGATACAATTAAGTATTGTAAGATTGTCATATTTTTATTTACATGAGCAAAGCTTTTACCGCAGGCAAGAGCCTTCCCCTCCTTACCTTATCTCTATATTCTTCCGGCGACCCCCGAGTAATGTTCGGCGACCCCATAGCGGTATGTCCCCACTGCGCCGCTGCTCTCGACCCGTCTCGACCCACATTTTATTCTACCTTACCTATCATAATATATTTTTTCTCAATTACCAATTCTAATATGTATTTGAAACGTTTCACATCTCCAGACGTTCCATTACGGTCTACTTGTATTTTATTTGTATTCTCTATCTCTTCTCTTCTCTCTGTCTCTTTCTCTGTCTTCTCTATATCTATAGCCTGTCTCTAAATACGTGTTTCATTTCACGGAACCAACCTTGTTTTGTCGCCTCCGATACAGCGATCTCTTACCTGAAACACAAAGAAAATATTTAAATTTCGTGATGTTCGCAAATTTTATGAGTAATTAAGATAAGAGTGATTTAGCGCTTTAGTTATGGTGATAATTCATCACTGTAATTGGTATTTACTTTACAATTTCTCTACCTCATATATTTACTTTCCCTATTTTCATGGGCGTAACCAACCCTGGGCTCAGGGTGGGGCAGCAGTCAACCTATCATCCATCTTTCCCCGACATTGTGGAGCACCCGTCATTGCCAGCCATTGCCCCACAAACTTTTTTGGATCCAGGCTCACGTTCGCGATGAAATTATCTATGGCAGAGGCAATAGATTAGGTCCAAATCTATTGTCTCTGCCTCCTATGGTCATAATTAATAATTATCCTATGGCCAGGGTGGGGCAAGCGCCCCAGCTTGCCCCAGTGTGGCTACGCCCATGCCTATTTTTATGATTTAGGTGCCTATGAGTGATCTAGGTTCACATTTGGATAATGCACTAGGTACCTCAGAAACCATTCCGAATTCCGGATGTGAAAGCAACAGGATCACCTCAACAACAGGCAGGTGATTCCTCGAAAGAGGTGACAGCTCCATCACCTCCAAGCAGTCGCCGCAACGTCGTGTCTAAGTGGACCTAGGGTTCTCTCTCGGACTGACTGGACGGCCCTGGGTTAAGCAGGTTAGCAGGCACCCCTACTACTCTACATATTATATTCTTTCCCTAATTATTATATGCGTGTGAACTTTTAATGAGATATTATTTGTTGGATCGCTGCTTGGACATGAGGAGAATACGTTTTGTGATCTCTCTCTGCCAGCTATCATCATCATCATCATTATCAGCCTTATTAAACCCACCATTGGACCCTGATCACAAGCTTCTATCAATGCAGTGCCGATCGGTAGGGTAGGTATTTCATAAAACTAGCATATTATTTAATAAAGCTATCGATATTTGGTAACCAACAGTCGGTGTATTGACACGCCAAATATTATTTAATTATGATAACAAACATTGGATATGGCAGCCCGGTGTGTAGCTTCACTACAGCATTGATAATATTTATTTTAATTAACCTATTTCAATACGTGTATGTAAAGAGCAACCCCAACCACAGCGTAGCTGTGTTATGGAACTACAGAGGAACAAACAGCGCTTTAGCCGACAGTGCCTGATACAAAAAGATAATAATCCAAGTAAAATAAGTTACTCAATTGATGCAACACAACCGAAAAGTATCGAAGTTTTGAAATACTTGGCACATGTAACAAACGAACTGTCGAAGTCAGTCAGAACAGGCGACTATTGACGTCCTTAAACATCTACACAAACACGCGTTAGCCTCTTTTTTCGTATCCGTTCATGGGGCCACTGAAATCTTACAAACCGCACGTAACGCGACAGCATAGCTGTCTCTTTACGCTAATATATTTTAAGCGAGAGGTTCCACTCCGGCCGAGTCGGCCCGATTAACTGTAACGCAGAATGCACAATCTCCCACCAAACTCACAAATTCAATTTTAAAATATCTTTATGTCATGTGTAACAAACTAGTAACACCTTTAGTCTAGTATAGACAATATACAAAACCATAAACTCTATTCCCTAAGAATAAAACTCATTTAAGTCTATGGTTAGATTTAAAACTACAAAAGAGCATTGTGTATGCCCACCATAACGAACGGCAGTCCCTTCTGTCCGTGTACAAAGCCGTATAAAGCCCCTCACATAGTCCATGCGTGTTCCACATCCCCACAATACCAGACCGGAAGCGCTTCCGCCAAGAAACCGTCGGGCAGGCTGACAGCTCTGGCGAGTTAAGCGGGATTCAGTTCGTCGTGTCGAACTGACATTCATAAAACATATTTAAATTTCCTTCCATTCAATGTAGCATAAGACACATTTCAGTAGAATTTCCAGTCAAAATAAAGGAGTCAACTAAAATCAATATTGTGAGCAGGTATAGAATATAGATATTCTAAATTTGGTTTTCCAAACGAGTGATTACGTTAACGTGGCCATTGTGTTCGGTGTATTATCATCACATCATTAACAATATTTGCCGGAATATCCTTGCAATACCACTGAGTCCTTAGTTCCATGGCCGCCATTATACGTAGATCGCATTTTGTCCATTTCTAACAGAAACCTTATCATGAAATCAAATCAAAATACGTATTTATTGGTTACATTCTGCTGAACACTTGAAACATGTCAAATCAAAAGTCAATAAAAATATATATTTCGGGAATGCAAGTTCTGCTTAAGGAAAACGAGAAATAACTTTGGGGTTTCTTTTTCAGCAAAGAAAACACAATTCATACATTTAAAAATCGAGTCGTTCGAGTGATAATACGAGTTATAACAAACACATAATAAATCTCCATAACCGATGAAATGGCGTCACCAACCTTATGTACAATAACACTTTACATCTCCATAAAAATTACGATCACCGACTACTCCCCGCCATATGATATTCACAGCGGAGTATCAAAGATGAAACGCCATTAAACCGGTCTCGAGCACGCGAGATGACGCCAACGACGACGACACGACCACGTTATAATGCCGAGATGACGACATTGCCTATTTATAGCCACTTACTAATGCATATACTTATATTAGTTAGCTGAGCGACGATGGTCCAGCGAGTATGAGCTTGGCCTCTTGAGCGAGAGGGTCCGGGTTCGATCCGAAACAGGTGCCTTGAAATAGGTTTTTCTGAATTCCTAAGTGTACCCTGAAACACTAGACCAGTGATTCCCAAAGTGGTCAAGGTGGACCCCCAGGGATCCACTCTGACAGGGAAGACTCGAAGGGGGTCCACGATGAGCGTGTCAAAAAATGGGGGTCCACAATCGTAAGTCCATGAACATTAATTTGGTTTCGAGTGAATAACCAAAAAGAAAAATGTTGCGTTGACTTCTATCAATATTGTTAAAAGAATTTTACTATCATAATAAATATAATAAAATATCTCTAAACGAGCAATTCTTGAAAAAGAAGGGGGTCCACCTGGCGCAGGAAAACTTTGAAAGTGGTCTATGAAACAATAGAGTTTGGGAAACACTGCACTAGACCATCGCTCGCTCCCCGGTACAGGAAAACATCGCGAGGAAACCTACATGTGGCTAATGAGTTTTAAAGTCTTTGAAGGTGTCTTTGAAGGTTTTGCGGTGTGAGATTTTCTTCTTTAAGATGTGTAAAGTTCCCCAACCCGCATGTGTGTCCCCACCCGAACTGTGATGATGACCCAATACCCGTTTTTGTGATAGCTGAGAAGTCAGAAAGTAATTGTAAAATATCTTAAACAACCTACCGGTAGGGAATACCTCGCATGTGCATAGGTACCACCACCATCCTGCTCCATTCGTCAACCAGCTTTCCTGTGTTAGGGAAATAAGGACCGCCGACCGGGCAGGCAACGCTAGCAGTGCAGTTACTGGTATTGAGACATCAGTCTCTGGACAGTCATCGCATGGTCGTCTGGGCTGGTCGCGGGGTATCCCTGCTCATTGACGCTGACCACGATGTCTCTTGGCTGTCAGTTACCCTCTACCAAAGATGAAAAAACTCTCTTTTGACGACGAAAAAATAAAAAAGAAGTTATAGACTAAAACCCGACCACAAAAACCGCCAAACAACAAGTTGTAAAAGTATTCTGTGCGACAAACACGAGAGCCCCAACTTTGATGTTATTAAATTATTCCCAAATAATGGGGCCGGCGCAGATTCCAGTCAAATTACAAATATAGATTTAGCCCGCGACTTTGTTCACGGTCACGGGATTTTCATTTGAAATGGTCACCGAACTGTTCTATCGTTTAGATTATTAGAGACATTTGTGACGAAACGAGAGTTAGGGCGGGTTGTATCGACTTATTTTAAGGAATATGCTATAATAGTTAAAGATGGCGGTAACAAACATCATTGACCAAAGGGCGTTGTTTTTAACAGACGTTAAAATTAAACGAAGACTCTTACGTTAACAGATCATTTGAAACAACCGACCCTTAGAGACATTGGACATTTGCGTTGTCTTTTAACAATAACTGTAAAAAACAATAAAATCTATAATTCAAAGGACTCTTCGCAAATTCAAGTCAAGTTTTAAATAATACATATTGTCACGTCATTATAGTCGAATGATATTTAACAATAATGTTAATAGCATTGTAATGCTATTAAAACAGTGAAAACAGTTCCTTCCGAACCCCTTCACACGGTTTGCTGTAAGGTATTCCAAATATCGGGTTTTTAAAAATCTAAATAATCCACGCTAAAATCGGCAAAAAATATTTTATTATAAAATAAAAACAATCTAATTTAAACTGTATTAAAGTAGAAAAATACTTAACTGTTTCGTCCATCAAATACGTTTATTTATCTTCAACTAGCTGTTACCCGCAGCTTCGCCCGCGTGAACTTAGGTTTACGGATTTATCATGTTTGATGATGATCATTTTCCATTTCAATAATGACTAAGTTTTTGTATTAAAATGGATATAATATGGTATCTTGAATATAAAGACATATTATATTCCTTCGCAGACTTTCTGCATTCATATTTACTATTTAGGATACTATTACATATTAATTACACTGCCCTCTCAAATCACGGCAACACGGTTTATTTTCTTGCGTATTATTTTGATATTGCCATATCTTCTAAAGTATTTATTTAATTTGCATGATGTAAAGGGGAAAAATAATCTTCATTAAGTGCTCCAGCTAATTAACTAATTTAAAATGATAAGGATTCATACCGTATTTGTGTAAATAACTTTCAAATTATCGCGTTATAATTGCCCATTTATTTGAAGTATTAAATGGATATAGTATGCTATCCCTAAGAGATAGATATATGCCATCGCGGACTTTTTTGTAGACCTATTTAAGACACACAATTCCACCATACATTATTTTGATATATCTCAAAGGGTTTAGGCAGCGTTTTCGTTGGAAACTCCCAGACGGCCAATTTTTTTCCGACGCCTCCAACAATTATTGTTATATCTTAGCCAATGTATATAAAAACTTAATAAATTATGTACATAAACCTTCCTCTTGAATTGTCCTATCCATTAAAAAAAACCGCATCAAAATCCGTTGCATAGTTTTAAAGATTTAAGCGTACAAAGGGATATAGGGACAGAAAAAGCGACTTTGTTTTATAATATGTAGTGATGAAAAACTCGATACGATACCTAAGCCTAGCCCAGCATGTGTATGTTATATCTCAATATATCTTTATAATAGATAAAACATTTCCCTCCGTGGAGGCAGTGTAAATACCACTTACGTCGTTCGGACACAGTTTTTCCATTACTGCGACCAAACTCTATCGAGCTAGTTCATTCTCATCACCTCTTCACGCTTTGTCTTTGAAATGGACATTTAATTATATTTGTAGTTCTACATTATATTACGTTTCTATCGTTTCGAATTCGTATCGAAATTATATATAATTAAATAATACATAGTTAAGAAAAGGATCGATACTGAATTTATTACGTCATTTAAACAAAAAGAGCACACACAGATTTAGTAAAGTTACCGTCGACACGCCTTTACCCATTTTGATACCGCGCATATTATTCTGTGTTTAACTGTTGGCAGCCGCCGCTGTAGTAGCTAATATAAATACTAGTCGTTTATAAAGAGACCGTTTTATTAAGCTAGCTTCGTAAGTCCTCCGAAGCGCAAGAAATAATTGAGCTGTACACTTCCCTGCCAATTATGCTTCTTGCATTTTTCTCTCCGTAACTTCGTTTCCTACTCTTAAAAGTATTTAAAACAGAATATTCATAATGTTTTACAATTCCACTCGTGGAGATTCTTAACGGAGTGAAAATTTCATCATTATATTATAGATAAAATTATAATTTATGCGGTCGACGATCGTCCAGTGGTGGGTGGACTTGACCTCTTATGCGAGAGGGTCCAGGTTCAATCCTGACCGCCATGTGTGCCTTGAAATGGGTTTTTCTAAATTTTTAAGTGCACCCCAAACACGAGACCATCGCCGAAAACATCGCGAGGAAACCTGCATGCCTGATGAGTATGAAAGTCTTTGAAGGTATGTGAAGTTCACCAACTCGCATTGGGCCAGCGCATCGTTGAACTATGGCACATTACCCTCCTCGCCTGATTTCGAGGAATAGACCCGTGCCCAGTAGTGGGACATATAAGGGTTGATGCTTTTTTTATAATGTATGGATGCGTTATTATTGTATGAGTGTAGATGAAACTTAATTAGCCGCATTGTCGTCTGTAAAGATTGTTTCGTTATAACAACACACTCGTAAGAGGCTAGACACCTGGCTCTCGTATAGCCGACGAGTGTGGGTATATGATTGTCAGTCGCGCGGCGGTCGACTGGCCACGCTGATTGCCTCTCCATCCCTCCCCTCTCCCCCCTGCACCTCTCCGCGCACTCTCATCGGCCCTTTGACTCCCCTGAATGAACACACTCTTGTCTAACTCGCTTTGTCGATAAACAAAGGCTAATAATAAACATGTTGTTAGCCTGTTTCAAAATAACAATTGTTTGTCGAGAATTCATATTAGAAACTAGCTGAAACACAGATTTGCTTATATAAACATGTATTTAATAACACTCTTAATTAACATTTGCAAGTTATAAACTTTTATCCCTGTTGTATGGATTGTATTAATGGGTATACGGACACAGATCTCACTATAGTGTGTATTATAAATGTCAAAGTTGTTTTAACGGCTGAACCGATTTGGATGAAAGTTGATATGGTGATTGCTTATGCCTTGGATCAGGACGTACATACAAGTATTACTAGGTACTAAATACATAATTTAAGTTTAAGTTAAGTTTAATATTAAGTGTCTCAGTAACCTGGATCCTTTCAATTGCTCACTTAATATTTATAAAAAAAATTTTAAAAAAACTAATTTGTTCTCGAATCATGAGTTAATTTTTCAGTAAATTGTTTTTGCATGGAAAATATAGGTTTTCTAATCTTGTAAATTATAATTTAATATTATTTAATTCTTTATCTATGTAACGGTTTTGTTCCTAAAAAAATAAAATAATTACGTCAGTTGAAATATCGAAAATGACGAAATTATCAAACGCACAAACTACTGGGGTACAATATTGTCTACAGACATACGTTACATCAACACACATTTGCATTTATTACATCAGTGGGTAAGGATTAACGCTATTTGTTTATTTGATTTTACATCTCATCCTAGTAAACATATTTAGCAAGCTACTTCTTCGATCTCTACACGGGTGAAGCTGCCTGCCCCACCGGCTTTCATGTAAATATGAATATTATTACCAGCGCGTCACTACTGGAGACGGTCACTATACGCATTCATCACCAGCTCTACCGCGGCCGTAAGTTCATGTTAACAATGACGACACCCAAACGACAGTTACGGCGGCTTTCAATATCCTATCTATCTTAAAATGTTCTTATCTATCTTGAAATTTTGACACATTTTCTTACAAAATGTGTCAAAATTTTAAGATCGATAAGAAAATTTTAAGATAGATAGGATATTGAAAGCCGCCGGCCGTTAGTGAGCCACAAAACGGGGAACCGAACCTCTTCAAACCTGTCACTAAATTCTCCTTGACCCAATTACATCATATTAATGTTTTCTGATGATAATTAGTAAAAACCGTATTCGTGAGAACGTATTAACTAAGCTCGCCCCCGGGGAGCGCGCGCGTCGCCGGCCGGCCGAATCAAAAAATCACTTAGCCCAATTAATAGGAGCCCTGCGCTGGGAGCTAGGCATTACACGACTCTTCGTTTGAATGTCAACGATATTATCATCTGTACATGTGTAAATTATATTTCGTGTTTTCGTTATTGGTCTGCGATGTTTTGAACATTCGTCTACCATTCTGTTTATTTCTTCCATCGAGCGACAGTGTTTCAGAAGGAAGCGCAGCAAATGTAGTTTGTCCCTGGCACCGAACTAGTTCAAATGGTACTATAATGAAACAACTTTACGGTTACGTTATGATCAAATCAGTAATTTTATTGCGGTTATATTAGTTTCTCACAAGCTTGACGTGTCGTATATTTCGCAGCAACTCAAAGACAATGTATAATGTATAAATAGGTATCAAATTTTTTAAATCTTTAAACAAAGGAAGAAATTCTTATTATTTATGATTTTTTCAGAAAATGAAGAATAAATTTGTTTCCATTTTTGTCGGGGCGTCGTAATTTTGAAATGTTCTCAATTATGCCTCGAAGGATCTTAAAGTAATAGCGTTCCTTTGTCTGTTTTACCTTGTCATAAATTTCCAATATTTCTTTCCAATTTAATGTATAAATACACAATTTCTCAGATTTTTATCCATATTATACATGAGGAGGATTATACGGACAATATATACAAGCTAAACTGATAATGACTGATATATGGCCGCGACTTAATGCCTTTAAAGAACGCATGAGGCATTCAGACAGAGAGAGCCATTAAGAGCAATCTGCAATAGACACCAAAACTGCAACTCCCCACTCCAAGGCCACTGACAAAGATTTCCGACTTGCAATGAGTGAAGCTGCCAACTAACCCTCTTACAACGTTGCAGACGATGCTCGGCGGCGGCCCGGCGGCTTTGGCGTGCAGTGCCTAGGACTTGGTGACTAGATGAGGAGACGACTAGCGGTTACCCTGCAGCGGCCGATCCAAATGAAATATGTTAGGCTAATCGATAGTACTCTGTGAAAGAGCCACGAGGTCAATATTTTGTATGTTAGTTGGATAGCCATACTGACAGCCGTGCCACCTGGTGGTAAGAGGTCACCGTCGCCCATCAACATATACTAGTTCACCAGGAACTAGCTCCGACGCCACTTCTATGTATTGCTTATCCTGAGACATAATGTATTAAGTGTCTCTCTATCCTGCTGTTTTTTCAGAAAACAGAAAAGCTATTTCAAGAAAGAAAAAAGCAAGAAAGCGGTAGCCATGCAGCCGAGAGCGATACACAGCCTATCGATCCCGCCGTAATAATGTTAAGGAGGAATACGTTCTTCTAGGCGTAACATCTGATGTAAAATAATGTAAATCACGATAGACATATAAGCTAGCTTCATGACAGTAAGAGATAGATTGACATCACCACCATAACGAGTCATCATCAATAAAGGTAACTCCTCCTGAGGCTATGCGACGGGTCATCGAGCGCCGGTTCGAGGGGGAGCGGTTATTCCCGGCGCCGTGTATTACAGCGTTTATCGCAGGAGACATTTTGAATCGAAATCAGATTTAAATGAAGTCGCTAAATTATTATCAGAGCAGGAGAGAGAGGAAAATGCTTTTTATTAAATATTTTTTTTACGTTAAATGCAATAGAAGTGTAAGTAGTCAACCAAAGATGAATTTGTTGTTGAGATGAGCTGGTATAAGTCGTGTCATGGTAAATGATCAGCATTACCTACAAACAGGGCGAGTCGATCTGAGGCAGACTTACTACTTGAGCCTTGCATGATTTTTATTATTTAAATACTTATTATACCACAAGGAGGCAAGCGAGCAGTCGGACCTTTATGGTGGCTACCGACAACAGCCAGGGTGAATGCACATACATCGCCTCGCTTCTCCCTATTCCCCAATGGACCTCTGGAAAACCACTCGAAACTCACAAGCCGCACAAAACGCATCAGCGTAGCTGCCACTACCACCCCGTCGTACCGGCCCAAGTCGACTGCGATGCAGCAATGATACTACGTCCTACATGATGTTTTGCCTTTTCTAAGCCACAATCTCAAGATCTAAGGGCGGGTCTTGTGGTTACTGACTTCATGAATAATTTTAGCAAAAGGCTAATTTCTAAACGAAAAAAATCTGAAGTCATGCTAAATATGTCTGCAAAAGTATATGTAAAACAAAAGCAATATATCCAGGGTATCCGAGTTCCAATAAGGGCGCATTTGCGATATCACACGCCTGATGGGCAATAAGGGCCCGATAAGGCGGTCCGCGGGGCCCCCGGACCCTGCGAGTAAGCATGATTTACGCGCCCCAAAATATATGCAGCCTGAACCGTTCGGAAATTGAGAACAAAATGGATTTACGAATTAAACAGAAATTCCGTCCCGACTTTATCTTCATAAGATGATTCGCGCGAAAATGCAGACTACTCGTAACAATATCATCATCCTAATAATTATAACCTTATACGAATGCAATCGTAGTTTATTATTATTAGATTTTTTTTTGTTTAGATAACAATCTAAATATTTTCTGCGTTCACAGCAACCTTGGTCACAGAAGGACAGAAAACTTAATATTGTATACTGGGATTTTTTTTTGAATATTTTAGAATAAAAATCATGTCTTATGCCCATGTCTTTCTTGTATATTTTGCCCTTGTAAAATGTTTTCTACTTACAGTAGAAGGGCTGCCATGATTTCTGAGACCTAAATCCTTTATTACTAAATATCAAAAAATTCAAACTGTTTTGTATACGTATTTTACTTTCAAAATACTTACTTCCATAATATATAAATAAGCCCTGTATGTGATCGAGCAGAAACTATTACGTGGTTCTCAATTTGTTTGCCGACTGAAAGCAGATTATTTCGCTCAAGTAACCACACCGTCTCAGTATATGAGGCAAATTTACGCAGACATTTCTTATAAAACCAACCGTCGAATGTATATTTATTTGCAATAAATCATACACAATCATATTACCATATAAGGTTTAAGACAAATTTAATATTTCAAAGATGGTTTTATCGTTATTAAAGCATCAAAACTAGGTTAAAACTACTACTTTAATAAAACATATACAAAGACTGCTACAATAATTACTAAAACAACTCTAAATATCAATTAAAGCATACTTAAAATGAATAACTTTCACAAAAGAAGAATACACTTTCGTGTAATCAATTTTTTTGTATATTGCCGTATTGCTTAGTTGGCTAATAATCCAAAACTGTTTTATTTCGTGAAACTTGAATTATGTCCTATATCCTTATAACGGGGCGACCCTTTTGATTAAACTTTGGGCAGCTTTCAGGATTTTCCCCGGGCTAAGATCATATTCAAGTCCCCTGATGTGCCCGCTTAGGAGAGACAGTTGCAGTTGAGTTTCAGATACAAAATGATAAGAGCCTTTGATGTTATTCCTAACAGCTCCGACCCGACGCGGATGGTTGATCGCTCGTGGCAAACAACGCTTAAAACCCCAAATTAAAATACGAATATTGAGGTTTCTGAGTTAAAAAATACAAAATAAACTGTTGTGGCAGGCATAAATCTTATCTACACTAATATTATAAAGAGGAAAACTTTGTTTATTTCATCATCAATCGGTCGTTTTGGCGTTCATTGAGGATCAGAAGGTAGATAGGCATCTTCATCAGTGGATGGATAAAGGCTGATGATGATGTAGTATTCATAACAATCTTCTTAAGAGCATATTTATTAATATGAAATATACAAAGATATTTTAGCCACTTTAATTTTGAGTACCAAAAAATTTAAATAAAAACAATAAAAGTTTGGTAAATCTTCAACGATACTCGTAGTAGTAAACACAAACCGGACAAATGATTTTAAAAGCAGCACAATTTTGAATGGAAAAATGAAAAGTAATTTAAAGAAAGCGCGCGGGGTTTTTCTTCACGTAAGCCCGGTGTGCTTTTCTCTCTCCACCCCGCTTCCCGTTAGTGGAAACGCACCCTAAGGCCTGTAGTGGAGGTCGCTTTCAGGACAACAGAAGGCCGGCCTCCAGATTAGTCCTCTTGGTGTAAATTGAAAAAGGTAGGATTCATTTTAATCAAAGGCCCAAAATGGTGATGATGATGAATAGTATTTACCTTAAAATGTAGGTTAATGGAAAAACTTTAATAAAAGTCATTGCAAAATAACTCGAGACTTTCACAAGCTTCGCAATTCTAAAGTAAAAAGTAAAAACGTTATTGAAAAGCTCTAAGCTATGTTTCTTGCGTATTTTCTTTTGACAAGAGTTGACTTGAGCAAGTTAAAACTATATATATAACGGTTGGACTGTTAAACGGGTGTCGGACTCCTGGTGTGAGCCATCGGCGTTCACGGGTGGAGCTTATCGACCTTGCTATATTCGAGATAAAAATCACCAAGACATTTTAAAACATAAGTTCATAATATGTATGTGCGAGTTAAACACAAAGCTGTATTTTTATGTTTGCGCAAATTTCACTCATTGTAATGAAATAACTTTTAAGGATTTTATCGCGATTTATTTAGTTTTTTATGAGCCCGACGTTTCGGATACTTTACATCAACCATGGTCACGGGAGAACCTACGGGATTAGGAAATACGCGGGTGTAACCGCGGGACTCTGCTAGTTAATAAATAATCTGTTTCAATAAAAAAATATTATACTAATGGATCCACCGACCAGAACTTATAACAGGCACTCGTTTGCACGAATTTGTGCGGAAACAATTCTGTTTCTTAATGTCGTCCAAGATGTGACGGTCAAATGCTGGCTATTCCCTTCAAATGTGCAGCAAACATATAAAAGTAACGTCCTGCGTGTGCGGCATATTAATGACTACTCCATCAACGTGAAACGTCACGCTGACGACTATGGAGCGAGGAGAACCCGTGTCCCGCCGCGGGTTACATTTGTTTTTCCTCCCGGTAATATGCGGGTTACATTTGTTTTTCCTCCCCGTAATTACAGCGGCGCTGATGTTGCCGTAATGACGGCTGAAGTTAATGGGCCAAGAAATCGCGAAGAAGCAAACAACGCAGTAACCAGTAAGATAGCGATGACTTGAGTAATAAGCATAAAAAAATAGGATGAAGTACAGTTAAATTACTAACTAAACTTCCTAAAAAATTTCGATCTTACTCCAAAAAATGATACCATACAAGCGAAAATTACTAGTGTCTGATGGCATTATAAATGGCGTAATATCTTCCTAGCATTAATAACTTAGTATAGATTTAAATGATTGTTACTATTGTATGTCCTATGAGAAATGCGGTCATCCGAATAATACACAATAACAGCGAACGATAGCATCAGTATATTCAATATTTTGTTTGTTGTTGCTTCTGTTGTGTTTTGTTGACAAAGCTGTTACGTCACTCGTGAAGGGGGTGATTCATAATGAGGAGCGTCCACCAGGGTCCCACCATCCGACATCATATCATGTATGTAGCAGCTCTCGCTTGCGGAACGCAACATGACGTCATCTTTTTCGGGCATGCAGCCCGTAATATCGAGTTATTAGAAGTTGTCACGTCAACAGGAAAGGTAAATTTGTTTCACACGTATTTATTGTGAACAGATGAACAGATTAGTTATTTCAAATATAATATTAACTTTATTCCTTTACAATGGTAACTACCGACTCCATAAGACGTATTTACAATAAAGGTTATGCAGATGCGTTGCCCTCCTTCTCCCTATCCTTTACATCCACCAATCCAAAATTATAAAATCCTTTTCTGATGACTCTAAAACTTTGTTAATTGTTTTATGTTGTAAACTTAACAACGATTAAGACTATCCTAACAAAGCAATGAAAACATAGATCTGATCGAAATAACCATGATCTAATGGTAGGTATTATTAAATAAAACTCTCCAATCATGGTTACATACGATTTTAGTTCCGTACATGAGATATGAATGTTGAGCTCTGATATTCTCTCAGAATATTCGACGGCACCAACACTCCGATTGATCATCTGATAGCCGAGAGGATATTCGTTCGTCAGACGTGAGCTGTCCCCGGTACCCGGTACTTTCATACAGACCAGAGACCACATTTTAAATTCCTAAATAACTCGCAGTCCCTAAAACGTGTGGCGAAATTCCTTTCACAAATTCTTGTGGTCTGGACGACAGAGGTCCAATCTCATGCAACATACTAGTACTATAATATAAAAAAATCAAATCAAAATATCTTTTTCTCGTAGGCGTAACTTGCACACTAGAAATACGCAAAAAAAAGTAGTCAATAAATCAGACTAACATTATAAATGCAAAATTTGTGAGGATGTTTGTTACTCTTTCACGCAAAAACTACTGAATGGATTATAATGAATCTTTACAATAATATAGCTCATACATAAGAATAACACATAACACGCGAGTGAAACCGCGGGGCGCTGCTAGTAGTATACAAAAAAACTCGTTTCAAATGCAGGTTCTACGTCTGATATAAATACTAAGATCGATCCCGCTGCATCCCTATGGTTTTCCGACATAATCATCTATGATAACTCACCGGTGATGAAACAACCTGCTTGCCGGGTGAGATCAAAACACGATCTCTGATAGAGTCAACTATCCGCATAAGGTTGCGTTCAAGGGAACCACACCACAACCCTCGCTTGGCCCAAACCCGGCTTATTGCGTCTATCGGTGATATAAATCAACTATTAGCTACCAAATCTAATAACCATAGCCGTCGAACCGCGCGTGTTGATATACACGACGGGTTTTACATATTCACAGCTGAACACTGGCTGCGGTAAGCGGATTTATGCGAAACCCCAGAAATCTACATATTCGGTAATCCGCTTACGATAATATTCGGTTCGGTTTTAATGACCGCATTACATTTACTCAGCGACTGCGGGGGCAGAAACAATAGGTTAAAGGTCAGACAACGAGAGGAAATGGAGGACCAAATATAAAGAAAAAACCTTACCAATTGGTAATTGGTGGAAACAATTTCATTGGTTCCACAAAATATGGTGAGGTATCTGAAAAAACTTGGCCGAACCAATAATAAATAAGGCTCCGAACAAATGATTATTTAACGAACGTTAAAAAAGCGTTTGAATTAGATAAATGGATACCCATATTTCATTTGGCGTTCATTGTGGGGAGCCTATGTTCAACAGTGGATGGATAAAGGCTGATGGCAATGATGATACCCATACATTATGATGGGTGTTGTTGTACACACGAAAGCGTTGGACATTAAATCGAAATTAGCATGCAAAGCTCGCAACTCTTGCCAACGTCAGGATTTAACGCGACGCTTATAAAGCGCTTGTGCGAAAAGGCATAATTGTTTTAAACTTTGTACGACGGAAGGGGCAGCAAATCGAGTATACTTTCATTATTTTAGCTCAGCAGTGTGTTATGAGTATAATTATGTAAAGTAGGGCTTATCGTTAGTAAAGCAGTAGGCTAAATATTATCGACATCGACATAGTTATTTGTTTACACTAATATCGATATTAGATACCGCTGTTACATCACTATTATATCGTTACTAATATTTTTGTGTGAACAGGTGTTTATGTAATTTGTAAGTAGTATAACAGCTAATGTAATATTAACGCGATTACGGGCGAAAACACGGACAAATTTGTTATGGAATAATCGCATTACTGTGAGACTAATACAGTAATGTTTCGTGGTCAGAATTTGAACATTTTTCAAAATCCGTAATACAACTTATTAACTCGCAATGCAGAAAACAATTTAGCATTTAGATACTTAATATTCTTAATAAATTTCCCTTTTCAGTAAAAGAAAAACCTTCCTTAGTACTTGAGTTACTATGTTATGAGGTTAACCGATTCGAAGGAGGCGATTATTTTGTCTTCGAAATAAACAGCATTAATTAAAAAATGTATTCTTAGACTGCAGTGCGTAATAAGTAACATAAAAAAATTATTTCAAAATTCTTGTAGTATTAATTAAAAATATTATTCGCTGACCCTTAAATATTTTTGCTATGCACATTACGTATCGATTATTAAAAAAACATGTATCAAACATGAGTTTAATATTAATCGTTATATCTAATCTCCGAGAGGCAGGGACTTTTCTAAACTTACCTCGATTAAGGGTCACACACGATTTGCACGGGAAGGTACTTGCTATCTCCCTCGTGTACCTCGGCGATAGCCTTCGGGAGCTGTTTGACCGCTGCCTGGGGTCTGGTCAGTTCCCGAGGGCATGGAAGGAGGGCCGGCTCTGCCTAATACCGAAGGCGGGGCGGCCCACGGACTCGGCTTCGTCGGTGCGACCGGTGGTGCTGCTGAACGAGGCTGGGAAGGCTCTAGAAAGAGTTGTGGCTTCCCGGCTCGTTCAGCACCTCGGGGAGGGTCCGGGACCTGGACTCTCAGAGTCCCAATTCGGGTTCCGGGCACGCCGGTCTACGATCGACGCCCTCAAACGCCTGCGGGCGGTGACGGGTGAGGCGGAACACAGCGGAGAGGTGGTGGTCGCGGTGTCGCTGGACATCGCGAACGCCTTCAACAGTCTCCCGCACAGTGTGATACGGGAGGCACTGGCCTACTTCGGAGTGCCTCCCTATCTCAGGAGACTGTTGGACGCGTACCTCTCCGACAGGAGGGTAGCCTGCGAGAACCGGTGCGGGTCCGTAGAGTGGTGGCGAGTCGGGTGCGGTGTCCCACAGGGATCAGTGCTAGGTCCAATCCTGTGGGACATCGGGTACGACTGGGTCCTGCGAGGCCGTCTCCTCCCCGGGACGGGTGTCATATGTTACGCCGATGACACCCTCATATACGCCCGGGGACGAACATACAGGGAGGCGGCGCGGCTGGCCGAGGTCACGCTAGACCTCGTGATCGGCCGCATAGAGAGTTTAGGGCTTCAGGTCAGACCATCCAAGACCGAAGCCCTTCTCTTCCGTGGGACTGGGCGGAAAGGACCCCCACCGGGGGCTGCCCTCCAGATTGGAGGGGTGAGAGTCAGGATGAGCCCCCATATCAAGTACCTGGGGCTCATCCTCGACGGAGGTTGGACCTTCGGCCCACACTTCAAAACGTTGGGACCGAGGGTCGTGAAGGCGGCGAGTGCGCTGGGCAGACTCCTCCCGAACCTCGGAGGACCCAGCGCCGCCTGCAGGCAGCTGTACTCTGGAGTCTGCCGGAGTATGGCGACGTATGGTGCCCCAATTTGGGCGGATCACCTCACTGCGAGCGTTAAGGCCGCGTTGCGCTCGGCGCAGCGGGTCATCGCGGTGAGGGTGATTCGGGGGTACCGTACGGTTTCGTGGGCTGCAGCATCCGCTCTAGCCGGCGATCCCCCGTGGGAACTTGTGGCGGAGGTTCTGGCCGAGACACACTCCTATGTCTCGGATAGGAGGTCTCTGGGCTTGAGCCTTTCGCCTGACGGGGTCCTACGGGTCCGCCGACTAGGGATGGAGACATTAATGCGGAGGTGGGGAGAGGACCTGGCGCGTCAGCCGTATGGCAAACGCCTAACGGCTGCTCTGCGCCCGGTTCTTGAGCGGTGGATGCGCCGTAAGCGCAAACCCCTCACCTTCCGTCTGACGCAGGTTCTCACCGGGCACGGATGCTTTGGTGATTACTTGTGTCGGACGGCCCAAAGGGAGCCGACGACAGGATGTCACGATTGTGGCGCGGCGGTGGACTCTGCCCAGCACACCCTCGAGGTGTGCCCGAGATGGGCGGCGCTGCGTCATGATTTGACGTCTGTCATCGGAGGGGACTTGTCTTTGTCGAGCGTCATCACCGCGATGCTTGGCTCTGACGAGTCCTGGACGGCAATGGCCTCTTTCTGCGAGACAGTGATGTCCCAGAAGGAGGCCGACGAACGGGTGAGAGAGGAGGCCGCTGACGTAGCCTCCCCCCGTAGACGACGAACGGGGGTGCGTCGGAGGCGCTATTTAATGCGCCTTCAATAAAGCCCCTGTGCTCGTGTCGGGCTCGGGATGGGAACCCGGGCCCAGCTTAAGACACGACGTCGTGGGGACTGCCAAGTCGTAGCCGGGCAGTCCCCCTATTGTGGAGAATCTGGTCTTGCCGGGACCAGTCTGTCGCTGAGGGTATCCCGTCGCCTGCACAGATCCGGGTCCCTCAATTATAGCGGCTGAAGGCTCACGCAGCGGTTTTAGTGGGGTAGGGCACCCAAATGCGAGTCCCCACACACGCCAGTGCGCCTACCCAGGCCCTGGTAAGGTCGTAAATGATTTCCGCTGCGTCATCAAAAAAAAAAAAAAAAAAAAAAAAAAAAAAAAAAAAAAAAAAAAAAAATGTGTGTGTGTCAGCTCCGACGCACGACTGGAGTTTACTTCTCAAGTACGAGTATCTAACCATACGCAAAAAAAAGTTTATTCAACTGAAAAAAGATTAATATCATATGAAAGGGTAAATTTACAAATTAATGAAGAAAATAATATTCATATATAAATATAAATTTATTCATTTTATATACATTAATTATAATTAATCGACGAAATATTTTACATTAAAGTTTTTACAATAGTAATAGGTATAGTCGCCTATTCAGCATACCCTATGTACGTCTCAATACACTCACAGCTAAATTAGAAAGTTGCGCACTAAAGGTGCGCACCAAAAACGTGACACTTTTTCGTTAGTTCAGTTGGTTTTACCCCTCGGATTTTTCTCATACCGGGCGCCTTATATATGAAAATCGATTCTTAAGGAGTAAACTCCAAAAAAAAAAAAAGGGTCACACACGATTGGTCCTAAACGACACTTGTTCCACGTTCCACGGTCGTTAGCGCCGAGTTGGCACATTACCACCCATTACCACCCGAAACCACTCATTACCAACTATTACCACAGTCATCATAACCGACTCACCACTGTAACCGAGACCAGAGTTATTTAAAAACCAGGTACAGCAACACTTACTTTAACCACCATACATGTAGTTCTGCCGAGCAGCTTTTTTTGGAGTTTACTCCTTAAGAATCGATTTTCATATATAAGGCGCCCGGTATGAGAAAAATCCGAGGGGTAAAACCAACTGAACTAACGAAAAAGTGTCACGTTTTTGGTGCGCACCTTTAGTGCGCAACTTTCTAATTTAGCTGTGAGTGTATTGAGACGTACATAGGGTATGCTGAATAGGCGACTATACCTATTACTATTGTAAAAACTTTAATGTAAAATATTTCGTCGATTAATTATAATTAATGTATATAAAATGAATAAATTTATATTTATATATGAATATTATTTTCTTCATTAATTTGTAAATTTACCCTTTCATATGATATTAATCTTTTTTCAGTTGAATAAACTTTTTTTTGCGTATGGTTAGATACTCGTACTTGAGAAGTAAACTCCAGTCGTGCGTCGGAGCTGACACACACACATTTTTTTTTAATAATATCTATGGACGCTTTTTACACCACGTCAATCTGGTCCCGTGGTAAGTACTCGAAGAGACTTGTGTTACGGGTACCAGACAACGGAAATACATATATTTAATACGTTTTATATTAATACTTATATTTAAGATTTTTATTATATAATACACATATTTAATACACATCCATGACCCAGGAACACAGAAACTTTTTTGTTCCCTGGCGGGATTCGAACCCGCAACCTCCGGCTTGAACGCCTTTGCAGCTTTGCTGTACCAGATAAAGATACAGAGACAACAATAACAAATAGTCTAACATTGCGTCCGAGAGTACGTAAAGCGTAGAAGAGTTTCTTAGGCCTGGTACAATAATAAGGGCCACGTGTAGCCTAATTTAATAGCACAAAATAATGAATTATAAAAGTCATGTCCTGCAGAGTGATAGATTATTACAGAGGCCCTCTCCCGAGGTGGGAGGGCCCCATTAGTATTCAGCTGGCGTAGTCTCCCCCCACCTCCCTCGGGAACGGCCGCTTTATTGTATTTTTCCAAATTTCCCCATCAAACCTCTAATCTGGGCATTTGTTTTCGATTTCCATCTCAGTTCTCCTCCTTTGATCGTTTCATAGCCTACTAACGAGTAATGGGTGTATTGGGTTTTGTTAATCCATTCTATGTTAAAAAAACCGGCCAAGTGTGTGTATGGCGCGCTACGAGTTCCGTACCATCATTTATAAAAACAATTAAAAATCATTGTATGAGAGTTTTAGTATATTTTGTTGTTACAGCAGCAATAGTAATAAATGTATGTAAATTTTAACTATCTAATCATATGTGGAAGAGGTTGACGCTGGCTCACGCGTCCAGGCCTATGTAGAGGTGCTGCTGTGGTGGCTGGTCGTGTTATGCGATTTCTACCTAGCTGAGTTTCTTTTTTTTATTAACATCCACTGGTTTGTTTTGGATATTGCGGGGTCTAAATTTATCTACTTATTTACTTATCTTAGGATAGTGTGTATAAGACTGTAATAAATACACATTTATTACTATAACACTATAATAATAAATGTATGTAATTATGTATGTTTATAAAAAATTGTAAACTATATTTTGAAAGGAGCAACCCAACAGAGTTTCTTGCTGAATTCTTCTTATGTACTATACTAGTATAGTATTGTTTGTATTATTATTTTTTGTAATATTGTACTTGAAAAGACTAGTTCCACTGAGTTTGTTTCGCCGGTTCTTCTCAGTGGACTTACTTTGGAACCGGTGGTAGACTCAATTGACCTTCAAAAAGATACTTGGATAGTACTATTTTGAATAACATTTTTGACTTTGACCACTAACTATCACTGTTCATGAGATACAGGAGGGACAGTGGAAGCTGTTATCCCGTTTGGTACCCTTTAAGTCCGGAAGTTTTATACTAGACCAGCTTGTGATTTTTTTTAATCTTTTGAATAGTCTTTGATTTAAATCGTAACGAAACAAACAAACAAAAAATATAATTCGTTCCTCTCTATAACATTATTTTAGACAGATCGAGCAGTTCGAAAGCCGCCTGTTCGGAAGTGGCCAACGTCACCCATTGACATCCACATATTCTCCGCTTTTCCTTACCTAGGTCATGACTTATGGCAAACAATAGGCCGGTGACTGCTGACAATGCCAGTTGAAGTTTATTAATGCACTTGTAAATCAGCATAAAGGCCGCTTCACATTCGTGCCCGATAGCTACACAAAGCCTTCGACACAAAAGACTGTGACTCGGCACAAGTAAATTCTTAAAGCTCGTAAAAACCTTATCTTTGTGCCCCATTCACAAGGCAGGGCAGATCACGCAATAATCTAAATAAATATGAAATTCCCGCCTTTTCATGACGTTTTTTTCTTTTTTTTTATAAAAATGAAATTATAAAGGAATCATTCAGCATACAGCCGACAAATGCAGACATTAAAATATTAAAATGGTTTTATACTAGGTACTACTAAATAATGAGTATGTAAACTAAAAAAAAAACTAACTCCGCTGGCTCAACGACCCAAAGTGGATCTTGGCCTCCGATACGAGTTGGCGCCACCGCACCCTATCTTTAGTTATCTCCTCCCAATTTACGACGCCCAGGATATGTATATCTTTTAGTACTTGGTCCTTCCAACGATATTTGGGTCGATCCACCGGTCGCCGACCGAAAGGCTGTCCCTCATAGGCTTTCTTTACCGCCCTATCAGCGGGCATTCTTTCGAGGTGGCCAAGCCAGCGGAGCCTAGCGGACTTAACTTCTCCTATAACGTTGGGCACAGATATGATATCTTCAAGCTCTTGATTTTTTCGCAATCTCCAGCTTCCATCTTCTCTCTTCACTGGTCCTAGAATTTTTCGAAATATTTTTCGTTCAGCAACGAGAAGTTTGTTCTCTTCTCTTAGCGTTAGAGTCCACGATTCACAGCCATACATAAGGATCGGTCTGATGATGGTCTTGTAGACGCGTATTTTAGTTTTCCGACGTATAACCTTGGACACTAATACTTTTTGGAGAGCCGCTGCACATCTTAGAGCACCCTGAACGCGAAAATCAATTTCCTCTACCCTGCTATTAGTGTCTGTTACTATGCAACAGGTATTTGAATTTTTCTACACCTTGAAATAAAACTCCATCGACGTTGAGTGCTTCCCTCGGCTCTGAGACGTTTCTGTATCTTCGCATGTGTAGGTATTCCGTTTTTCCTCTGTTAATATTAAGGCCAATCGTGGCACTCTCTTTTGCCGATTCCTTTACCTGTTCTACAACAGTAGCACTGTTTTCCCCTAGCAGGGCAAGGCCGTCTGCATAACCAATAATCTTATGTCGGTCGTTTAGCATCACTCCGCCTTCTAATACTTCTACTTTTCTAATGACGTATTCGAGTGCCAGGTTAAACAGCATTGGAGACAGCGCATCTCCTTGTTTCAGACCCGTAATAACATCAAATTCTTCCGTCAGCTCTCCGATTACTTCAACCCGCATCTTACTCTTGCCTATGACGACCACAATCATTCGTATGAGTTTGTCTGGAATTTTGAATAGAAGTTTCTCAGAATAGCAAACAGCGATTTTCTATTTATACTATCGTAGGCCTTAGCAAAGTCTACGAATAGGGAATGTATTTCTTGTGCAAATTCCCACTTTTTCTCCATAAGTTGTTTAAGGAAAAAGATTTGGTCCACCGTACTCCGGTTATGCCGAAATCCGCATTGGTAATCTCCAATAATTTTCTCAGCATATTTTTCTAATCGTGCCAGTAAGATGTACGAGAGTATTTTGTACGCGGTTGGGAGCAGAGCTATTCCTCGGTTGTCACACCTTTTCCTACACCCCTTCTTATGTACCGGGCAGATAATTCCCACGTTCCATTCGGAAGGCTGTCATTCTTGTTGCCATATCAACAGAAGCAGTTCATAAAGACGAGATTGAGCTCCTCCTCCTCCATACTTCCATATTTCTCCTGCCAGCCCGTCGATACCTGGGGATTTGTTATTCTTAAGGCGCATAATAGCTCTTCGAACTTCCTCGAAGCTTAAAGGTTCGTCATCTTCGTTAATTAGCTCACACACCTGTACATGAATTGTATTTACCGGACAGTTGAGGAGGCTTTGAAAGTAGGTTTTCCATTTATTTTTGATTTTATCAGGATCCGAAATCAAGTTTCCATCATCATCTTCAAGTAATTGTGTGGTGGGTTGGTATCCTTTGCGAAAGCTGTTTACTTCCTGGTAAAACTTACGAGTACCACCTACTTGAATCAGTGTCTCCATACCTAGCAAAGTCTCCCCTAGGTGAATCCGTTTGGCTTGTCTGATTATCCTACGGCACGCGTTCCTAGCTTCCCTATATTTTACCGACCAGTGCTCGTTTTGTTCTGCTAATATTCTGTATCTACGTCTTTCGTTCACTGATATTTCACACTCATCGGTCCACCATTTTCTACGTCTTCGGGGTACACGTTTTTCCAGAATCTTTAAATTTACGTCTTGTATGATATCCTTCTTTTACTCCACTCGACATCAACATCTTCTTCAAGATGCAGATTTTCAAACCTATTTATAAGTTCCAGCCTAAACTGCTGCCTCAAATTTTAATTCTTCAGCGAATCGGTATTAATTTGGATGCGAGCATAGGTACGAGTTTTTTTTTTTTATAGATTTAATTCGGAACTTAGTTTTGACGCCCAAGAGATAGTGATCACTGTCGCAGTCTGCGCCTCTATAAGTCTTGATGTCATTTATCGTGGTCTGGTGCCGGTCGTCAATGAGCACATGATCAATTTGATTCACAGTTCGGCCGTCCGGTGACTTACAAGTTCCTTTATGGATATTTTTATGTGGATACATTGTACTTGCAATCACCATTCCTTTAGATGCAGCAAAGCTAATCATTCTGAGACCATTATCATTTGTTTCCAGGTGTTTACTATGTCTTCCTATCGTTGGCGAGAATATATCTTCACGACCCACTTTTGCATTGAAATCACCCAATAATATCTTTATATCGTATCCAGGAATTTGGTCGTATAAACTTTCGAGTTCATCATAAAAGCAATTTTTATCTACCTCATCGCTTGCTTCAGTTGGTGCATAGACATTTATAATTGTAACGTTTTTGAATCTGCTCTTTATACGTATTATGCAAATTCTGTCTGATACTGCCTCAAAGCGAAGAACATTTCCTAGAATTCTTTTGTTGACTATGAACCCTGTTCCATTCGTGTGCTGGCCGTTGTCAGTATGAGTATGTAAACAGAATATTATTTTTTATTTGTGATTGGATGGAGTTATCTTATGGATTCACATCAAATAAAAATCCCTAATTAGCGTGGAAAAATTGAATCGGCATTTAAATGGATATGTTTTTGGAACTTCACTTACTATTATCGATTTTTTTCCTTATTATCAATAAACTGCCGTTATTATCAACCATCCTAAAAAAATTAAGTTATACAATAACTCATAGTTAATATACATAGGTATATTATTCTCACTATGCAGATATTTGTAGACATTAAATTTATTTCTCCGTGGTGCATTGCAGCTGGGCTTCACCTGGCTGTTATCTTCTTTTTTTCTTGACTTTGTTAGTCACTGCAATCCTGTACTGTCTCCCGCTTTGAACAGGGAGGGAAACTGGAATTTTTCCTACTCCTCCTAAATTCTTCTGATTAATTTCGTTGCGGGTCCCAAGGCAGTGTTTAACGTATCCCCCGGGCTCCCGGAGATCGTATCAAAGGGTCATTTGGTGGTTGCCGCTGTCGATCCTGGCTATACAGGAGTTGCAGCGGTGGGAAAGTGTGGTGGGCCAAGCCCGATACTTTAATCCTAAAAAAATGCGACTCCAAAACTCCGTTTATCAGAGTTAAAAGCTTGCCATTTATCAACACACGAAATCGGCGAAAGAAAAGTCAAAGTTTCAGAGATAAACGTCGAAACTTCTCGTGTGGTGTAAAACGTTAAGATTGCAATAAAAACTTAGTCTGTAGTAATAAAAGTGGGATCATTTATGTCGGGACGCTCTCATTACGGGATTACTTTTTACAGCGCTCATTAGAGTATAGTAAAAGGTAATAAATCCCTCTCTTCCCACTGATCCCTCTTCATATGACTCGCAGACCACCAGATTAACTAAGAAACACCTCATTCATGTGTTGCCGATTCTGATCCATGGCTGGTAAGTTCCGCCTTGCCATTTCTATCGGTGGAGCCACCGTTTTGCACTATTTTTTTTATATCATAGGAGGGCAAACAAACAGTCGAAGACTTGCGACTATTATTATCATTAAAATTAAATGTACAATAACCAAGAAACATGTACTAAGAAACAAAAACTATGATAGTATAGTATAAAATTGCATACATTTTTTTTTCACGGGAACTATACTAAACACCGAGTACATGTCATAATTTAATAGTTTTCCGCTAAACAGCGCCATCTAGTAGGTAATGATCCAAACTCTATAAACACAAGCGAACCATAATCAGAGGCTGTTTTAATTGAGTAGTAGTCGGAAACGCACTACTCGTATAATATGTAGTGGACTAGAAGACTTACTAGACGGCTCATAATTAATAATTTCAGTATCTAATAAACGGATTATCGCCCTGAGTTTATCTGCCGCTTGATAAAAGCCTTAATCAATGATCGCCAGTCGCCACGACGGTCCCTACAGTACAGTACAACAGCAGGTTGACCTTTACTTACCACATTAACAATCCTCTCAAAAAGCAATAAGTAGCTTACTGTCATTACTTCTTACTCGTCTAATATCTCTTACCTGCAACAAAATAGTTTTTGGTTATTACTAAGTCACATTTTAATATTTTATTCGACAAAATCATTAGTCTAAGCTTGACCCAAAGCAGACGCACAGATTATTCTTACCTTTGGGCAGATAGACAGCGGTTCTAGTAGCAAAAAAAAAGTATAACAATTTCAATTGATTATAATTACATAATAAACCAGTTGTTAATGATTACTTATTAAAGTAAAGACGCTTATAAATACTAAACGTTATGAAGACGGACCTCAATTTCGGAGGTCAGCAATAACAAGCCTGGGGTCAGCGGTCGGCCCTAAGCAAACCCACCACTAACAACTTACAACTTGCGCAATTAATCTTTCAAAAGTACATCATGCCGTAATAATATTACTGTTGTATATCTCAAAGATTAAAGACAACACCATATTATATAATTACATAAGTTATTCTACTTCATCATCATCCTTTATCCGTCCATTGCTTAACATAGGCCTCCCTCAATGGGCCATTAAGGTTCAAGAGTGGAGGCCGCGTTTAGGTAGACGAAGTGTTGGCCGGCCATCAACCAGGTGGGAAGACAATCTCCGAGCAGTAGCCGGTACGCGTTGTTTGGAGTGGCAAGGGTTCGGTCGTATTGGCGTTCATTGAGGGAGGCCTATATTCAGCAGTTATTCTACTTAATAAAATGCAAAGTTATCAAAATTAAAGTCTTTTATTAAAACATTGTTTTGACTTTAGATTTTAGAACATAAACTTTTAGATATCAGAGTTCTACAAAAATATTGACACGCCGTATATATTGCATCACAAATATTTTACTCTGTGTAAATTCCAATCTTTGCCTACCACAACATACGTTAAATAAAACGCGCTATTTCAAAGACTTGGGTGCAATAAATACGTCAACGATACGCTATTGACATAATGGCGGCGTTGGCGGCTGGCCAAGATGACTGCGGGCGCAACACGTTTGACGGATACAGACGAGTGACGTCACGGGACCCTGACCCCCATCGATTAACCTGCGGCATGTAAAGACACTCTGTACCATCTCCATCTCACTCTATTTATAGCCTTTCATTCATGAGCTCATAACTTATTTCTTTATCAAATCTACATCTACACTAATATTATAAAGAGGAAAACTTTGTTTGTTTGTTTGGTTGTAATGAATAGGCTCAAAAAGTACTGGACCGCATTCAAAAATTCGTTCACCATTCGAAAGCTACATTATCCACGAATAATATAGGCTAAATTTTATTCTCAAAAAAAAAAATAGGATTCTGTAAGATATTTGGGTTTTTCGGACACAAGGTGTAAAAAATCAACCAGTAAATTTACTTATTTTGTATACTAAGATCCAGTTGTAAATCTTAGTTAACGCAGGCGAAGCTGCGGGCAACAGCTAGTAGTCAATAAAGTAGATATGGCAAATATTAGGGAAGCTGATTTGACAAGTTGGCAAGTCTATCTGAAACATATTAAGATTTTTTTGGCATGACAACTTTTTTGGCTAAGGACAGGACAACGATTGCTGGGTTCAGCTTGTCTATGAGAGAGCTATGAGTTACCAAAACCGACTTCAAAACTATACCTTTAAATTATGTACAACTAAAAATTTTTAAATAATATTTAAATACTTCAAAATATAACAAGAGTACTCGAAACATCTGTAAAGTGCCATTTTGCAGGCTCTCTCTTTAGACCTTTATCAAGTTTCCGAAACAAATTAATTCCATCGAGGGTCCTTTTATAATTTGTAAAAAAAGTTGATGACAAAAGTTTATTGCAGCACTCCATGATAACGAGCGCGTCGAGATCAATATCAGCGATGATAAACTTGTTTTCTTAAAGTACAGTTTGTTTGTTGTTTTATTGTAATTCGAATAAACAAAGACTATTTTTAAGCCAGTTGAATGGTGGTAAGACAGTAAGGTCTCAAGTAAGGTGGTAAGTCAAGAAGTAGGCATCACCTAGGAACATCTAGCTATTCAATCCTGGGCATGACTACTGAGACATAAGATAGGAAGGCATGTTGCCCCCACCGTTGCCCAGGCCTTGGCGTGGCGGTGCGCGAGTCATAATAGCCCAGGGTGAGCCCAATACCTTATGCGAAGCTAGTTGAGCCAAAGGGGCTCTTTGGACTCTTCTTATAAGAAGAGGGGGCAAAAGAGCAGGGGGCGAAGACGGGAACCTCGCCTCATTGTAGTACTGCCCCGACATTGGGAAGGGGTTGTTCTGTGCCGAGGGGCAACACTCCTGTGGAGTTGGCGTTGGTCTCCAGAGGGACTGACTAGCCGTCGAGGTGCCCTGTTGCTAGCAAATCCGGTGAACCCCACCAAAGGCGGCATTGGTGGCACTCGCCGGGTTTTAGTGGGTAGAGCTGCGTCCACTTACCATCTTTCGGGCGCAGCGAGTCCCACATACCCGCCTGGGGAGACCCTTTCCACAGCGGAATGCCTAAGCGCATTTGTAGGATTAAGGTGGAAGAGTGTATTAATATAATATGTATAAGCCTTAGAAATCATTCAGACAGACAGTCTAGAAGCTGGTCTATTAAAGTTGAACTTGTTTCGAACATTGATTAGTCTGTGTGTATTGAAAGCTATCTATACTTAGATACATACGCCTTTCAAAGCACAAGGAAACTAAAAGGCACTATAAAGAGTCATATGCATAAGTCTCTGTGAAACGACTTTTTGGAGTTTATGATAGTACTGTATCACGGCTCGTTACGTGTAAAGAAAATACAGAAAACGCAAACTCCGCAAATTTTCGTAAAGTTTTCAAACTCACAAACAAGAAGTTATGATATTAGTTCTCAAAGTATCGTCTCTCGTATGAAATTCCAAAGCCCGTACGTAATGATCCGAGACGGGAAAACTGGTTGTATCGGACTAGCTGCTGCCCGCCGCCTCGCCCGCGGTACCGTCACCGTCACACCGTCACGTCACAACGTCACGTCACACCGTCACGTGATGGTCATCGCTATTGTCTCCGACTCTATGTTACTTAGTTGCGTAACGTATTATATCATAATACTGGTAAAATTATTTTTCTGCCGAACATCCAGGCAACGCCTCGGCGGTAAAAACGACTCGACGGCGGGATAGCAAATGGCATGACGCTGGCACATACCAGGCGTAAATTTCCTAATTCCATATTTCATTATAGATATTTCAACTCAACTTTGCGCGCGTGCGCTTGTCACAACATAACTGTGTGGCAGTGATGACAGCCGTCGTACATTTGCCACACATTAAATCTGTGTAGTATGATCGCATAAACAAATAGCGCAGATCAAAGTTGAGTTGCACTAGGTAACCATATGAACAATGTATTGCTAATATCACACTTATTTAACATTCTCTGTGTTGCTTTTATTAAATAACTAATTTAGAAGATTACGACCCACATAAAAACGTCACATACATTCCTTATATTATAATATTAGTATGGACAATCAAAGGCTTAGAACCGTAGATATGGGCACGCGGATGAGATCACACGTCTCTTACTCAATACTATGACGTCATCGGAGATGACCTCTCGTACGTGTGGTAACTATTTGATCGACGATCATGGTGTGTTCTTTGATGATACTTTACATATACGCCAGGATTATTATACCGAACATATTTGTCAAAAGCTCGTAATAATGGAACGCAATAAAAAAGCGAGCCTCGGATCCCGAGCCCAAACGAGACCCTGACCTCAACTCTACCAGTACGATATGATCCTTATTTTCCTATCATTTTCTTTCCAATTATAGTAAATTTACCAGCAACCGATCAAATTGGCCGAGGAGCAATGATGGTACAGTGTGTCATGGTAATCCTGACCCCCTGCAGTCCCTATAAATGGGGTTTCCTAAATTTCTAAGTGCACCATAAACACGAGACCATCGCTCGCTCATCAGTAAAAGAAACATCGTGAGGAAACCTGCAAACCTGATGAGATTATGTCTGTTAGGGTGTGTAAAGTTCATCATCGGTGAACTACAGCTCAATACCCTCCTCGCTTGATTTCGAGGAGTAGACCCGTCCCCAGACAGTGGGACATAGGTTGATACTTTACTTTTTTTTAAACTTTACCAGGAACCAGTGCAGTAATCTATGCTCATACAAATTCTCTTACTCTTTTCACTATCTCCCTTTACTGCTTCTCACTATTACACTTGGCTGGTGTCTCAGCTGGCAACCGTTGCATGAACCCTCGTTTCTATTGCGTACTCTGTCCAGCCGAACACTGAGAGTTTGAACACAAATCATCTAAGCGTCCACCGGTAGACGGGTGGAGGTAGCCCTGACCGGGGTGACCCGGCCTTCACCCGGACACTGCTCCCGTGACACTTGGCGCCGCTCCATGCTCCATGGCACTTCCATTACGCCCTCATAGCACCTCATTACACGTTTGATGCAATTGGGGCAACCGCGCTTAGATTAATGTAAGCACTTTTTAATACCTACGCATTATCTATATCTATACTAATATTATAAAGAGGAAAGATTTGTACCTATTTTTGTATGTTTGTATGTTTGTAATGAATAGGCTCAAAAAGTACTGGACCGATTTCAAAAATTCTTTCACCATTCGGAAGCTATATTATCCACAAGTAACATAGGCTAAATTTTATTCTTATAAAAATAGGGTTCCGTAAGATATTTTGGTTTTTCGGACACAAGGTGTAAAAAATGTTATTTCGCGTACTAAGATCCCGTTGTAAATCTTAGTTAACGCAGGCGAAGCTGCGGGCAACAGCTAGTAGCATATAAAGGGCGTCATAACTCTTAAACGAGTGAACCGTTTTGGTTGCGGTTTTTTTTTATTTAAAAGCACATTTTCTAGCGTTGTTTCTGAGATATTTGTATTGATACAAGAAATTCTTTTTAGGGTTCCATTTCTTAAAAAAATTGCTAAAAATCCTCAGACCACCACACCGTTGCCTATTTATCTGTCTGTTAAAACAAAAACCTAGGTACTCCCTAGTTCGCAATTTACATAAAATCATGTACGTCTACAAGCTAGGTCTCCACAGCATATCATCATCATCATCATCATCTTCCTAGCCATTATTATTCTCATTCATTTGGCCTCATCTTTACATGTCTTGTGCCTCCACTCTGGCCTCATACTCGTTAGTTCCACGTCACTCCACACTCCTCCATACCTCCCGTTACCCTATGTTTCACTTGATCGGTTCCTATACATACATAATATATGCAAGAACATATTATAAGAAAGAAAAAATCATGAGCCGGTAATTTTTTACATTAATAATTAAATTAAAAACCAAAATAGTCCGAAAGACTGACTCCCGCTTCGTCCGATCCTGAAGTATACGATGTCACTACTAGCGGGTACTACTATGTTACAACTATAGTCTATAATGTATCACAACAAATACGCTTCCCCAGTGTAAATATTACAGCACGATACACCGGAGACAGGAGCTGTAATTCGTGGGAGGTTGTTAATTTATCGCCGTCCGCGCCGGCCCACACCTGGCGCCAACTGGGATGACATACCCAAATATACTAAAACATTATCACAATTAACGTTAGCTACTACTACGGATAATAAAATAAACATAGAACAATCATTGTTTTTGTTTAGGTCCTATTCACAAAAAAATCGTGAAATAAATGTGACATTTTAAAAATATTTTATTTTATTTACAACCAGCAGGCAGCAGCGCCCCGTGGCTTCACCCGCGTACTTCCCATTCCCGTGGGAGTAGGGTGATAAATTATAGCCTATTGTTATTCTGATGTATAAGCTATATTATTATAAAGTTTTGACAAAATCCATTCAGTGGTTTTTGCGTGAAAGAGTAACAAACATACAACTATACATTCTGACAAATTTTTGTGTACGAGTTACGACATATTTGCTCAAATTAATTATGTTCAAAATAAAATTTAGTAAACATGTATTCTTAGAGTATATTAGAATTTAAACTAATAAAGTTTACTTCAGGGTTTATTGAATATTATCGCAGCAATTTAGACAGTGTTTGCTTATTTAATACAAACGTGCTAAAAAGTAATACCGTTCATAAAAATATATAATAATATAAAACGTAACCTGTTATATAATAACTTTGTTAATAACGACTATTTTGTGATTTTGAAGCCTGCTGACGAATTTCGTAATTAAATAAACAACAGCGATTATTGAAATAAAACGGAAAGGGAATATAACAGAGTAGCCATGTTTCAAGGCAGCGCCAACTCAAAGGAAAATTAAATTATTTTTATGCTCTGGCAACATTTTAATAATAAAATGGCTGTTATATTTGGAGTGGAGTCGTACAGGGTCACGTTGGATCTGTTTAACTTCACAAAAGTGAATTATATAGGGGCCTTAATCTTCATTTTACTATATTTTTGTACTCGTATCATTAAGAGGCGAGATTAATAATTCAACAATGTCAAGGAGCATTATATTTAAATATTAATATGTGGACTATGATGTATACAAAAAGAACCTGTAGTATACATAATAAATGTTGTGTTAAGCTCATTTAAAAGGTTTTCTATATTATCTTGTAACTACAGTGTGTAACAACTAACTAATCCCCTTGAGTTTTACTGTAGACTGTAGGCTCTATATTAATTAAACATACATTTTTTAAACTTGCTCAGTTACAATTTTTAAAAATGAAATTAATTATAAAGTTATACTCTTGTATTCGCTTGAATTATTTAATTATTATTCAACGTAATCCGTCTTTTCTGTGACCATGAAGTTTACACCACACGCATTTAATGAGGCGCTCGCATTTTATAAGGTAATAGGTATATTGTCTTAGAACTGACCGCGATATTCTTGAACTTAGTAGTGATAGGGCTCCTTGCTGTTGCTATCGGTTTTAAGTTACATTGCAGTAAGGCGAGACGGCGCATGTCTGCACACACATGCACAGGTGCAAGTCGCTGCTTATCGCTGCATATCGCCGCATATCGTTGCATATCGTTGCATATCGCTGCATATCGGTGCACCATCCATCAAGATAGGAAGGCGGATACCGAGCCCGCACGCGACCGACGCTGCTACTCTCTTACTATATTATTTTGTACTGCAGATTCTTATAATATTATTTTACTAGTCACAGACATTACTACTTTATAATGCTACTATAACTGTTACTAAGTATTCACGCGATTTTCAAAACGAAATTAAATTCTATTTAGGCCCCGTTCGCACGAGTTTTGACTCGAGTCAAATGTATACCCACGTATGTGTTCATACGAAAGCGTTTTTCAAGCGCGGCGCTTTTTTGTTGAGCACTATTGTGCACGCGTTGGAGACTGGAGTTTCGACAAACTCGCAATGCGAGCCAACGTGAGGTTTTAACGCGACGCTTTTTAAGCACTCGTGCGTACGGAGGCAGTGTTGCTGATAACATTGTGAGGAATTCTAAATGTTAAAAATATATATAAAAATTAAAATATTTATAAAACGGAATAAAATTAGGTAGTGAAACGCTATTATTATAAACTAGCCGAACAGAACGAACCAAAAACCCGACAGACTTCGTTCTGCCAAAAGTAAATTTCAATTCAAAAATAAGGGTTGATCGCAGAAGGGTGAAAACTGAGGATTGTATGTATTTTTGTATCATAAAGAAATAGAAATTAAAAAATTTCCCAAAAAAAACAAAAAAAATTAGGGGTGGACTACCCCTAACATTTAGGGGGATGAAAAATAGATGTTAACCCATTCTCATAGATACCGGATAAGCACAAAAAATTTCATCAAAATCGGTCAAGCCGTTTCGGAGGAGTATGGCAACGAAAACTGTGACACGAAAATCTAATATATAAAATTTCCCTGTCACAATGTTAGTTACCGTACTCCTCCGAAACGGCTTGACCGATCTTTATGAAATTTTATATGCATATTCAGTAGGTCTGAGAATCGGCCAACATCTATTTTTCATCCCCCTAAATGTTAGGGGTAGTCCTCCCCTAATTTTTATTTTTTTATTTTTTAGACAAAATTTTTAATTACTATTTTTTTATGATACAACATACAAAAATACATACAACCCTAAATTTTCACCCCTCTACGATCAACCCCTATTTTTTAATAGCGATTTTAGCAGAACGAAGTCTGTCGGGACAGCTAGTTTTATATATGTATTAAGATATTTCATAACATCGTAGGAGGCCCATGTTCATGTAATACCTTAGTAAATACATAATAATTTAAGCATGTTATATACAAAAATAAAGTCTTTTACTTAACATTAAACACTATTGATATGAAAATTAAATGCCTACATCTGTGTGATTAAACGTGGTAGAACTACTACCGTTAACCACATACCTTCCATTCATCCGTGACGCAGACAACTGTATCAAAACAACGTATTACAGATACGACATAAACCATCATATAATAAATCCATCTGAAAGCATGTCTTTATCAATGACATCGAATTGATAACCATAAGAACAATCCCGTAGACACAATTTAATTTTCTAAAACACGACGGAACGTACGGGTGCGAGCGAGAACAGCGAACAGTCCGTCCCGCTCGTTCGTTCCATTTCCAAACAGCCGCTGAGTTGCCATTTCGCAATAATAGCTTTATTATTTGATATCTTTCATTCAGTATTTGCATTACTTAATGTAAAAACTAAGTTCTTTATTTGTAATAATCTTTTTATGCTTTCGTAATGTACAGATATTTTCTTCAACAAAATATAATAAGCTTATTATCGCCATCTTTTTCTATATTACTTATATTATCCTCTTATAAGTTTATATTACATATTATGCAATAATATAAAAATCTTAAGAGTACTTCCTTATATTATTTTAAAAGCGAAAATTTGTAAGAATGTAGGTATCAATGTAATATAATACTTTTCCACGCAATAATTACTGAATGAGTGTTGATGAAACTTTACAAAAATATAGGAATGGATGAATATAGTCAATAATTGACTCTTTTCGTTAAAAAAGGCGATTGAAGGATAGATATCCATGTCTAAGCTGCACAGACTGAAAGACACTGCACAAAAACATAGCGACACTGTCATTTAATTTATCTTTTATAACTGCCAAATCAATATTTTCTATATTTTATATTAGGGAGTTAAAACCGCACGTTAAAGAAAATTGGCAGTCAAGGGACTGCCAATAAAAGTCGAACCTTAGATCAATAATATTATGTCTAGTGTCCCGCGGAAAACACGTCCAAAAAAATAGCGTTCAACTGTTGGCCTCTAAATGCTTTCTCCGTGTTTAGTATCTGACTCGCTGTCATAGAATACGCATGAATTTTTACCCATTATTTTTTTTATTTATAATGAAGGTTTGTGTTGTAAAAGTGTAACGAGATTAAAAAGGATGATTATGGGAGAACTGTAGTAGCTGGTGTCACTATTCACGAACACATGTTTGTAAATGTTGGCCTGTTTTTTTTTTTGTTTTGATTGTAGGACGACACTCCATCTAGACATATAAATGATCTAAGAGTCGAACATAAAATATCATGATTTTTTTTTTTGTATGACAATTAAGTAGTTATAGTAGTAATGTCGTAATGGCGTATCGGTGTCGTGAACCTATAAGATTTTTCCCCAATAAAAAAGGCTCAACGCGGATATATTTTCACTTCAAAAATCAAAACTTTAAAAAAGTGATTCCCGCCAATTCACGATGACGCAACACGCGTATGACATAACCACAGACATAACGCATTGGCCCGCCATTAATATCCAAGGATCGTAATAAAGGCTCAGCTGCACGCCTCAATATTTTAATGTTGGCCATTCCGTCACAGGCGAATGCGTTACAGCCATACAGCCGAATATAAATCGGACGAAGGTTTTGTTCACTTTGGTTTCAAATACACGAATATAACATAGACTATTTTCTAATAACGATATATTATTTTATATGTCTTTTTTTATTATTTGGAATATTCGTTTTGTTTTTGGAATTTTACCATTTATATGGAACTATATTTGCCGGCGTATCTTCACATCTAAGTGAATATTACTATCAAGCATATAATTCTGTAAAACTGCTTTGCTGTATTCTGTATGTAAGTGCAAGATTGACAAACTATAGAAACCTTATAGAATTTCTTAGTTGTCCATCCCTATTTCTCAAACCACAACTTATAGAGTAAAAAGTAAAATATTAACATATTATAAATAATGTGCGACTGATTTCTCCTCCTCAGGCGAAGATGTTATTCAGCCATATTTCGCCGCAGCGCTGATCCGATGCGGGTTGACTTGACACACCTTCAAAGACTTTAAACCTCATTAGGCATGTAGGTTTCCTCACGATGTTTTCCTGTACCGGGGAGCGAGCGATGGTCTCGTGTTTTGGGGTGCATTTAGAAATTTTAGAAAAAACTTATTTTAAGGCACCACTGGGAGGTCAGAATCGAACCCGGACCCTCTCGATCAAAAAGCCGATTCTATAGCTATATCCCGAGTATACCCATTGACATAAAACCACAACCATGAAGTGCGACAACAAGCTGGTAACAGTGGTAAGTGCGAGAGTGAACGAAGAAATCTGAAAACCATTAGTTTGTTGTTTTATTACACAGAACCTACTATTTTACTGAGCTTTCAGCGAGCCAGGCGCACTGGCAATTGACATGTACGCTAGCAAAAAAATAACCCGCGTAATGTTTCGCTAAAACAATATAGCGAGTTTGTGCGAGTGTAATATAGTGTGACCTTGCGTTGTGTAATCAGCAGTGATAACCGACTGTGGCGGGTCTATTGTGTGTACGGTGACCATCCAACACACACGACGGGTCATAATTGTATTGTTATTTGAAACATGACTATTAAAGCCATTTCACTACCGTAAAATATGGTCATAGCTATTAGATAGGATATTGGAAATGGCGAATGGCGAAAACCGGCAACCAAATGCTCATCAAATAATTTTTGATTACTCTATATAACCGGAGTAGAACGATAGTGTTTTTACGACAACAAATTCCGTCTTTTTGCTGCAACGCCGCGATGGCTATTGACGGACGACTGACCGATGGAACGTACACAAAGGTCACTGATTGGTTGAATCGTCATTACGTCAGTAATCACTGACCCGTTGCTGACATTTATGGCTCATATTACGACTCTATTCGGTAATATGCTCTTATGTTTGCGCCGTCCACAATGTACTAACCTCCTCTTAACTTGTTATCGATCACGGACAACTATCACCTTATTTTCATATTAATATGAATAAAACTCAAATATAATAGAATGAATTAACAATGCGTTATTGGTTTATTGGGCCGTATGCGCTATCCCTGCTCCCCGAACTCGTGGCCACAGTAGCGGACCGTACCGGCAGTGCTGATAGCGAAGCCTGTCCCGACTCCCGCATCACATTTATCAATAGCTCTGTATTCGGCAAACGGTTTTTATCTTGTCATTTATATTTTAAACGGAATAAATCCCACAAAACATGTGATATAGGAAGGATTGAAGGGGAAAATAAGACGAAGGCTAAAGAGAAGTTATATGTAACCGATCATGGAGAAGGTACAGATAGTGTCACATTAGGAGTAAGGTATTGGCGAAGAAAAGGAACGAGTGGCGAAATATACTCCACCGACAAGAGCAACTAGCAAGGCTTTAATAGAGAGAGATACAGATCTTACAACTGAGACTTAATAGTTTATTACGGGAAGGTCATACACAATCTGACGATTCACACGGGGGTATCTGGTAGAACGCACCTAAACTTTAACAAGTTTACGAGAGACTAAGCTTACACATTTAAAAGTCTAACCCAAGACGCACGGGGGGACCTCCATTGTTAATTAAAACGCCTGTATCGTCCGTCTATGACATAACGTTTTCAAGACCTCTGGTGCATTCATAGCACCAGCCTGCCCATCCAATGTTCACTTGTCTAATATAATATATAATATTCATAGAACATTACTAAACAGGTTGTACTTTTCTAGTTAATGGCGCCCACCCGACATATTTTCGGCCAAATATTTTGATATAAACAAACAGCGATAAACGAGAACAAAGGAGATACACTCGCCGATAAGAACGTCGTTTACTACGATTTACGTTACCGTAATCAGTGCACATTAATTTGTACAATGTACTCGTATAAACTAAACAATTGTCATCGTGTCACTTACGATTACAAGTTACAACTGATATGAGTTGTGTCATGGTCCAGACGGCAGATATCTTTTGAATCTAAGTATACACCTCTAGGGACCATCCTTAGCTTCTAGGGGCTTAGCTTCCTTCCCGCTACCTCCACTAGATCATTATTCCATATGTTAGAGCATGCGGTTCTCACTTTGCCATCTATAGGTGGCAGTAGACATATTGCCAAAGGATCGATGATTGATCCTGAAGTATGTACTGGTCCGTATATTGTAGCATTGGCGTGACAGCTGTCAAACCAATGCACTGCTGCCACTTATGGGTGCAAGCATCTCAAATCTTACACTACTTTACGAACTTAAGTTAATAGTAACTTATATACGGTATAATATGGTACGGTACGGTAATTAATCAAAAAAATTATTATAGCATAAAAGAATACCTTAATGACAATGACATACTAAGCAACTTATTAGTATAGTCACCTCTATGTTGCCAGTTTAGACTAAGCCGAAGAATAGTGTGTAACATAATTTTTTGGATTTTGATAAAATGAATTATATACTTACATAATTTTTCAAAAATTTATTGTAATAACATATTTTTTTTTATTGTTTTCTCTGTCACACGCCATAATTATGGTAGAATGTAATGGGCATTAATTTAATTCACCACCTTTGTACTACATTCTTGTGATGAAAATAAATATTAAATATTAAATATTAAATGCTGAATATCCATATTATACAAAAAACGAATAATTATAACTATAGATGAAAACCAAAGAACATTAAAGAGAACTTTCGATAGTTGAGAGGATGTTTTCCATTATTATTATGTTATATTACAAACACACAACATAAGCAAAGCTAAGTAATCTGGGTTTACAGTAAGCAGGAAAGCTTGCACTAAAAGCTATCCACTTTGATTTCACGTAAAACAAGATTCATCGGAGCGTAGTGACGTTTCCGACGGACCGTAGCACTAGCCATCGACGTAAAGGGTAAATTGGTTTCGGAGAAACAGATTTCACTCATAAGACCCAGGACACATCCCAACCCACCTGCGAAGAGTAGCTGAAAAAAACCCAATCAAAATATAAGAAATAGCTGTTGCCCGCAGCTTCGCCTGCGTTGACTAAGATTTACAACGGGATCTTAGCGGGATGATATATCTTTACCGATAAATGGGCTATCGAACACTGAAATGTTTCATTAAAATCCGACCAATAGTTCCTGAGATTAGCGCGTTCAAATAAACAAACTCTTTAGCTTCATATCTTAAGGATTAAAAGCATGAGTAAAATAAACCCGTTTAAGTGTAGTCCAAAAAATCAAAATTTCTGAATAAAATATGCTTGTTGTGCCTCACTCGACATAGATAGGTATAGTGTGTCGTGAACTTTTTTGTAGATATTTATAAGATCTACAATTAATTAGAACATTTTATGGTTCTATCTTTTATAGTTTAGGCAGCGTACGCAAAATAAATAACTTTTCTGGTTGATTTTTTACACCTCGTGTCCGAAAAACCCAAATATCTTTCGGAATCCTGTTTCTTTCCAGAATAAAATTTAGCCTATGTTACTCGTGGATAATGTAGGTTTCGAATGGTGAAAGAACTTTTGAAATCGGTCCAGTACTTTATGAGCCTATTCATTATAACCAAACAAACAAAGTTTTGCTCTATATAATATTAGTGTAGATATATAGTATAGATAGATTTCGACATAACTTCAAAACCGACGTATAATTTTAATTATTCAAAGTCGAAATATTATTTACATAAACTGTACTTAGTGATGAAATAATTTATTTTGATAAGGATCCAAAGCATGAGTAAAATAAACGCGTTTAAATGTTGTCCAAAAAAATTCAAAATATCTAAATAAAAAAATGGTTACTGTGCCTCACTCGACATAGATAGGTATAACGTGTCGCGGACTTTTTTGTAGATAATTATAAGATCTAAAATTAGTTAGAACATTATATGGTTCTATCTTTTATAGTTTAGGCAGCGTACGCAAAATAAGTAACTTTTCTGGTTGATTTTTTACACCTTGTGTCCGAAAAACCCAAATATCTTACGGAACCCTATTTTTTTTCAGAATAAAATGTAGCCTATGTTAATCGTGGATAATGTAGCTTTCAAATGGTGAAAGAATTTTTGAAATCGGTCCAGTACTTTTTGAGCCTATTCGTTACAACCAAACAAACAAACAAAGTTTTCCTCTTTATAATATTATTAGTGTAGATAAGAAAATAACGCAATATAAGAAAATAACGTTTATTTAGGTCTGTATATTCGAAGTCCCATGTATGAAGCTGTTTAAAGTATTCATCATCATCAGCCTTTATCCATCCACTGCTGAACATAGGTCTCCTAAATGCTATTGGTACTGACCACTGCAGATCTAAACGAAGGTCGACCGACCACTAACGACAACTACAAGCACTGAACAACTCAACAAAAGTATAAAAATGTGTTTTAAAACTTACTGTTTAAAACTAGATTAACATAGTGAACTAGAGCTAGCATATAGGTCATACGACATATCTAGTGCATTCGCTGACTGAACACCACAGCGCTTATTGTCTGCTATATAATACCACTATTAAAACATACAGGGGATAAGCTATAAGAACAGCTCATAGTATTCGTGGTATACTTTTATAAAACTACATGAAACTATGTCAGTGTTGTAGTTAAACCACTGTTCCATATTCCCAACGATTCTGGTACCTGATGGCCAGGGTCATGGGGGGGGTCGCCCCTAATACCTATTATAACAAATGAAATTCTGTCCTTACGCAGAGTGCCAGAGAAAAATGACGACACCAGCGTAAACCCTCTCCTTAAGATCAAATTTCCATTGTCCCTCCGCTTATTTCAGGCGGTATTCTTTAAATTGTGACAGATATCGGTTTGTTTAGGTTTTTACAGAATGCATAAGCCCGCTAAATAAAAGACAATAGCATTTATGGACTAGCAGTGACCACAGGTGACTATTAGGTTGATAATTCACTTTACTTTTCCAAAGTTGTTTAAGAATACCAACCTCGGAAATCGGTTTTATAGAAATTCCTGTCTTAGCTGAGAATGCCGGAAATTAGTCATCCTGACGTCCATTAGAAGCAACCAATAGTGGTTGACGTGAAGCTGATTAGAACTACACTACACAAGTTTACTAATGCCCTAGCGCAAGTACTTAAATCAAATTGATCGATTCTTAAATAGCCTGATGAAAAAAAACCTTTATAAATCTACAAAGCCGTAGGTAACCATATATCCCAAACCTAAAACCCGAGCAAACACTAACAAATCTCCTAAGCCGTCGCTCCATCAAGGCATTTACCCAACGCCTAGGATCACGCACCCAGACACCGTACATTAATCAGAGCCAACTTAAGGAAGGAAATCTATTACAAAATCATGTGTCAATGTAACAATTCGTCTAATTTAATATACCTTTAATACAAAGTAAACTGATGAAAACTTCAAATATGAACCCCTCTAGCAAATACTGCGATCCACAGACAATATCGTTCCTTATTAAAGTCGGATAAAATGTAAACCACGACTCATAACAACGAATCGGTTGACAATCGGACAAGTATTAAAGACGCTACGATCCAATATATATAAATACAAACATACAACTCTGCTACAATCGTAACTTTTTTGCCGTGGGTGGAAAACCTTGCCTTCTTTATTCTATTAGTTTAGGAATTACAAGTCGAGTCGGACGGCGCGCGTATGCGGCACGTTCCGACGATAAAACGCGTTTATTATGTGGAGTGGCGGCGAGAGGCGCCGCTGACGCGTCCGATGACACATCTCAGAGACGCACTTACGGCGATACTCAAAAGACTATACCAATAAATATTAACATATAGGTAGAAGAAATGTTAATAAATATGTTTCAAAACGAAGACACCCGCCAAGCAACTAAAGTTACTGATATGACGCGAAAAATAACCTCGTTAAAGTGGCAGTGGGCCGGTCACACGCTAGGAGAACTGATGACCGCTGGGCCGCAGTTAGAGAGATCAAGTGTTACGACACGCATTTTTTTTCCAGCCAAAACTATATGTGCACTGCTGGACGATAAGTTTTGACTGTTTTAAATTAATTCAATAACTGTAACCGTCTTTAAGTTAAGTTTTATAAGTTGTAATGTGTAATTATTTAATTTAGCTTCAGAAGGATAAAAGTCCCTTTAGATAAAGAAAGAAAAAAGATATAGGCCTATTAGGACTTGAGACAGGCAACGCATAAGCGGTCACAGCCCATAAGCATGTCATTAGGTTCCATGCCCCTTTCAACAAAGGAAATATAAAACTGGAAAGATTTCGTCCAACTGTCATAAACGTCTGATATAAAGTTACATAACAGTTCAGAAACTAGATACAGAGACGTATGCGCTGAGTCGCCGAGACCTGGCGGTTAAGGAAAGCCATTTAAACTTTGCGACTGAGACAGACGGACACCTGCAAACTTCACCTGGAGTCCCCGGAGTGCCGAGACAGATATTATATTGTACAAGTAAGAATATTTATGAGGAAGGAGATAAAACTATAAGATGTTTTAGGACAGGCAACACTAGGATCGGATAGGAGGTCTCTGGGCTTGAGTCCTACGGGTCCGCCGACTAGGGATGGAGGCTCTAATGCGGAGGTGGGGAGAGGACCTGGCGCGGCAGCCGTATGGCAAACGCCTAACGGCTGCTCTGCGCCCGGTTCTTGAGCGGTGGATGCGTCGTAAGCGCAAACCCTTACCTTCCGTCTGACGCAGGTTCTCACCGGGCACGGATGCTTTGGTGATTACTTGTGTCGGACGGCCCAAAGAGAGCCGGCGACAGGATGTCACGATTGTGGCGCGGCGGTGGACTCTGCCTAGCACACCCTCGAGGTGTGCCCAAGATGGGCGGATGGGATGGGATTTGACGTCTGTCATCGGAGGGGACTTGTCTTTGTCGAGCGTCATCACCGCGATGCTTGGCTCTGACGAGTCCTGGACGGCAATGGCCTCTTTCTGCGAGACAGTAATGTCCCAGAAGGAGGCCGACGAACGGGTGAGAGAGGAGGCCGCTGACGTAGCCTCCCCCAGTAGACAACGAACGGGGGTGCGTCGGAGGCGCTATTTAATGCACCTTCAATAAAGCCCCTGTGCTCGTGTCGGGCTCGAGATGGGAACCCGGGCCCAGCTCAAGACACGACGTCGTGGGGACTGCCAATTCGTAGCCGGGCAGTCCCCCTATTTTGGAGAATCAGGTCTTGCCGGGACCAGTCTGTCGCTGAGGGTTGAGGCTGGAGAGGGTCGCCTGCACAGATCCGAGTCCCTAAAATATAGCGGCTGAAGGCTCACGCAGCGGTTTTAGTGGGATAGGGCACCCAAATGCAAGTCCCCACACACGCCACGCGCCTACCCAGGCCCTGGTATGGTCGTAAAGGATTTCCGCTGCGTCATCAAAAAAAAAGGGAACACTAGGACTATGAGACACAGATAGACAATGCTTATTTATTAAGCCATTCGTGTAGACACCGCGATCGCCGATGTCAAAAGGTGACAGAAGTTGAACTCTCTGATTATAATCATTGTCTCGATCGTCACCAATTAGCGGTGTCAGTGTCGTTCAAACACGAACTATCACTAATTCATTACATTTATTAAGCTGAATGGCTAAAGTAATTGGTTTTCCGTAGACATCTTCCAGTAGACCGGTATAATAGTCTTCATTAGCATCACCATAATTACCAGCCTTTATTCGTCCACTGATCAACACAGGCCTCTCTCAATGAACACCAAGATGACTCACATCCAACACGGACCGGCCACTGGCTACCTGGTTAATGGCCGATCAATACTTCGTGTACCAAAATGTGGCGCATATTCTTAAAGCCTATTGGCCCCTCAGCCATTCGTTCTTCTGAGTTTGTGACCGGCCCAATGCCACTTCGGCGAGCTTATTCTTCGCGTGATATCGGTAGCTTTAGTTCTCTGGCGGAGATCTTTATTTCGAATCCTATTTGCCATCCTATTTGCGAAAGAAACGTTCATAATAACAGTCTTAGCATACCATGATAAAAAATTGAAGGAAGATTGCAGTAGAGAATGCTCAAACTGGGTGCAATCCTTGCTTTCTCCAAGAAATCGTATTCTTATCTCCTTTGGTACTCTCCCGGGTTACAGACTGGCTGATCCAACAGTTTCAATTCTCAAACAAACCGTATATTATATGGTCATGACAGTGACCACCACCCACAAGCGTACATCCAGGTTATGCCTCCTCCCCTCTTCTCCTCTCAATCACCAATTATAATCAATTTCAGATTACGTAATTATCCGCCTCCTGCCTGACGGAGGGCAATTACGCGGCGGCCCGCAATCCGTTACAAAGCTGTCTTGACGAGCGGATTATTCCGTCACACGGTACCCGGGGACATTCACTAATCATCTCATAATCCAGTAATCATCAGCGCCATTACGTCCAACGATTTGGGGATAAGAACTTGCTATATTCCTATATTCGAAGGCGCTCGACTCAGTGGGTCGATTGCACTGTTGCTGCCCGCCTAATCGTTGATGAAGGTAATTCTATTTATTTTAATCGGTACGTTATTTTTAGTACGAGTAAAACCGCGAGGCGAAGTATTATTTGTCTTTCGCATCTTATTGACACACATATTCAGACACGTTGCTGGTTTTATATTCAAAGTTCGTTGCCGCTAACGTGGATGCAGAAAGAAGCATAATGAAATTTCCTGTCGGAATGAATTTAAAATAAGCAACTATTGTTCTGTTCTTGTTTTAAGATGATGTGCTCTTTGGTCTATGCTCTATACATTCACATTTCCAGACCAAAACACACCAGCAAAATAGCATTTTAGCATTGAATTTGCGCACATAACCATTTCAACGACGCCACTGGCGGGTAACATCTCAAGCGAGTCTGATCAACATCAAATATAAGGAAAGGGGAATAAAGGACACCAATAATATGGATAAAGGTCACTTTGAGCTAAAAGGTTACATTTATAATTGAATGCACCAAGCAATTAAACGAATTTAAGGAGCCACGTAATGGCGCTTAGGGTCCGAACCCGGAGAGGTCTGAGTGATTTGTGAGGCTTAACGTTTGTTCCGATGCGACGGGGAAGGCCCGTGCTGACACAGCCGAGGGCCGTGGCCATAGATAATACACTCACATTGTCTATAGTCTATACTAATATTATAAAGATGGGGATATGTTTGATTTTTTGTTTGTTAAGATATAACTTAAACTTACTAGAAATATCTTAAAAATTATTTCACTTTTACAATGCTACGTTAACTATGAGTGATTTATGGTATAAAAATAATCATGATTATATTTTAATGCGGATGTAAACCTAAGTTAACGCGAACGAAGCTACAGCTACCGCCCACCAGTAGCGATTGTTTTATAAATCTGGACCAAAACCTCGCTTGTCTATGGATATTTCACGTTTTTCAACAAAACGGAAACCTTATAGAATCACTGCTTATTTCTGTCAAACCAAAACTCATAGCGAACTAAATTGTTAACTCTACAGTAAAAAGCCATGTTCTGGAACAGAAAACCATTGACTTGTCGCTTCAATGGTCTATCTTTTGTCTGGGTATCGTGAGATGTGTCCGACCGATCTCCACTTAGTGAGAGTGAGTTCAGTTATCGGTGAGTATCTTTGACGAATGTTTTCGCTTTTAATTTTATGTATTTTTCTGTTCTTCACTTATTACACCGATACACTATATCGTACTCTACAAGGTCAAGGCGATGAAATTCTTGATGCAATCATGAATGTACAGAATACACAACGTTTGATTAAAAAATTAAATGTTAACTTTCCTCATACATTATTCATTCCTCTATGAACGCGGGGAAATGTATCCCGGCGTATGTATTATATTCAAAGATGTACGCAGGGCAAGAAAGCTAGCGATTTTGGTGATCTTCCTACTATTCCAAAATGTAAGTTTTTGTTAGTTTTGAAGTCGGTGTAACTTACCACCTTATCTGACACGGATTGCCGCGGTTGCGGACTTTTATATCGATATTTTAAGATATATATAATTCCGTAATACATTCCTTTGATTCATCTCGTTAGGTTTAGGCAATGTTTGCGTTAACAATATGTTTTTCGGCGTTTCTAGAATTCTCTCTATCTAGAATCTGTATTAGAATCCGTCGATTACTTTAAAAGATCAAAGTGAACAGACAGCGAAAGATTGAAAATGTATGTAGTGATTTTCCTAGAATTTATTCATCATTACACTCGTCTTGCTTGTTAATATTGCTATATTCTCTCTACTGCTATTCCGACCGACAAATACGTTATATATAATCCCAATCCAATTTAAGCTAAAGGATTTTTTATTTCATTGACCATGATTCTCAAGGAGATAACTCTTACAAAAAGCCGAAAGCCCGATCACTTAACGCAAGCTTATTAGGTAAAGAGGTCTGGCAAACATGTACGCGCTTCAATATAAAAATACCCGGATTAAAAAAATATTTCAATATTCCCGCCAATTTTATCAGAAAGCCGTCTCCGAATCTAAATCCAAGATGGCGTAAAATGTGAAAATATAACGGTAAAATATGCTCGAATTGTAAAATGGACGCAGCGATTTCGTGAATTGGAAAATAAGTTAATTGTATTGGATCCATTAGGAGGGAAAGCTTCGGTACGTGCCCTCGGAGTTGCCTCATCTAATTAAGATGGAAGAGATTGAATGTAATTCATTATTATAATTGTATTTTATAAGTTTTTTTTTTATTGCGTTGATTTTGCGTCTCATGCAGGAATAAAAGGCTGAATTACCTTCGGATTTCCCAATAAGCTCGCAAAAATGAAATGCCAGCGAAAATGTATATATGTATTTCATTATTTATACAAGTAGGCAGGTATATTATATATGAGATCATCCGGGAGTCTGGGACCCAGGTAAGCCTCGCTGCTAGTATAATACTGTCTATCCCTTGTCTCTAAAGTAAAATAAAAGTATTTCACCGAAAAGATTGGCAGGATTTATGTTTTGTATATCGTATATAATGTACGTATATATCCTAATGTTATAAATGGTGGTAAAACGTTAGATATCGTATAACCTGAGTATAACAAACACTCCGTTTGAGAATATTTTTTGAGTATTACATCATATTATAGATCCTTTGGAAAAATAAGTGGATACAGATGACATATAACACTAAAACTATGGTAATGTATACTCGTAGCTAATACATAGAGTTAGTATAATAATTACATTGTACTAATTATTACGCGAAAAGTACTGAGCTATAAGAAGGGATGGTGGCACGGCAAGCCTTCGTGACCCAGTTCGGGGTGGTCGATACCAGTCCCAGCCTGGCTCGGGCCAGCCGGCAGTCAGCTCCGCCGCGCCTCCGCTGGCTTATTATAAACAACAGATTAGCACATCACATACTTATTACTTACCTTGTATTATAATATTATAAGTTGAATGGTAGTTATTTTTATGATTTGACTAGCCCGAAATACGAAGCCAGATCAAAGTTATCCGTCGTCCTGTTGTGTCGGTCTCGGAGCCGACGCGACGGTCGGATGTAGCACCTTCGTCTCCAATGGTTAATGGTGGGGATATAAGGGCGTTTGATGCGGGTTCTTTTTCTTTATACAATTTAACAATTCTTATTCTTATATATAAAATTGAGTTGCTGTTCGTTAGTCTTGCTATAAAACTCGAAAACGGCTGAACCGATTTGGCTAATTTTAGTCTTGAAATATTTTTAGAAGTCCAGGGAAGGTTTAAACGGCGATAAAATGAAATAAATGCGAGGAAAATTAAGGCTTAAAGCTTCTAACGCGAAGCTGCGGGCAACAGCTAGCTTATAATAAATATTTTGAATCTCGGAAACGGCTCCAACGATTTTCATGAAATTTGATGCGGAGCGTTTCTGGGGTGATAAATTGGTCTAGCTAGGTTTCATTTTTAAAATGTCGTTTTATCCGTGTTATCAGACAATGATTAACCGGTACAATATCATTGGAATACAAACGTAAATTTCGCTATCAAGTACATGATAAAAGAGCTCAGTTGGAAAATTAGTCAGTTTAGAATCCAAAAGAGCCTGGATCCTATAGATAATAATATGAGAAAAACTTTTTCATACCATCTATAAGGGTATCCCAAACAAAACAAACAAACATCAAAAAATCATCTTTTAGATGCGCTAAGCCCAATGCGGGTTAATGAACTTCACACACCTTTTTTCACAGACTTTTCAGCTCATCTGGCATGCATGTTTCCTCCAGGCGAACGGGAATAGACCTAACGATAGCCTGGCGATAGCCTTTTTTTTCTTTAGCGCCGGGAAATGCGCTTAGGCATCCCGCGGGGGAGTGAATCTCCCCAGGCGGGTATATGGGACTCGCTGCGCCCGAAAGCTGGTAAGTGGACGCAGCTCTACCCACTAAAACCCGGCGAGTGCCACCACCTCACCGAAGGCGAGGTGAGGTTCCCCGGATCTACAAGCAACAGAGCACCTTGACGGATAGTCAATCCCCTAGGGGACCAACACTTCCTCAACAGAGGGGTTGCCCCGCATCACAGAACTACCCATTCCCAACATCGGGACAATACAATGTGGCTAGGTTCCCGTCCTCACTCCTTGTCCACTGCTCTTTTGCCTCCTCTTCTTATAAAAGGGGTACAATGAGCCCCTCGGCTCAACTCCCTTCGATCCAGGTGCTGGGTTCACCCTGGGCTACTGAGCCCGGGGTACGACGAGGCTCGAACCACGGCGGAGACCCCGACCAGTCTAGACTAACCTAACATAGTTGTATACGATCCTCAAGACCGCACTGTTACACGGCCGACCCCGATTGTCTTTAAAAAAAACTACTTTTCACCACTGAACTACTCTATTGAAATATTAGGGATACACTTGAACTTTACACTTCCCAAATATTAAACTTAGTACTCGAGCAGAGTGCTCTTCGCGGCGGGTTCCAGAATCTAACTGATTTATAAAACATAATTAATTGAAAAGAAATAAACAAAATGCTTGATTAGCAAAACTTAGCTTGACACGTGTAAGGAGTGCTGATGATGGCTTTATAGCCTTGTAATAAGGGTTGTAACAGTACGAAGGGCTATTGGACACGTCAATCAACACCCGCTTGATCATTTCACGGTGCGGCGATATTAATCACGCCACGTGATTCGGCCCAGTGATTATCGACGTGACGCCGATTTCATGAGCTGGCAGTTGGTGATATCGCTTGGTGATGTCAAAACTAGTATATGCCAGTCAACGTAACAGCTCAGTGGTTAAGATGCGAATTGCGTATCTTAACGGACAGAGTTCGGGTCGCACCTGAGTACAACTGTGTGAAAGACCAGTTATTAGCCAGATTTTGGGAAGTTTGCTAGCGATAGTGTTTTACAGTTTTAATGTGATCTTGGTGTTGTTGTATAAATATCAATCATATTAAAACATTTAACATCGCATACCTACAGTTCACAAACTGTATTAGATATCGAGTAGCCATTAAAATTATCCGTCCGTACGCAATACACAAACTTGGAAACCATAGAAGTGACATGTTCGCATGTTCTATAAGTATAGTGCTAAAAGGTGCCTTATTTATAGTTCGTTAAATATCATCATCATCTTTACCTTGGGCTTGTCAGATACGGCCTTGATAAAATGACCATAGATTTTCAGATTGACACAATTTCTTTTTTAATTCAAATTCATGTAATATTAATCTGCACATTATACCATAGTACGTCTTATAACATGAAAATACAACGGATAACTAAATAAAGTTTATTTAAGTACTTATTGTATTATTTTTTATTCTCTTCTTAGTTATTCCAGTCAACATTGATAGCGCTGATGAAACCTCTCCTAGTTTTTTCTTAATTTGCAAGCTATTAATCATCAGCAATAATATCTAGTGCTCGCGCAGTAGAAAGACAACTGGACCATAGCAACTAAATTATGATCTGTATTAATATTAGGGCCTGTTTCACAATCTCCAGATAAGTTCCGAATAGGCTATCGGCAACATATTTGATAGATAGAGTATGGAGTATCTGTCAAATATGTTGCCGATAGCCTATTCGGAACTTATCTGGAGATTGTGAAATAGGCCCTTAAACTCATAATTTATTAAGATATAACAATAAGCCCTTAACACGCTTAATCTTCCGGAGATATCAAGCAAATGATATGGAAAATCTCATATTGTAGAATATTCCGCTGACGAAGGCGTCTGGCGGCTGGCCTCTCAGACGGGGTGTTACATACGCGTGATGAAACTCAAGATAATTATTCCCATCTTTACTGATATAATAACTAACCTAACTTAAAAGATTTGTTTAAAGGCGCTAATCTCAGATTGCCAGTTGGATTAAAATAATGCATTTATAGACAAAAGAACAGAGACTTGCATTAAAAGGTGTTTTTTAAGAAAAGCTTTCAATAAGGGCTTGGAACCTCTTGATAACGTGATCGTCACTGCACAGCACCTCACTTCCAATCTACCAGTTCTCACAGTAGAAAAAAAAATGTCGATCTTTTTTTACGCCATATATTGCACCGTCATACTGCGACAATAATATTGTTAGTATAATATAGGTATAACAGAACGAATTTCTCCCAGTAAGAGAACTGAACTGTGTTCGCAGATAATACAGCCCAAATGTCTGCATCTAGACCTTCGTCAATGTCAACGTAATGTGTAGAGAGGTTTACTAATTCACAACGCATTAACGAAGGAGTGAAGGGAGTTGGTAGTTACACCAGCCTCTATTAATAATAAATCATCAATGCACAGAGCACATCGGTGACTTGAGCGGCGGAGTCGGGGCCGGCCAACCGAGAAAATTATTCCACTTTTTATACCTACCTAGGCAGACTGAACAGAAATAACCTGACGAACAAAACACTAACATTCTGGAAAGTTCTTAGACTTTATTAAGACAGACATAATATGTATTTTTACAAACTCGACAGACATGGTGGAGAATGGAGAGAGCTTTTCTAAATTACTTTTTTTCCAATCCAGTTTTCTGTATAGCTACACTAATAGGAATAAAGTGAACAACACGTTCGTTGATAATGTTAAAATATCGAGCTGGTGAAATAAAAATAAAGAGCATGGAAATTATCCCGTTAAAAATAATTTTAGGGCTGAAGCATCGATCACATGGCTGAAGTGTTTGTTTGAACGCGCTAATTTTCAAAAATAAAAGTCTGATTTTAATTTGTTAGCCCAGTTTGATAAGTAATTTTGAAAGAATTTTTTTTTTTCATTTGGAGGCGCAATAAACAGCCTATTCTATATTAGAGGAGACAAAAAGAATAACTTATACCGAGTGTTATGTTTTCCGTCGCCTGGAAGCTATACCGCTGAAGAATCTTAACTAACATACATATAGCCTTTACATACCACTATTTCTAATATAAAAATCACACTATCGTTCGTCATATTATGTCGAAGCAATGTTTATAAAACTGTCGAATATAATATACCAATAAACATCTTTAATGAAAGTCTATTATATTCGGGAACCTTGCAAGAGACTATACAGCCTTTCAAAAACTCGTTCATCCCCTAAAATCCCCTTGGCGACCATTCAGAACTCTTAAAGTGGGTCATGGGGAAAGCAACTGGTGCCCTTCAAGACTCCCGTACCAAAAATAAACAGCATTTCTTTCTAATGCGAAATAGCATCGACTTTCATACAATACAACAGAGATTTTAACAAGGGGTAGAATTTCCGAAAGTGAACGAATGAACTACTAATTTTCCTATTTCGTTCGTTGAATTAATTAAAATTTAAAACAAATACAAAGTAAAACGAAATATCGCTTAACGTGAATTTTATGAATAACATTAAACACACATTTACATTGAGAACAAAACATTATTTATACCAAGTTTTAAATGGGGAATTTATTCACAAGATTGTATACAAGATAACGAATACTGTATGTCTATGTCTAAACGGAATGTATTTGAATCACAGATTATAAAAAAATAGTATGATGTTACGTATTATAACATTACAATGTTGACGGAAGAAAGCATAAAGAAAAGATGAATGAATGGAGTAGATTGAAACCTGTAGTAAAATACAGCATATTATGTACGACATTCAAAATGATAATGTACCGACAATAATAACGGTTTATCGATTTACTTGATAATAAACCAGCCTAGGCACGAAAAAAGACCGTTAACTTTCAAGTAATTATTGTATTCCACAAAACCTAAACTTTAATTACATTTAATCAAGATATAAATTATACTTTCGACCGCTGTTTTACTTAGCACTTACAAACTGTTCATACATTGTAAAGCGATAATGAGAAATATAACCTGCTTCTCAAAAAAAAACAACAAATACAATATACGTATTATTGACTCCAGCGTTTATCTTATCTGTTATCAGACCAATATCAAGCAATTCAACTACCGCGAGACCTTGGCTGTTTATTAGCCTCCAAACACGAAACACCCTCGTTTCATATAAAATATATCAACGTGTACATATAGAATATTACTACTGGGGTAAGCAGATTATGTTCATAGCGACGGTAATGACATCGCCAAGGACTCGCTGACGTAAGCCTGACCTAATCACGAACAAAATTAATGTGATTTCATGCGGAGAAACGCCTTCGCTCTAAAGTGGAACGATCGAGTGAGTAAATAAACACTATCGTGATTCGTGAGCTATCCGACCAATGTTTTGATTCGTCTAACATGTCAATGTCCGCAGTTTACACAACACGAGAGCACGCGAGCGAAGCTGCCACTGCGACGTGTTCTCGTCACAATACGACCACTCGTCGGTTGACTGCCCCACCACTTACCTTCACCTATCACTAGTGTCTAGTAGTATCCGAGCTTCGTCGCGCTCGGGCCGCGACGCACGAACAAAACTCACCTTTTTAATCTGGAAGTGATCCGGACGCAGAGTCTCTTGTATCTCCTGCTCTGTCCCGCGCGGCGCCGCCTGCACCGAGCTGCGGAACCCGTCCAGCACCCCCTTGAAAGTGAACTTCTTCATCGCGAATTACGTATCGCGCGGATCCTTTGTCCGAAGGCCGCTCGGCCCCGGCTACATCACAGCCATCCGCCGCGGACAGCGAGCCGGTTTTGGCAGAAGGAAGGTCTGTCGCTCCCGCGCTCGCTCCGTTACTGCGCAGGGCCGCCCGGGCCGACGCCGACACGCGCCCGCCTTGCCGACGATCGACGAAAACTAGGCGAGGCACCGCCTCCGGAATGTACGGCAATGCGGTCTGCCAACAGATCGATACACGGGAAACGCGACACACGCGCACTGAGCGCAATTTTGACACGCGCCGTCACTCAGCCCGCTGCACACTGGCCGGAAAAAGAGCGAGGAGGTCGAACGCCGATCGGTCCCCCCGAGCGCGTAAACGACAGAGATAAATACATATTGCGCATGCAGGTTTCTATACATGACTCGCTAGTCGCTATAGAAAAATTCACAGCTGATATGAGCTTCTAACTTCTGCCGCCAGCTGGCGCTCTCCGCAATAACAAATGTGACGTGCCTGTCACGCTGTCATACAATCTGTCATAATATCTTCGTGTCAACTGTCATGTCGTTACTCGTATCATATTATGAAATTCATTTATTATTTCTCCATCGTTGCGAAAGTTAAACTTATCGACTACTAAGAATTTAATTTAACTCCATATGTGTCTTATGAAGCGCTAGATCATAATTTTCAAACATGGCATTTAAAGTAGTGGCTAGAAGTTTTAGAACTTTGAGTTATGTTGGAAGTTACAAGAAAATCAGAGACCGGCCTTTAACGTAAGTAGTAAATGAATATTATAAACAAATAATAACTGGTTTGTGAATTGCCTATTCAAACGTTAACAATTAACAACCACTATAATTATCAATTAAAGATGCTTCGAGCCAATTTCCTGTTTCTTAAGTGCTACTACTTCTTAGACATGCGTTTTATCAGATTTATAGATAAACTTTTGACACATTTTAAATAACAGTGAACTTATCAAAATTTTTTTGGTAGTTTATCCCAGCTTGTTTAACTTGCACAATGAGTGTAACTTGATATTCAAATGTTAGTTGATGAATGTTTCTAATAATATTACAAAAAATACTTGTATAATAGATAATAATTTTACAATATAAAATTATTAATGTAATAGTTTTATGGAAAATTAACATATTCTGCTAAGGCCATGATTTTTTTGTCTGATTTAATTGTAAGGCTAATCATTTAAATTCAAGTTTACATATTAAAGAATCTACCCAACTACCCATGTTCCCATGTTTAATTTAGCCATGGAATACCATAGCTGTATTTTATGTATAATTCATGGATATTTACTAACATTTTATCAATCCTTTTTTTTTAATTCATGTTCACATTATCAGTCCTGACCTGGTAGACAATACCATGTCTAGCATTATAGAGAAACAGAGTTGTATGACCTTTATTACACTTTTGTCATTAAATATAGTCTTTAGGAGAACTCTTACTCATTCTTATTATTAAAATTATGTAAATTTGTTGCACAAACTATTTGTACATTTAAATATGTGATATATATTACAGATTATACTGTGCAGCAATCATAGGAGCTGGCTATGCAGCATACAGCCAGCACAAAAATAACAAAGCAGACATGAAAGAGATAATACAGATAAAAAATTATATGGCTGAACCAATCACACCTCTCAGTCACTTAGAGAAGAATCAAGATGATATGAAAACACAAATGGAGCTCCTTATTATGAGAATACAGGCTGAGTTCTGTAGAGCTCTTGAGAAAGAAGAAGATAAGGTAATGTTTTATAATTGAATAATAATTTTATTGTGTTACAAAGTTACTAATTAAATAGTTTCATAAGTTACTTGAGAAGTTGGAACAGTTATATAGCGCACCCCTCATTGATTTAAAAGTACAATTTCTTCTTGTAGGAGTGGGAAGATGACAAGACTGCTGATGAATATGATTTTGACAACGACATATTTTTGCCATCCCCGGTACGATATAATTATAAGTTAACATGTATAATTATCTTAAGCACTTGCTCATGTAATGTCATATGCGAGTGACTATATCTAGTTCAGGATCATTACTGGATGCTGAAGCTGATTTTGTGTTCAATTAGAGAGGCCTGCATTTTATAGGTGGATAAACATGATAATGATAGAAAATTATCCCAAAGATTACCCCCTTACAAGCTCACATACTTTACCTTTTTATAATATAAAATATAAATACATATATTTAAGATATTTATTAAATTAAAAATTATTTAATGTTTTATTATTATTTCACATCCATGATCCAGGAACACATAAATCTTGGTCCGCTGGTGGGATTCGAATCTGCTACCTCCCGTCTTGAGAGCCAATGCGCTAACCATTGAGCCACAGAAGTTGTCTAATATTAATATAAAAATGTATACTAACATTAGACTAGCTAGATATTAACTACACAGACTTAGATTTAGTTCGGTTCGGTTAAGCCGTTGTTTGCTATTGCAGGAGGCCAAATTCAAAGTGGACAGGTGGACGCGGGAGGAGGGAGGTGGGGGCATAACCTGTGTGCTGCAGGACGGCAGGGTGTTTGAGAAGGCTGGGGTGAACATATCAGTGGTCTCCGGGGTTCTGCCACCACCGGCGGTGCAGCAGATGAAGAGCAGGTAAGCATTTCCAAATGAATGATTGGAGTAAGTTGTTCTAAAAGAATAGAATTACATAGGTACCTTTGTCCTTCCTGCTTCGTTCTTTAATCGAAAATATTTCAAACAAATGTAAGGTTTTTACCAGTATTTTTGCGACCGTCCGTCTAGTGACTTCTTGAAGGGCCAGATGACAAGATAGATTGACAACAAGATAGACAGCACAATTCACAAGCAAATAATAAATTACACAAATGTCATGTGAATTGGTTGAATATTGTCACAACTCTTAGCATTAGCTGATAATATCATAGTAAGCTGATGATGGAAAATAATTCCAGAGGCAAGAACTTCGAAAACAAAGAGCTGCCGTTCTTCGCGGCGGGCGTGAGCGCCGTGATCCACCCCCGCAACCCCATGGTGCCCACCATACACTTCAACTACCGCTACTTCGAGGTGCAGGACAAGAACGGTAAGCGGTGTCAGCTAACAGGCAAACACTTTGCTTTCTCATTTTCAATAAGAACGGGTCGACATTGAAATCAGTTGAAATAGCAATGAATATTTTTTTTTAGTAGCTCCATTTATTCCATCGAGTATGTTTGTATCGTTCAACTGTCCAACCATGATTTGGATCCGAGAGACCTAATTGTTGCCGCGTCTCTTAGAATACAGGATGCGAATCTCATAAGCCCCTCAAACGAGAAGCCCTTGCGTCTACTTCTAAGCTAACCGTCTACTATCACTATCTCATCCCTTGGCAAGTACTTATGCTTCGGACAGGGGAATTACTGGCATCACGGCGTCACTTGGGATCACTTCAAACGTTGTCGGCGTTTAGATGACCTTAGACCGGGACAGAATTACGCAGGCTCGTCTCCCTGATGTGTGACCACTGTGTTCTGCCACAAACCTGTCACTGTTTACATACGGTGACAGGAAGGGATCTCTCTTCCACGCTTTGTTTCTCCTGTAAAACAGATGTGCTGTGTTTAAGTGAGAAGGGCAAGACGTCTGTTCTTATTATCGGTACCAAGACTTAGGTAACATCTTATGTCTCTTGCCTGGGTCAGTTCCAGGTAAACTAGTTTATGTCTATGGGCGACGTTGGGCGCTTACCATCAGGTGTCACGGCTGCCAGTTTACCAAACCAAATAATATTAAATGGTCAATATTGTATTCAATAAGCTTACGAACCTAGCGTATTGATCATAAAAAGGAATAGTGATGTTGACACATGTTACAAATTGATGTAAAGTTATGTTTTACATATTAAATACGGTATTTGAAAACCTAAAATAACATTCAAAAAGTCTACTCATTTGTCTTAAAATTTAGAAAATTAATTTAAAATGCGTTATTTATCATGCATTATCACGTGACTGTAAACGCCAATAAGGCGATGACATCACTGAACATTGAGCTAAGTACAAACTCACCTAACATAGCGCGAGCTCTGAATGCGGTGTGTGACGTAATGACGCTTGGAGCGTTTTAACGGCAATTTTAAAAACCATATTTCTTTATTTAATTTTTTGTTAAAATTGGACACATTTCTTTACAAAAGTCTTTTCTTCGTGTTTATCAATAGTATATCTATCAAATAAAATCAATCTAAAAATTTAGTCAATATCCCTATTGTATGTTCAGTAAAAAATAATGTCTAGAACTGTGCTCTCTATAAATATTAAAATGTATTTGTAAGTACCGTTTGTGTAGAGGTGCATTGGTGGTTCGGCGGCGGCACCGACCTCACCCCCTACTACCTCAACGAGGACGACGCGGTGCACTTCCACCTCGCACTCAAGCATGCCTGCGACGCCCACGACAAGACCTACTACCAGAAGTGAGTACGTCACGACACCACGAACTATATTTGTGACATTACAGTATGCTTTCTTGAAGAACAGACATATTCACGTAGCGTATAGAGCTAACGATCCTCATTCCAAAAATATATCACAAGTGGGGTCTAAATTTTTTCATTATTATCCTTCACAATTGAATTAATGTAGACACAGTATTATAGTATAGGTAAAAAACGATGCATCCTATACGCATACGTTCCAGGGCGAGCCATACCCAAGTCCCCGTTCGTACGAGGGTCCAATAATCGCGACGCGACTTATTTTATACCTACCACTAACGTCTGTCTAAATTTAGCGCGCATAGTGCCATATAATATGGACCATATTTTAAGTCCAACAACACACACATTTGTCTATATTTTGCTATTTATGTGGTTTTTTAATGTTGGATATAATTTTCTTTGATTGGTGAAACCATCTTCTATCTTGTCTCTGATTATGTCCTTTCTTCAAAAAATCACCCTGTAACACAAAAAAAACTGATAGTAAAAAAGAATAGATTATAAATATATAGAATAAGAGTAAATATTAAAAATACATTATTTTACCAGATTTAAGAAGTGGTGCGACGATTACTTCACGATTCCCCACCGGGGCGAGCGACGCGGGGTGGGCGGGATCTTCTTCGATGACGTAGACTACCCCGATCAGAAGAGCGCCTTCGAGTTCGTCACCTCTTGCGCGGAGGCGGTCATACCCAGCTACATACCGCTGGGTGGGTATAGCTCTTAAAAAGGGAGTTGTATCTTACTTCGAAATTAAAATCAATGAATAGGGATGTTGACACATGTTACAAATTCATGTAAAGTTATGTTTTACATATTAAATACAGTATTTGAAAACCTAAAATAACATTTAAAAAGTCTACTTATTTGTCTTAAAATTTAGAAAATTAATTTAAAATGCGTTATTTATCATGCATTATCACGTGACTGCAAACGCCAATAAGGCGATGACGTCACTAAACATTGAGCTAAGTACAAACTCACCAACATAGCGCGAGCTCTGTATGCGGTGTGTGACGTAATGACGCTTGGAGCGTCTTAACGGCACTTTAAAAACTATTTTTCTTTATTTAATTTTTTGTTAAAATTGGACATATTTCTTTACAAAAATCTTTTTTTCGTGTTTATCTATAGTATATCTATCAAATAAAATCAATAAAAAAATATAGTCAACATCCCTATTAGTATTTTCATTATCACCGTAATACGAAACATAAGATTATACAAGAAATACTTGGCCGTCATGAGAGGCTCAGTAGATGTGAACTCTCTGCTTAATATAGTACATTAAGATTCATAACAATGGAAAAGATGCGACAATACATCTTACGCATCATTAAAAAACGTCCCACCGCTGTTATGGCACATGAGTCGATTTTGTCACCAAAAAATGTCTATGGTTACGCATTGATGTCACGACTTGGTCCGCAGTTCAACGGCACAAGGACGCGGCGTACGGGTACGCAGAGCGGCAGTGGCAGCTGTTGCGGCGCGGCCGCTACGTGGAGTTCAACCTCGTGTACGACCGCGGCACCAAGTTCGGCCTGCACACGCCCGGCGCGCGCTTCGAGTCCATCCTCATGTCGCTGCCGCTCAACGCCGTGAGTGCACATACCCGATCGTACCTACACGTATACGCCTATCGCACGTACACGCCCACTGCACGTACACGCCCACCGCACGTACACGCCCACCGCAAGTACACATCTATCGCACGTACACGCCTATAACATATACACGCCCACTGCACTTACACGCCCACCGCACGTACACACCCACCGCACTTTTAAGGTGGCAGTATTAGGTATATTCTGTGCTACATTTACTATTAAAAGCACTACTCACAAGACCTAGTATGTTAGATGGCGCTACAATAAAACAGTGAATGCACTGTTTTATTGTAGCGTACATACAGCGTACTATAACGCCATCATTGAAATACAAATTACACAGCAACATTTATTTTTTATTTTATTTCATTTATAACCGTGGCGCTAGTGTGAAACAGTAACATTTCATATAAATAGTCATTTGTGACTATCGCATTATTGGTGGGATAATCTGTATAGGGATCACTAACTCTAGATAGATTAACTTCAAGTTTAGTATAGAGTATAATTTGTAAGTTTTTTGTTTGTAATAAGTAATGTATTTAAATGAACAAAAAGTCAGGTCTATGGTCATAATATTTGTTTATGTTACAGAAATGGGAGTACATGAATGAACCCAAACCAAACTCGCCCGAAGACAAACTGATGAAGGTCCTGAAGGAGCCAAGGGACTGGCTGAATATTGAAAAGAATGCGTCGAGATCTTTATAATTAATAAGATCTATCGATAACTGGGGTTTAACTTGGGTGATAGGCAAAAAATACAATTCAAAATGAACAAATATATTCTCTTAGGTAATTGAGAGATGAAATTTTGTAACCAACCAGCAAAGTATATTTTTGTAATTCTTTTAACCATGACATGAATTTAAATATAACTTCTTTTATAACAATAAAATTATTAAAAGATAGTGTTGTGATGATACAATAATTTATGTCTTAAATGTTATAAAAGTATATTTGGGTATTGTTGTGATTTTATCAAAGAAGTATTATTGCAGTAGTAAAATAATATGATCTTTTACTTGGCTATTATATTATTTGTGCTATTTAACCCTGTGTTCGTCTAAAATGATCTTATTGGGAACGAGTTAAAGGGGACCCCCACGAAGTATAGATATAAGGGGTCCAAACGTAATGTTAAACGGTGGCAATTTAGGGGACAGAATTTTTGTCGGTAGAGCGCACCTTCTTAATAAGTACTCGTTTAAATCTTTCCACGGGAAGTATTGTGGCGCTGATTGGTCCGCTACAATAGCATCGGTACGCATATGATTCTAGCGCAGCTAATGGCAGAAACGAGAACTAAGATCTGGGTTTATTATTGTGTATGTGAAAAGCCTATATCGTTCGGAATTCTTATATCTATACTTCGTGGCCACCCCTTAAATAAGTTGAGTTAAGTAGTACCTAGTGGTCGATGGTGGAATGATATAGATTATAAAAATCCATACAGTCCTACTATAGAAAACTGCTCCAGAACAGTTCCCCGAAGTATTCGCAAACTAATTACAATACTCGTATGAGTTTATTCGTAAGTTTCAAAACAAGCACTATACAAAACCACTCCGAATAACTAAAATATAAGTGATTAATTAACGGAAAACAAAAAAAAACCGCGCAACTGTGTGGAAAAGTGTCCGAAAACCGAGGCAAATACAGGTAGCGCTATTTTAGAGTTAGTAGGTATCAGTTTTATGAAAAGCGCCAAAAGTTGTAAGAGTCAGATATCGAACTAAACAAGAAAGAACAAGCATCCGCTTTTTAAAGGCGTTTTTATTCAAAATAGCATTTTGCATAGCTACAAAAGATAAGTAACTAAGGGATATCCGGTCCCACGTTTTCCCAAAAGATTGCACACTTCACTTTGTCTACAACCGCTTACTTCTTTCCGATACCAAATTCATAAAAACGCTATTCTGGTCACTTTTTACTTGTTGCTTGCTTTTTTTTGGCCCCCATTTGAATCGGTCCTCCTTACCTTTATCCTCCAGGCTCCATAATATGACAACTTAAAGTAGAAACACTTTCGCGTAGATAGGGGATGAACTGTCTATCACGACCTTTCCCTTGCCACTCGCGTCCAACGCGATTTTATTTTATCAATAGTAAAATCACAAGTGAGTATCCAAAACAGATATTTTTTCGCAAAACTATAATTCAGCAGCCGTCTGCTGGGTGCTAATTGCAAATGGGCCCAAACAATTAAAACGTTAGCAAACTGAGATACTAAGTTATATTCTCTCTCTTGTTCTATAAGAATACCGATTTACATAAAACGTCCTTCACATAAAATAGTTATTGTTATTTTAGTGTCCCATCTATAGGTCACACTCTATCCACGATGTCTCGTGTTGTCAATTGTCACTGTGGTTGTCAACTTGTCATATGCCAAACGTCAAATGCATTGCGATGGCCGCGTTATTGTGATTTGAGTAATTTGTGATTTGTTTATTTAAGATTTTTTTAGTACTGTATACACTCTAACTTAAATTTATAAATTAGGGAGTTTTTCTGAGTCGTAGCTGTGCATTTATGTGTCGTCATTTCTTTAACGAATGCCCAAATATGTGACGCGAGTAACGGATGTATCCTTTCCTACATTCCTATTCCATAAATGTATATCGTAACGTTTGTTTCGTGATGTTATTGCAAATTGGGACCGGTGAATACTAAAAGATGCCTTTCAAACTCAAGCTAAAGAAGACAAGGCAGTACAATGTCGCGTCCAAAAGTTTGTTTGTGATAAGCGTTGAACTTCTCGATGGAGGTGTAGCAGACTGTACGTTATCTGTAGATAGCACAGGCCAGGAGTGCCTGGACAATGTATGTCAGAGGCAGGCTATCAACCAACCTGAGTTCTTTGGCCTTCGATACATAAACAGGAGCCAACAAGCGAGATGGGTGCAGTTGGACAGACCGCTAAAGAGGCAGCTAGACAAATACGCCTCATCGCACCAACTCTACCTACGTGTTATGTACTATGTGATATCTGGCACTAGTCTCATAACAGATGAAGTTACGAGGTACCACTATTTTCTACAGCTGAAAAATGACTTGATAGAAGGAAGGATAATTTGTGACTGTCAACAAGCAGTCGTCCTGGCGTCGTACAGTCGCCAAGCTGAATATGGCAATCATGACAGGGAACGACACACAGTTGAATATTTGAAGAATTTACTAACATTTCCCAAGCAAATTCTTGATGGAGGTCAAATCATTGAGATCAGCACACTAACAGATACTGGAAGGTTGGAACGGCTGACAGCATCTGTCATCCAACATCACATGTCCCTGTACAACATGACACAGGTAAATACTATCAGCAACAATCAAAATGATGGCATGATCAGTCTAAATATACACACATACTTAGCTTTGGTCTCTATATCAATGCTATGCACCATTATTGTCATGTGCACTTATCTTGTGTCAGGTTTTTTGATGTATATTATTATTGATTGTCATCTACCTAGCCTTTTCTTAACTTTACGACTTTCAATGATTCATAAATGACAGCTGGGACTAACGCTTTAAAATTCTTTCTGAGTCATGGAGGAGTCTGGGTACGTAAATATCTATCCATCCAACTCCAACAAGTGTAGAGTAATGGTGATAATGGTAAACATACACAAATAGTGCCCTAAAGTAAGTGACGCTAAATACTAATATTGGCGGCCAAATATGGTATTCATTATAATATGCTACTTAATATTTTATACAAATTTAACCCACTTATAAAATAAAATATAGCTTAAGAGATTTTTTTATTCATTTAACTCTAGATTTGCCTATATGGAAACTGATATTTTAAAAAGAGCAACCCAGCAGAGTTTCTCACTATACTAATAAAGTATTATGTATTTCATTTTTTGTAAGAAAATATGAAAAGATTAGTTCCACTGAGTTTGTTTCGCCGGTTCTTACCGGCCGTAGAAAATATCCTACTATAAATGCGCTATCTTGTAAGTATGGATGGATAGATGTTATTACTCTTTCTGTAAAAACCACCAAATGGATTATTATGAAACTTTTATATAATATAGCTTACATATCAGAATAACACATAGGTTATAATATTTGACGACCTCTGTGGCTCAGTAGTTAGCGCGTTGGGTCTCAGGCAGGAGGTTGTGGGTTCGAATCTTGCCAGGGAACAAAAAGTTTTCTGTGTTACTGGGTTATGGATGTGTATTAAATTTGTGTATTATATAATAAAAATCTTAAATATATGTATTACTATAAAAATATTAAATATGTGTATTTCTGTTGTCTGGTACCCTTAACACATGTTCTTCGGAAACTTAGCAGAGGACCAGATTGACGTTGTGTAAAAAGGCCCATAGATATTATTATTATATACTTGTAGTCCCGCGGGAATTGGAAATACGCGAGTGAAACCGCAGGACCCTGCTTGTAAACGATCATCATGTTTAGTGCCCTTGGTGTAATTCAAGAAGTTCCCTATTAACCCAAGTGTATGTCCCAGGGGGCAATCAACGGTTCTGGTCGCAAACATCCGAGCTACAACCTCAGTTGCTTAATCAGCGTCACCCACAGACATATCTTAGTTCCTAAACCAAGCCTTAAATTTCCTAAACGCAGATTAGTTCCTTAATCACCGAAAACCAAACATTGGCCAACCGTTATCACGTATTATCGGTTATCGGGCGTTGTGTTTGGATACTTTAAAATATTAACACGTTTAATAATGTTATTATTATTACAATCATTAGATAATGCCTGTGTGTCGTTTCTCCAGAAATTTTATAATAAACTGATTAATAACTAAAGTAGAAAATTACCATTAATTTACCACTTACTACAAATGCGAAAGTTTACTCTGTCTGTCTCCTCTTCAGGCCTAACGCACTGAACAAATCTCATAATATTTTGTACTAAGTAAGTTTGAGAGAAAGGTCAGAAGATAGTTTTTACAGAACAGAAATCCAACGGCAAAGGAAAATATACGGGTAAAACTCCGTGACTGTCGAAAAAAATAAGCCATTTAAGGATTACATACTATGTTTTATATTCATTTTCATACTTAAAAAAATAAGCAAAAAATTGGCTTTACGAGATTGACAAAATAATGTAGATAATTGCAATGAAGTTTATTTGGGGTTGTCGTGATTCGACCGCTCCGGGACCGTGAGCCGGGGGGGGGGTTTACGACAGTTTATATAAGCCGTAAAATATATATATATATATATATATATATATATATATATATATATATATATATATATATATATATATATATATATATATATATATATATATATATATATATATATATATATATATATATATATATATTTATATATATTTATATATATTTACCGGGAGAAAAACATAGACTGGTGGGATAATACTCTATTCAGTCAGAATGTTGACTCTCGAACGACCACTGACAGTAATAGGCCTGAATACCTCCCACCTGGAACAGCTTAACTTATATATCTTAACTTATATATCAGGGTCTACTGAGATACTGACCAAATAGCTTCTCCATAAATCACTCAGTTACGCACATTTATACTTTTAATATTAATATTATAAATCTAAAAGTAAGAAATATTTATTACGCTTTCACGCGAAAACTTCTCAACCGATCATCATGAAATTTTGTACACATATTCTCGGAGGTACTAGTAGTAACATAGGATACATTAAAAAAGGGTTTTTTTGCCAGTGCGGGTGAATGCGCGGGCAACAGCTAATACACAATATTGTTTATTTTATTATTTGAATTAGGCACAAGCGGAGGAGGGGTTCATCACAACATGCCAGCAGTTGCGGGGCTACGGGCAGGAGATGTTCAGCGCCCGGGACCAGAAGGACCAGCGAGAAGTCACCATCGCCGTCTCTCTCACCGGCATCCGCGTGCTCACAGACGCCAGCGACACGCCGCACTTCTACAGGTGAGCTCTCGAAATACGCGAAGAATATAGGCCTTATTTTAAGGGATTCAATTCCCAAGTCAGAGTCTGATTTGTTATCGCTTAAGTCCGCGTCGCAACGTCTCGGCGTCTTTACTAAAACAACGATGGGCAAATTACTGGCCACGTTGCTGAAAATATGTCTTCTTCTTCTTAAAAAAAAATACAGCCAGACAGCCAATGTTCTGCCATCTACATATTTTATTAGGTGTTCTACCAGGTACGTACACATTAGGCTAGTTTAAAAACTAAACAGGTAGAGACTGTACTAGCCCAGAGTGTTATCATCTTGCGTTTCAGGGTAGGCAACATACAAATGAGTTGTCCAGGCTAACTCCTTTAATGACGATGCTTGTCATCGGCTCGACTGTCCATCACCCCACCCCTATTCCGTGTGCAGGTGGATGGACATAACGAACGTGATCAACCACAAGCGCACGTTCAGCATCGAGTGGCAGCAGGCGGGCGGGCCGGCCGTGTTCGTGCTGCCCAGCCCCGAGGACGGCAAGTACGTGTGGCGCGCGTGCGTCATGCAGCACACCTTCTACATGCGACACCAGCAACAGATCAGCGCCGCGCCGCACGACCACCGGACCAAGTTCCAGGTAGGTTTTCACCGTATATTATATAAGTGTCTCATCTCAATTCCGAGAATTTAACATAGAAATATTGTGAAAGGAACTTGACTCTTATCAATCCGCCGTACTAAACGTTTTATTTTTTACGCACGGGCATCGTGCTAAGTAGTTTGAGTAGTAGTTTTAGCAAATTAGTAGACAAGGCATCTTGTAGTACCTACATGGTCGTCCGACACAGGCCCGTGCTGGTTGGACGGACAGGATCACCGCGAGCAACAGGTAAGCAACAAATAAGGCTGTTTCACGGAAAAAAAGAAGCTGGTGCCCGTGCACATGAGCACAACCCGTCCACCGATAAATATAGAATAGAAACCATGTCGGCCAAGATAACACACCACAGAACAGCTGATGAAGGCCTCGAATTTATCGATAAATTAGATAGTAACACAAATGAGTGTTATAAGCGGGTCAGCGGGGCGACATGCGATATATGGCTGGCGTCAGTCCGTCACGCGAGTCGTGCACGTAACAACGCATCACTGCGGTGACGTCATCACTATCGACCTCATTATTATAATCCTCCCGCCGACAGAATCCAGCCGGGGATCAGAGGCGGCCCCCTACAACACATCACTAGAGTTGTAACGTCTGCGTCATTGTCAGCATCAAACCGCTTACGTTTACTGCTGGTGTATCTATAGATCTATCAACAGTCGCCTCCAGTCAGGGTTGCCAGACCAGTCCGGATAAAGCCGGTAGGCTTTTTGATTGCGTGTCCGGCCAAAATAAACGGTGTCCGGCCTTTGTTAGGCTTTTTACATTTCGCAAACGAGTGATGCCTCATCAGTCTTAGGCAAAGACTGACTTGGCATTCGATTTTATCTATTAGTCCACTAGATTTAAACAAAATGTATGATACTCATAAAAAAAGCTTGATTTTATATACAATTTTTTTGTCGTTCCTATAAATACTGAGACAAAATCTTCAATAATGTTGGATGTCTTTCTACCCAAATGTCCGGCCAAGATGGCTGGTCTGTCAGGCTGTTAAGTTGGCGACCTGGCAACCCTAACTCCAATTATGACCGACCAGTGCATGAAGTTATCCAGTTCCAGTTCGCTCATTAAAATTCGCTAAAACTAACTCATTAAGATCGTTGTATATGTTTGTTTGAAATGCGCAATCTTTCTCGGGGTTTTTTTTTTTGGGAGAGTAATATTAGTTTGGGTTGAGCCCCATTGAGGGACACGAATAGGCAAAAGGTGAGCAACGCGTCTGCATAACCTTAGGTTGTACGGATGTCTATGTCGGTAGTAAAAAAATCCAACTTACGTTCTCTCTATAATATATAAATACCTACAACATATTGAACGGCCAGATAATGTCGGAATAATTGACACACCTAATAGAGAGATTAAAGACACGGTTGACAAAAACTTGTTCGTGGGAAGCGAACTACAATAACCCTCGACATGTCGTCGTAGTTTCTACGAGTTAGCGCCAAGCGGCTATGACACGACTAGCATACACCTGAAGTACTTCACCTCAACTTGTACGCACCGAAGTTAGCTAAGAGTGACGTTGAAAAGTGATTTTTCAATTCAAATGTCGCAGCGCTTAGCCGCTTAATATCTTTTTTTAATTAGCTTATGATATCCTTATGCGCCTCAGAGACTGAGCGCGTCACTCGACACATACGATCAATTTTGCCAGGGAATCTTTACGTAATCCCGAGAACGCATTATCGATATTTAGTATTTATTTAGAGAACATACAATAGTAAAGGCTCTCGGAAAGCATCCCGATTCCCGACGTGTGTTGAGTTAGTGTACTGACGCTGTTGGATATAGTCAGGATACCTAGGACGACGCATCATCATCCCCAGAATACAAGTCGGTGCTGGTAGCATCAGAGTTTGTCCCAGTGGACCACCATAGACGTCGGTCGCGCGCCGGCGGGCAGGCGGCCGGTAACTGCCCCAGTTGTGGTATTAATTGCCAATTAACAGTTATTACTGTTGGTTAACGCTCGTGTTGTTTGTGCAATGTATCGTGCTCGATCGACATCGTAATACCCCCAATTATACTGGCTTATACTGCGGCGATGCCGGCCTATTCGACGATCCTCGCCCTTCAATAGAGTGAGCAGTATTTGCGCTGTGACTGACAGACAGTACACGTGTTTTGTGTTTATCATTCATGTATGTAAATTATGATCAGTCTGCACATTAATCTTGTTAATCCGCACGAATCTTGGATATTATCTAGTATTTAATATGGCTTTACTTTTATTTATTACATGAACTATCTGTTTGCCAATTTTCATCCAAATCCCATTTTGCTTATATAAGATGGTTGAGTCATGACTGTATCAGTCAATGGAGGTCTTAAACTAATCGTGCAGGAGCACGGGCTGTCGGAGAGTCGCGAGGAGCTGGACGTGCGGGAGGCGAGCTCGCCGCTGGAGCCGCTCACGCCCGCCCACCGCGCCCACTCCACCTCGTGCCTCGAGCTGGCCGAGCGCCAGCCCAGGAACAGGTATACCTCCAGTGGCCCCAGTTGATATTTGCGTGTGTCGACAAAAGTGCGGGTATTTCATCTTAGAGTACAGGTGCTGCATGCACGGAGCACTTCCCTCCTTCCGGATTAGCCCCAACAAAAGACCAAACGAGAAGAACCCCTAACTTCCGGCTTCCGAAAAGTTGCTCAACGCAAAAATTAACATATCAACTGTAAATTCTCTTGTAAAGTGTTGAATGAGTTGCTAGAAGCGTTAGCGTAGAGAAATTGCCTAATGTGATCGGCCAATTTAACCAATGTTTCAGAAACTGGGCGTAAATCTTCAAATAAATCTTAAGGGAACTTGTCCAAAAAGCAAGCTATATATATATTAACTATTAAGCTATGTGCTATATAACTTTAACGTCCCAACTTAATCTTAAAATAAATCTAAAGGGAGTTCTTATTGAGCTGCGAATATTTCAGAGCCCTCCTCCCTTCCTACCGGCCCGCCCCCGACTACGAGACGGCCGTCCAACAGAAGTACCAGCAACAGAGGGCTGAGCAGATGCGGTACCAGTCGCAACTGGTCACGCCCCTGGCCACTCCCCTCGCCACGCCCCTCGCCTGCTCGCATCCGGATATCCACCGCCACTACCCGGACGTCACCCGCCACACGGTCTCCGTCAACCAGCCAGACGACTACCCGTACCCCCTCAACTACGTCGGCAAGCTCAACTACCCCATGGTCAACCCAACCCCGCAGGTTAGTTGATGATCTTTTTCTTAGTAAAGAGTTTTATGGATTACTAAATGGACTGTCAGTTGTACCATTCATAAGTAGTATATTACAGCCATTAGCTATGTTTCCGTGATTTTAAATGGATAGACCCGGTGATGTTAAAATTACAAACCTGACATAAAACACAGTGAATGGTTAGAATTACCGGCATAAGCGGTTCTAGAAAGCTGTCGCTCTAAAAGTGAAAGACAAAAAGTACTTATTAAATATAAAAATATATTTTCAGGAGCACGCTCTGCACTACGTGAACGTGTACAAGCCGCCGCCCCCCTACCCGTCCAACGGGCTCGCCTCCAACTCCACCCCCGACCTGGCGGTGGCCAGCCAGCTCAACTACCATCGCGGGTACATCAACTCGCACGTGTCCGGCTCCAGCCCCGACCTGGTGTCCACGCGCACGGCGCTCGGCCGCCAACTCCTGGGCTACGTCACCCCCAACCCCGTGGGCTACCGGCCGCCCCACGCTCTCCCCGCCCACCCCGCGCACGGCACCTACGGCAACCTCACCGTGCTCGACCCGGGCCGCGCACATGCCGACAACATCCAGAAGGTGTTCGACGAGCGAGGCAACATCATGTACTCGATGGTGCGGCGCGTGTCGTACCAGCGGCCCGTGGACCGCGAACCTATCTACGAGAACGTCCCTCTGCCGTGGCCGAGCCCCCGCGCGCGCGCCCGCAGCCTCACCGCCGACCGCCCCGCGCCCGCCACGCCCCCCGCCCCCGACGACAGCCACTACGTCAACGCGCAGATCATCAAGGGGGTGCGGGAGTCCAGCCTGCCGAAAGACTTGAACGTATCGCGCACCTCCATCGACGGGCACGAAGTGCCCGCGGACGATACGCCGAGCGAGGACAAGGACTACGACGAGACGCCGTACCAGAGCCTGTCCACTCACAAGGTGTCCATCAGCAAGTCGGTGGACAACGTGACGTCCATTACCGTAGCGCCCGTGGGGGGCGACGGCGGCGAGGCCGAGCCGGACGGGCGGGGCAACAAGGAGAAGAAGCGGCGGCGCTGGGGCATGTTCATGGGGCGGAAGGCGGAGGTAAAGAGCGCCACGCTGGGGCGGGACCGCGCACGTCCGCCGCCCGCCCACAAACACCGCTGGTCCACCGGCCTGCCCAAGTACCAGCCGCTCCCGCCCAGCATCACCAAAGAAACATTGGTGAGCAAATCTATGATTAATATGTTTCTAGTTCTGTTTTAGTGGCGCAACAAAAGCCAGACATTGCAAATTGTATGTGAGCTTTGAAATGAAATTATCATTTCCCAACCTTTAAAGTTATTTCATCGTAAATTTTTTTCCTTGACGTTTGTATTAAGTTTAAATGTGTTTTCTTGAACTGTATCCCAGTGCCAACTGCTGGAGCGCAAGATGTCCGACGAGCAGCTGGCGTTCGCGTTCGAGCAGGTGCCGAAGGGGCGCGAGGCGGACGGCGAGTGCCGCACGGCGCTGCTGCCGCAGTACGCCGCGCTCAACGGGCCCGGCTCGCTGCCCTACGAGGACAACCGCGTGCGCCTGCACCCCACGCCCGCCAACCGCCACGGCTACATCAACGCCTCGCACGTCACGGTACGGACTCAACCTCTTACTGTAGGCCAACTAAAGATGTCTCCACCGGCGGGAAGGATATGCTCTTGCAGCTATCAAATCAACAATCCTAGTATTATGAGCAAGCTGGTGATCCTCATAGTCTTGTTAGTTCAAGTCTATTTCTATAGCTTAGGATAATTAAGCGTGTTATAAATTGTACTACTATTATATGTATAATCATTTAAATTAATGACGCGCCTGAAGTGGGTTTTCTAAATCCTCCATGCACTTGAATTGAATGATGAATCTCTTTCCTAGCAGTAAAGGACAACATTGTGCTGGAACCTGATGAGATAAAGTATTTAACGGTGTCTTAAGATACATCAATACCCTCCACTCCTGATTACGAGGAGGAGACTCGAGCCCAGCAGTGGGACATACAAGGATCTAAAGTTATAAATTAACTACAAGTTTTGATACACAGGCATGTAATATTATGTGTTTGGGACCTCCCAGATGACCGTAGGCAGCTCGCAGCGGTTCTACGTGGTGGTGGGCGGGGCCAGCACGGGCGCGGGCGGGGCAAGCTTGCTGTGGGAGTGCGTGTGGCAGTGCGGCGCACGGCTGCTGGCGCACGTATCGCCAGATCAGCCCGCCTTCCTGCCGCCCGCCAATACCACGCACGACTACGGACAGGTAACCACCATGACACAAAAAAAAAGAAAAAATACAAACCTCCAAAAAATTTTATAAGTCAAACATACAGTATGAGAAATGGCAAGTTAATAACCTAGCCTAAACCCCCAAAATTCTTGTATACGTCAACATACAGTGTGACCTAATGTCCTGTCCTGTCGTCGTCGGGTTGAAGTTGATTTGACAGTTTTGTAGGCCACAGGCACATCCACCGCCCAGTACGCAACTGTCACTCGTTAGTACTCCTGTCCTCACATTTACCCCTCTCCCAGTTCCAGGTGTCGTGCGGGCGCTGGGCGCGCGCGGCGTGGGGCGGGTCGGTGCGCGCGCGCGTGTTGCTGGGCGGGCGGGCGCGTGCGCTGTGCGTGGTGCACTACGCCGCCTGGCCGCCCGCCCAGCGCGCGCCCGCCAGCGTCGAACAGTTCCTCGGTAACTAACACTTGCTTAGAATACTACTATAGACTACTGTCTGACGATCACACTAGGGAGTAGGGACCGACAGAGTTGTCGAGTGTAGGCAACATTCGTTCCGAAATAGGATGGTCCAGTTGCATGTGATGCAAATATCGGAGCTATGCTGAGGGATAAAATCTTAATCATGATTATCATTTCTATCAGCCTTTATCCGTCCACTGCTGAACATACATTCAATAAACCCAAAGATGGCCGATCCCTTGCCACTCGCATCCAACACAGACCGGCCACTCAATGAAGTGAATGGCCGACCAATACTTCATCTACCTAAACGCGGCCTTCACTCTCGAACCTTATTGGCCCATCGACTATTCGTTATCCTGAATGTGTGACCAGCCCACTGCCACTTCAAAACACTCATTGTTCGCGTGATATCGGTAACTTTAGTTCTCTGACGAAGGTCTTCGTTTCGAATCCTATCTGCCAGAGAAACACCCAGCATAGCACGCTCCATAGCACGTTGAGCTACGGCAAACTTGCGGACAAGTCGTGAATTTAGTGGCCACTTTTTGATTCCGATGTATTAATACTTGGAGTAATTCGGCTAGTAATAGGAATAAATATAAAACAATACGGTGTTTGACAACATTCAAAATACTCTATGAAATGTGGACATCCTGCGAGATAATAGTCTAAAGAAAACCATTATCACTTTTTTTGAATAAAATAATGCATAAATTTTGCTTAATTCGCAAAATAAAAATGATAATTTTTAAAATATTTGATGTGAATCAAAACGCCCTGTGATTGGTGGTAGCACTCGTGACGTCACACGCAAGTAAACAATATTTTGTACTACTGATTGTCGTTCGAGTTTAATGTGTTTTGGTTATTATTTTTACTTCTGAGATATTTTTAAACAACTTTTGGACATTTTTTATAACTAGTCATTAAAAGTGGTATATATAATCACAAAATGGAAGGAAATTTTGTGCAAGCGATGATGCGATAACAGCAACCTTGAACCTACATATGATAGACGCTTTTATGGTTGCACATTTCTTTAAGAATAACGCTGATTATTATTCAGCTGAAGCTTAGGGGTGTTTGTTACGCTTTCACGCGAAAACTACTCAACCGATCATCATGAAACTTTGTACACATAATCGCGGAGGTACTATAGCGAAGTATATACCGATTTACAATACATTTAAAAGATTATGAGGGAATATTTTATACAAACTATTTTTTTAACAGCAGGTAGTTATAGTAAATAAATATAAATTTAAGAATGATTAGTGTAGTTATTTTAAACCTATAATATCAATATACTTAATATATAATTATATATATTGTAATCATATATACATATATATATAATATGTTATTATCCTTAGATAATAATATTATGGTGAAAAATTAAAACTATAATTGCGTTGCTCTGAAAAGAGATATTTTATTTTATAATACTTATAATTTAATAATTTTACAAAACATTCTTTACAAATAAATATTTACAAAAATCTTACCTGAAAAGAGAAACAACATTTAAAGCTATTGTTTCACCAGTATTAATTTAACAATATATATAATTCCAAACAGCTAAACTAAAACATTAATAACTAATCTTATAACTAAACAGCTCCATGGCAACAGACGAGTTCTATCTTTAAATATATATACATTATAAAGATATTAAAAACATTAAACCTATTTAAATGAAGTGTAACACTTTATTTACATCTCCCCCCCCCCCTTCTTTTCCTACATTACTTCCACTACTGGAATAATTTTTGTAATGTGGAAAAGTCAAAGTCAAAGTCAAAGTCAAAAATTTTATTCAAAATAGTACTATCCAAGTATCTTTTTGAAGGTCAATTGAGTCTACCAGAATTTGAATTCAGAATACAGAATTTGAATTTGTCAGAAATTCTAAAAGATTTGATTCTGTCTTTTTGTGACCTGTATTTACTTTGTAAATTGTATTAGATATTTTATCTATTATTTTAAAAGGTCCTATCTTTAATTCGTCTAATTTTTTTCGGTTTAATCGGTTTCCGTTTTCGACATATACCGAATCTCCGATTTCGAACTCATACTGTTTTCTGTTTTTATCAAATCTTTGTTTATTGTAATTATGTGATTTCATACTATTTTCTAAGGCAATTTTACGATCTTGCAGTAGATGATTATTTGTTCTATTTTGTTTCAGTTCCTCCGGTAAAAGGTCAACATTTTTTCCCTCCAGTAAATATTTTGGAGAAAAGCCTGTAACACTATGTTCTGTTTCATTATATTTTTCTGTGCACTCGTGAGCAATAGTTGTCCAAGCAATTTTAGCTTTCCTTTCATTAATTTTACAACGAATTTTATTAACTAACGTTTGGTTTAACCTTTCGTTTAATCCGTTTGAAAATGGCGCATTAACTGCAGTGAAAACTATAGATATATCTTCTTTTTCTAAAAATTGTTTAAATTCCTTCGAATTTATGCCTGGATATTGATCAGATAGAATCAAGTCTATTTTATAATCTTTTGTTACCTTTTGAACAAGTTTTATAAAATCATTCGCATTCTGAGTTTTGGATGTCAAAATATAAGCGTAACGAGAAAAGTGATCTACTAGGAGATGTAAGTATGTTTTGGTTGAACGAGCACCACCAAATCCCCCTATGGTGTCTATAGACACTATTTCGAATGGATAGGTAGCGGGACCTAAATACGACATTAATCCAAACTTGTTTTTGCTTCTAGATTTATTTTTTATACATACACCACAGTTTTCGCAAATCTTTTTTATGTTATCTAATAAATTTTCAGCTTGATAAAAAGGTTTAATCTTGTTTTCCAATTGTTGTCTTCCTATGTGACAGTAGTAATTATGTACATCCTTTATAAACTTTTTACTAAACTCCTCAGTAAGTATTATCTTTTCATTTTTTCCTATTTTTTTATAATATATATTATTTTTGCATATTAGTTTATTTATATTTTGCTTAATTTTTTCATTTTTATCTTGGTCGTTTAGTATGTCTTCTAACTTAACAAAATTTACTACTTTTAGACTACTTTCTTCATTTTCATATGACTCTAATACCGGGTTTCTACTTAAAGTATCTGCCTCTATGTTATATTTACCTGGAGAATATATTATTTCAAAATTGAACTGTGACAAATAATACGTTAAATCTTCAAGTTCTTCGTCAGTTCTAGCTTTTATATTCATTCTTTCTAAAGGTTTGTGATCTGAAAAAACCGTGAATGTCTTCCCCATAAGCCAGTGCTGCCAGTATTTTACCGCTTCTTTTATTGCCAAGCACTCAAGATATATGGCTTTTTTCTTTTTTTGGGAATCATTTAATTTTTTTGAAAAATATGCACAAGGTTTTTCATCACCGTCTGATTGAATCTGTTTTAAAATCGCGCCTACACCTTGTATGCTAGCGTCTGTATAAATATGTATTGGTAAATCTGGATCAAAAATAGCTAGAATTGGTTTTGAGCAAAGAAGTTTTTTTATAGTATCAAATGATTCTTGGCATTTATTGGACCAAACAAATTTTTCTCCTTTCCTTAGTAAATTATGTAAAGGATCCAATATAATTGAAATATTTGGCACATATTTTCCATAGAAATTAATTTTTCCTAGAAATTGTCGGATATTCTTTTGTGTTTTTGGAATCGGAAATTCTTTTATGGCAATCAAATTATCTTTTAGTGGTGTTACAGTATTGTTTTTTATTATATGCCCCAGATATTTTACAGAGTCCTGTGCAAAATTACATTTTGTAAATTTTAATTTAAAACCTTCTTTTAAAATTGCTTCCAATAACAAAGATATATGCTGAATGTGCTTTTCAAACGTTTCAGAAAATACTAATATATCGTCAATGTAGTTAACAGTAAAATCTGAGAGTTTATACTTTCTTATGATACTACTCAATATTCTTTGAAAAATAGCAGGAGCAGTTTTTAAACCGAAAGGTAAACATGTCCATTGAAAGTGCGCCTCTTGAGTAACAAATGCAGTTTTGTGTCTATCTTCAATTTTAAGAGGTATAGACCAGAATGCTGAGTTTACATCAAATGTTGAAAAATACTTACAATTCCTTGTTTTAATCATTAGATCCTCGATTAGCGGAAATGGTTGTGATTGGGGAACTACTATTTTATTTAATTCACGAAAATCTATACAAAGCCTTGATCTCCTCCCATCTTCTTTTTTAAATGCTAGTGTTACCGGAGCAGCAAAAGGGCTATATGACTCCTCGATTAAATTATTTTTTAGTAATTTTGATATTTGTGTTTCGATTTCTTTCATATCTTCAATAGAGCACCTATACGGTCTTTTACTACAATATTTATCTATCATTAAATCAATATGGGCTTCATAACCTTTTACAGTACCTATATCGTACTTGTCTTTAGCAAATACTGAATTATATTTGTGTATCAATTTATCAATATCAGATTTTTTCTGATGATCTAAATTATTAACAGAAATGTTAAAATTATCTATTATTATATTTTCATTAAAGTTTATTTCATACTCATTATTTATATTTTGTTTTTTATATATTTTTTTATTATAATATATTATATCTTTTTTATTTCCTATAACACTACCTGAACTGCCAGGAATTTCTTCAGTGCTTATAGGATCCTTATCTTTGCTTTTTATATAGTCTTTATTGATAAGGCCATTTTGAGCTATTTTTAAATTGTCATTTTGAGTTAACCGATATTTTTGTATACAGTCTAATCCTACTAGGAAATCATAGTCAAAGTTTTCTTCGTCTATAACAAAAATATCGACATGTTTTTCAATGTCAAAAATTTTTATTTTTAAAGTTACCATACCTATTGTTCTTTTTACGCCATTAATAGTTTTTAAACCTGCATTTTTATTATGAGTAGGTATTTTTTTTAAAGATAATAACCTTGAATTAATTAAGGACACATTAGATCCAGAATCATAGATTCCTGTTGTTTCCAACGTGTCATTAATTAGTAATTTAATTTTTATTAATGGCGGCACTATTAGTTTTTTGGATCGATTTCATTTAATTCAGCCTCTAGTTCAAAATTGTTAACACTTCTTATTTTATCTTTATTTTGTTTATCATAATTTTTAATTTTAAACCAACATTGTGATTCAGGATGGTAACGTTTGCCTTTATTCTCTTTTTCACAAATTTTACACGGGTTAACCATTGGATACACCTTTTTCTCTTTAATATTACTTTCGGATGGTCCTGTCCTTATACCAAATGTTTTTTTGTTGACTATATTATACTCTAACTTTCTTAAATTATTGAATAAGTCTTCAGTTTTCTTTATACTAACCCTATCAATCTTATCTGTAATAAAATTTGGTAATCCTATGGCAATTAAATCAATTAAAGTTGTTATATTAATAGAACTATTTATTTCTAATAAAAGTCTCTCTTTCTTTATTGCATATTCTAGTAACGAGCCCTGTCTATACTTAAATAACATTGCATACCTGATCGGCGACCAACCTTTATCCGCATATGTTTCACAAAAAATATTTTTCCAAATCGCCCATTCTGAATTTATTGTATACTTTATAAGCATAGAACTATACCAATCTAAACAAGAATCTTCTAAAAATAACCTAAAAATTTCAATTTTTTTTATATCTTCTTCTATTCCCATACGAACACATTCCGCCTCAAAAGTAGTCATCCACTGAGACACATTAGAAATCTTGCTATTGAATTTTTCTAAAACAAATTTTTCTACTATTTTTCCAATATTAAAAGATTTTAAATTTTGTGAGTCTTTCTTCATTTCAGCGAAGCGTTCCATAATTTTTATTAAAGAATCTTCGGAAATTCCTGTGGATATTTGTGCTTTTGTTTGTTCCTCTAATAGATACCCCATAAATTGTTTGTTACCATCTTCATCACAGTATACAGCTTTCATCTCTGGATTCATGGATATCCACACCAGTCGTTTCTCGTGCCGTTTTTGTAATGTGGACCTTACTTTTTGAAAGATTTGTGTATGTGTAATTACATCATGTAATTTTACAGGTTGTAACTTATCTGGAATCGTAAAGGTCCGTCCGTCTAAATCTGTGATTGTCGTCACACAAATAATATTTGTTTTCATATCTTCGCTGGCTTTGACCATAAACTCAAATCTTAATTTATCCATTATTCCTGGTAAGCAGCTGCAGAAATGTTGTTTTATAATATGTTATTATCCTTAGATAATAATATTATGGTGAAAAATTAAAACTATAATTGCGTTGCTCTGAAAAGAGATATTTTATTTTATAATACTTATAATTTAATAATTTTACAAAACATTCTTTACAAATAAATATTTACAAAAATCTTACCTGAAAAGAGAAACAACATTTAAAGCTATTGTTTCACCAGTATTAATTTAACAATATATATAATTCCAAACAGCTAAACTAAAACATTAATAACTAATCTTATAACTAAACAGCTCCATGGCAACAGACGAGTTCTATCTTTAAATATATATACATTATAAAGATATTAAAAACATTAAACCTATTTAAATGAAGTGTAACACTTTATTTACATATATAGATTATATATGATTCTATAGAATTCTGACGACCTCCGTGGCGCAGTGGTTAGCGCGTTGGCGCACAAGCCGGAGGTAGCGGGTTCGAATCTCGCCAGGGAACAAAAAAAAGTTTATTTGTTCCTGGGTCATGGATGTGTATTAAATATGTGTATTATATAATAAAAATCTTAAATATAAGTATTAATATAAAAAAAGTATTAAATATATGTATTTCCGTTGTCTGGTACCCGTAACACAAGTCTCTTCGAGTACTTAGCACGGGACCAGATTGACGTAGTGTAAAAGCGTCCATAGATATTATTATTATTATTATTATAGAATCATATATAATTTTTTTTCCAGGTACTCACAATAGTGATCTTCCCACATAAAAACATTTGTATGCATCGAAATACTGTTTGGCTCTCTTAATCGCGCCAATCGTAACCACAATTTACGTTTTTTGGGATTCGTAGGAACAGAAACAAATAATTTTTCCGGAGTTTTTATAGACGTATTTGTACATTGTGGTACTACACACCATTTATAAGCCATTTCTTCCAATAAATACTGAAATTTGAAGAAAAAAAAAGCAATGCACCTTCAGAAGTATACAAGATGGATTGGTTTACTAGTGTGTGACGTCACATGCGTCACGTGACCGGAGCCATTACAAAACCGTCGTTTTTGCCGCGATTTTTACAATTTAAATTTTAACATCGATTTTTATCCTATATACTGTAAATTTCACAGAAAAATTATTACTGTACGTTTATTATATACTAAAAGAATCATTTAAAACGATTTCCAGAATTAGTCAAATAGCGTATTCTACTTTTTTAGACCATATGATTGCCTGGAGTTGTGAGTGCTCAATTTAAATATCATGTGGAGTGTCTGCGATGATATGTTTACACTTGAGCATACAGAAGAGAGTATGTTTGCAGAGTTCCTGTCGGAGCTGAACGCGCTGCGGCTGGCGACGGCGGCGGAGGCGGGCGCGGAGCGGGCGCCGCTGGCCTCGCGCAACCCGCCCGTGGCCATGCTGGGCCGCTGCGGGCTCGCGCTCGCCGCCGACCTGCTGCTGCACGTGCTCGACGCCAACCAGGTGACACGCCCACTAAACCGCTATACCAAACCCCGCTTAAACACTATTCCACGTAAAGTACACCAGACCCGTCTACGCCTAGGCAATGCCTACCAGTCCGTACTACTGTACCACGCCCACAACACCTATCCGTACCATACGTACTAGACACACTCGAGATAGTTTAATATCTCATTTTATGCATTTACGCATAGTAACTAACGCTATGCCTATCTTTCTCTCCTTTTTTTTCCAAAATGTAACATATGAAATATTATTTGTATAACAACGCTCATCTCCGGTACAGGAGCTGGATATCCCGCGCACCGTGGGCACGCTGCACCAGCAGAGAGCCAACCTAATTGAGAACGAGCAGCAGTACCGCTTCCTCCACCTGCTGCTGCTGCACTACCTGCGGCAATCGCGCCTCATCTGAGCACTAACCGACCACCAGCACCGGTGCAGACCGACAGGAACCAGCTGCTACTGATACGTTGATTGGAGGCACACCCGAGTGAGATTACAATATAGACGCAACCAAATGGATTTTTTACGAAAAATTAAGTTATAAATTGTGAATTTGTGAATAATGATTACGGTTGCATGTATACCACGTGCATGTAACTTATAGTGGAAAGAAAAATACACGCGCAGAGGATCGGCTAAGCCAGTCTGTGAGCATGAAATAGTAGTCTTCCGACAGATTCCCAACAGTCATGTAGTGGAGTCACTTTAATGTTACTTGTATTTATACTTGTGTTTTTTGTTATCAAGTTTTGGGGTTTACTGCTTTTATTGCAAATTCTTTTAATACTGTATATATGCAGTATTTTAAAGTGAGTTTGGTGTGACCTTCGTCGTTACATCACGTGTGTTCATAAAATAAATTTAGTTTCATTTGGTCTTTATACAAACTATATATTTATTACATATACAACACAAGTTTTTTTATAAAATAGGGTATGTATTTTATTAATACCTAAAGATTAGGTCAACATGGGTTAAAATACCAGGTTTTTATCTACTAGGTATTTCTATCTCTTTGGTAGGCGTCATGCGAAAGAGATAGCCATAATTGTTTGTTAATGGTACGATTGTATCTGTCATTCATCTCTCTGTGAGGTGTCGCGTGACACAGAGAGCACCAAACAAGCGTGCCTTAATTTATAAAAGTCAATTTTGAAGTGAAATTAAATTGTAAATAATGTTTGTAAATATAAAAAATATATTTTAAAATAAAATTCTACGAGTCAATATATTTTATAATATAAAGGTGGAGAAGATTTAACTTCATTCAATTGAACCTCTTATAACGGTTTCACTAGTCCACACAAGTTTTTGTGACAAATATCTTCATAACTTTCTGCATATAGTCAAAACTCCATTTTAACAATATTTATTGCTACAAAGTAGAGCAATTTAATTCTTTACTTTATACCTTATGTAATTTCCAATTATATCTTTTTTAGTATTGTTTAAAATCAGCCGTGTTCTTAATATTTGTCATAACATCTCCACTCAATGTGTGCGCTATATATTAATAATATTTACAAATGTGCTCATAAAAACTAACCGTTTAACACGGAGAAACGGGAGTATGTGAAATGAAAATATTGTATTCAATAGCTGACACAATATCATTTATAAAATAGTTTGAAAGTGCTGCCGAGTAAGATTTTTATAAGAAAATCATATTTTGAGTGCTAGAAGCTTTCTACTGTGTAATTATAGATTTATACGATTTACTCAGAGTAAAGATTCATAAACGGACAAGAGAACAGAGTTAGTAAAATACAGTCCAAAGGTTTAAGACTAGTATACAGTATCAACACTCCTTTTCAAATTATAGTTTCAAATGTCAAATTGTGATATTTTTAAACGACTTCAGGGAAGGACGCGTTTCTCAATTCGCCGTGTATATGTTTTTTTTAAATATGTTAAATAATATCATGTCTAAAAACAAATTTAATGTTTAACTATTATATAACTTTTTTTTTACAAACAACCATTTGCAATAATCATAATATAGATAATAGTGTTTTTGTGTGGTTAGTGCTATGAATTATTAACAATCATAATTTTTATAATATGAAATCATTTCCAATCGTCCGAGTTCAATAAAAAAGACATGATTTTAAGCTATTGCATAGCTTCTATCGCGGGCCTTGAGCGCGGGGACCGAGTACAGAAATTCCGTAACGAAAATAAAACCTAACGCTCCCCACTCCGACGGGCACGGAGGTGTGACTTGAAGGCCATGCATCGTCTAACGTCGTTTCTTTTCGGCAGTCTTCGACACGGTGTTTGTGTGCTTGCAACTAGACGTATTGTACGACACTACGAAGCTCGCACGAATAACAATAAAATATAACACATGTATTGTAAAATAATAAAAATATTTTAAACAATATTAGTTAATATTGTTTAAAATATTTATATTTTTTTATTTATTTAATAAAGGAAAAAAAAATGTTTTCTTATCGATCACCACGCTCAAAAAGTGTAACTTGAATTAATATCAAAGAAAAAGAAATACTGCATTAATAATTAAAATAAATAAATAATTATAATTGCATAAGTTGATACAAAATGCTATGCAATAGCATTACCGCGGCAGTCCCCGAGTGCCACACGTCTTTTTTTTATCATAATTCAAAGGCCTACCTAATATAATAATACCTACCTTTTTATCTCTTTCTATTTCCTTAAAACGCATCATATAAATAATTTGATAGGCTTTTTATATTGTTTTAAGTGAAATGTGCCTCGGACAAAGGCGATCTGAACTTGTGCCTTGTAGCTTAGTGTTTTTGATATTTTATATTATTTATATAACGAGTTATGTATTTGTCAGTATTCGATGGAATGTGGAGAGTTATTTATTGAAATGTCTCAAAGTAACGATAAGTTTGGTGTGTTAGGCCCTTCGGATGATTGTCAGCGTCCGAAGTAAAGTAGAGTGAAGTCGTGTTCACGGTTTATATTCTCAAATCTAGTCCAAAGCAGCTCCATATTAAATATAACGTAGTTTATGCACAAACGATTATTAAATTTATATTGTCAGGGAAGATGTTTAGTGTGCTGTATGCTGTATGTTGTAGGTGTAAATAACGGTTACGCTCAATATCATTGCTCCTTATTATTGTTTATAATGACTTGTTAAATTTTGAAAAATCGAGATTAGTTTAATATAAAAATTAGTTGACAAATGAGTTATAGTTTACACTGAAATATTAGCTTATTATGAAATTCTAGATGAGTCAATCATTAAATTTTACTGATAGTTTTCAATTTGTCAATTAATATTTATTTGTAGTAAAAATTAACACAAGAAAATAATATCTAATCTCAGTTTAAATACCATTTTTATTGATACAATTTATTAATAGGTCTTATTCTATATTATTTGCAATTTTAAATACATGTGTAGTACATACTACATACGCGTTTACTGCTCCATTCGGCAAATATTCAGCCTTTCTCTACACAGACATGAGAGCTATGCAGAGAAAGACAAAGTACAACACTGCCAAGTTATTTGACTCGATATTTACATATAGTATTTGTAAAGCAATGCGATGTTCTATGTACGTGTTCCGACAGGATCAGCCATATTGTATAACGAGCGAGGACATCATAATTATAATAGATATATTGAAATGTTAATGCTCGTTTTCCCGCGGCAGATACAGGCGTAGAGTAAAAATCAAAAATAAAGACTTTTTTGGTTTAAAATAATTTGAAATATTCAGCTAATCGAAAAAGTTAGAAATAGACGTTACTTGTAAATTGAACCGCCGTCGAAGGAGAATGCTTTGATGAATTGTGATAGCTTACGAGTTTTGTTTTACAAAATGTTAAATCTACCATTTTTTATTTCTAATATTTTCTTTATTCATGAAACGATTATATTACACAGACATTTTTTTTTTTGCTGCGGGTGAACCAGTATTGAAATTTCAAGGTGCATATAATATAATATGTTCTATACAAAGGAACGATCTGGTAAAAAAGAATAAAGAACATTTTTTGTTAAGTATATCTACTGTATATCTTTTACACTCTTTATTTTGTAGTTGCAACCGATTTTAAATTTATTTATTTTCATATTTGATATCATTATAATGAATGTAACAAATAAGTACTGATCAGTAAAAAAAATTAAACAGTATACATATAATATTGATAGTTGATTTGGTTATAACTATGATTTTATTTTTATTATGTTATTATAAAATGGGCACATTAGTGCGCGCTAAAACTTATTGGAATCTTTAAATGTCAATTATTTAATATTCTATGGTGGCAATACTGTTACACTATAAACGCAATGTAATAAGGACAGTCCGCTGAGTCGACAGGTTTTTATTAGTGCATATCTTATCTTGTATAAGTTAAATTGTTCTATCTTTTTTACCAGATTGTACCTTTGTAATTGTCTATATTTTTAATATAGGCGTATTAATTTTATTAGTCAATGAATTGTTGATATCAAATAATGTAATATTTTATACATTTTTGCAAGGTCTAATAAATGAATGATTTTATATTTTCTGTATTATTTATTTAAAAATACAAAAAATAATATAACATATGAGGCTTTAAACATTTAATTCCTTATATGTTTCAAAAGCACAAACACACCTCTGCATATAATATTCGTGACATACATGGTATAATATTATATTCAGTATAATTTTCAAATCTCTTAGAATACTAGTAAATTAATAGCAATTACAAGTTTACTAATTTAAATCGTGGTCTTGACTTCATCTGAAAGTTGAACAATTCATACAAAAACTCTAAAAAACACTCCTCGTCTAGCAGCAGAGCGACGCTGGAGCGGAATAGTATCGCACGGGACAGCAACTAGCCAATATCTGGGAGTGGCGATATCTGACTGAAGCCAGACGTCAGACTGCCCAGTTATTGATTAGTTGCCGACCTGAACGACATTGACTTGAGGTTTCCTTTTCTAAATGGTAGGTATAATAAATAGACACAGAATTAATAAAAATGACACTAGCCGTACAATATCGTACAGAATAGCAACCATTGGCTAGTTGCTTATACAAATAAAGTAATATTTATTAAAGATAGTTTAACTCGACCTGTAGTGGACTGGACGTATTAAAAAAGTGTATAGACAAGCGCACGCTGCTTATAAATTTGACTTGAGCTATCTATAGTAACGTGTCGTTCCTAGAAAATCTTAAGTCACAATAATTTAGACCACTATGTCACCATCTGGGCAGTATCACGCTGTTTAGATGCGACTTATATTTGAACATTACATATTTTAAAACTATAAGCATCACCTAAATGTATAACATAATCTTTAGAATGTTGAAATAATATCGTACAAGATAGCAACCGGCCAGTAACCGAGTGAAATATCCAGAGAATATCGCCACACCGAGTTACTAACAACCGGCCGGGACAACACCACTACACTTCTAATGTAATACATTTAAATACGCTGCTACAGAAACAGGAAAAAGTAAAACATAGTCCTGAGAATCCAGACGAACAGCCGACTCCATGATGATGAATATCGTACGGGTCAACAACTAGCCAATATCTGGGAGCGGAGATGTCTGTCAGGAGAGCCAGATACCATACTGCCCAGTTACTGATTAGCTGTTGACCAGAACAACGTCTTCTTCCGAAAGACGGAACAAATGATCAGAATCCCTGATGATGTTGTAGAATAATATAGTACAGAATAGCAACTAGCCAATATCTGGATGTGGAATATCGATCCGATATTATACTAGCCAGCTAATGATTAGTTGCCACCCAGAACTAAGCAACCTTTTGATAAGGAAAATATGTATAGACGATTTTAAGCACTGTGACGTAAGCATGAGAGAGCAGAACAGAATATGCAGAATCGTAATACGTAACCAGCGTTCGTGGTACTGGCGGAGAACATTAAAGCGACGGTGCCGGTCATATAATATACGGCCCAGCTAATGACCAGGCGCTGACCTGAACAACTGCGCCTCCTTACCAAACGTCCGGGCGTATAAGAAGAATAAAGCTGATGTAGAATATCGTACAGATTTACAACTAGCCAATATCTGAGTAAATTAATATCTGTCAGATATTACACTGCCCAGTTAATGGCTAGTTGCTGACCTGAACAACATGACTCGAGTCTTCTTTTATGGATGTCGTACACCGTGACATTTTAATGGTTGTTTTTCCGCGTCAGAACTGTATACTTGCCATAAAGAATAATATCGAGATATAGTTTAAAAAATAAAATAAAAGGTGTTTTTGTTTTACGCGAAAATGTGAGAAACATTAGTAACACTAGACAATTTGAAGGTATTAAATCAAATATTTTACATATCGGTAGGTATATATTATTACTATTAATTGTTCACGATAGCTTTCGAGTTGTATTTTTCAGAGTGTTAAATCTGCCGTTTTATTGTCATTAACATTTTATATATTCATAAGCATACAACCATTAATTTTTGACAGTGTTATTGAACGGAATCTCTCGAATCGCAGAATAATGTACGGGATAGCAACTAGCCAATATCTGAGTAAATAAATATCTGTTAGATACCTTACTGCCCAGTTAATGATTAGTTGCTGACCGGAACATAATCTCACTCCTTTTACCTGTAAATTACACATTATACATGCTAGATAGTATAAAACATATAAAAAACCTGGCGTGTCCGTACATAGATCATTGAAGTACCACAAGTTCTTACCACGGGGCTTGATGTGGTCAGTGATAAACGACCGGCAGAACAAAAAGTATAATTTTTGGAAGTTTGTCTATCTGTGTTTTGACGCACATTTTCGTATTTACTGCATGGATTTTATATGTAATATTTTCACTGTGTTAAACGGTAAAACAATTATTTTATAATTTATGTAAGTACATAACTACAAAAAAGAAAAGTTTTAAATTTATTCTACATACGACATAATATTTGTAATTTCCAAAAACACCAACGGGACTTTTCAACAACTTTTCAATAATATTTTTCCTCGTTTTTGAAATTATTATATCTCCTAGGAAAATAAGTAATATATTTATTACTTTTCTGTAAACAACTAATTTTCCAAATTATTATTTTTAATTCTATAATATTCCATTTCGGTGTTCATTGAGGGAGACCTATATTAAGCGGTTGACGGATAGAAGCTTTCATCAGCTTCTAAAAGTTAAGGGTAAGGTTGCAAAATGCTGGTTCCTGCAGAAACACGGCGTAGTATCGCACGGGACAGCAACTAGCCAATATCTGGGAGCGACGATATCTGACTGAAGCCAGACGTCAGACTGCCCAGTTACTGATTAGTTGCCGACCTACACGACATTGTCTTGCGTCTTGTCTTACGCCGGCTGTGAACAGTCTGTCCCTGTATACAAATGTGAAAAACCGAAGAGCTTCAATTAAGTGGAAGTGGCAAGGGCCCAAAAAACAAAAAGGGGGCCCCCATATATGGAAAGTAGTTAATGTCTTCTTATTATTTGTTACGAGTCTTAAGTGGCTTTAGTTGTGAAATATAGCCCTTCTATCTCTCTAATCTTTTGGACACGGTGGGGCCCTACATTAGCTCTTTCACCACTACACTACTACTATACTTTGGCAAAGGTTTTTTTTGCGCTTTTAGCTCATTTTTTTATTTCATTCTAAAATTATATAAATTATAGGCTCGAGCGCAGTACGAGCGGAAACATAACCCGCAATATCAAACACAAAATAATTCTAGTAGATTTGAGCAGGGTAATTCAACAAACGATTTGTTTTGTTGTCTCATGGTGTGGTCTCAAGTGCCTCATCATAACCCAAAAAAAAGATAAAAATGAGTGCATACAAAGCATATATGTCAGAGATGAAACTCATCTTAAGTTCTAATATTTAACTACGAAGCGAATACATCAACCAGTAGCGTATCCTAGAGCTCCCTTTCTCTCTCGCTCCGAGGCTATGGGCTTCATGCTACAATCGCCCTTTCTCACTCTCAATCGCTCTCTCTCTCACTCTTCTTGGACAAAAACGTTCCACATATTCGTGTCAGTACTCAGTATTATTATTATTACTATTATTTCGTTTAAGCAGTAAAATTTACGCTCATGCGCGCGCAAAAAATTTTCACTTTAAAAATGTTATTATAATAAAATCGTTACTTAAAATAACGGAATAAAAGCAGTTGCAGCTAGTTCATTGGATCTAAACACAATATCAGAGTGGACACTGGTCATGCAAACATCACATCCATTGAGGCAAATGAAACAAATAAGGTTATTTCAACTAATTATATAAACTATATATCAGTAAAAAATATATTATGTCATACATTATACCCTATAATCTAGCCCTCCGTTACGGTGGTGGGTAGTAGGGACGAGGAGGAGGCCCCGGTATGGGCCCTCTGGGAGGCAGGGGGCCCCGAGGGTAGTAGTTAGGGGGAGGTACGTTTACCGGGGGAAACCTGGAGCCGGGAGGGGGTCCGGGATAGCGGAGGGGCGGTGGCACCACCGGGATGGGTATACTGGCTGGAGGAAGAATACCGGGTGGGGGAGCTGTGTACACGGAAGGATAGGCAGGTATAGGGGGATATGCGGGATACGTAAATCTCATATCCACTTTCGGGGGCTCCAGTTTGAGATCTGGCCCGGGTTTGATCGGGGCCAGGGGGGTGGCCGCCGGTTTAGTGGTAACGGCGACAGGCGATGCGGAAATGGGCGGTGTAACGGAGGGCTTCTTCTCGTTTTTTGGCTTCTGTGGCGTTTGTGGCACTTGAGGTATCTGCGGTGGCGGCGAGTCCCCACCGGACGGCTGTTTCTGGGACCCGTAATAATCTAGGACCTACAAAAATATTTTTATTAATTTACACATTCAATTCAATTTAAAAATGTACAAATTATTTTAACAAATAAAAAAATTTAAGAACACAAAAATGGTTTTACTTTTGGACAATAAATAAAACTATATGATATTTTAGTTGAAGAAGGACCGACGTAAAACTGGTGCAAAGAAAATTAATGATTAATGAAAATGAACAACAAAATGATATAACTTTACTGTGCACAAAATAGCATAATATAAAATATCAAATCTAGTATCAGTACAAACGCTTCTGAATAAGTAGGTCAAATTCATCAGAGAAATTTTGAACGTAACAAATACAAAATACGGTGGAAATAGGGGGTGAGCCAATGAAAGATAATAATTTGACTACAATATCGACTATTCAGCAATTAGACTATTTTTAATATCGAAAAATCGTGAGTTTTAAGAGATAAAAAATAGGTCCTTACAACATAGAGTGTTAATTTAAATTCATAGTAATTTGAATTTAGGTATCCTGTTTAGAAGATTTTAAATATCGGTGGCAAAACTGACAATATGTAATATGAATAGCAACTAATAACGCAGCTATAATATTTAAAACTTAACACTGGCATATAGTAAAAAGTAAATTATCATCGCCGCAAAGGAAAAAAAAGGTTACGAGTGAATTAGCATTATGGCCTTTGGTCTTAACCTGTTCCCAGAGGAACGGAAAAAGAATAACAGCGACAGTTTCAAATATAGATAATTAATAAATATTTAATTGTTACAAAACTTTTTTTAGACAACGCAAACATCAACAATCCAACAAGCGAAGAGTTAATAAGTTTAAGATGTAAAAATACCTGTTTCTGATAATGGGGGTCAACTTTGAACGAAAATTTGTTCCATTTTTCGTAAATAACAATAACAATACAAACATAGTACCAATCATATTTCTATTCGAACAATCGCATAGGTATAAACAACGCAAAAAATGAGGTCGGACTAACTTTTCCAAGCCAAAATAATTACCTGATGTATGCCAAGCATAAAGCAATCGCTTAAATAACTAACGATGTTATCAGTTTATGATCTCGCAGGGCAAAAAACAATTACCTGATGGCATATGTCTTCCAGCAAGTCCATGGTGATGTCTTCAACGAACATGTCCCACCAGGCAGTCTGTTTCTGTGTTCGCCCATTCCAATCCACGACCTCAAACTTGCTCAACTTTCCCGCCAAAAACATGAGCGCCACTGCTATTACTTCTGGCTCCCATTGTAAGCACAATGTTGTACAAAGGCTAAAATAGATCGATAGTACTTATTTAATAACTATATAGCCACACCCTAATGTTAGCAGGTACGCAGGTATAGATTTTTATAATCCTCATTATTTTTAATTTTTAAAAAACAACGTCGTAATATTTCGCTAGTATTTTCGAAGTCTACAAATAATATGTAAAAAAAGAAATAGTTCATTTTTTCCTTTGTCTGAACTGAATTGATTAACTTAAATTTCTAATGGTGGTACCATTACTAATTAGGCAAACACCCATTTAATTAATAAATGAATAACACACTCAAAATCACACTATTTATATACGGTTTTTTATTTAATGTATACGTATCGTGTATGGTATTCAATATTGAATATTAGTATTGAAACAGAAAATATCGAAAAATATATATAACATAAAAACGAAACTGCACTATACGTGACTAGACTACTACACGTCATTCCATCGCGACGGCAGAGAACGACTAAAATAAAATGGACTAAAATTTCTGATCTGAACAAGTTAGTTGCTACTGGCTGGAAAATGAGATCCCTTGTTCATTACGTCACGAGGTCGAGCGCTTTGATTGGCCGACAGCTTGCGCCGGTGTTACCAAGTGCTCAGTGTATTTACTTTCAATCAATAACTTCACCCTATCCGTTTTCTCCCTCGCGGCTCGCAATATTGAGCAACAAGTGGCAAAACGTGAGACTGGAACAATACAAGGAAAACCAAAATACATATTCCAAAAACACAATTTTATGCAAAATATAAACAGACATATTATAACAAACACTGAAATTTTCTGAAAGTCTGTAGTAAGTACGTCTAGGCGGTTTTATGCTGTAAAATGAAAAAAATCCCAGCCCTAACTAACAATTAGATGCATTTATCAAAAATATCTAAAACTTACACATTTATACTTAATAGTTAATACTATTACTATAAATGTGTAAGTAAGAATGTTTTACGCTTTCACGGCGAAAACTACTCAACCGATCATCATGAAACTTTGTACACGTAATCTCGGAGGTACTAGAAGTAACATAGGATACTTTTAACAAAAAAAAAAGGAATTTTTCTCGCGGGCAAGAGCTCGTAAACAATGATTTTGCACTGAATAAAGCACTAAGGTTTTCACACTTTCCAATTAATGAACCTAGGTAAGCTTAGTTGTTCTTGTTGGAAAACATTCTGTCAATAAAAAGCTTCTTTAGAGCGAGTTTATCCCGTGGGAACTCGGGAGTGCTTTTGGCAAGAGTCTCACGGCGGATTCTGCGGGTTCTCCGACTAAGGAAGGCGGAGGTGGAGTGAGGGCCTGGCGTGGCAGTCGTATAACAACAGCCTGGCTGCGGAACCTTTGGGCCGTCCACCACAGGCAAATCAGTGTATATCATGATGGTGGCTCTACGGTGGTACTCAACTCGGAACACCCTGAGGTGTGCCCGTATTGGGCGGCGTTGCATAACGATTTGACATACCCGACGGGACTTGTTTCCGCCGAGCATCCGCGATACTCGGTGATCTCGGAGTCTTGGACGACAATGCCTCCTTCAATGAGGAATTAATGTGCCAAAAGCAAGTCTACGAGCGGATGAGAGAGACCGCTGACGAGGCTCCCCCCACAGGTGACAAAAAGGGGTGCGTAGGAGACGCCACTAATTGCGCCTCCAGTAACACCACTATTTTAGTGTCGGCCTAGAACGGAAACCTGGTCCAGTTCAGGCACAACATCACAGAGACTGTTTTGTGTCGGCTGGGCAGTCTCTCTTGTTATGAGAAATAGTCAGGCCTTCGCCAGGGCAGCCTGGCAGGCTCGCAGGTGGTTTAGTTAGGAGACTTGCAGTTCCAAGTACAAGTTCCACATAGAGTCAAGAATCATGGGTAACCTAAATACATAATAAAATGCATTTTTTTATTTAAATCATTTTTTGAAATACAGTATCCTACTATTCTAATAATTTGTAATAATATTACAAAGGCGAAAGTTTGTAAGTATGGGTATTTGTTACTCTTTTACGTAAAAACTATAGCATGGATGTTGATAAAACTTTACAATTATATAGCTTCTATACACATTTGTGTAATTCTGACAAAGGCTATAATTTATTACCGTAGTCCCATGGGAATGGGACCGAAAACCGAAAACCGCAGGGCGCTGTTATAGCATATTACTTGGGGATAATTAAGTTTAAATAAGTAATTTTTCATACTAGGTTTTTAAATGTTTTTCACAAACATACAAAAATACAAAGCCTTCCTCTGTATAATATTAGTACAGATTAACAATTTTGAGACTGATGCTTTTATTAATACTGTGACCTTGCTACTTGCCTAATTTCATGAATTAATAGGAGCTACCTAATAAATCTATTGGATTTGATTTGAAGAACATAGACATTGTCTAAGGACTTAGTTTTAATTGTGATCTTATACTGTGTTTATTGTTAACTAGTTAGAGGTCACAAGAATGTAAGCATAAATTTATCGAAAGCCAAATTTATGTAAGTTTAAAATAGTTAAAACAAAGCTAAAAGTAGGTTAAAATAACAGTTAATAGCTATAGAGTATCTTCTATTCTATAAAATCGGAAATATCTATACAAAGGGTTTTACCTGTCGTTGACAAAGGTCCAAGCCATTTGTACCATTTTCTGTAGTTTGCCTTTATCTCCCTTGAGGCACTTTGCATACTTTAAGAGATACCCGTATGGGTGTTCCACTTGTAAATCAAATTTAATTGTCTGCAGCAAAATTCGTTCTAATGTCATTACTTCTTCTTTTGTATCCTCACCAAATGTGCAATTTTGAACAGATATATTTTTTTCAGCTAGTACAGCTTTCGCTCCTTTTATTATATCTTTACACTTTTTCGGGGTCTCCTCGACTTTGCCCGCCAAAAAGAGGCAGCAACATGCCGTAATATACCTCGGGAACGTCTTAAACGAGTGGAACATATAAAAACGATGAAAATAAACAACTCCTGTGGCAACAGTGTTATAACCTAAGTCCATCTTCAGACCAGTGTCGATGATAAACCTTGCACCTTCCGTTCTATAGCGGTTCTCGGTATCGTTTGGAATTCCATCCCGAAATGATGGAGTATTCTGCAGATCTTTCTTATCATAATACCAATAAGGCATACTTAAGACTTATTAATGAATAATATAACAAAAATATTATTATTCCTGTATTATCACGTATCACGGTCATTGATATTTGAATTTCGATTAACTAATGGACGTCTCACGTCACTGTCAATTTGACATATTATCTCTTTCGTTTTTTATGGTCATGGCAGCACCAGAAGTTTGTTCACGTTTACATTTTCACGTAAACGTAACGTAAAAACGTCTTTTTTAAGCACGTATTTTAAACATTCTCTTCTTAAAAGAGAATGTTAACAAATCAAATCAAAAATATCTTTATTACGTAGGTACAACTTGTACACTTGAAATAAGTCAAAACATAAGTATATAGTCAATAAGTAGTAATAGTAATAAAGAAAAAAACAATATGCTCGTTTAAAGATATACGATATGTCTCACTGCTGGCCACGGGAACCACTTCCTTGAAAACAGGTGAGGTGGGTATCGGGCCCTAGTTCACCGAAGCGCTGGTCCAATACGGGTTGATGAAATTAAAAAAAACGCATTTCAAGGCACCACGAGTGAGGAGGGGGTCAGGATTGAACCCGGAGCCTTCCCCTTATAAAAATTCTTAGATGAGCCATCTGCGCATCTACTTTCCCGATGAAGCTTCAAAGTCTTAAGGCCAACAGCATAGGTCCATTCGGAAAAAAAATTAGGCAGTAGGCAGCAGTTAAGTGAGACTCCATTCATTATAATTTAAATTATATCCTATGAGGGCAAATGAAACAAAATATATATAATATAATGAATTATTATATTTCAGTAAAAAAAATTATTTTATACCTATTGTTATCTAGCTCTCCGTTACGGTGGTGGGTAATAGGGGCGTGGAGGAGCTGGTATAGGCCCTCTGGGAGGCAGTGGGCCTCGCGCCGGTATGGGAGAATAGTAGTTTGGGGGAGGAACGTTTACAGGGGGGAACCTGGCCGCGGCGAGAGGGGGTTCAGGATAGTGCAGGGGAGGTGGCGGCCCTACCGGAATGGCCATTCGCGCCGCGGGAGGGATGGCGGGAGGGGGGGCTGTGTATACAGGAGGATAGGCGGGCACGGCAGCATATGCAGGATAAGTAAATCTCATATCTACTTTAGGAGGCTCCAATTTAAGATCCGATCCATTCTTGATGGGGGTCGTAGCAGCAATCACAGGTTTAACGGTAGCTGCGATAGGCGATACGGAAGTGGGCGGTGTAACGGAGGGCTTCTTCTCGTTTTTTGGCTTCTGTGGCGTCTGAAGTGGTAATTGTGGTAGCTGTAACGGCGGGGAGTCCGAACCAGAAGGCTGCTTTTGTGGTGAATATAAATCTAGGACCTATAAATATATTATATATTTAAATGACTAATATAATTATTTGAACGAAATTACATTAGACAACATTGCCATTTCTATCTTGAATTATTTAATAATATATGGTTTGGTCCCTGCATGGTCCATGTCGCACTATAAAAATCGGACAAAGCTGATATGTACTGTTATGTGCGATAATACTTATGTCGTGGTCTATTAGATTTTTCCCAGTAAGAACCAAAAGAACAAAAATAACTTTTATTTATCCTGTTTTCCAAAACAAATTGTTTTGGAAATACTCAAAATGTCAAAAAAAATCTTAAGCAATCGTCCATTTACGAAATTTTATTAATAAGCACTGCAAAACTACTAATGTTGTCCACTTGTAATCTCGCATGGCAAAAAACAATTACCTGATGGCATATGTCTTCCAGCAAGTCCATGGTGATGTCTTCAACGAACATGTCCCACCAGGCAGTCTGTTTCTGTGTTCGCCCATTCCAATCCACGACCTCAAACTTGCTCAACTTTCCCGCCAAAAACATGAGTGCCACCGCTATTACTTCTGGCTCCCATTGTAAGCACAATGTTGTACAAAGGCTAAAATATATCAATAATAATTATTTTTCAGATCTTTGTATTAGAATTTACATTAATATAGTTATTGGCGATAAGTTGATACAATGTATGGCTGAAAAAATAGGTCCTTTGCTCATGGCTCTGATTGGCTGAGAGCTGACAATGGTATTTATTACCAAGCACTCATATACAATCAACAATTTCACCCCTAATGTAGCAAAAAAAGGAAAAAAGTGATAAATCCTACTAATATTATAAATGCCAAGGTTCGTAAGAATGGATGGAAGGATGTATGTTTGTCACTTTTCACACAAAAATTACTGAATTGACTTTAATTGAACTTTCCAATAATCACCAGATAAATGGTAGCCTTTAATTTATTGTGATGTATACACAATATCATAAAAGCTATCATTTATTCCTATGGGAATGAGAATTATGTTGGTGGATAAAGTGGTATTCTTTTATTTAGTATAGACAGAAAAAAAAACTAAAAGTCAATTTCACAGTTAATAAACACTTTGTAGAAAATCATATTTTTGCAGTCAGTTTTATTGTTAAATGTGTATAATGTGAGACTTGTGACGGAGAACATTGTGAAAAAAATGCACACCCAATGAGATAAAGTCTTTAAGGATGTATAAAGCTCACCACCCTACATAGGTGAATTATGGCTCAACAACCAAGGGAGGCTTGATTTAGAGAAAATTTATGGCAACCAGAGGACATAAAAGTTGATGATAATGTGTACTATGTAATGTAAGCATACAATTGTATACTGTGCATACAATTTGATTTGGCCAGTAAAGTTAGTTTAACAAGTATTTGTGTACAATATCTCTACCAGATCTACTACGATCCAGCTGAGTTAAAATACAATAAACTGTAAAGAGATGTTAATTCTATTTCCATTTACTTTTCACATTGCACAAAATAATTCAAGAAGTTGTCATAGTTTTCATGGAATAAAATAAATTTATATAGATGAGAAACAAAATAAATTGATATATTTTAACTATACAAAGTAACAAAACTTAATTTTTATTATTTCATGATCAGTGCAAACCAAACATAATATACTTTTACGAATAAATGTAATGTAAACTAATCTCTATTTTTAGTGACACACACAGTGTTTGCAACTTAAGTCTCTTTAACTTCCAGTAATTTATAAATGAAGATGTTACCTGTCGTTGACAAAGGTCCAAGCCATTTGTACCATTTTCTGTAGTTTGCCTTTATCTCCCTTGAGGCACTTTGCATACTTTAAGAGATACCCGTATGGGTGTTCCACTTGTAAATCAAATTTAATTGTCTGCAGCAGAATTCTTTCTAATGTCATTACTTCTTCTTTAGGATCTTCACCGAAAGTGCCAAATTTTTGTTCAGTTAATAAAGATTTTGCCACTTTTATAATGTCTTTACACTTTTTTGGCGTCTCCTCGACTTTGCCCGCCAAAAAGAGGCAGCAACATGCCGTAATATACCTCGGGAACGTCTTAAACGAGTGGAACATATAAAACCGATGAAAATAAACAACTCCTGTGGCAACAGTGTTATAACCTAAGTCCATTTTCGAACCAGTGTCAATAATAAACCTCGCACCCTCCTTTCTGTAGCGGTTCTCTGTGTCGTTTGGGATTCCATCTCGAAATGATGGCGTATTTTGCAGATCTTTTTTGTCATAATACCAATAAGGCATTATAAATAAAAAAATAAGAATATTGCTACGATAATATTACCACGGCCATTGATTTTTGATCTATTTTTTAATTTTTGTTTTTCTATAACTGTCAAGACCAAGTTGACATCTATCAATTCAAATTATTTGCCTTTTCCATCTTTTGTATTTATGGCAGCTCATAATAATATTGTATTTGTATTTTATTCTAAAGACTAACAGCATCTGCCTTTGTGGATATTATATTAAAAACATTTTTATTTTAAAAACATATTATTTTATTTTTATGTAACTATGGAATAATTAAACTTTAAATCTGTCAAGTATGTTATTATCTCAATATACAACGGAGGTAGCTAGACATTTATTTCAGATCATAAACTATATTATAGTTATGTATTTTTCAGATGTTTAAAGAGCCTTCGCATCTTTGGATTTCTTTTTCTTTGTGGATTAAAGTTAGAGGTACCATGAGGTTGGCATATTCTTAGGAATAAAGTCCCTTTGTAAATTTAAAATAAATAAATAATTAATAAGTTGATATATTTGAAAAGAAAAAAAAACATTTTATGAAAATAAATGGACTTGTTATCGTGAATGTGGAATCCCTGTAAAAGGTAAACTGTGCGTGTAGTCTGGTCCCTTTCAGGTGTACGCGAATATCTGTCCTTTTCATACCTGGTCCTAGATTTTAGTTCCTAAAGTGAGTCGGTGATGGATAGCAGCGGTATTAGATAGGTTAAGATGTTGATGACATCACGGAATAAAATAGATCTAAGAAACTGGACAAGTGGAAGTCGACCTCAATCACAAAGGGTTCAGTACCATAGAAAAAAATAGCACTGTTGTATGAGAGTATAATATATTCGAACGCCCTCTAAACATTTATTTTGAAAGTTAATATCTTAGATCATTAATATGTCTAGATGGAGTGTCGCCCTACAGCCAAAACAAAAAAACTGGCCAACATTTTTAAAGATGTGTTCGTGAATAGTGATACCAGCCACTACAGTTCTCCCATAATCGTTCTTTTTAATCTCGTTACACTTCAACACAAACCTTCATTATAAATGAAAACAATAATGCGTAACAATTCATGCGTATTCTATGACAGCGGGACGGATACTAAACACGGAGAAAGCATTTACAGGCCAACAGTTGGACGCTATTTTTTTCACGTGTTTTGTTAATATATACATAATTAATACATAATTATTGTGTATAAATATAATTAAACGTGTACCAGATGCCGCTACTAATATCGAGCAAAAAACTGCATATAATCACGTTTGTCATAAGACGTATACATAACGGGCTCCCCGTTAATTTTTTTTCTTTCGGTTTGTAGTATTTGTTATTATAGCGACAACAGAAATAAATCATCTGTAAAATTTTCAACTGTGTTGCTATCTTAATGAAACGTGTCCATGGATGCTGTAAAGTATCCGAAACGTCGCGGTCGGGCTCATAAAAAACTAAATTAGCAGCGATAAAATGAGTAGAAGTTGTTTCATTATATTGAACGAAATTCGTGTAAACATAAGAAAACAATATGTCTTACTATCACTGTTTACGAGATACAGCCTGTCGACAGACGAACGGACAGAAAGACGGAGTTTTAGTAATAGGGTTCCGTTTTACCCTTTGGGTCCGGAACATTTATGACAACGTATGATATCATTGTAATAACTATGATAATGGTTAGAGACCCGCAATGATTTTGAGCAATGACGATCATCAATGAGCATCCTGGTCGAAGCTGGTGTCTGGTCGAAGCAGCAGAGCCGTATATGGCGGTGCCACCGGTGCCCAGGCACAGGACGTAGACTCTGGGGGACGCAAGAATGGCCAGACAAGGCAGGACTATTATTTTTTTCGGTTTGCAAAGGGCGCAGTTATAGTAGAAGCTCGCAATGGGCGCAAAAAAGGCCACTTACGGCTCTGCGAAGCAGTCTGTATTAGTAGCTGTTTCAAAATAAATAAATTACATTAATTGGAATTCTATTCTATTCTCGCGTACATAATACCATCTCTCTCCAGCATTGCAAGTTGCAAAGGTTTCTATGGCCCCGTTATTGACGTTCGTATTATGTATGTATTATGTTCGCTTAGGTAGGTGTCTACTCAACGAATTATCCTATGGAATTACTAATTGCTTGTGCCTTTACAGAAAAAAAGTATAAAAATAATCGTCATACATAAAAAATACAATATGATCATAATATTAGATATAGTTAAGAGCAAGAGTTATCTTATCAACCTACGTAATTATTATTTCCAACAAAGATACGGAGCGGCAGTATGACTTGTGAGTTGTGATAAAGAATGTAAACAATTTAGTTTGAACTTTAAATAAATTCTAAATAACGTGTTCGTGTATGAATTTTATTCATAGATGTCATAGATTTCTGCATGGTATTGAAAATAAAAATATTCAATCTATTTTATAAGCATGCAGTTTTCATGTAGGATATACACATTAGGTCATAGAATAAAAGTCTTTGCTATTGCATTACAAAAACATCAGTAGATATTAAGGCTCAGTACACAACTACAGAATGCTAAGTAATATTTAAAAAAATAAGTATATAACCTATAGGTAGGTATGTTAAATTATTAGACAGAAGAGCAATTCTCCGACTCTATCCGTCCACTGCTGAACATAGGCCTCAATGAACGCTAAGACGACCGATCCCTTGCCACTCGCATCCAACACGGACCTGCCACTGCACGGAGATCGTCTTCCCACCTGGTTAATGGTGGACCAACACCTCGTCTACTTAAACGCAGCCTCTACTTGCTTTACGGCTTGAACTTGGCCCTGGCCTTATTTCGCGTGATATCCGTAGCTTTAGTTTTCTGGCGAAGGTCTTCGTTTCGAATTCTATCTGCCAAAGAAACACCCAGCATAGCACGCTCCATAGCACGTTCAGCTACGGTAAACTTACGGACCAGTCATAAATTAGGAAGTCACGTTTTGGCTCCGTAAACCCCGTAACGACATGTCAGGCATAATTTTTAAATGGGATTTTGGCTAGTTATATTTTTTTTTTACAAAATTCGGGGGCCTTGTGTCGATGTCGTTGACATGGCCAAAACGGCGGTAGCTAAGACCCTGATGTGCTATGACTCTTGCAAGGAACAGCAGCTGCCAAAACACAAGATCAATAACAAACTTACGCCAATAAATATAAAATTACATGATACCTATACTTAAAAAATAAAAATTTAAATAAACGTTTTAGGACAAGATGAGGGTAGAACATATTTAGACTCTAGATCATTCCAGAATGACCTTTATCACAAAAGATGAAATGGTTGAATAGAGAATTGAATTTTTCATTCTACGCTCGTGTGTCACCAGCTCAAAAGGCCACGAACCTTATCAACTTGCTAATGACATATTAACATTCGTTTGAGTTTTGTAATTTAGTAACAAAATGGCGTTTTCTGCTGGCGTACGTTTGGTGCGTGCGAGTTGCATCAGGCGTCCGATACGCGTACGTATTTTTTTTATTATTAAGATCTAAACAATGACCTAAAGATTTCAAGCCCTAAATATTTTAGTTAAATAAAGGTGTAGACCGTATAGGTTGACGGTTGTGCTCGAGGTTTTGTCGTGTTCGAAATAAGTCTCATTATTCTTCTTGAGTTACTTCAAGGTTGCGTGATAAATGTTAATTTCAGTTGATTTTATATCTAAACTCTAGTTTAGCAATGTTTTAAATGTGAAAAAAATTGATTATTGTATTGGGTTTGATTTATATTTAAGGTATTTGAGTAGATATAGTAATAAAACCTGGCAAATACCCGACACTCCAAAAAATAAATGCACAAATTTTGTCGCAAACCATATCATAAGCGATGATCGTTACTCATCATCATCTGACGATGGTGCTTCAATGACTTTCCATCTACTAAACGTAGGCCTCCTACAGCGAGCACAACGGGCAATCCCATGTCACTCGCTTCGTCACACACTTAATATTAAATAAAAAAATAAAAAAGAGTTCTACTAGTACTAAAGGTAACTTGTCCAAGCTTTGCCTATCCCCTGGAATACGTCTCGACGTGAGATAATACAAGTCTCCATGCGAGTCCTGCTTTGGATGCGGACTTCTGTGATGCTGTATCTAAGTAGATAAATATGGTCATAAATTATTAAGTCAGTCAACTTCAGCGCGTGGAAAACAGATCACCAAACCAACTTTCTTTCTTCAAGCATTCGATATCTACTATGTTATCTCCTTGTTTGCACATGTGAGTTAATAAACAATATTAAATTTGTAACTTTTAAAAATTAACGTAAGATATAATTAAAGATCACCTAACTTCATCACATCACATTAGACCACATAACTGTCGTTGTCTTTGAGATTTTTATGTATTTACCAGGTCACTTGCCTATTCTAAGCCTGGAGCCGATTCACACCGCACACCCTGCCTATCTCTCCAGAATACGCCAAATCTTCTTCTTCAACGAAGAAAATCAGATGATGATACTTCCCTCAATGAACTCCAAGACAGCCGATCCCTTGCCACTCGCATACGATACGGACCGACCACTGCACGGAGAATGTCTCCCCCTTGATTATTGGCCGACTAACCCTTGTCTCCTCCTCTCTTGAACCTTATTAGCCCATCGGCCATCCGTTCTCCTAATTGTGTGACCTGCCCGCTTCCTCTTCAATGCTGAACTTATTTTTCGTATGACATCGGTAACGTCAATTTTCTGACGTATGTCTTCGTTTCGAATTATATCTGCAGAAACATCCAGCGTGGCACAGAAACATCAGGTTGATTTAATACCGGTTTATTAATGCTACAATCAAATTCGCATCATTTTATAATGTGTATAGACATTTTCTAGTTGCTGTCAACTCACACGCAGCCATCTTTAGAAAATGGCGCGAAACTTGCCGCGTTCCCCGGCGTCAAGGCACCGTACGTGACAAAAATGAAGTTCCTGAACGAGAACAGCTACGAGCCGATACCGATATATCGAGTGCTGGACAACAACGGCGAGATAATCGACAGTAACGGGGAGCCGCATATCGATCAGGAGACTTTGATTCACATGTACAAGACTATGATACAGCTGAATCAAATGGATAAAATATTATACGAATCTCAGAGGTAATTTTTTATTACTTTACTTCAAAATTACAAATTACAACATCGATATTGTGTCGTCATCATCATCATCATCATCATCATCATCCACTCGTCTACTTCTGGACATACCTTCGATGAACGCCAAGAAGACCGATCACTCGCCACTCGCATCAGGACCAGCCACTGCACAATCTATTTTAACTTACTAAAATAAAGATCACTTATTAGTTAGACATAATGTTATTAAACTATTAAGTATCGAGCCAAAAAACATTCGAAATCCTCTTACCTAAGATCTTTTTCTCTCACTTTAACAAAAAAACAAGTTATCTATATATAGTTACATAGTTGCCTATAATATGTAATAATAGATGATGCTATAATGGCATAAACTTCTGAATAGATTTCGATGAAACTTTTCAATAATGTAGCTTACACATCATAATAACAAATAGGCTATTTATAATTTATGCCCAAGCTCCCATGGGAAAGAAAAGTACGCAAAACCGAAAAACCGTTAAAAACTTCATATGTTAAATTTTCCAGACAAGGCCGAATCTCGTTCTATATGACCAACTATGGCGAGGAGGGTATCCACGTGGGCAGTGCCGCTGCACTGTCCCCAGAAGACCTGATCTTCGCCCAGTACCGGGAGGTGGGTGTGCTGCTGTTCCGGGGGATGACAGTGACTGAATTAGTAAACCAGTGCTATGGCAACCACGAGGACCCTGGGAGAGGGAGGCACATGCCGGTCCACTATGGAAGCAGGCAGCGCAATATCGTGACCATCTCCAGTCCGTTGGGTGAGTTTATCTTGTCTGGGCATAGTAGTTGGATAGAGCATGGGCAAACGAGCTACGTAATGGTTAGGGGTGAACGTTGCCCATTCTGTAACGTGCCATCTTGAAGTTTCGGACATGTGAAACATTGTCATCATCATCATCAGCCTTTATTTATCCTTCCACTGTCGAACATAGGCCTCCATCAATTAAAGCCAAGACGACCGAAAAGCCACTTGAATTTGACAATTGACAGGTAAAAGAAAATCAAAAGGTGTGTCGCCTTGGCGTTCCTTGAAAGATGTATCTTGTCAATCCTTTACATAAAGTCAAGTAAAGTATCAATCCACATATGTCCCACTGCTGGGCACGGGCCTCCTCCTCGAAATCAGGCGAGGAGGGTAAAGCGGCAGCGGTGAACGCTGCACTGGCCCAATGCGAGTAGGTGAACTTCACACACGTTCAAAGACTTTCAATCTTATCAGGCATACAGGTTTCCTCACGATGTTTTTCTTCACCGGTTTAGGGGGCACATTTAGGGATTTAGGAATACCCATTTCAAGGTACACGGGGGTCAGCTCCCCTAGACGAGTGGCATAAACGCTAAACGAATAGAAATAGAATACTTATTGTATTGGAGTACTAGTTTACATGTAATTTGACAGCTATTGTTATTACCATACTTAAACCAACGCTTCTTTACACCGTAAGGAGGAAGGAGGCACCGCGTGGCTCTATGTTACCATACAATTGTGCCACTTGTCTAGGGGGACTGAATCGAAGCCGGGATCTCTCGCACAAGAGGCCGAGTCCTTACCCGCCGGACCATGGTCGCTCAATCCATGTTTTACATGTCTGAGCAATTTAAAGGACTTCAAAGGTTATACACAACTTCATGGCGGAGGCGTTGGTGCTATTGATTTATTGGAATACGAGGCCTTCATGTTGCTAGCCGGCAGACCCCGGCTGGTTGCTATGTATCCTGGGGGAGGGGGAGGGGAGACGCAGCATCCGCGCCTGCGGGATGCTGGACCGCTCTATAAATAAACTTGCAGCTATCGATCACGAGATGCACGGGGGTCATTTTATACTACTTGTTTCCCCCTGCTGTACCTGGCCCAATATAATTAGCCTTTATGATTGGGGGCTTCCAGTTGAAAATAATTGGCTACTTATATGTGGTAATATCGCTGCAAGTAAGCCAGTTAATTCCAACTGTTTGACATAATACACAATTGACGACATTAATGCCGAAGATAATAATACTTAGGTAAATAATAATAATAGTATCTATGGACGCTTACTTTGTTTCTTATATTATCAAATACCTGGCAAATTGCACTGACATAATAATGTGCAATTCATCGTCTAATGTGTTACTTGAAACAGGTACCTTCAGAACTGATTCTCATTATTGCAATAATATTATTGGTTGGTTCATACACTGAGATGGAACAGGAGAGAGAGAGAGAGGGAGAAACAAAGGAAGGAATAGAGTCTGCATTCTGCATGGTGTGATACAGCTTTGCTGTTTGTTGGTGATCTCGCTTATGATAGTTAATATTACGTAACATTAAAAGCATTTTATGATGTTCGCAGCGACGCAAATGCCTCAAGCGGTGGGGGCTGCCTACGCGTTCAAAAGGTCACCGGGTAACGATCGTGTGGTGGTATGCTACTTCGGAGAGGGCGCTGCCTCCGAGGGAGACGCCCACGCCGCCTTCAACTTCGCAGCCACGCTGGAGTGTCCCGTCATACTGTTCTGGTAAATCTGCGTGTTATCTGACACACATTTATGATAATTTTGTTCGAAACTGAGGAGGCGTTTTGGTAATCGATTCGTCGAAGTAACTAACTAATAGGAAAACTATATAATTAGGAATACTCTATAAGTTTATCACTACCAGACTTAATAAAATTCCTAACCAATGTCCTTCTTCTGATGGCCGGGACGCTTATTCAACGTTTCGACCTAAACGGTAGCTGATGGACCAACGAAGTTTTAAGAGTAGCATCACTCTACGAACAATGGCTAATGGATGGGTCAACTCCTGAAGAGTTCATCACATCTTACTAAGTCTTGTTAGCTGCTATCATCAGCGGAGAATGCAGGAACAAATAAAACTATTGTCTTGCTATGTCATTGAATAGGCTAAGGTTTCAACTGACTCTAAAACGATTGATCATTGTCTCGCATCCAACTTTTACATGGAAATCACCTTCCCAGAAGACCTAAGTTCAGATCCAGTTACGTTGATGTGCTAAGTACGATCGACAGACCATGCGGAGGTCATTCTCCAAGAATTGATGTCTGCAGTTAAGCTGTGGACTGAAGGTGTCCATAAAGATAATAGAGTCTATTGATGCTTGTTTGGTGTTAAGTAGAAACAACGGTTACGCGATATCCACGCCCACCATCGACCAGTACCGGGGGGACGGTATCGCGGCTCGGGGCCCCGCCTTCGGCCTGCAGACCATCAGAGTTGATGGTACCGACTCGCTCGCCGTCTACAACGCGATGCTGAGAGCGAGGGAGCTGGCACTTCAGAACAAACCAGTGCTGGTTGAGGCCATGTCTTACAGGTTGGTAGCATATTGAAGGAGCAAATAATAATAATAATAATAATAATAATATCTATGGACGCTTTTACACCACGTCAATCTGGTCCCGTGGTAAGTACTCGAAGAGACTTGTGCTACGTAACAGTACCAGACAACGGAAATACATAATATATTTAATACTTTTTATATTAATACTTATATTTAAGATTTATATTATATAATACACATATTTAATACACATCCATGACCCAGGAACAAATAAACTTTTTTTTGTTCCCTGGCGAGATTCGAACCCGCTACCTCCGGCTTGTGCGCCAACGCGCTAACCACTGAGCCCAGAGGTCGTCAAAATAAATGCTCCTTTATAATGGTTCTTCTTGCAATGATCTTAAAACAACAGATAGTACACTTATATTTTTATTCGTAGTTGTTAATTGCAAGTTATTTCCACGTTGAATAGGAGAATAGGAGGCCTATTCTGTCTAGATGTCCTGCCAATGTTTATTCATTAACTCTTTATATGTGTGATGCGAATTACCGAAAACTATTAACATCGGGATCCGTCCCTCCAATGTGTTTTTGGTGCCTGTTTATAGGTAATCTATTTCATATTAGGCTGAAGGCATTTGCAAAATGTTAGGTGTCCTAAAACATTACTTGTACCATCCAATTCAACGTTGGATTAGAAAAGACGGTTGGCAAAATTGATATCACTTTTGTGAGTACGTAAAGTACTACACCTCATAACCATGTAGGAAAACTTGAAACTTCAAATTGTGAGCAATAAGGCTCGTATTCTAAAACGTGACTTGAGCGCTGATCGGCGCTTGATACTAGTCTTGGCGGTACCCACGTTTTAGAATACGAGCCTTAGTTATTGAAAATTATCTCCAGAGTCGGACATCACTCCACTTCCGATGACAGCACTGCATACCGAACCTTAGAAGAAATAGAGAAATGGACCAAAGACGAGAGCCCCATTCAGAAAATGAAACTGTATTTGGAACGGAAAGGTACGGTTCCTCCCAAGTTTCCTACATCGGAGCCTAAGGTTTATTCTCGCAGGTGGGAAGCGTCAGTATTTAAAACTATTTCTACTCTATGTTCTTACCGGGATGGCTTTTATGTTTCGTGTTTATTATTCGAGTTTGAAGTTGCCAATCCTGAGACTTAATCCTGAATGGTGATTGGCGATTGTGATATGGTATAGGTTGCATATTGGCGTTACACAGGCGCGCAGCATAAGCGCAGCCTGCTACCGGCATAAGCTATAGTTCCACACTTGATTTGCCGATGCATGTGTAAGACTTTAAAGTGTACTCACTGAGTTATCTCAAGGACTCTAAGTTAATCTTGGGCTTATACGAGGTGACCTGCATTGTGCCGTCTACACCCAATTCGATCGACACCCAAAGAGCGTACAGGGTCTTTCATCACTTGGCACTTTCGTACTCCAGTGGTATTTGGGTTAGTCAGTCGGACGGCGCGGCAGTCGCATTGTCTCTCATCATAGTATTAGAATATAGAGTTTCTTAAACAGTCACTGTTTTTAGGTTTATGGGATGACGAAATAGACAAAGCAACGATGAAGGAAGCTAGAAACTCAGTGATGAGAATCATGCAAGACGCGGAGAAGAAAAAGAAACCCCACTGGAAAGAGATGCTTGAAGACGTGTACTATGATATGCCTCCGATACTGCAGTAAGTATTTTAACAGAATTTTATTATCTCATCTGTATCTATCTATTTAACAGAATTTTCAGTGTTATTTTGTCTACTTTATGACGTCAGTTGAAATTAAACCTGGCACACTTTGTAAAGACCGATGAGAATACAATAATTCGATAAGAAAATCAGGATAACACATACAAAGAGAAAACGTGAGGCGTGCACATTACCTACATCATTCGAGACACGAGTGGGAAAAAATAATATGTAGTTTAAAAAAAACGAATAAAACACGCTTTTTCGTTTATTTAAAAATTGAAAAATGGAATGTCCTTATCGAATTAGTGTATCGTCATCGGTAACCGACAGATCTTCAATGCTTAAACGAGATCTGGCCGATTAAAGTGGGTCAAAATCGCGACGGACTCGGTTACAAACATACATACAGGTGACTGACTGGTAATATAATAAGAAGGGTGTAGTAAAAATGTAATTTTTAAGCAAGTGCTCTTTAGTAGCACGTGTGTCGCAATATTGCTAGTAATGAGTACGCTTATTTTGAGCGTGCTATAAAATTATGCACGTTTGATTTTCGAACCTGAAAAGAATTTAAATAATAAATATTTATGATCCCTCTTTCTACATTTTCATAATGTTAATTTTTTTTTGTGTCCAGGAAACAGATGACTGAGATGGAGAATCATCTTAAGAAGTACGAGAAACATTATCCGATGGACCAGTACCAGGGCGAATAAATATACGTCACTTAGACTTTAGTATAAGACTATTATTTAATTTATTTATATATTCCTCACAGCTGTTAATGATGTTATGAACGACTCGTAGGTATTGTAAAGACTGTTGACTACTTGCAGTTCATGACTAACGCAGCTATAGCTGGGCACAGGCGACTTACAGTCAACACTAGGACGGTGAATTACCCCCTTTTCGCTTCTAAATTTATGCAGACATTGTCATCTCTACGGACTTTGAGCAACGCTCCTTATTCACAAACCAAATCCACTCCAAATAACTTCAATCTATCTATAAATATTAAAATAACATTTTCAACATATTATAGTAATAATTATAATAATATAATAAATATAATTTATTCATGATCATATTATGATTTATAGATTTAAAAAAGAAATCCTAAATAAACGAACATCGTTGGATCTCCAAACTATTTTCTATCTTCATCATTGAGCCCTTTCTGTCCTCCGCTGGACATAAGCGTGTCAGTGAACACTGACCTAACAAAAAATATTCTACACTGTGAAAAAATGTAATCGTGAAAGCAATTGTAAATAGTTTTTATGCGATATTATTGCCCATACATGCATTCTCCCTTGTACAGGGAAATATTTCCACTTTTCGTACCAAATCCTAAACAAGTAAACAGATCCTTTACACGTGCCTTGGATTAATAACCAGTCATCGATTCCTTGTAAATAACAATTTATTGCCATGCGCAAGTAAACGAGGATAGATAGATTGTGTCGTCCCCTTTTCTCTCGGTTTGGCCTAGATTGTGGGGCATTAAATCAATAAAATATCTATGGCAACCTCAGCTAATTAAGCGGCTATGGAATAATTCTATTAAAAGCTAGCCTATGCGGTCAAGCATTTGACTACAAACATCAATCATTATAGTAAAATTGCGTAAATATACATTCTCCAGTTTCTTATGCAGTAATATTAATTCGTTTGTGTCTCACTAGTAAAAAATAAATAAACCCAGCGGGCGTAATTTAGCCAATATTTTTAATATGTATATCGATTTTATTTAAATCACAGTTTTACCGGAATTATAGTATAGGAATTTGAATTTGAAATTGCTCGAAGGAAATATTATAACCTTATGAATTAATACTACATTGTATAATACTCATGTTTTCAAATAAAATATCTTTATCTTTATCTATACTTAGCAGGAACCGCTACGTCCACATTCGTAACCAAGTTTTCGTAACTGGTTACGAAAAAGGAAATTTTTTCCCTGTTTCGTATAGTTATGAAACAAGACTTTTTTTCCATTTTCATAACCAGAGCCTCTTAGTCATGTATGGCCTCCTGGTACTTTTTCCTGGAACAATGATTTGTATTGTGAATACATGTTTTAAAACGTGGATTTATTTATTATATTATATATAGTTAAGTTCTAAGGCCTCGCCCTCGAATTTAGCGGGCAGCGGGGCAGCGGCGGTGGCGGCGCGGGCAACGTAGACCCGCGCCGATGTCCCTCCGCTGTTTTCGAGAACCGGTCCATTTAATTTCTACGCAAAGATCCTGCCGCTCCAGTGTTTTCCAAACTCTTTTGCTTTATGGATCCCTTTCAAACTTTTCCTGCATCAGGTGGACCCCTTGCTGACCTTTTTTTTGCTCGTTTAAAGATATTTCATTATAATAGTATATAATTATTCTTGGTTGAATGGCTCATTGGTTCTTCACTATGGAAACCAAATTAATTTTCCTGGACACCCGGCTTACGATTGTGGACCCCCATTTTTTTTGACGCTCATCGTGGACCCCCTTCGAGTCTTCCGTGGACGCCTGATTATTATAATTCGATTATTATTAATGTTAGATTTAATTATTGTACCTTCGTACTCTAAGTTGTTCACTCCTAAAATTGGAATGAAAAATATTTTATTATATTTTACATAGACATTATTGTATAAACTTTGGTCTTAGCCTGTTCGAACAGGAACAAATTTTAAGAAAAAGTAGCTAAATTAAAATGTGATTTAAATTGATAATTAAGCAAAAAGTGGATCTATTTTCGATGGAACAAACGTAGTTCATCTAAGAACAAACGAAAGCCATCATAAAAAGTTCAATAATGACGAGGGAAATAGGAAATTGAAAAATGGGGAGCCAGCTAGAAGGCTTCTTATTATTATTAGATATTATTATTAGATATTAGATATAAAAAAAATGTAAGAAACCAAAAAAATTAATTCATGGGGGGCTGACTTTAACAAGCCAAGTTCAGTGTTTCAGTAAAGGGAAAATATGAAGTGTATATTTTGTTTAATATTAAGTAAATAATATTGGCTTATATGTAAAAGAAAATTGTACAGTTTAGAGCGAAGGACTCGAATCCAGGTCTCAATAATTAAATAAAATGTCAATGTCAAATCTCAAATGTCAAACTTAAATGTCAAAAAAACGTGAGAAATTGAGGATTTTGAAAATTGAATTATGTATTGCAAATATATTTTTTAATAAATTAAATCTGATTAAATGAATATAACTTTCATCTAACGTATATACATGATTTAAATAAAATGACGGACTTTATTCGTACTGACGTGACTGCCGTGAAACTAGTAAAAAAGTATATATTTGCAGGTAAGGTTACCCGGTGTTGATAAATAAACATTTTAACTTTTATAATTAACATTGTACCTATATTTGCTAACAGGACTCTTAGAATTATTCTGTACTATGTTTTTTTTGTAGTTAGCAAACATGCCTTGCCCTTCTTTTCGAAACAACAAAACTATTTCACGAGGGAAATAGTGATTTATCTGCAGTAATTAAAACTTCTCTAAAATTGAAATACAATATTATAGTATTTTTATAGGTATTGGAAGTGCAGTACATGTTTTTGATAGAGAAACTCTTAAATTGGTACGGGAAATAAAAGTTTTGATTGGGCAAAAGATTTATGGTATAATACAATCAGAGTGCCAATCTAAAATACTTATATATGGAGGAAAACAGTTATCTATCCTTGATTTATTTGATAATGTTTTAAATGATATAGAAAGTAAGAAACCAATAATTTGTGATGACTGGTTACATTCTGGGATTTGGCTAAACAATGATGAAGTTGCCGTCCTCACAGCTCACAATGTTGTGCAGGTAATGACAAGTCTTCTGTACAATAATAATTTTATTACTTCTTTGAGTGCTTTTAATATACAGTGTAAACTCTATATAACAACACTGAAGGGACGGTGCATTTTATGGCGTTATAAAGAGTTGTCGTTAAATGGAGAGAAGAGCATGGAGATTTTTACTTTTATTTTTCCATATTGTCGACACCCTAGAGCTACTAAACCCAAAGCGTTTGCCAACAGTACTTATCTTCTCTCCCGTTTCTATTGCGCGTATCGGTTTTTCGTCAATACACAATGATTTTCTTTTATTACATATAGATAATCCATGACTCTAGTCATGGTCAAAAACAGTCTACACGTGCAAGCAATCCCAATTTGTAAACTAAAGAACGAATTTCTTAGAAAGTTTGGTATGCATGATGTCGATTTTATTGCAGACATAACAAAGCGACAAAAGAATGAACACATGTGCGCAGTTTTTAGCAACTTAAAAGGTACTTTTTATTACTATAGTCAGTTTGTTGTCGTTATTGAGAGTGGGTGTGATGCTATGTAGAGTGTATTGTTGTATGGTAGACAAGCTAAACCAACCAAAGGCAATTGATTTTGACGCTTTAGAGAGTTTGTCGTTAAATTGAGTGTCGTTATATAGAGTTTACACTGTAGTTATTAAATTATTTTTTTTATGGAATATGTCTAATACAGCAGTAAAGGTCATTATGTGCTGTTGAATTTGTCAAATAAATCAACACCCTCGCACAAACCAACACAATCAAGTACAAATGCTTTCAGTTGGCATAGATCTAAATTTTATTCATATTATTATTTTTAATATTGTTTAATATAATATTGTTACTTTTTGGTAAATAAAAAATCAGTTATAATTTATTATTTATTTACATTCATAGACTTTTGTCTCATGATAGTTTTTTGTAATAATTTATTATATTTAAAAAAGTTATTCCAGACTATGTAAGAAAATATGTTAATAATGAAATGAACAAATATTGTTTATTAAGTACTAATAAAAATTCATAAAGTACATACATATTTTTTTTAATCTTTGATTTTTAAATTCAGACATGGAACATTCAAACTTCATCTATAAAGTCAAAACATGAAGGAACACATAATTCTATTTTATACAGTGGACTATTGTTAAAATTAAATGATGATGTCCTAGTATTCAGTGGTACTGTGTACTCAGAGGTCATCATACAAACTGTCAGTGAGGGACCTCTACACTACCTAAAAGGCCATAAGGTAAGTAATCAAAGTTCAAATTTTGTATTTTATTTCAGTCAATTTAAAAAATAAATTACTATCAACTTTTTAGGGAGTTATTTTCTCAATAGCGTGTGACAAACTCAAAGGACTCATAGTCACAACTTCCGATGACAGATCAGTTCGCATTTGGCAGATACACAATTCAAACAATTTAAATCACAATAAATATAAGGACGACTGGAAAAGTGCTAAAATTCATTGCATACATGAATTGTATGGCCACACTGCTAGAGTAATGAGAAGTTATATTTGTAATGATTGTATCATATCAGTGGGAGAAGATTCTGGGATTTGTTTTTGGAGTATAAATGGCACATTGCTGAGAAAGATTACTTCTCATCAAAATGCCAGCATATGGTCCTTGGATGCTGATGATAAGCATCTGGTAACTGGTGGTGGTGATTGTGCTGTAATCTTGCATCCCCTCTCTGTAAAAGATGAATATAAAGACATTGAAATAATTAAAATAGATGTAGACACACCAAAACGAATAGAATTTACCGCTAGAAGAAATATAGTCATTATAAACGAAAGTAATGATTTAGTTTATTATGACTTTGTTTTGAAAAATGTTTCAATACATAAACTAAATCATGAATCAACATATAAGATGCTTGGTATTTCTTCGTGCAAACAAATAATAGCAGTGTCAGATATGAACGGAAATTTAGAAATATTTATAGAAAATTGCAAAGGTGAGGCAGAATTGCAAAAAATAATAAGTACTAAATTAAAAGTTGATAAAGTTTTATCTATGCAATGGGCTGGAAACCGTCATCTTGTATTCTGTTCTGAAAGTGGTACTATAAGTATTGCTGCAGCCAAAGAGACGGACATAAAAATACTAGGAACATATATTTTGCCTCCATGTAAAGAGAGATGGCTAACAGCATCCGCATTGAGTACAGATAATATATTAATTGTAGGAGATCGTTGCGGAAATATACACATATACAATAAAGAATCCACAAATCCTATAAAGACATTCAGTAAAGTTCACGGCAGGTATGGCGCTACTTCGATAAATATACGAGGAAATGAAGTTATTACAACTGGAAGGGATGGTACTGTCAAATATTTTTTTAAATCTAACAACAATATCAAATACATGTCATGCAAAAATCTAGAATTTCAATGGGTAGAAAAGTTTATAGATAAAAACAACACATACATTTGCGGGTTTCAAGAGAGAATTTTCGTAGTTTATGATATGTATAATAGTGCAAAGCTGCTTGAAGTGTCTTGTGGAGGTGGGCATCGTTCTTGGGATGTAGTACGATTTATAGATAAGAAAAATGATAATTTCGATGAAATTATCAGATTAGTGTATGTAAAGAACTCGGCGATTCATTTAAATAGTTTTCAAATGAGTAGAATAGTGTCTAAGAATGTGATACACAATACACACTCTAAAGCTATCAATTGTTTGAAAGCCGTAAAATCTATAAATGATGAATCTACAACATTTTTCATATCAGTTGGAGAAGATACTACATTAAGAATATGTAAATTAGATAGCAATAAAAATTTCAAAGATGATCTAATATTTAAACATCTATCAAGTATCAAAACAGTAAAAGTAACACATATAGATGAAAACAGAATTTTATTAATATCTGCTGGCGGAAGAGCACAGATTTGTGCAAAAATTTTGTCATTTGATAATAGTGATGAAAATCTAAAAGTTGTTTCGGAGGAAATAGTAGATTACCTAATAAAAGGTACTGATAAGGAAAGGAAAGGTAACCAAAGTTGGAAAAGTGTATCGGTTGATTTCGATCCAGAAACGAGAGTCATGGATGTAGAAGTTATCAGACGAAGTTACGGTTTCAGCATATATGCCGCATGCTCAGACACTTTGTTGAGGATATTCGATTTAAACAATGAAAATCAATTGAAACTTATTAAAACCGTCAAGCATCACGAAACGTGTATACTAAAAACACATTCAATGACATTTAATAATACACAATTACTTGTTACTTGTACAACAAGAGGCGACATTAGTTTCTGGAATGCATTTGAACCTGATATAGAACACTTATATTCAACAAAAACTAACAAATCCGGTATTAACTGTATAACATCGACGGTTACGGCAGAAAACCAATTCCTTATAGCTACAGGCGGGGATGACAATGCTATACACTTAATATTAATGGGAAATGATGTTTCGACTTCACTAAAGGATATCAGCAAATGGAGTACAAGCAAATTTCACAGTTCTCAAATAACAGGTCTTGCGTTTGTTGATGATTTGTTAGTTTCGACCTCGATAGACCAAAGGGTGACATTGCTCCAATGGTCTGTAGATAATGGCGAAATAAATTGTGATTTTCTCTCGCAGACTTTTAGTGATGTAGCTGATATACACGGCATGGATCTTCTGAAGTATAATGGGTAAGTTGTAAGTGATGTAACTTTATCTTTATATGTAGAATTCTTCTATGCGTGTGTTTATTACTGAAATCCTGAACGACTGTTAAATTTAAATTATTTTTGTTTATATTGAAGTGAATACAAGAATGGTTTATATTGACAATTCTACTACTGATCTACTATAATATGTTTTGTACAGAACAATGTCTGTCAGATCCGCTAATTAAATTTAGATCTCTTTTAAAACAGTTTATGCAGAGGCCATGGATTTTGACTTAAAATAAATTCAATGGTTCGAAGTGCATCTGTAATGCTCTAATTTAGATTCCGCTAAGTTTTTCGTTTCGATGAAATGGCTTTAGGATCAGTAGAAGACTTAATTTGGATACTTCTTTTGTAACTGCGTTATTTATGTTACTTGTAATATAAACATGGCATGTACAATGTACATATATCGAAGATGTATCATAATATTATGTTGATGTGAATCCTAGCAAATTACAAATATGGTATATTTTAATGGCTGTTAATGTTTGTAGGAGATCCGTATCCGTCTGCGTTTTTGGTAAAGGTATTGAGGTCCTTAACATTACAGTAGAGAGATAGACCTTTAGGTCACGGACTTTTGCTGAAATATATGATGAATAAGGACTCAATGGTAAGGCAAATAGTGTTAAACTGTTTTATGTATGTTATTTAAAAAAAAGATTTTACTATAAATAAGTTAACCTTATTCTTAGAAGTGGATTGCCAAGTTAGACATTGAGACAAGAGTACACCAGAATCCTCATACTAACACCTACACCTTTGTGTTTTTTTTAATCAAATTAGTATCTTGGAATATTACCAAGTGTCCAAATTGTAATAAATTGTAATGTTAGTAAAATAAAAAAAATAGAAATAATAATATGCATAAACTACTTATTTCTTGATTATTTTAGGACCCCAGCGCCCGACTATTCAATGACTGAAGAAATAAATAAAATATAGTACAAATAATAATTTATAAGGTATTTTATATTTTGCGTACTTCTTATTTATATATAATTAATATAGAATATTAATGGTATAATATTTTTTGTTAATTCAGAATAATTGCGTTCGTCGGTTTTAGAAAGGGCACTACAGGGGGACTACAAGTGTGAAATGTCATGCTGTTTTTCAATAACAATATTTTAATATACACAATCAATGATATTACTTGTAAATAATATAAAAATTAATAATATTTACCTGAATGTTGTTTTTTTCATTACGTTACGATTTTTTTTCCAGCAGTTGCAACTCATTCACGTGCACTATATCACGTCATCATCATCATCATCATCATCATCATCGTCATCATCGTAATTAGCCTCTAACCGTCCACTGCTGATCATGATAGGCCTCCCTCAATGAACGCCAAGATGTTTGATCGATTGCCACTCGCATCAAACACGAACAGGGACGATCTCCCTGTCTTCGATTTACGGTAAATTATGAGAATTATAACTGCAACAGAAATAAATCTCAACTTATATAAAATATCTGTAAAAATGTGATAAAAGCAGAAATATAAAATCATCGTGACACGAAAACATATTCAGTGTTGCGCGAAAATATTTCAGACGATCGTGAATGAATAAGTCAATATTCACTTTTTCCATGGTTTTGTTTCTTATGCCATCGAGGACCATTAGTTAACACTTAAAGTGATACAAACAGCAGTGGCCGGTTCAAATGATAATAGTTGTATTACGGCCCACCTCGACGGTATTACTGGGCCGAGTCCGCCGCCGCGACCAATAAAAATAGTAATCAAAAAGAATGGCTGGATCTCATACAGCATCTTTCAGGGCCTGCACAAGGATATAGAAGAACAAGTCCTCTGAGGACACTGAGCCTGATGTTAGGCGCTAGTACCCAGTAGAACTCTTTTTCATTCGCTTCATCATTCGCTTAAAAAGTAAAGTATCAACCTCCTTATATGTTCCACTGCTGTGCACGGGCCTCCACCTCGAAATCAGCCGAGGAGAGTAACGGGCCATAGTTCACCGATGCGCTGGCCCAATGCGTGTTAGTGAACTTCACATACCTTCAAAGACTTTCGATCCCATAAGGCATGCAGGTTTCCTTACGATGTTTTCCTTCACCGGTGAGCGAAAGTTGGTCTCGTGTTTGGGGATGCACTTAAAAATTAGAAAAACCCATTTCAAAGTACACACGGGGGGGTCAGGATCGAACCCGGAACCTCTCGCACGAGAGGCCGAGTCCATCCACCACTGGATCATCGTCGCTCATTCGATGGCTATAGATAATAGGTAGGTTTGTATTAGAAATAGATGCAAGATAGTCACCAGGATTTTCATCTATGTCTCTGGCTGTGTAACCCATCGATGAGCGGCTTGAGAGTCATTTATGTTTGCCGACAATAGGGATGTTGACTAATTTTTGTGATTGATTTTATTTGATAGATATACTATATATGAACACGAAAAAAATACTTTTGTAAAGAAATATGTCCAATTTTAACAAAAAATTAAATAAAGAAAAATGGTTTTTAAAATCGCCCTTGAAACGCTCCAAGCGTCATTACGTCACACACCGCATTCAGAACTCGCGCTATGTTAGGTGAGTTTGTACTTAGCTCAATGTTTAGTGACGTCATCGCCTTATTGGCGTTTACAGTCACGTGATCATGCATAATAAATAACGCATTTTAAATTAATTTTCTAAATTTTAAGACAAATAAGTAGACTTTTTAAATGTTAGGTTTTCAAATACTGCATTTAATATGTAAAACATAACTTTACATGAATTTGTAACATGTGTCAACATCCCTATTAGACACACCTGCCAGCCAACTCGCAATAGCTATAGTATAAATAACTATATTCAGAGTCTCGTACTATCTATAATAATGTATTATGCAGCATATCTAGGTTAGTGATATGGATTAACAGGTTGGTTTACATTGTCAATACATTGTGAGATTAATCCCGGCATTAACCGTCTGATAGAGACGTTTATTGTGGGGGGATTAAGGAGATGTTATTAGTTAATCACAATCTATTAACTTAATATTATATTTAATAAAACAATATTGCTAATGAAAACGTAAAATTATTATGCAACGAAAATGTACGTTTCTACTACAAAATACACCTCAACCACGGTACCACCACACATCTCAAAGGTTCATTACGATTTTGCGCTATTTTTGTTTAGTTAAGATTGCATTGATGCCTGGAAGAACTTATTATAGAAGTAAAAAGGCCGCCTTTATAGTTTATGTATTTATATTTTTTGTTACTTTGGTTTAAATGTAAGTATGTATATATTTTCTGTAATGTGCATAATAAAATATAATAATTCATTCAATCATTCAAAAGTTTAATTCTCGTTTAATAACAATGTTATATGAGCAAAATAATTAGACCCGCAAAACCTTTCTTTTATTTACTTTAAAAGTGTTTTGTTTTGAGCGGAAGAGCATTTCTTAAAAAGTCATTATTCTAAATTTCTTCTAATTGACGGAATATGGAATACCCACAGGCAGTAGTACCCATAGATATATAGAACATAAAGTTTTTCTTTCAAACGGGGTCACTCATTCGCCTTACATCCGGGTGGGTTGTTACGGAGGTTAGTAGCACGAACTTCAGGACACTAAATGCTATATTTATGAACATAGTAACATTGATAGTTGTTATTAACTATTAAAATGACTTGCGCTTCGAGCGGAGTGGTCGTCGGTGGAGATTGTCTTTAGTCTCTTATCGAGTCCACATCACACATGACCTCCCCGTCGTTGGCAGATTCGTAACCGATAAGATTATATTGATTATCAATACGTTTATTAGAGGACATGGAATACGCGATTACATTTGTGACAATTTTAACATGACCTATAGTCATGATTAGAATGATTTATACCAAATTTGAAGTAAGAATTATAAACCAAGAGGACATGGTTTAAATTGTGTGACTCAACTCTCTCTATCTTTTCAGTCATTCCTTCAATGCCAGGAATTGCGATTTTTATCATGCGTTCGTGTTGTCACTGTCTTTTGTCCACCAGTATTAATCTTCGTGGAGTGCCCTATTGACCAGTATTTCCAGTTGGCGTGTAATCGGGTCGGAACTCTGTCTTACCATTCGAGCTATTAAATATTGCTGTGTCTTGTACATCTAGACAGATTCTATTAGTTTGTAGTTCTCGATATTTAGTTAAGAAACTTCGAAGGTTAGTGGAGATGTGCTGCGCATAGAGACCTCAGCATAATACGCCAGGGTTCGAATACGTTAAGGCACTGCTAAAGGCCTACAGCAAAAAGTACTCCTCTGAGGCACTAAAGCTGAATCGGAACAATCTTCGCACTTTGGTTAGGTTGCTTACGGGACACTGTCGTTTCAATAAGCATATGCAAATAGTCGGGAAGAGTGAATTTCATATATTTAATATTTTTTATATTAATACTTATATTTAAGTTTTTATTATATAATATACACATATTTAATACACATCCATGACCCAGGAATACAGAAACATTTTTGTTCCCTGGTGAGATTTAAACCCGCTACCTCCGGCGCGCTAACCATTGAGCCATAGATACAATGAAAATATATTTGTTCCTAATCTGTAAGGAGAAAGAAGGTTTGCGTTGCTTTTTAATTCTATAACACGTATTAGGATGTTTCTAATACGTGTTATAACATTGGACTGAGTGAATTAGATGTGAGGAGCGCTATGGTTGACAATTATGAAAATAGGTACAGATGGTTCACAGATAATAATAATCGATGCACAAAATAATCAATAGGTAATCTGCAGTGCCACTTTAAAAGGCGTCAGACTTGCTACATGAATATACGAACGAAAGACCTTTTTCTTCGATCAAGATTAGACTATCTAGTTTTCTCAAAGTACATGGCGGCTAAGAGAAAACTTCGGAATAAGATTGAGATATATCATTTTTAATGTTTTCTTTTCTGTGGCATACTCGAATGCAAGATATGGCTCTGTGACGTATGCGCTATGGACATGTCGCGATTAGATATAACATGTGGGCTTATATAACACAGAATAGACAACAGCGGAGATATAGACGAGCTGTCAATTGACGCGAACGTTCGTTATTGTTACTCTATTTTCAAAACGTGAGTACTCATTTTATGTTTGGTATTTTTAAACTCGTAAGCCAATGATGGTTTATTTCCAGAACATATTGTGACTTTAAATGGCAAGTTGTTATTTTAGCTTTGTGCTTATTCTTCCCATTAAGCCTATTAAATCTGTTTTATCTATTTTCACCGGTTTGAATTTTCTACCTGGCTTTATTTGTTTATTTTTCATATCAAATGCATACACACCGTAAACTTACTTTACGTTAGTATGTCTTAGAGCGGACAATTCAGTCGAATCAACCGGTACCCCTATTTCATAATAATCATCATCATCAGCCTTTATCCGTCCACTACTGAACATTGTCTCCCGCAATGAACGCCAAGACGACAGATTCCTTGGCACTCGCAACCACCACCGACCAGCCATTGAACGAAAATTGTCTTCCCACCTAGTTAATGGCCAACCAACAACGACAACTTTGTTTACCTAAACGCGGCCTCCACTCTTGACCTTTATTGGCTCATCAGCCATCTGTTCTCCTGAGTGTGTGACCAGCCCTCTGCCACTTCAACGAGCGCTGTGTAATATCGTTAACTATAGTCCTTTGGCTGATGTTTTTTGTATATTTGGGGGAGTTATTTAAGGTACCTAATAGCTAACTGATTTTGCAATTAATTTATATGGAAGACAATAATATGGTTCTTTGTGGTTTATCCGTAATATTTTCTTCATAAAAGTGACGAGGCTATTTTATAAATTACCTGACCACATAATGATACATGACCCCTGGTATAATATTATTGTAATGATCTTTTGTAAGATCTCTTGATTTAACCAATTGGAATGTATCTATTTATTCAACTACCTATTGATTGTGTTCATGTGGGTTGGGTAGGCGAGCTAGAAAAGAGAATTTTCCAAAAGTTTTGAAAAAAAACGTTTTTCGTCAGTACTTCGTTAAACTTATGATTATATGAAAATTTAGACACAAATTCGTTCAAATTTAAAAGAGTCGATTCCAACTTGTGAATTGTAAAGACAAAGAGAACCATCTCATATGGGGCTAAACTTGAAAAAATATCCAGCTTCATACGGAAAATATTTTTTTCCAGTACCAACCACAATTGGGCAGAGTGCCGGCGTTCAAAATTGCGTCCGGCGTGAAAACTGCGATAAGAGCATAGTTATGATCACTTTTCATACACACGGATGATTCTCCTTGTCTTTATCCTTCAGCCTCCATCCGGGGGATACCCCGAATATTTTTAGAAAATTATTACATAAAAGTAAAGTAAAGTAGCAACCCATATATTTTCCACTGCTCTGCACGGGTCTCCACCTCGAAATTAGGCGAGAAGGGTAATGGACCATAGTTCACCAATGCGCTGGCTCAGTGCGGGTTGGTGAACTTCACATACCATGAACGTTTCAATCTCATCAGGCATGCAGCTGTTTCCGCACGATGTCTTCCTTCATCGGTGAGCGAGCGATGGTCTCGTGTTTAGGGTGCACTTAAAAATTTATAAAAACGTATTTCTAGGCACCACTCAGTCAGGATTGAATCCGGAGCCTCTCGTTCAAGAGGCAGAGCCCATAACCACTGGACCATTGTTACATAAGATACCAGTTACAGCGTTACAATTTTGTCAAGTTGATATGATTTTATAACATGTAGTATTTTGTCATATCACTAGATTTGTTCAGTAAGAAAACGTCGTAAATAAGAATATTCAACATCCACCGGAAAATCGTGGTATCCCGAGGGATTTCGTGAACCCATTGACCTCATTTCCCTGGGACATATTACATGTGTTGTATTTCGTGAGCGTTTTATCTGACGATAACATGATCTTATGATATGGAAGTATTTATTGTATACTTTTGAGATCATATCGCAGAATATGATATCTTTAGCGCCTTCTGTAGCTGATAATGCTATTATATTCTTGTATGTTTTTTTGATAATTGAAATTACAGATTGCTCATCTATTCAGGTTTGCACTAATATAATTAATCAAGTTTGTATGAGCGCGCCAATCTCTGAAACTAAGTATCATAGGATTCAAAGAATAGCATTTGATAGTCGAATATTTTAGACGGTTTTGGCATTTAGTACCTCAAGTACAAGTCTCCTTCTCTTTATTAGACAAGGAAGGCACTTAGAAACCTAAGATAGAAAGTAGATATCCTTGGTTACACATTTTTTTTACTATTATTATATATTATTACAATGTTAAATTGTTTTGGGAGAACTTAAAACTTTTAGAGTAGCTTTAACCCCTCTTCCTTTTTCTCACGAATAAGTCCTTTTGATTAAAGCTATAACTATCAAGACTTTCATTTTGCATTCGTGCAGAAATTCTTTTAGAAAGAGCAAATTCGTGGAGCCGAATTATCGAATACTGCGTTTACTGTGTATATTTGTTACTGCATTATTTTCCAAAGAAACGAAGCCTTAAGGCCTGGAAGTATTCCGGTCCTCTAGCTGCCTCGGCAACATAATCATCAGGATGAAGCTATCGGAACGACCTTGGCAAGGACGCCTCGATATACTTTTTATCAATTTGTTTCCGTTATCTTGAGAGCTTAAGAGGCAGAACCAGTTCAGAATTGTGTTACGTTTATAACGTATATTATAATCTTACAGTTTAACATATAGCTGTTCCCTGCGGCTTTGCCGACGTTAAAGTATTCATTTTTTTATGTATCCTATGCTACTTCTAGTACCTCTGAAAATATGTGTACAAAATTTCGTGATGGTCAGTTGAGTAGTTTTCACGTCAAAGCGTAACAAACATTTTTAAGATTTGTAATATAAATACCTATATTTAATACACATACACCAGGGACACAGAAAATTTTAGTTTTTTCGCGGAACTCGAAGTCTTACCTTGAACTTAGGTATAAGCCCCGACGCGCTAACCATTGAATCACAGAGGTCGTAAAAAAGTAACCAATCCATAGATGCTGACAAACTTTCGCGATTATAATATTAATAATAATAATAATAAAACTCGTTGACATATACACTCCATACTACAAATATAAACCTAAGAACGTCTTAGAAAATGACACCACAAAATTATACTGGAACCGCGACATTATAACAGATCGCACCATCTTAAGTAATAGACCCGACATAACTTTAACACTCAAACACACCAAAATCGCTTACCTCGTAGACATCGCCGTACCTAACACGCACAATCTGAAACAGAAACACACAGAAAAAATACAAAAGTACATACTTCTAGAAGACGAAATTAAGCAGATGTGGCATCAGGACACCGTCACCATAATCCCCATCATCATATCTTCTACCGGTGTAGTTCCTAAAACTATAAATATCGCTTTGAAAACACTACAGCTACCTGCAACCACGTATATACTCCTACAGAAATCAATAGTGCTCGATACATGCTCAAGAAAAGATAATAATAATAAGCTTTATTTAATTCCATAATACATGCTGTATGTGATATGATTGAACTTATAAGATTTGTTTATTCTAACGCATTTATATTATCATAATTAGAAATCGAATCATTAAAATTCTAAATTCAAGCATTAAAAAGATTTATAGTCAATTTAATATTTCTTGACTATGCGCGAAAGCGAAAAGCCTTACAAGTAGTACTATTTGGACTATAAAAACTTTATCGTGGTGAGTGTAACTATTACCAACTCATACAACTTTTAAGGGTGCTTTTACTTTACCTGATCCCAGTTAGTTTATTTCAATCTTATCTGTCTAGTGACAATATGCGTTAATAACATAATTTTTAAAACAATAAGATGGTCCCTTAAGCCGGATATTTTTTATCCGGCTTAAGGGACCATCTCTGTCTGTATAACAACTTAGGTATTTGTTAAAATATTGTTATAGAAGAATAAGTATTTCGTATCCTATTTTTACCGAAGGAGGAACGAGATTTTGTCTCCATATGTACCACCAAACTGCCTATTTCTGCCGTGAAACAGCTTGCTGTGTTTCGGAGAGACAGGCAGGACAGACAGGGTAATTACAGTCAAAAGCTTTTACTTCATCACATTTACCTCTTGCTATTAGTTTCCTGCTAAACTACCTATCATAATAGAAATGTCCGAGTGTGTGTAGTCACCACAAGGTATCTAATGAGTACGTATTAGAAGCAAGGCCACATCTGTTACCTCACAGCCACACTAGTTTTAGTTTAGTGATCGGACTCGATCATGTGTGGTTTTGTTTTTAGTTTTTCACTTGAACACGTGTTGAATAGTTTATACGTATTAAATCAAATGATGGAAATATAATGTAACTTATATGGTGACGTTTTGTATTAAGAAATTCAGGTATAAATATTACTACTATATATTTATATCCTTAGCTTTAAACTCTTGTATTTTCGTTTTATTTCTGGCCTTTATACTCTACTCTCATATTATCGACATTCGTAAAAAAATATTTTATATTTGTGACAAGACCTTCTCATAAAATAAAAATAAAAAATACATATTTGATATTGATATTAATCACTTTTTGGTAAATATCTTTAATGACAATCAGAATATTTTTTAAGATTGAAACATATCTTTGTGATATCCGTTAAGGTTATGTTTAAAAGGAAAACACGCTCGTAAATCATATAATTGGTTAGCGGAAAACTATAAAGGTTAATAAAGATTGATTCAATGACAACTGCTTAAACAAAAACAAAATATTTGTGTCTAGAGGTGTGTACTGTGTAGTAGCAAATAAAACTGCGAAGTGCCATATATTTCATACCATTGGTGACGAAGAACAGGGTTGGAAATTATCAAGACGTGCATCCGATGGTTATCAAATAATTATCCCTTTATTTTCCAAAAATTATGAAATAATATACCTTTAATTATCATAATTTTCTTGTTACAAAAACAAAGAACTTCTTTTTGTTCTTCTATATTTAATATGTTTATTATAATAATAACAGACAAAATCAACAAAACAAATAGAAATCACATCATCACATCTCTAGATAATATACGCAATTATCATTGATAATAATTATCCCGTGCAACCCGGACGAAGAAGATCTCTTCAGACCAAACCAATTATTATAATATACACCAGCGCCGTTGTTTCCGGTTTTTGAACTGTTATAATAAAAGCTGAGATGGACACTTTAATTTTTTTTTTCTTAAAACACGGCATAATATACAAGGCTGATAAGATTCCTTGTTTCTATACTCTATGGTAATAAGTAAGTTGTGTGCTACTCAGTAACAGATGGCGCCCATCGTGAAGGCAGTAACCGAGCCGGTGTGGTTGGGGGAGGGCCCGCACTGGTCGCACGACCACCAAGCGCTGTTCTTCGTCAGCATCTTCGACAAGACCATCCACAAGTACGACCCCGCCACCGGTAGACACACCAGGTCCAAGTTGGGTGAGTGTCAGCTTCCAAAATGATTGAGAGACCAATAGGTTACTCTTATTTAAAAGGCCGCATCTACAAACTCTCCTGGAGACAGACGGATGTCAGCTATCAGATTACAGTAGGTGATCCGACTGTCCGTGACCCAGTTTATCCTTTTGTCTATTAAAAAAATTCGTTTTTATAATGAAACCACTTTTACCGATTTATAGCGGTTTTTTTACATGCCCGACGTTTCCGGATACTTAACAGCCACAATAGTCCCAGAAGTATAATAAAATCCGTAAAAGTTGTTTCATTAAAATGAGTACCTATATTGTTTTATCAATTACGCTCATTAAAAATAATAATACATATACTGCAACTAAGCTAACATTCTTAGGTCTGTTTTTTTTTTGACTGGTATTACTAGGAGCGTGGGGATAAGAAAAGGTTAGTGTATTGTCAGAGTTTTACCATCATCTGATGTCGATACTGGAGTCGAGCCATGTTGGCAACTGCTCAATGTCGTCCACGTAGAGTCCAATGTCCCGTTCGTTCTATAATACAAACTGTGTCACTGTCGAATCAATAAAGATGGTGGTATCCTGATGGTCTCCTTCTGTGAGAGAGCAATGTCCCAGGAGGAGACCTATGAGCGGGTGAGAGAGGAGGTCGCCAAAGAGGTTAACGCTCGTATGCTTGTATCGGGTCAAGATGGGAACCGGCCTAGTTTGGCACGACACAAAGGGGACTGCTTAGTGGAGCCAGGCAGTCCTTACTATTAATAATCTGACCCTCCACCAGGCCAGCTAGTCGCTGGGGTGCTCCCGTCACCTGCAAATATTGCAAAATTAAATACTTGAAAGCCGCAGAAGGCGCTCGCCGTAGTTTCATTCTGGGTATGCACTAACCAATTGTGAGTCCATTTCCAGACGACATGCCCGGCTTCATCATCCCAGTGGAGGGCAAGCTGGACCGGTTCGTGGTGGGGCTGAAGCGGAACGTGGTGGAGGTGCAGTGGGACGGCCAGGAGGGGGGAGCGAAGGTGGTGCGACACATCTCCGAGATAGACAAGCACTGTCCGGAAAACAGGATCAACGACGCTAAAGCCGACCCGAGGGGAAGGCTGTTTGTGGGTGAGAATCCTCATCATCATTACCAACACCTCTATCATCATCACCGTCATCCACTTCGTGAGGTTTCAGATACTTCAGACAGAAAAAATAGTCGCATCTTGGTAATAGAATCGACTTCATTGCTGTGACGGTGAAGGAAATATGTAATGTTCGCAGAAATTTTATTTTATATTTTGTTTTAGATTTTTATTATAAGCTCTTGCGCGCAGCTTCACCTGCGTTAACGTAGATTAGCAGCAGTATTCGACAACTATTTTTATAGTAGAAATTACTCCTTATACCATGATCTATCTGCTAGAGAAATTACCGTCAAATTCGCTCAGCCGTTTCATAGATTAGTAACAAACAAATAGACAGACGGACAAAAAAAAATTAATAATATTTCTTTTGATGAAAGTACCTACCGTAAGTAAATATTTTCATGTGCTCTTGATGAAAAGCTGTTAATTTTGAATTACAAACAGACTCTACGATTTTATTTATATTTTTGACTTTTTATTACTATAGATGAATTCTAACGATAAGGGCTGTTTATTTAATTCTGTCATTGCCCTTTCAGGCACCATGGGTCACGAGTACGAGCCGGGCAAGTTCCACCTGAAGAAGGGATCGCTGTACCGCATCGACGCGGACGGCCAGACGCACCGGGTGGTGCAGGACATCGACATATCCAACGGCCTCTGCTGGGACCTCGCCGAGCGGGCCTTCTACTACGCGGACTCCTTCGAGTACGCCATCAGGAGATACGACTACGACGTCAACACTGGAGAGATCTGTGAGTCTAGCTAAGATATCCCGACTGTGGGTCTGGAAGAGACCGTGGTCTGAAGCTCTCCGATATGATGCTTATATTATATAGATATATGTATATAGCTTGACAGGCAGGCAAACTACTTTATGGTGAGTGACTAAGGTCACCATTACCTGGCCCTGGCAACTCATCCTTACGTTGGCTATTCCCAGACTGTATTTAGACAGGCTAATTAAGATGTATTTTGCTGTAATGTTACATTAGGTAAATGTGACATTTTATTTTGTAGTTTGCTGTTACTCGGCTATTCCAAAATGTTCTTTTGGTAAAAATAAACAGTACATATTAAAGCTTACATCAGCTAGAACACCTGGTTGACCTGGTCATCAAGACAAACATTTGTACCGTCGTCTTCGTAACACATATTTGCTGTTTGTTATAATTGAAATATATTTGCAGCGAATCCAAAAATAATATTCAAGTACAAGGATCACGGGCTGGACGGCATCGTGGACGGCATGACCATCGACGTCGACGGCAACCTCTGGGTCGCCAACTTCGACGGCTCGCAGGTGAATACAGCTATTTAAAAGAATTATTAAAATCGGTTCATAAGCGACGAAGATATCCCGCGAACAACATAAAAAAAATCACATAATATACCTACGGTCGAATTGAAAAACGCCTCTTTTCTTTATCACTTGTGCCTGTATGTTGTTTAAAAATTCAATTGCAACGATAATCTTTTACTATAAACTATTAAAACATGTATATTTACCATGTTCTTTTACCTTTTTTCGCGGACAGAGCCATAAGTAGGGCGGTGCCACCGGTGCCCAGGCACAGCACGTAGACTCTGGGGGACGCAAGAATGGCCAGACCAGGCAGGACTATTATTTTTTTCGGTTTGCTAAGGGCGCAGTTATAGAAGCTCGCACAGGGCGCAAAAAAGGCTATTTACGGCTCTCTTCGCGGAGCTCGATATTTCGACATTACGAATGTCTTGTTCACAGTTTGATTTATTTAGAGCTTTATGTACCTTTAGGTTTTAAAAGGTCTCAATAATAAAATAAAATAAAATTCAATATGCCTAAAACCATTGGACCGGATAATACGTCTTACAGTGACGGATTTAGGTTTGATGCCGCCCTAGGCCCTGTTTATGGCGCCGCCCTTAATGATGGAATATCATTCGGTAAAGGCTATTATTATTAATCTTTAAAAAAAATATACATACACCGAAAGGTAAATTAAAAAACTTGAATTATTATAAATATTCTATGGAAAATTCTATACAAAAAATAATCAAAACTCATTTTCAACTCATGTCTTTCCTTTTTTCGCCTCTAAAATTTTGGAATTTCATAAATTTTGCCGCCCCTCAAATCATGCCGCCCCGGGCCTAGGCGTAAATCTAGCACTGGTCTTACACAATTTTTGATATGAAGTCCATAAGTTTAGCATAACCAAGCTTTAAACATCTTTGATCTTTAAAAGTACCAAGTAGATAGAGATATTAATATTTGGCAGTGGTAGTAAAGTTGCACAAAACAGGTATAAAACGATTTGCTTATACTGAGCTCACGGTCCGTATTTTATCTCTTACAGGTCCTCAAAATTGACCCCAAGAAAGGCAAGCTCCTGCAGAAGGTCCCGACGCCCGCGCTGCAGACCACCTCCGCGACCTTCGGCGGCCCGGCGCTGGACGTGCTGTACGTGACGTCCGCGTGCATGAATCGGGGGGTGGAGCAGAAGCCCCCCTGCGGCGCCACCTTCCAGATCACCGGCCTGGGGGTGCGCGGACACCCCAATAATAGTGTTAAGCTTAATTAGGCATTAAATGATTGTTTCATTTATATTATATTAATTTAATTGCATTGAATCTTCATTATCATCATCAGCCTTTATCCGTTCATTTGAACATGGGCCTCCCTCAATAAACGCTGAGACGACCGACACGGACTACCCACTGCACGGAGATCGTGATCCAATCTGACGCTTCTGCCTAACGCGGCCTCCACTCAGTCGCCTTATTGGCCCATCGGCCATCCGTTCAACTGAGTGTACGACCAGCCCACTGCCTCTTCAACGATTGAATGGATGTGTCATAATAATTACATAAATGATAAGAAGCGCGTGATGGAACAGGGATGTGCTGCTCGCCGTGGGTGAGTGCTACGAATTATGATTATCTTTAATTCTTCCCTGCCTTGCCGGAAAGGGGAAAAGGCAAGTCATCTTTCTAAGAATAATAAGCCGCTGTAGTGAGGCCACGGGTTCCTGCTGATGATGTCTTATTTCATGAAAGACGCAGACCACGATCAACGTTACTATTACGTTTGCCAATTCAATATATTCATTTTTAATATAAAAACATATTCTTCTCTAAATTATACTTTATTTAGATTTAATTAGATGACCATTATACGTGTATAAAAATCTTAATCTTCCACATGACCAGGTTAAAAAAATACAAAATAACAATAAATATTTTATTGCAACTTGAAGTTAACATTAGGGTGTCCCTTCACCCCCAAGCCGGTCACCGTAAAGGTTGCCCCGCTCGGGGGCTTCTGAGGGCCTCCGATTTCTAAATTGGCGGTGGTCACAAACAACACGTCATAGTTGGGGCCCCCAAATGTGACTGAGGTGACTTGGGGCACGGGTATGGAGACTTTCTGCAGCAGTTCACCAGTCTTGGGGTTGACCTTCAAGACGCAGCTGCCTCCGAACACCGCCACCCACAGGTTGCCGTCCGTGTCGATGGTGGTGCCGTCAGGTATACCGTCCACCTTTCTCTCTTTAAGGTCGAATATGTATTTCAAGTTGGCTGCAACAGTCATAAATAAATAATAAAAATATTTTTATTCAATCATAATAAACGTTACGATATACAACGTCCCCCTGCGGGGCACGGAGGGGGGCGCTCCTCCTTTCGAACTTTACTAGGCGAGCCACCTGCTCTGCCTACCTATCGATTGAGGTTAAAGGCCATCAGGCCCAAAAGTTTTTTCGAAAAAAAAAAATATACAACGTACTTGTATATTATTAAACTCTCTCTTTCTCTCTCTACTAGAACTCTATTAAGTAGGCACTTGAGTCTTGGCAGCACTGACTATAAAAATAGATATTATCGATGATAAAGAGAGTTAGCAGATCTTATTTTATCTTACAACAGATCTTATAATGTAAACAGCAAAACCATGAAATTGGGGTAAACCGATTTCGCGCCTGGACAAATTTAGCAATTACATAACATTAACAAAATAAAGACTCACGGAACAAATCACTTTGAATTTCGGAGGCTGTCTATAGTAACAATTTATTTTTTATACGAAAAAGAAATTCTTCTTCTTCTCTTCTATTAATTTCCTAATGTAAAAAAACTACTCACAGATGTCTCCAGTTTCGACGTCGTAGTCGTACCGGCGTATTTTGTATTCCAACGAGTCGGTGTAGTAAAAAGCCTTCTCCTGCAAGTCCCAGGCCAGTCCGTTGGATATGCTGATGCCTCCGCACAGCTTCTTAATCCCTCTGCCGTCCACGCGGTAGAACGAGCCAGAATTCTTTTGTATGTTGCCCGGAGGGTTTTCATAGCCCATGGTACCTAAAAACCATGGACCAAAGTCTTATTTAGCCAAGTTTAATTTAGCCCCCACACAAACTATATATGTAGTAACCACGCCCCCCCAGGGGAAGGTGGCGGGGGAGCAAATCCCCCTTATAAAAATTCTTAGATGAGCCATTTGCTCATCTTCTTTTCCGATGTAGCTTCTGATGTAGGTCCTTTAAAAAAAACATACCTAATAGCTTCTTGATTATTTAGTTACATATACATTTAATATTATAATACTTATTTTAGTAAACGATTCTATATAACTTTAAAATAACTATTTTTCTATATAACTTTAATATAACATAAATTATACCATGCCTTCGTTGCCTTTTTATGTATTTTTGTTGCTACATTTTAATGATTAAAATTCCCGTAAGCATTAGAAAACAATACACCTAATAATATATTATTAATTTTCTATAATTATTTGTTCCGTGTAAAAAGTGTCCTGTCAAACTCTTAGACAGGAATTGTTCCCAAATATATTAGACTTGTTTACCTGCAAATATTCTTCCACAAGGATCAGCTTTGCCGTCGTTTATCCTGGGCTTGGGGTCGATGTCCTGGTCGACGGAGCCCAGGGTACGGACCACGCGCACAGTGCTACCCTCCTCGCCGTCCCATTCGATAACTTGGAACGTGTTCTCCACCCCCACCACAAACTGGTTAGTGGTACCCTCTACTGGTACTATAAAACCCACACGACCATCTGAAATTATATTTAATCAGGTAAGCGTCGACGGAAAAAAAATATCAAATATAATATACCCCTCCTGTATTGTGATAGAGAAAAAGGCATTAGATATTCATCATCACAATACAGTCATTAAAATCCAAGCTCGAAGGTGAATAACCAAAAATATATATTAAAAAATCAAAATAAACGGGGTCGCGAGAAGCTGCCGCCTTTCAGTTAAGCCAATTACAAAACCATATCGAAAACATATCGTTAGTCTGACTTGACATACCCAACTTGGTCCTGGTGTGGTTGCCGGAGGATGGGACGTATTTGTGTATGGTGCAGTCGAGGATGCTGACGAAGTAGAGCGCCTGCTGCCGGGCGTCCCAGTGAGGACCCTCGCCCAACGTGACGGGGTCCAGAATCTTCTCTACTTTAATGGACATCTGCAATTAATGCAGATGAGTACACATTGCATGATTTACTTATTATATTATTTTTATAAGATAAAATCTATCCCGGATTTTTTACTAATCATGTTCTCCGATCCCAGTTCGTCAAAATATAATATTATGGAAAAAAAACTCTAAATTTTAACTTACTTTTTTTACAATAGCGAATGATAGGTACACTAACAAAAATTGGAATTAAAAAATCGTCTTATAAATACTTAAAATTCGCTCGACGGTTGAAATTATTTGTTTTGAATATATTTGTTTTATTATATTTTTACTTGTTATAATATAATTTGACACACTGTACACACTTGAAACATAATTGCTACAATACTTAAATTATCTGTTTATAAATACAACTCGACCTTATATTCTTCACAAGTATCATTAACTATGCGATAAATAACCCTTAGGTGGAGAATATAAAAAATATATATATTTTTATATAAAAGGTGTAAGTATATATATACCTATAATATAGCAAACGGACATTAAATTGCATTTATCATTTAATAAATAATAAATCATAAGTTTAGTATAAACCCATGTATGTCCCACTGCTAGGCAAGGTCTTTTCGAAATCAGGCGAGGAGGGTAGATAGAAAGAGGATAATGGGCCATATTTCACGCTGGCCCAATGCGGGTTGGTGAACTTCACACACCTTCAGACTTTCAATCGCATCTGGCATGCAGGTTTCCTCACGATGTTTTCTTCGCGACAGATGGTCTTGTATTAAGGGTGCACCGTGCGCTTATAAATTTAAAAAAGCCCATTTTAAGGCACACACGGGGGGTCAGGATCGAACCCGGAACCCCTCGTATAAGAGACCGAGTCCATACCCACTGGACCATCTTCGCTCACTTCATTTAATATGTGTTTTATTAAAACCTATTTTAATAAAACATTTAATATTAGTGTTTTATTAAAAAAAAAAAAATTATTTTGTCCCGTGACCATGGTTGCTGTAAAGTATCCGAAACGTCGGGCATGTAGAAAAACTTAATGAGCCGCGATAAAATACGTAAAAGTTTTTTCATTCTAACGGTTTTAATTCTTTTGTTTTCAAAGTATTTCAAATACTTATTAAGTTTTTTTCATAAATTATAAATTAATGATATAATTAGTAATATCTTAAAAATGAAATGCGATTCTATTTTATAAACAACCTTAGTTATGTTTTGTTTTGAGCACGATAAATGCCTTAGAAGCTAATAAAGATAGTGAGAATAACATAAATATGTTGCTCGTTTCGTTAGTAAATTGTTTACTGATAAAATATGAGTGAGAGTTTATCATTATTCAATATGTAGGGCTATCGCATTCAACGTATGATAGTAAGAGGTAGATACTAGATATTAATTGCTATGCTGCTTATTGCTTTAATAATAATAATAAAAACTGCAGGCGAGTTGGGCCGTCTTGACCTCTCCCTCATAATATGAAACCTACAGGGGTAGTGATGGCGAAACTAAAAGGAACAGTCGCCAGGTTATATCAAGACTAAAATACGAATAAAATGAATCGCACGAAGACCAAAACGAATACGATCAAAGATATGTGTTTATCGGCTACAATTAGGAGTTGCCAACTCTTAATAAGTTATTCTGAAGCTGCAGATTGAAAATAATTTCTGACATAAGTATTTTGTAACGAAACCATTTTTTTAAATACCTAAATTAAAAAATTAACGATTAACGTTTTAGTAAACAAAAAAAACATCAAGTTATCGGAAATAATTGTATAAATGTATTATAAATATTATGTATACATGTAGGTATGTTATTTTAGTTATTTATAATACGTAACAATATAGTGTCGATACTAAAATATGTAGGTATTCCTAAGACTTATCAAATTGGATGCTTCAATACCTGTCAATAGCTGGTATCTATCTGGTAATAATATCGCCATCTCAACTTAACATAAATATAATGATTAAACTGACAAATGTACCTCATACCTACTAAAAACGTGAATTAAAGGAAAATTTGTTATTATCAATATATTTGCCAATCAGTAAAACGAATATAAAATACTTACATTATACTATCAAGTTAACAGACGTACAAACAATATGGCAGCGACCAATACACTGAGCTAACTTACGAATTACGATATGAAAATATCTCGTATTTAAGGCTGGCCACAGAGCACTTGGTCCTGCGCTAGCGATGATATGCAAGTCATTTATCATTACACTCAATGATTACAATACCTACTCAGTCGTGTATCAATACGTATAACACTACACTTAAAATTATTAAGATCTTTCGTTAGATATCTACTTGCTGCGTTTGAAGGCAGAATAGACAGTGGAGTTACTAGAACCAAGGTTTTATGCAAGGCTTTTTAATTCATAGAACAATAAGACATTGCTATCAAAAGATTATTATAACTTTTCAAAGTAGTGTCCATTCACTTGATGGAAATGATCTGTCCGACCGATTTCGGCCATGGCGACCACTTATGACTCCTGGCAGAGAATTCAGCGCTGATGCGATCGGAGATGGCTAATGTAGCCTATTTTTGCTGTGAAACTCCGTGCACACAGAGGGCACGCGACGTGAGAACCCCGTTAACAAAGTTATGTGATGGGAATACATCGCTGCATTCAACGGAATCACCGAGAAAAGCACTACGCCCACTGCATTTTCGGCGTCCATAAAACGTTTTCATTGAAGTTTCTTTTCTATTTTCAGGGCTTAATAAAAAATAATTAACTTAATAAACTTAATAAAAAAATTCTAGGAATTACTCTAGATGCTAAACTTCAGTGGGGCCCTCACATATCTAGTTTATCGAACAGACTCTCATCTGCAGCATTCGCAGTAAAAAAAATTCGACAGTTAACGGATGTAAATACAGCTAGATTAGTTTATTTTAGTTATTTTCACAGCATTATGTCATATGGGATTCTACTATGGGGTAATGCTGCTGACATTGATATTATATTCGTGCTGCAGAAAAGAGCTGTTCGCGCAATATATAATATGGGTCCAAAAGAGACACTTAGAGATAAGTTTAAAAAAGTAAATATTATGACATTGCAGTCTATATATTTTTGAAAATCTTGTATATGTACAAAAAAATATGCAAAAATTCAAAAAAAATGTGATCAACATAATATTAATACAAGAAATAAAAATAAACTTGCTGTGCCCAGCTCAAGGCTCCATAGAATTGTAACTCCTTTACGGGTAATTGTATACGTTTTTATAATAAACTTCCCGAAAACATAAAAGAATTGTCAATAAATAAATTTAAATCTATCATTAAACAAAAACTTATATCAAAATCTTATTATAATGTAAAGGAATATATAAATGATAAAAACGCTTGGAAATGAATTGCTCTAGATTTAAGTGACTTTGTGAAATAATGATCACAATTAAAAGAATGATAGGAACCCAGCAGAGTTTCTTGTGGGTATCTTCTCTGACATGGGCGCGTTGCGAACCCTCATTATAAACTTAGCCGTTAAGACGATCAGAAGTGATCATTATCAAGATCCTTCATGTGACATTAAAAATAAATAAATAAATATTCGAAAGGTCCATCGAAGTCTGTCCTAACTTTCTCATTGACATAAATGACGTTTAAAGTAAAAAAAAAACACTGATTTGACACAATTTCAATTGGCCGCCAAACTTACCAGAGTATTGGGAACATCTAACAGGAGCGAAGATGGTAAAGTGACTCTTGTGCGAGAGTTTCCGGGTTCGATCCTGACCCTCTTGTGCTTTGAAACAGGTTTTTCTAAATATTTAAGTACACCATAAATACGAGACCATCGCTCGCTCATCGGTCAAGGAAAACATCGTGAGTAAACCTGATAATATTGAAAGTATTTGATGGTAAGTTAAGTTCACCAAACCGCATTGGGCCAGGCACATAGCGCATCCTCTCCTCGCCTGATTTCGAGGAGATCCATGCCCAGCAGTGGAAACTTATATGGGTTGATCGTACCTGAGATTTAATGTCACTGACCTACTCTCATTTATGCATGCAATTTTGTGACCAGACATTGTATCATGTTCTATCAGCCTTATTGTGGTTGAATGTAACTTACGTAACCTAATTGAGTTTATCCGCAGATAACAATGTGAGAATACGCTACCGAACATCGCTGCCGCGCTCAGCTGCTGCGTATCGAACGCTAGACCCATAATACCTACTTAGCACGAATCGTCATTTCAAGTGAGACATACTATAAAGAAACATTACTTCGCATCATAACATTATTACATAATTTTAACCAAAAAAATATCATAATTAAAATAATTGTAGATATTTTTTAATAATACTAGGCTCAAACACAGTTCGTTTTGTAGGTTGCAGTGACGGTGTCCTACCTGTTTGAAAGGATACACAAGGTAAGGTACATAAACACAAATAAAACGAGCAACATGTAATCCAGTAAAGTTTAATATTCATATGGAATTTTGAAAAATACAATCATTTCTAAAGGCGGATTCGGCTCACAACACTCAATTATTGTTCACGGTAATATTAGTACAAGAAACAACATAACAAAATGTACACGGATTCGAACCTGCTCCCAGCAGGCTTGTGCCACCGACGTACGAGTATGGACGCGACAGAAAGATGGAACAGAGCAACTTGCCTTTAATATTCATAGGCCTTTCCGTTAAAGCCACGTCCATAACATACGTCGTCGTCGATCATATGAAAATCACTTAAAACGTTACGTACTCTTAAAAAAAACTAATTTAGATAAAAACTAATTAACGACTAAAATAAAGACTAACCTCTAGTGATTTAGAACTAATACTGTAACACCGAACCGATCCCACAGTGACACACTACACATATTTTTTGTATTTTTTAATATATTTTTCAACAACTGTACAAACATTTAAGGAAGTTATAAGTCATAATATATACAAGTTCAGAATGATAAAAACCGATCGCTCCCTTTAAAGCCCTCGTCTCACGGGTCTCTAAAGGGTCTCACAGGCGACAGCGGAAACGCTTAACTTGAGGAGCAGTGTTACATATCATTCCAAACGTAAAATGGTTCCAAAACGTGGGCGGATTGAAGTTCGACATACAACCATCATTTATTGAAAATAAATCATTCTTTCCATCAGCTAATTTTAAAAATAGCTGGACACGCAAAGCCGCGGAATTATATTCCCTGTACAAAGAGACCAGACACATTATAGAAACGAAAAAATATATTAAAAATCAAAAGATGTTGTATTTTAGTGTATGGTTCTTTTCTTATCAGTTATAGAAATTGACTCACGAAATATATCCGGTCCCTCACCTAACCTACATGGCGTCCGTATCCAACCTACTATGTCACAGCCAAATACTAATTTAAACACTCCAAAAATATGAGATTTGTAATTTTATAACGTGAGGACGCATAATAGTACCTAGTCTTAAAATATAGGTTCGTAGTACACATGAGCGGAGCGCATAGCGTGGCGTCAGGGGTAGAGGCTATAGGGTTCCGCTGCCAGCAGCTTTCTAAAGTGCTACTAAATAACATAAATACACGGAAGTATTCAAATGTGAATTAAACTTGGACGGTTTATTATATGTTTGTAAATATGTAAACCTAATAAGAAATTGCATACTTTTGATATAGCTAATTATTATCAAGTTTAAATTTTGTACAAACCGCCCCGCTATGCGCTACGCTACACTCAATACCTGTCAAAAGTAGACTACTGAAATAATATATTTGCGAGGATACATTCAACTTAAATATAATAATAGCTAAATTATAGATACATAATAGGTACGAAAACTAACATCTGAATCTTTTGCTACGTCTATTTAATTAAGCTTATCATTTGATGTCTTGTTGCAAAAAAACATGGCAGTGTATATATAGGTAAAAAACTTAAATCTTGACTTGTTTTGTATATATCTTACGATAGATTTATATTTTAATCAGACATAAATGCATTGTAATAACCTAAAAAATTGAAAAAATCTTTTTGATACATATTTTTTTGCTGTAACTTATAAATTGTTTATAAATCTCAAAATGCAATAATGTACTTAGTTATATATGGCATAGATACTTGTATATTTGAAGTGGATTTGAGATCAAGCTGTTTGAGATTCGATATAAAAAATATGAGATCTACGGGAGAACTTGAAAGACCTGCCCTGACTAATAGAATGGACGTATGCTTAGGACAACCTACATAAAGGAATCACTGGTTATTTTATGTTACTACTACAAACTAAATGGTCCACATTAAATATAAAATGGCCAAATGGATTAAAAGTTAACAAGATGACACCATGACAACTGTTTTTTTTTTTTTAAATTTCTTTCCGTATATGGTAAAGTATATGATGACACGGTATACATTTTGACACAGTACCCTATCTTTTCCTTACTTAGCCTATCCTACAATTTCGGCGATAGTACCTCAAGACCCTGTCTCCTTCAAATTCCTCAGCACCTATGAACACTTGGGACGCAATTTTGGTACAATATCAAAAAATTGGGATGTAAAGTTTAGAAGTTATATAGCATCTTATATATATTACACATAAAATGTCTTACTACTATATGATTAGTGTAAAAAAAGAAAATTACATTATGTTGAAATTGACATATTTTTTTTCTTTTAAAGCTATCATATCTTGAAAATGTTGATCTTAGTGCAGCTGGGGGCTCCATAATATACATATTTGTATACATTAAATATCAATTTAAATTTTGTTTATGCAACAAAAAGAAAATCAGAATTTGTAAAAATATTAAGGCCGCATGATAATAATTTATTTGAAAATTAGGTGGTACTTCTGTTTAATACTTTCAGGTCAGTTATTTTTTCGTTATTAAATTATTTTTGGTAAAAACCAAACCAATTTAAATCAATGGGCTAATTAAGTACTTACATAAGGACAGCCGCAGGATGAGTAATTTTCTTTTTCCATGCCAATCTACACTAGACATACATATACTACAGTGTAAGTTGAAACACCAAATACACCAATATAATTTGTAAGTACACATCAATACAACAATATATTGTCTATACATTTAGTATACTAAGTTTGGTTATGCACACAATTATGTTACAGGTTTCAGAAAGCTGCTATTACAAACATAAAAACGGCTATTATTTTCTTCTATTTCTATGAGATTGTTTGTTATTGCAAAGAAAATAGATCATTAATAAATGAGGTATATTCTGCTTTTGATATGGCAATTAAAAAGGGATTCAATGGATATGTAAAGTTATTTCGTCTAGAGAACAACATTAAAATATATCTAGTATTTCTTGGATATAATTCAGCCTAAGAGTACCAAATCTTTGAGGAAGCTATAAGTTACAAATAAAAACAAATATATCTGTACTTTAAATGTTGTATGGTCACTTTAGGACGATACAATGATAAACTGAGAAGAAATACTTCATATGAACTAACCATGAATAGCATTCCAAAATTATATTCTTGACTGTTATTGTTAAACTGGTATTTATCAAGCAGCTTTCTAATACCCGTCACAATATCTTTACACTTGTACGGTATATTTAAAGTGAAACAACACAACCGACCGTTTATATAATAATCCACTACTAGACTGTAACATTAAGTAAATCTTAAGCTAGGTCACATTTGTAAAGCTTAAAGTCATGTTCGATGAGCAAATCGTTGTGGTTCACTCCAAGTAAAGTCGCAATAAGAAATTAAAAAATAAGGCAACAGAAAGTATATGTGTTGGGCGTGTATATTTTATAAACATTTGTAAAAGAGACTTAAATTGACTTCCTAATTTATACTTTTTGGTAGAAAATGTTAATTTCGTAAAGAAAATAAAATGATATGTATTTAAAGTATTTTTAAACATGTCTCTACTTGTAACGCTATCTTAGCTCATTGTTCCACATTGTATAAATGTTTTATAATTATTGTAACAAAACTTAGGGTCTACAGTTTGTGCTAAATTGGCACATCTACACGGAGAGGGTTTTGGGAAGACTCTCAACATATTCAAAAATGATGACATAAATTTGTAGTTAATTTGGTCAAGAAAATTATGTAAACTGCAAAATATAAATAGTATCTCAAAGATTATACTTTATTACAGATGTTCAAGTGGACAATGTGATACCTACCTGGGAGGCTCCACCAATAAATTGTAATAGGATATGTTAAGCTACGTTCAATTTATCGACCCAATAAATAGGCGTGGGCATGAAGTAACCGTCTTATAAAGAATAAACACTTTGCCCTTGGAAATATTTGGGCGGTGTCAAACGCGGGCAAGTCGATTTGGGCAAAGTCCGTTGGGCAAGCCAAGTCCGTTGGGGCGAGCGAAGCTGAGACGGGGCGAAGCTTACTTGTGTTCGGCGTGCTGGGTGGGCGGGTGCACGTTGGGTGGGTGTGGCGGCGCGGCGTGCGGGTGCACGTGGGCGGGCGGGGCGTGGTGCAGGGCGGGCATGGCGGGCGGTGCGTAGGGCGGCGGGTACAGCGGCGGCATGGCGTACTCCACGCCCTCGTCGTAGCCCACGTAGCCCATGCCCCCCATCATACCCATCATGGCTGTTTCATTATGAATCAATTAGTATTAAATCTATTGAGCATGCGAAACAATAAACTTACTGGTCTTGATGACTAGACACTAAACGAGATAATCTAAAAAGTATTAAATTACTTCCGCTATTGAAACCCTTCATAAAATTTCTTACAAGGTGACCATAGGACCCAATTAATACATAAAATATTTTTTATTAAAAAATAATGCAAAGTTTGTTCATACTTAATGTCTTATTCATTGTCTCAATATTGATATGGCATATGTTATATAATATACTAAAACTACTACCTAACACGGTATATATCACCTATTTACATGAACATATATATTTTTCTCAATAACAAATAGCCTATAAGGACTGGTAGACCAGACTTTAGAGTTCAAACAAGCAAATTCATAGTCTATTTAATTATTATTAAATATAGATAAACTATAAAAAGATTGAGGCGGTCACTACTCACCAGGGTCGGCATCGATGGGGTAGTAGGGTATCGGGTAGACGGGTGGCGGGTAGGGGATGTAGGGGATGCTGATGAGCGGCGGCTCCAGCACCACCTCCTCGTAGGGCCGGCCCTCGGGCGCGCGTGGGTATCTGCAAGGGACGAGCATGTAAAGACGGCATTTCAATTGTAAGCGTATCGATAGGTATCGCTTTGTTGGACCAAATATTTGGTATATGAGAAAATATTCAGAGATCGTAGGCTTACTCTAAATCCCACAACAATTTGGAATCCCTAAACAATTCAAACACTGGCAGTGAATAATTTTCCAATGGCAAAAGTGTGTACTTCTATTGATAACTGACCTTAATGTTTAAAGAGAAGTTTTGCAGTCAGTGGAGACTTACTTTGAATAAGATCTCTATTTTTTTATGGTTCTATATGTATGTCTTGAACACACTGTAATAATAGGTGCAGTAGAAAAAATGTTTTTTCTTTGTGACAATATTTAGGGCAAGACAAGATAAATAATAACTTTTTGTTAGTAAATATTACTAATAGTATAATGTGAACGTAGGGATGTTTGTTACGCTTTCACGCGAAATCTACTTAACCGATCATCATGAAACTTTGTACACATTCACGGAGGTACTAGTAATAGTAACATAGGATACATTAAAAAAAAGCCGCGGGAAAGAGTAGTACTAAATAAATGAGTTGAGTCGATGAAATGTGTACGGTACCGGTTGTTGGGTCCCTTGTTGTTGGGCGTGTTGTTGTGGTTTTTGTTCTGGTTGTGGTTGTTGTTCTGGTTGCCATCCTGGTTGTTGCCGCGCTTGAACCTGCAACAATCACCACGTCAAATAACACTGTCTTTACAGAGGTACGGTCAAAATTCATTGCACAGATGCAGTGTTTTTTTTTTGTTTTATAGCATAGAAGGGCAAACAAACAGTCGTAGCCTTTTGGTGACTATCGACGACCATAAATATTCACACAACCAGAGGTTATGTAGATGCGTTGCCTTCCTTTTCCATATCCCCCCCAACTTCCACAAACTCGTAAGCCGCACGAAATGCGACAACATAACTGCCACTTTACGCCGGTTTTATGTGAGCGAAAGATACTACCCCGGTCGTGCCGGTCCAATTGGGCTGCAAAGTAACATGGCTACTTCTTAAAACAATATATATTGATTATACACGGATAACGGCGCCATGATCTCTGTGTTTGGTGAAACGCTGTTTCTCAGAGAGGACAGATTGCAGGCAATAGGGAATACTAAGATAAGAGAGACGCAGGAGATGAGGTGTGGTGGAGGAAGGGATTCAATAAGTTCCTAAGATAACTTTGAGATGTTACAGTTTCTCTTAAGAAACGTACAGAGATATGAGCTAAAAGGGGAGGAAATAGGAGGAAAAGCGCAGGGGGAGAAGAACAAGATTATTACGGATTTAAGATTACATTCTATTCTATATACTAAAAATATTTTCAATTATTAAAAGTTCAATAATAAATTTTAGTCTTGCAGTTTCATGTTCCAATCCAACCAAACTGTAAGCTAGCCTAGCTTCATCTAAAGCCAAAATTGTTATTAAATTTCTACGTCTGGATTCTGAGTCCGGCCCAAAGTAATTACTAGCACTGAGACCCGCCATCTAACAGACAGGACGAACATGAACGACTCGCTGTTTACACGCGGGTAGGTTGCTACCAGCGCTGTGTATCCGAGTAGTGTACCTGGGCCCCAGCAGCGGCCGCTGCGTGGTCTTGGGCGGGCCCGGCTTGTCGTTCTTGTGCTTGTGCTGCTCGTGGCCGGAAAGCGACATCTGCTGCATGTCCTGTCAACAATACTCGAATATAGCAATTGAACATACTATTGAGGCTAATACTAATCTTATGATAATAAGTAATAGTATGTAATATGTGTATAGATAATTAATGAAATAAATTAATAAAGTGAACTATCAGATAAATAAACAAATTCAAGGATGAGTCTTCCATAATCCTGAGTCATTGATACATATTTCCGCCAACAGCTTGTTGGTAACGAGCTGCAGTAAACATTCTGATTGTCACAGGAGTTGGTATAAGCCCAAGGTGAGCCCGTCAAATGATGTTAAGTCCTCCTATTCAAATAAGTTCTTTGTAGATATGTTCAGTGAATCTCCCTAACTCTCTACGTTATGCCGCTATGCTCGGCGGGTACTCACATGCGCCAGGTCCCGCGAGTAGTGGCGGGGCGGCGGCGGGCCGTAGGCGGCCCACACGCAATCCACGCCCACATTATAGAAATATCGCAGCGTCACCAGGTCTGAGAAAAGATTAGTCAATGTCCAATTAATAAATTCTTGGTACAGTGTTAGTTAGTGATAATATAGGCGTGTCTCGTGTGTCATGGTGTGCGCGTGTGTGTGTGTGTGTGTGTGTGTGGAGGGGGCGTGTCGTACCGTTCATGGGCAGGTCGGCGCCGGCGGGGTGCAGGCTGCGCTGCGCGTGCGGGTTGACGCCGGGCGGCGGCGGGGGCGGGGCGTGCGGCGCGGGGGGCGCGGGCGGCGCGGGGGGACACCACACCACCGACTTGCCGCACGCGTACGCGCAGCCGCCGGCCATGCCACCTGCACATGCATATCATATGGTTCAAATTTAATAATTAATACCTCACCAGCACCTCTGAAGGTGTTGTTAACACATTCAATGCCACCACGATTTTCTAATACTTCCCAGCGATGCCGCCCTATAAAAAACGCAAACATGCTAGGTGTGCTCGCGGCACTGCAGGATGGAATTACGTAGCACGCTAGGCGTGTTCACCGGCACTGTTAAGAGGTAAAATCAAAGAAAGCGTTATTTCGGCTTCAACCGTGTTTATTGATCAGTCTTTCTCGAGTTACTGAAGAGATATTTTGTTTTTAGCAGTGTTTGTGCTTTTGAAAGTTAAATTATGGCAGTTAGTAGATTCCAAGGTAAGTATTTATCGTAATTTGATCAGTGAATTTCAACCTTTGGTTACTTATTTATGATTTTTTAGGGAAAACAAAATATGTGCAAGAAACACTGAAAGATTTTTTCAAATGGGCCCAGTTATTCCTGAGATTAGCGCGTTCAACCAAACAAACAAACTCTTCAGCTTTATAACATTGGAATAGATCCTGGGCAGGGTTTTGTCTTCTTCCGATGAATGAAAAGATATTGGTGAAAGAGAGAGAAGGAAACAGATCCGAGTTACACAACAGCTGATAAGCGTTTATAATTAGGTACCTAAAGGGGTACATTATAGGTAAATATTTTATGCAATTTATTTTATCTTTTTTGTTCAACCTAAGTGCCAAGGAATAAAATAAATGATAACTTATAAAAAATATTCTATATTTTATTATTGGCATTATAAATGTAGTAAATTGACCTAATAATATAAAAGATTGAGAACTGCTGGAGATGAACACGCCTGGTATGTTCGCGGCATTACATAATAGATTATTTTTGATGAACCTTAAAAAAATATCAGATCCTGGAACCACTTCAGAATACTTTAGCTTACGGCAGAAAGTTTATGCTCAGAGTCTTTCGGACAATAATATTGTCTAATCTTTGAGATATAGATGAAAAACGGTGAGCACGCCCGGCGTGCTGGCGGCATGCAGATAAGAATTAGTGTGGACACGCTAGGCGTGTCAATGGCACTGAATGTGTTAAACTTATAGTTTCCTTCACCATAGGCCATGTTCAATTCATGTCAAGTTCACCATGTTAAATGGCATTTTTTATATTTATTTATATATTCATTTATTATATATAGGTCTGTATTAAGATTTAAGAATATTTGTCAACTGAGCGATGGGCCTAGTTTAGAACAAATCACATACCAAACATGTTAAACGATATATATTATTAAATAAATAGGGGAATAAAACTAGAAATACAAAGTAATTGGTAGTGATGTGCTGAGGCCACGTGAGGTGACGATGACCCCTTGATATTGTCTCTACTGCACAGGTTTACGATTTCATATAACCATAGGCACCATTGGTATAATGTATACTCTAATTTGAGTTAGCACCGACTGTACAATCGGCCAAGTTTAAAAATTATTATTATAATAAGAATAATATCGACTCCTACTTAAAAGGATACATTTTTATCGATAAAATCAGGAAGCGTGGGTTATGGTTACCTGGGTAGTGGTTGGCGGGCGCGGCGGAGGCGGGCGTGGAGGCTCGCCCGGCGGCCGGCGCGTGGGCGCCCGCCTCGCCGCTCGGCGCCGCCTGGCAACGCCGCGACAATAGGTAATCCATATTATACACAACAACACTTCGCTTGGGAAATAAACTATCTGTAGGGCTATTCTGTATGTTGTTTGCGAATCTCGAAAGACGAATTTGACGGATTTGTATTCTTTAAAACTCGCCTCTCTATCCATATCAATAAAGATCATTTTCAAAGTGACGTAATGTGAGCTCTATCGCTCAGGTGAAGCTCGATATTAAAATAGTTTCTTACAGAATGATGACACAAATAGGCTTATATCTGACGGAAGTACACTGAACATCATCGCTTGTCCGTATTCTAGTGAGACGAGGAAGATTTTATCGCCATGCATCCGTATGGCTACCACTTTCTCCTTCATTCATCACTGTACCAGCTCTCCTGTTTTCAAAAGATACGGTATACAGTATACTTACCGAAACCCTTAACTACCCTTAGGGCCTGTTTTACCACTTCCTGATGAGTGCCGAATAGGCTATCCACCAGGTATCCAACAGATAGAGTATGGAGTATCTGTCAAATATGTTGCGGATAGCCTATCCGCCACTTATCAGGAAGTGGTGAAACAGGCCCTTAATGTTCGATGAGCTCGTTAATGATCACATGCGACGCTGAAGGACCATCAGGTCGGTCCGCTCGAAATAAATCAAAAATGTCCGTACCTGGTTGTGGTGGTTCTCGGGCGGAGCTCCGTTGGGCGGGTGCGCTATGTCGTGGGGCGGAGCGCCCGCGGGCCGGCAGTCCACCATCAGGGGCAGGGCTTTCACTTCAACCTAATTGTTTGAATAGTTTAAAATATGACCATCACGAGCAGCAAATGTGGTTTATCTATATTCTATATTATAATAAAATGTGTGAACTGAGACATAGTATGTATTTACCTCTTTTGTAATGACTAAATACCGATCTAAAATATACTGCCTATTACATCTATACATTAAAATCTACATTATATTCACTACGAAATAAAACTACCAGCTACGATATGGTTTTGGTGACTAGAAGCATTTTAAAACGGAGGGCAGATAAAAGACAAATTCAAAGGTTACTCTTAATAATTCAATAAATAAATAAGAACTTCAGAAACAAAACTGGTCAACAAAAATTTTCAGATCAGCAGCTATTGCAGAAGAACATGCTAGTAATGTAGCAATAAACATACAAATGTTAAAAATTAAAAACATTAGTTTTAAGTTTTAACATTACAGCAGCGACCTCAACTCCAAATTTAATATAGTAGGTATAAATAAGGCACGTACACAGGCTAATTAATGAAACTATGATTTTTAGCATCGATGGCCGAGATATATTATGATTCGCTGCATTATGCAAATGCATTTTCGTGTTTTGTATTGATCTGATAGCACTTGCCATTTAAACAATTTAAAAAACGAAACTGCATGGTGTATTTTAAACTACTTATATTACTTTTTATCCACCTCCAAGACTAAAATAATCAGGCACAAATTTCATCAATTTCTATTACTTATAGTCTTTACAGAATAAATTAATTTCTATTTTCTACATACTGAAACGGAAGTATGACGTTACAAATGCATAAAAAAAGATGATATCTACATCCAAAATCAAAATATTGATAAGCTACAATACAATCCCACATGAAAATTCCCGATTTGTATCAATCATCTACAAGCCAGATGACACAACTATTCTACCCGGACAACAACTAACGGGCATCGGTTCAAAGTTCAACATATCCACGTGGTAGTAGGTGTTGGTGTACAGTTCCTCCGTGTCCTGCTTCCATTCCACCTTCTGTGCCACCTTCTCGTCAGCGTGATCCTCGCTTTTCAATTTACGTGCTTTGGTGCTTTGCTTTCGTGCAATATTACCTTATAAGACAAAGCACAATTTTAACAAGAGATATTTATGCCACGCATAAAATTCAAATATTCGAAGGCTTTATTTAGTTACAAATACAGTATATCAGAATAATCTTGTTCGCACCTAATTGTGGCAACATCTGGCTTAGGAACTTCGCTTGAGAGTATCTGTATGGAGGCGCCCAGGGTTTGACCTCATCTACTGGTAGCGGTTCGAGTTGCTCAAATTCGACTTCCCTCTTCTCTCCGATGTCTTCAATGAAAACTAGGCATGGTCCACCATCGGGTCTCATTTCTTGGATGTGACAGCGGTAGGCTACAGGTTGGTCCGGGTTGAGTCTACACAGGCATTTAACACCCACTTGTAGCGTGGTGCCATCGGAATATCTCGCACCGTAACGCAATTCTGGAAAATTTACAAAATCCAGCAGTTGTAATTAGCCAAAGTTCAATTTCAGCTAAGCTCTAACTTCAAAAACTAAAACTCCTTTTTTGGAGCAAGCTAAACTAGATAGTCTTCGTTATAAGTGATTTGAAATCAAAAATGCAAGCTTTATAATAATATGTTCTACTATAAGTACTATAATATCAAACTAACTTATTAACATAATATATAAATAATATCTCAACTGATTGAAAGTACTTTTGATAGTGATTTGATACACTATTAGATTATTATACAGAAAATGAAAAAGCAATTTTGTAATGGGACAGTCCTGCCCAATAACATATTATCTAATGAAAAACAGTTTGAAATAGTATTTATATGTATATTTTGATCACACACACACACGTTAATTGTATACCTACTAAATTATTAATAGACTGTTTCACAAATAGAATTAAAATAAATTTATATTGCTATTATATTGCTAACTAGTATTTTATATTATATTTGATATCAAATATAATATAAAATACTAGTTCTAATTGAAAAATGATTTCAAGCAATCAGCAGAGCCCGCTCTCTAAGTTATATTTGTGTGATTGAAGTACTTAAGTCTTAAGACTACCAACTAAATACTAATTCATGTTTTATTTTACACAGTTATATTAATAAAGAACTAAATTTAATTAAATATAATAAATATCCAAATGTAAATATGTATATAATAATAATAAATTCAAATATGAGCACTACTCTTTTCAAGTCTAATAAACTACAAATCATTATACGAATGTACAATTTTTTTTTTTTTTTTTTTTAAATCATAACTTGAGTGGTACCTCTTCTAATTTCACTCCAAACATCAAACTCTATATTACGATAAATGTCCGGGTCCAATGCCTTGGCAACTTTGTATGGGAATGGTGTGATACCATTGTCAAGCAATTCCTTAGCGCTGTTTATGTTTAAGCAATGAACGCAAACATTCTCGAGCTGTATAAGACTGCGGTTTAGGACAAAAATACTCAAAGACTCTTTGAGCAGGCTAGCCTTCTCTATATCTTCAGTGTAATGCTTACATTTTAAAGCTAATGTATTATTATTCTTATCTTTATTGTCATCAATGGGAGCCTCAATAAATATCTTGGCTCTCTCTTTCTGTTTCTTACGTCGTTCAAAATTTTCTGACATATAATATCCAAAATGATTGTTAGCTACTTTGTCGTGTAGCATTTTGTCAACCGCGTAGGGTAGATCTTTAATTTGGTATACACCATCATAAAGAATTTCATATACCAAAGCTAAAAAATGTTTACAATGTAATAAAGTATATTATTAATATTAAATAAAGTTAATATCTTACCTAAATAATCTTTTGTTGCAGCATTAAAAAGGAACAAATATTTTTCTTAATTAATATTGCTTTGGTAAAATCAGTATTTCCTATTGTTTTAAAGATTTGAGTTGTAATATAGAATTATTAACAATTAATGTGGTGTTAATAATTAACCATGGTAACTTTGTAAGAAGGGAAATAAATTTATGAAATTTATATACATATATAATTATGTATAGTATATTATACATTATTGACCCGGGCCAGACATGTATATTTATCATATAAATTACAAACTTTCTGCACTTGGCGGGATTCGAACCCAAAGCTGCTGTATAAAGTGTGGCTGTCAAATTGATTTATATTATAATAGATGAAACTAAATAAATCCATATTCTTGATTTGATTTATTATTGATACAAATGTTTAAAAACAAACTAATAAAGCCATGTGTAAATTCATACACATGGCCAAATATTGTTATTTCCACAAAATATGCAAGAAACTTACATTGACAATACGAGGAGGCATTGATAAACTCTTTAGTGTAAACAGCATCAAAATGCTTGCTCTCGGGTGAATAAAACAAATATATTATTCCTCCGTATCCATTGCACATTTTAGTTTGTGACCCCTTGTTGGCCTCAAAAATTACAAAATCGCGTCTGCAAGATATTTCACAAAAGCCATATTAGTATTGCACTAGTTAAGTATGAACTAGTTTAATATGACTAAATATTAAGCATGTTTAATATGACTAAATATTAAGCATATTTTAGCTACAATAAGGTGAAAAGGAAGAAGTTCATACTCAAAACAATCTTTTACATATACATAATATTTTGTTCCTACAGTGTTGAAAAGGAAATAAAGATCAGAAATGAGATCAACATCATTCATTATTGGTGGTAAATTATAGGAGGCACCTCTCCAATTTTGATGAATACCGAGACAATGAGTATAATATGACAATTGCCAAAACACATGTTATAAACACATGCGTATATATTTTTATAAATACACTTCTGACACAAGGGTTCTGCTTCCCCTCCAGAAGCTATTGAACAGGAAACCCTTTAAAAATATTTTTTTTATTGCAGCATACCACTTAACTTAATAAGATACAGTTGCAAATGTTTGGAACTGTATAAATCAGCTTATTAAAACAGACCTACCTAATTCCAGCAGAACGAAAACAGGTTTGATAATGAAGATATACATATATTAGCCAGTAGTAATTCGTTAGGGAGACTAAACGAAAACAAAACGCTGGGCTCATAAAAAACTAAATAAACCGTAAAAGTTGTTTCATTATAAGACTATTACCTGATCTCAGTGCACAAATGGCCAACAACTGACTGATCATTATAATAAACAAACCTTGAGGCATACTGAGCTTTGTTTTTAATTAAATTGTATAAACATAAATACCATTACATCCTAAGACCTGGGTTGTAAACAGGAAGTGACCTGATTCTTAAAATCAATAAATGTTCTTGAAATACTGACAAGAGTGTTTATCAAATAACAAAGATAGGGTTTGATATGTTGGGGTTTTATTTATCTTAGTTCCCTCTTTAATTTTATAATATTATTTTCTAACTGCAAATATAGTAAGTTATGATTTTTTTCAATTTTCACCTTGGTAAACATTATTTCTGTAAACACTAAATGTTTCACATGAAACTAGCGGATCTGTCAGACACTGTCCTGTGCAAAACTATTTTTTTACTTGGATAACCAAATTGTTAATCAAAACTATTTTCAAATCCACATAACACACACACAATACATTTTATCAAAATCAGTCCAGCCATTTAGGATAAGTTTAGTGACATACACATGTAACAGCAGAATGATTTATAAAGATATTCTACAACAGCAGTTTTTTAAACCTTAAAAATATCTTTCACAAAATATATCCAAATAATTTATAAATACTTTAACTAATTTATCACTAGTCCAACCGGTCCCTGTTGGATGCCAGTGGCAAGGAATTGGTTATCTTGCTGTTCATTGAAGGAGGCCTATGTTCAGCAGAGGACAGGTGACAACTGATTATGATTATACTTAAATTTGCAATAGGCTGACCGGTCCATGTTGGATGCCAGTGGCAAGGAATCGGTTATCTTGAAGGAGGCCTATGTTCAGCAGAGGACAGGTGACAAATGATTATGCTTAAATTTGCAATAGGCTAATAGCAATGTAGAGTAATTTTATTCATATAAATTATAAATGTTGTGATAGATTAATTAAATCTTTTCACATAAGTAAAAAAAATTAAGCTGTATGTAATTTTGGCGTTCAAAATATACAATTTGTATATATGTACAAGTTACCATTTCCCTAGAGTAGTCTTAAAAAAATAGTATGTATTAATATTAATGTCTGTATTTTATAAGGGATTTAAATGAAAATTTAGTTTGTAGATTTAACATTTTAAAAATATAAACAAACCAATTTTATATAATAACCCTTTCCTTGTATGCAAGATATTAAATGTTAGGTTGGTTCAGTAAAAACTATAAAATTTCCTAATAAAATAAAAGATCAATATACACAAAATATAGAATTCATCAGTGTTATAATATGATGAATTACATAATTTTTACTATGCTGATTTTCTATGCAATGAAACAGAACACTGTAAATGGTCAATAATAATTATCAGAAATCAGTATAATTAATAAATTTGTAAAATAATATGATATAAACAACTAAGGTCTTGTTTACAACAAATTGTCCTTTTTACCTAGAGCTTGATGTTAATTAATATAATAAACAAAACGTTTTTTTTTCTATTTATAGACACGATAAAATGGAATAATCTTACCTATACAAATGGCTCATTGCCGATATTTCGATCAGCCCGCCCCACTCTGTCGGGTTTGACATTTCCTTTATGTAATTTTCGAACGGACAAGTCAATGACTACAAAATAAAAAAACTAAAATTGAGAACACTATTCCATCGGTATTGATCGACAAAATAAAAACGAATTTCCTACCCCTTCAAAGAGATGTCGTTTCGAAGTCATAAAATTTATAGTGTTAGTGCGAACTTTGTGAAAATATCGTTGCGTATTATAAATGTTTTCTGACACAGCTCTAAATAGACAACTTGCGTCTCTTGCTATGTGCTTGCGAAAGAAACCCATCTCATCGAGCCAACGGTCGGGCTCCGATGATCTCTTTTGAATTTTCCAAGGCATACGGTATCGAAATTGAGAAGACGACATAGTAACGCACAGCTAACAATCTGTTGGTAAACAAAAACAAATGACGCACATCACACAATTTTAATAATAGATGTATCAACAATTTCATAAAACCATATCGTAGCTCATAATATTACCGCATAAACAGAAAATTTTGTAGTTTTATTTCTCGTAGTAAACACGTGCACACGAAACATTGACATAATAAACAGATGTAATCTAAAACTCACCGACAGAAATTTCTTCAACAGCAAGCATTAGAGTTTATCTTTTTTATGAGAAATGTTATATGTTAATTTTAAGTTTATTGAAAACAAACTACACGTGCCAAAAACAACCGTCAATAGCCGGCGGGAATGAATTTAATAAATTCGCATCACATCACAACACGTTCAAAAATAGCAAATAGCAATTTACTAGGCATGTAGATTTTAAATCGATTAATCGAAAAATCGATTATTTTAGGTAATATAATCGATTTTTCAGATCGATCTTGAACACCACATCGATTCAATAAATCGATTCATAAAACTCCCAAATCGATGCGATCAATTCAAAGGACTTAATATTCCTCAACTGGCTGCGGTATTTAGTTTTTTCATTTTTTGCGGTTGTTGGACGCAAAATTTAAGTACTTAGTCGTAATTTGAACGCATCATAGTGTAAATAACGTAATAATAATGAATGCTTTCATTAATTCGGAGTGGTTTTCTATAGTGTTTGTTTTAGGCAATAAGGCATGTTTGAAATTGGCGCGATTATTTGAAATCGATCTTTTAATGCTCGATTTAAACTAGAATCGATTCTAGTATGTTCGATTCGAATTGAATCGGAAATTGATTTTTTTTAAAAGAATCGACATGCCTACAATTTACTTTTTTTATACCAATAATGGTCATAGACATAAAATATGAAACTTTGTTCTGATCCTAAATAGTGTTGATTATTTATTTTAAAAATCTAATTACTTAAAGAAAATATACTTTATTTACCTACAAATAAAATTTATTTATTTACTTTTTCTAACGCCAATAAAATAAAATGTATTTGTTCATGATTTTTTTGGTTTGAAAGATGATGTAGAATATTACACTGAATCAAGATGAGAATAAAAATATGTTGACTGTTTTTATTTTTGATTAGCTTGATTAGATTTGCTTAGATTGACTTGATTTATAAATCATGTTAATCATCATTAAAATTGTCACAATAAACACAAGAGCATAAAAAAATGTAATAATAGCTTCCTCTGATTGCTCGTACTGCCATGGTATCATATTATATTCCGTCATATTGATCCTTTTTATTTAATGGTTGATTTTATGTTTAAATTTATTTTCAGGTCATTATTTATCTTATAACACGGGCGGAAAAAAGGAATATTTTTGTACAGATGGCAGCACATTTTAGCGAGAGTTCAGAGTATAATTGAGATATCAGAGTATTATTAGACTCTAGCAAAGAACTCAGACGTTATATAGAAGGACAGTTCTCATGGGCGCTTTGAGGACAAACTCTGCGATGTTTAACGTCCGCTTGGCGACGTGACGAGAGGGATACCGCGATGTCCCCAGCATATGAGCCTACGAGAGCGAGCGAGTGCGAGCTGGGGACACGTCCCCATGAATAAAGTCGGCGCAAAAAAACTTTAAAAAGTGTCCTTCTATATTATACGTCTGAATTCTTTGACTTCGCGTTCTGTTAGAACTTCCGCCAGTGCGAACATGCGCTGACGCACGTCCTACCTCCAGAAGGTTTCGAACGCGACTGCCAAAGAGTATGTAAAACTAACGTTTACTAACTAAACTAACTAAACTGGCGACTGCCGTGCGTTTGTCTGGTCCGAGCGTACACACCAGCGGATTTGGTACGGAGCGGACCAAATTCGATGCTTGCGCATCCATCCATCGGACCGAGCGGACACGAAATAATAATAATAATGTTCGGCAGACAGCTCTCTAGACGAACGGATTTGGTATGGAGCGTACCGAATCCGCTGTCCGGCTAGTACCAAATTCGATCGTCTGTTAGTATTATTACGTAGTGTTGCATATCTTGGAAATATTAAATTATGCTTCCGCAGAAATTGAAAAGAATTTATGGATTTGAACAATCAATCCGAATACCACAAAAGAAGGGTGCTACAAATTACAATGGAGACAGCGAAAAAAATCAAATTTAAACTTGCGAGTAGAAATTATCGATCTATATTTGTTCACTCCAATCAGGCAATCGGTAAAATATCAAAAGCAAAATATGGCTTTGATAAGCACTAGCAATTTATTTCCCACTAGCAGCGCCCGCGGTTTCAACCGCGTATTTCCCATCCCCGTGAGAGTACGTACGTATGTCCGTCCGTCCAGCCGTCTGTCACCAGGCTGTGCCTCAAGAAACGTAATACCTACGCATACACCTACGTAATACGCTAGACAGTTGAAATTTTACTAAAAACAAAACAATAATAATAATAATTAAGCGGGGGCTCCCATACAAAAACCGTTATATTTTAGTTCTTTTTCATGTCAACCACTCGCCGAGCTAGTTTCAGCCTTAAGGAAATGAAAATATCCACTCTTATATTAATGATTAATAATCCCCCGACTCTCAAGGCAAAAAACGATATGATCTTTTCTTTTTTTTTTTAAGTGTCTTGTACAGTGTACTTACTACACGAGGACAGGCAAACCAGGTACCTACTTATCCCGTTTTTAATAGAATATGTGTATTAACTGTGAAATTGTGTATAATGTGTTACGGGCGGAAGGCAATAATTTCATTTAAGCAATTTATTTTTCTAATTAACCGTTTAACCGCCCAACTTCAAATCAATTATCGTGACCCCAGCGCCCGGCGCTGTGAAACTAAAAATATCGTTTTTGATGGGAAACAGCTTAATAAATAAAAAATCACACTAAACGAGTTGTTGTTTTCGGTCGGTGATATACGACGCAAGCGAAAGGGACCCGAAAATATTTGTCGGACAAATCCGACGTAAGCGGTTAAAGGGTTAAAAAAAAATTGCCTAAACGTCTTTACATAAACAGTAGATCACGTGCCAAAAGTGTCCTTAGTTGATTTTACCACACCTTATATAAGTACATATTATATAAGATATATAAACTGTCGACTATCTGGATTTTAAATGCTATGAACTCAATTCGGACAAAATAATAAAACACAATACATTTCTTTCCTCTATATTTATAAAAAGCACCGTCTGTAAAACATACAAAATTTCGATAAAAATCGTTTTATTGGCGTCATTAGTATAAAATTAGAAATGTGTTATGTAATACGACAGTATAAAAACGTTTCGATCCTCCATACAAACACAATCTCAAAAATCATACAATATTTGCAGTATCGTTAGCAGTTGAGCATTTTATTTATTCTACTCTTCAAGCATAACATTATCATCATAATATTTAAAATTTAAATTTAATATTAAAAAAAATATCAATTCTTCTCAAAAATAATTTAATTCCCAACTGCACTTCCTGATGTTATAAAATAAATTATTACGTAAACAGCAAACTGACTAATCCCAAGAGAAGTGCAGTGTCATTAACTTAAATAAAAATCAGTACTGAGTCTTACGATTTAAATTATTTTATTATAAATTAAATATAATGCTCATAAAATACACTTACAGTTATATATTAAAAGTGACATAGAAAATTTGGTTCCTATACCTAATGATAACGACCAGTTCACGGTGCTCGTTTCAGAGATCTTACAGTCAAATTAAAAGGAACATCAATTTAAATTACTTTTTTTATTTATTAAGAGCTGGATACAAGTCCTTTACTCATTTCAAATTACTCGCCCTAAGTGTTGCCACTTGAACTATTTTATTATGATTTGTTTAATTAATTGGCATGTTTGAATTATATTTAATCTTAATCTATTTTTTAAAATGCAGAACTCTCAGTTTGTTGTTACAACGAGCAGCGCAAATAGGCCTCACTTACAAAACTTATATCAATACTAAAATAGCGATACTTGAGTTACATAGTTGCGATAAATATAGGACACGGCTGTTCAGGCCGTTTTCTCTTGCTCGATCACGTCCTTGGTGGGAAGGGGGTTCTTCTCGCAAGTCTCCGTATGCTTCAACTTGGTTGGGTCGAAGTTTTCGATTCCGTTCAAAAACTTGTTCTTCTCCTTTTCCGCTTCAATGGCTGGAAAATTAAAAATATATTACACGTTGTTTATGGTTTTCTGCTAAAATAATCTGTAAGAATACATTTCTATGATACTTCTTCTATAATATTAGTATAAAGAGGAAATATTTGGGTTTTTGTTTGTTTTGAATAGGCTTCGAAACTACTAGACCGATTTAAAAAATTCTTTCACTGTTGGGAAGCTACACTATCCCCGGTGAACATAGGCAGTAATACATTTTTAAAAAAGTGAGGGACCCTTTTTAAATCTTCGTTGACGCAGGCGAAGCTGCGTGCAACAGCTAATAGTGAATAAGGTAAGTCAATATTTCCTATTTCTGTCTGTGACAGTAGCTCTGCAATGTGATATGGGACCCTCACAAAGCGGCTGAAGGCGCTCGCTGCATCCCAAATGCGAGTCCCTAATTATACATCCCTGTTTAAAAAAAAAGGCTCTGCAATGAGTCTATATTGGACCGTATCTCATGCCCTTTTTGCATTATCTTAAAGCATAACTTTAAGCTCATTGCTACAATAAAACTATTGCAAAAACTTGCCATCCAAAAGCATAACCTAAAAAATAACCACGCAGGCATAGAAATAAGCATAAAAAACCTTCGATTGGCGGGAGTGGGTTCTTCTCTTCTGTGGTGGCGTGTTTCATCTGACTCTTGTCGAAGTGTTCCACTCCTTCCAGCAAGTTCTGATGGGCTTTCTCCGCTGCTACAACTGGTTCGAGGCAAAATCGTGCAGAGCGTAAAATAAATAATAAGCATTTTTATGATAAAGCTAGGTGCATGCATAAATTGCGTGATAAGAATTTGTAATGCTCTAGTCATCTTATTATACTGATAAACTGCAATATAAGAAAAAGTTAACTAATGTCTTATACCTTAAACGAATTTTCTAACACTCCAAAATAATTAGGTCACAGAGTAGTCTATCGTTGAAAATCAAAATATTATTAAAAACTGTCCTTCTAACCAACCAAATAAAAATAACTTGGACTAGGGCTCTATTCTATGTAAACCCCATAATTAATGTACACAGCAGTTTATCAAGATAATAATAAATAATAATGTCTATAATAAAAAGTAAATAACGCCATGTAGTAATACATGCGATGTGCTCGTAATCACATTACTCACCATCTTTGTCAGGTAGTGGGTTCTTTTCCTGTGTCTCTGTGTGCTTTAATCTGGTAGCATCGAACTTTTCAATGCCATCGAAGAGGGATTTTTGAGTTTTTTCAGTGGCAACATCTGTAAAATACATCATTTATGATTAACACGTGGAAAAATATATACTCGTACACACAGACAGTAACAACACAGAGATGTCATAGAGAAAATTTTGTGTATGCACTCGGTTAACATCCAAAAGCATGCACGATTTAGAATATGGTAACATTAGAAATGTTAAGCTTCACGATATCTACCTCATATAAAATTACACAAAAAACGACAAAAACGAATCATGCTTTTTGAATTAGTAGTAAACACTGGCGATTCGAAGGCGTGTACATTTGGATGGCAATTTTATTTTACCAACATCAGACTTCTGAAAGAGATCAAAATAATATCTTTTATAAGCCTAATGTTATGTGTGCACGCCTATGTGTTATATGTTTTATTAATAAAAACCAAACTAACTCTGGTTAGAAAGGCTGCGCGTAAGGCAAGGCCGGTTTTCTAGGCGTCCAGCGCGACTATTCGTCCACACAAAATACCTATGGCGTTTGGTAAAACGATTTTCTCTACAGTTTCGGTTTTCTTTAGGGCTGAAGCTTGAAATTGTTCTACGTCGTGAAGTAAGGCACAGTGCAGTTTCTCTTGTGCAACGTCTGGTTAAAAAATAATTATCACAAACTTTTGCTAATTATGTACCTACTTATTTATATTAATTACATAGTCTGTTCCTAGTTTTTTAGATGAGCCATCTCCTAATCTACTTTTAAATGAAGTTTAAAAGCCTTAAGGCTTAAGGGCCAACAGCATAGGTCCATTCGAAAAAAAAAGTCTGTTCTTAGTTGTATCAATATTTTATTCAATTTGGGAAAAATCTTTCATTTTAAAATAATATTCGAATTCTTTGTTACTTTTCCTTAATAATATCGTTATTGTATAATTATTTCATGGCAACTATTTTCGTTCATATTACCAATTAGTACTAATCTGATTAGCTGATGGTAGCGTATAATTCCATTTCCACAATAGTCTGTCCATTTATGGTAAATTCCACTGCGCAAAGTATGTGGTTTAATAATGAAAAAAAAAAAACTTTTGAGTGTTTTAAATATCGAATTTAATTTAAATATAAATTCCAATAGACATTTTTAAATAGCACATGAAACACCTGGTCATTTATTACGAAAAAAGCATCTGGTTTTTAGTATTTCTAATATGTCGAATTTCATTAACGAGAAGCTAATTAAAATGAAAGTCTGCTTGTAAATAATTTATTGCTCCATAAGCTTTATAACGCTATGTAACCATACCGTAATGCTAGTGAAAACGGCACAGTCAGTTTTGAGCCAATTGCTCATCTACTACTTCGATTAAGCATAAAGGCCCTATGGCCAAAAGCATAGGTCATTCCGAAAAAAAAAACAGTCAGTTTTTACCTATTCGAGAAATTCTTATTTATTTGAGAAAAACACGCTGTAGCCTTTAAAAATATACTTTCACTAGCTATAAACACAGACAGTTTATTTTTGAACTACCCTGCGAAGTTTCATCTCCTATTTCATGCCCATATAGGTAAAAACCTAAAAAACGGTGGAACAATAACTATTAATGGTTATTTAATTCTTATCAAGTGCCCAAATGCAATGTTTCATGGCGTCATCTTCTATGTATAATGACGAACTACCATACAAACTTTCACCCCCTATTTAAACCCCCCCTAAGCTTTTTTTCGCGACAATAAGTAGCCTATGTCCTTTCTCAAGCTCTAATCTATTCCTGTTCTTTTCATCAAAATCGGTTCAGTGGTTTAGGCGTGAAAGCGTAACAGACAGACAGACTGACAGAGTTACTTACGCATTTATAATATTAGTAAGGATTATAATCAAAGAAATGTTTATAATATCAATATCAATGCTAAAGTAAAGTGAAAATTACATACAACCCGTGGGTAGATGAATTATTGCTCGGAATGTTTTTATTTTAAATTTAGAATTTTGCATTGACGTGGATATTGCGAGATTATCGTTGACGTAAACGGTAAATTCTGGAAGCTCAAAACGAGTAGTCGTCTAGGCAAAAACAGGAGTTCCAAGACCTTTCAAAGATATGTCAGATACGATGTACAGATTATGTTCATCGTATATATTATACATGTATCCTATTTAAGAAGAATGGCCAGATACCTATTTAAACAGCGATCAGATTTTCCAACATATTTTATACTCGATATAGATATTTAAGACTTCAGTAGTACTATATTTAAGGACTTCTGTCTGTCTGTCGAGTTTGTCAATTATCTATAAAAACAGTAGATTTCCCTCCAATATTATATTTTATGAGGTTTCAACCAAGTTTCCAATAATTGTCGCGCATCTAAAAATAATAATGGATCAAATCATACCTTCTGCCGAGGGTAGAATTATTTTCTCGTTGGTGTCGACGTCCTTGAGACAACTGGTGTTGAAGCCTTCCAGCTGACTCTTGAGGTCGTTGGCGACCTTTGGGAGGTCCTTGAGAGAGGGGGCGTCACTCACGGAACAGGCCATATTTGTTTCTGGAAAGAGGAATAATAGTAATATTAAACAATAATAATGAATCATATGGGACAACTGACACAGCCAAATATTTTGTTTGGAAGATCAGAACGAAAAGAAAAACCTTCATCAGTCTTTTGTAGGCATTAGTCCAGTCCCATCCTCCAGCCGAACAAAGCCTCTCTCTCTGAATGACAAGACGGACGAACCTTCGGTACTCACATGCGAGTGGTTCAACTCAGTAGACGCCCGGCTTCCCAAGCGATTTTAGAGCCAATCAAAATCATACCAATATTTGTACTAACTACTAAGTAATAAACAAAAGCAGAGGAAAACACAGTTATGACAAGTGATACACGTAGATACGTAATTATTCAAATTGCATTTTTTTTACTGAATACCGTTCTTCGCAACGGCCTCAATGTGGCGACCCGGTTTCACACGAAAATAGAAAATGTGATGAATCGCATGCGAATTCAGCCTACCTTGCTGTCTACTTTTAATGCGTACACATCACTGATACTTAGATCTAGAATAAATCATTTGAAACTGAATATAAATAATTTCTAAGAGGTTTGGGAGTTCAGATACAGGAGTTTGTCTGTGAGGAAATCTTTTATCGGCACAATGCTCACCGAATGATATGATGCTGTAAAATAATTAATCAGCATCAGTCCACATACGGCCATTAATAAATCAATGTAAACGCGGGCGCACCCTATTACTAATAAAGTTTATAATTGTTTATTTTTACATCCCAATCAGACTATAATACTATTTCTTTATGTTTACACGAACTTCTTAAGCCCCGAACTTACTTACGAACCCGAAACTTACGAATTTTATCGCAGTTTATTAAGATTTTTACATAAGCCGACGTTTGAGATATTTTACTGCACCCATGGTGATGGAAGGATTCTCCTCCTGTAGTCCTCCCGTTGCCATGGTTGACCGCTAAACATGTTTCACTATAGTTAGAATAACCGGTAGAATACTTTTAAGAAGGTTATACGGTGAGGCAGGTCCTCACCGTTTAATTTTCTAATCTTATAAAGAAGTCAAAACAGGATATGATAATATTAATAATATTCTTTATTCAAGTAATTACTATTATAGTTAGTAACAAAAATATTTCTTGTCTAATAACGTTAAGTATAGTAATATTATTACATGATGAAAATTAGTACTCTATCTATCTTATTTTGTTTTTAAAATACTTAACAATTTCTAATTAGAGATTACATGTGTCGGGAAGATATTAGTTAATAATAATTTAACCTAACGGTCTGAGATTCCTCAGCATTATGAAGGTTTGCGATACAATACTAATTAGTAATGACGCATTTATGATTCAACGTGCAATCGATTAACTGTGGCATACCAACCCGTTCTAATCGATTTAATAAAAAAAACCTCATTAACCAGCTTTTGAATTATCATTAAGAAATAACAAAGACGCGAGAGTAGAACAATTTCAATATAATCACTGTAAATGGCGAAATATAAGGCAATTAGGACAAAATATTTGAATATATTTTCCTTATTTCAAAATAAAATATTAGCTTAACAGAATTCATGATTTGAAATCTATGATACATTTAACTTGTAAGAAATACTTTCTCATATACCTAATGAGTCATCGACGAATGACTTATCGGGGTGGAGCGAGGCCATTAAAATGCCAAGATTAAAAAAAAAACTTAACAAAATGGCTCATGGCACTGAACAAGTGTACATTTTGTTTAATAAAAAGTACATAGCAGTACTAAAAAGCTGGTCCAAATTTTATGATGATTACGCACAGTTAAGAATTGAAATCTTCACAGTTATTATAAAAAATTTAAAGTTGCTGAATCAGGAGGTAATAGTGATTAGTCATCAAATAACTGGCTAGACACGAATAGTCAAGAAAGAAAGTAAGTATCCAAAAGTCACGAAAAATACATTTTCGCGGCTATATTTGATAGCTGTCAAAATATTACGTTATCGGCCTTAAAAAATAAATAGAAAACTACTTATCGATATAATGTCTTTATCTAAATTATTTCATTGCATACCCTGATTAAAAAGAAGGCTGATGATACTCAAAGTAATTGCACTCGCTAGAAAGTTAAATAGTTTTGAAAAATTCCCACCAAAAAAATTTAAACAGTATAAATATTAGGTAATTGCTATTATAAAAAAAGATAATTTTTATGTTATGGCGCTTAATAAGCGCGTAATCCGAAAATCAACTTTTACCTTGAATATAAATAAGTTCAGGGAACTTTTGAAGATTTAACGAATCGCATGCGTGAATCAAATACAGTTATGTGCGCTGCTTGGCACTACAGAGTACAGAGTACAGGCTATACTCACAAATAACAATATTTAAAAACTTCATCATTATGACCACACATGTTTAAATATATAATTATGACAATGAGCATTTAAAATTATAATATTTTAAAGCAGTTTTAGATAATTTTTGTCGTAAATACACAAAATTTCGTTTCACGTTGTTTGTAAGAAAATGCCTGAACTTCTGGACCAATTTTAATGGTTTTCTGTTCACGGTGTAGGCAGTTTCAAAAACCTAACCACTTAGGATAGTTTTGGGCTTGATTATTCGCGCTGTACAGATACAGCAAGACGAGATCAGTCAAAACTACCGTCTTAACAAACATAGGTAAGGATAGGTATAGGTATTCACTAAAGTACCTAGTACCTACAATTATGATGTTTTTCGTACTTATAGTCCTCGCCACTTTTGAAGTCCTGCGACTAATGCCTGAACTAAATTTGACAAGATTGACATCTTGACATCTGTCTGGAGTAAGAAGTTGTGATATATTAAATTGTTTTACGTGAAATATGGAGCAATAATATAAAGTGAGGTGTAAAAATTGAAGGCCGTATAATGATCGTTAAAGTGAAATAATTTTGTGAATTAGAAAGTAAAAATAAACAACAATTAACCCCGTTAAATAATATGTTTATAAATGTCACAGCCATGACAGGTAAATTTTAGAGATGCCAGTATCACTCATTTTTGCCTAATTTATGGTTAAAATATTATCATTAACTCTATACCTACATTTATCTTATGATATATAATATGAATATAAATACTAGGTAAAATAATTAAAACCTTGCTCAGATGAATTATATTTTCAGGTGTTTCTGTAAAAAAATGTCGAATAATAAAAGAAATAACAAAAAGCAATTACTTCTGAGAAAATCGTCACCCCTGGCAAAAGCCGAACACAACCGAAGAAGCTTGTTTAAGATAAATTTTACTAATCGGTTATACGTAAAAAATACAAAGGAAATATTAAAAAAAATGTTTTATTTATAATATATATTACTATAATTTTTTTTGTCATTATTATCATCATCAGTCTTTATCAGTCCACTACTGAACATAGGCCCTATAATTATTTAATTTTTTATTGTACTAGACTTGGTGGAAAATCATTACAATAGAAATTGGCAACATTGCGTAATGAGATCGCAGCGCCGCGTCTATCGGACTTCTAAAGTGGCGATGACTCTAGGTACCTCCGGCGGCACTCATGTCATTCGTGTACATTAATTATCTGTGGACTATTTGTCAATATTTTTTGTTGTTGTTTGACAGACGGTCTTCAGAAATAAATATATTTTTAGGGCGCGTTGCATCGACCGATTTTAACGAGTATGTAATCGTTAAAGATGGCGGTAACGAACGCTAGTGACCAAAGAACGTTGTTTTTAACAAATGTCAAAATTTAATGAAGTCTCTTACGTTAACAGATGATTTGAAATAACCGGCCCTTCGGTCTATAAAGTTCAAACTGATAAAAAAAAATATTTTGAAAATGTAATATTTTGTGTCCAGAAATACTAACATGGCTGTCGAACAAAAGAGTGTTTTCCTCTCGGCAGGATGTAGCCTCGTTTGGTATACATAATACATCGAACAATGACTCCCATTTGTATTCGAGACGAATTCACGCCTGGCTGAACTGTCTGCATCTAAGAAAATGTTTTATAAAGAAATATTCTCAATAGCTCTTTAGTCTTTTTTATGTAAAATATGCGAAATATTCATATTTATCTATTTTTTTCCGACAAAGCTGCAAAAGTATTGTCACCAGCAGTCACCAGCATAGTCCCACTCGAAAAAAAATGTAGTGATTTAGAACAAAAAAGTATAAAGTCTGTAGTAGTGCGGTGTACTAGTTCTCAACTTCAGTGGCAAAGGATAAACGCCTAAGCCAAGTTAAGCCTTCGCAAATCCGAGTTAAGTGGAAAAAGTCTAGTCACATATCGTGTAGATAACTGAACATATACGACACAAAAGTTACTACATTTAGAATCGCTTATCAGTTTTAAAGTATTAATGTCTACACGAAACAGATTTCTGTAATGCCATGTTGTACATTTTAATCGCTATCTTTTCGAACAATCTTTCAGAAAATCATAATTATTGCAGCAAACAAAACGCTGCATAATATACCTAATACTTATATTTAAAAAAGGACAGCACTATTAATCGGCAATGTTGAGAAAATTATATCTGCCATTTTGTAAGTCGGAAATATATCCGTATACGAGAGATGACTTAACACCTAACACATAAAAACATCAAAAGTAATAAAAAGTAAATAATGCTATTATTTACTTCATAATAATTTAACTTGCATTTTCGTTTTTTTTTTTTGTAAAATTACGCACTGTCAAATGATCGCGTCTGGGTCGAGAATCAAAATGCAAGACAGTGACGCCATTTACTGAATTATATCCCGAACTTTTTTGTGTTGGCCATTACGGCCATCTTTCCTAAACTTACCATAGATAACGTAATATATTAATTATTGACGATGGCAAGTCGGCTATGACAGCGCCGGATGTCCCCGACGACGTGTTGAATTTTATTTATATACTGATAATAGCTATAATTAATTCGTTGTTTTGTTATTCTTGACAAGTGATAAAGATAATTTGACTTATGAACATATCGCATATTATGTTTACTGTATTTAAACTATCATTAAGTGAATGAACTTAATGTTTTCAACATCCTTTTTTTTCCGATAACCAGCAAAACCACCTGATAGTTAAAAAAAACCTTGGAACAATAACACCACGTTAGCTTAGCCCCGTAGTACGAAATAGGAAATAAATTTAAAAAATGTATATAAATAATTAAATACATATAAACATGTTCCCGACATGGTACAGACATCTATAATCATCATACAAATTATCTACCACCTGGCGGGATTCGAACCTGCGATGGTTGAGTAAAGAGTCCAGTAGCCTTACCACTCGACCACACATCCGACTGCCTGAATGAATTACCTTAAAATTAAAGCTTAAACATACTCGAAAAAGTGAAAACCTATTCGAAGTAATTTCAATTATTTTAGAATTTAGAAATTGCAAAGGACACGAGGAAAAATATGCGTCATTGTAGGAACTAGGAGGCACAAAAAACAGATTTTAATTACCACAAGCTACTCAAAAATATAAACCCTCTTTAATTTTGTAACAAGCACACAAGCAGATGGCTCTCAGCGTAAACAAGTTATAATGAGCACAAGCTCCTCGAAACGAGTCGAGCGAGCTGTAATGTTGTAACTTGCACATTTTATGTAAAACCTTTGGATATGTGTTCCTTGGTATAAGGACACTCGAGAGTTTCTTGTGTAAGAACATCATCAAAACCAGACAAATAGTTCTTATGCTCTTGGTTCTCTGTAGACTTAAGACTTTTATCACCATACATAGGCATACCTCAAGGAACGTCATTTAAAAATCTAACTGTTAGCTACTATCAAAATTATGCAATTAGTTTTGTAAGTAGATATATTTGTGGTCTTGCTGGTGTTTCTTTCATACCTTAACATAATCTGCCTAGAGAGCATCTGGTGATGCCGATGTTGAAAAACAGTCAAGAAATAAAGGCTTTAAATGTAACAACTAACAATGGAACATAACAACCATATATGTGGGACACTATAAACACAATACATATGTCTATCTAAGATCTCCACTACTCTGTACTAACACAAGGCCTTTTTAAACTGCTATCATTAGGACGCTTGAAAAATTGGCCCACTTTTTATCCAAAGTACCACACAAACCTAATTTTATCTATAACCTATCTTTATTAATTTAATTTATTCATTTCCGGCCACAGCTGGATATAGACCACTTCCAATTAACGTCAAGATGGCCTATCTCCCTCAGGCATTCAAGAACTGCCACAAAAATGAGACCACCTCATCCACCCCGAGAGTCGTTACTACTTGAAGCTACCAAACCTTAAAGCCCCAACGTTTCATTCAACCTTCAAAAGCGTTATGCAGACTATACTTTGCAAATATTTGTGTATCGACGTCCAGAATGATATCAGTTCTCACGTGGCTGGTAACAGCGGTACCGTCGGGCTCCGGTGAGCACCAGAGCTGGCAATTAACACCGTATTTATCAGAATGGAACCTAGAGATTCTGCTGAAATGTTTTGGAATCATAAACGAAAATTATAATGACATACAAACCAATTAAACGAGAACATCTAAAACGCAATTACAAATGGAAGAATAACTATTATTCCAATAGAAGATAAAATAATAATTAATTTAAATTCTGTAACAAGAAAAGCAATTTTTTTGTTGGCTTTTAACAAAACATTTTTTTCTCGAGCTTAAATAATTTTATAATACGTCAATTGGAATTTATAAAGCAGTTGCGAGAAAGGCTAACGAACCTGCTCATAAGCTAAATTATATAATTGTTCCATTCCCCCAATTTGATTAAATATCTATCATATCTGTGTCCATTTTCTTAAAGTTTAAAATAACTTGATGACATTATGAGGAAGTAGTAGTAGAGGTAGAAATGAAATTTATCTGCGTTTTTGGTAGTAATTGCCCTCTGCTAACAAAAGTTTTAATTCTCTAGTTTTGCAAAGAAACGACTAGACCAAAATCATGCCTATGCAAACAAGATTATAATAACACATGGTCGCACACATCCAAATTCGGATATAAATCCATTGTTAAAAAGTTTTGACTTTCTTGGCCTTATTTGGCGCTCAAAAACCGCGATAAAAAATGACGCAACCCATATGTTCCAAGATGGCCGCCACAACGGTACTCTGCTAGTGCCTGCGGTCATCACTTTTAAATAATCGACTCGCTAAATACTATAATATAATAACTTGGTATTTACCTTGTTATTGAGAGGTACAATTCAGAATATACATTTCAATGTGAATTTTAACAGACTTCCTTGAGCCTTTTAAGCAGAGAAAATAAATATTATAAACTCAGTGACAAGATGTTTCTCGTAGGTTTAGAGGGGTTTTTTTTTGAAGATTTTATGGCCTGGTTGCGAGACCTTTAGGCCAATAAAAAACCCCTCTAGGTTTTAATAATATAACAAAAATTCTAATGGAAAAAATTTGATTCACGTGAAACGATTCTTTTCCAGTTTTAAATTTAAAAACATTTTCGATCATCATAATTCAATCAGAATCTCAATGAACTCCGACTGCAAGTTCAAACTTCAAACAGTAATGCGCATATCGTGAACTTGAACGTGTATGAAATTGGGCAGGCGGAAAAATCGATACCGCCACGAGGGGAACAGCCAACAGGCCGGCGACTCAATATAAAAGCAGACATTCTTTATTCAAATGATATTATGACTGTGGGATGGAATATTCACATTTAATACAGAGATACTCTTTCTAACTTTGATTGTAGATGGTAATATTTTAATCTAGGTACTTGCACGATTAAAAATAATCTTTAACCAGGATAATGCTATTATCACCGAGAATTAAGATAATAAGGCCCCGACGTAAACAAGGCATTTAAGATCTGTGAGCCTCTATTTTTGACTAGGGTAGATAGCAGAATACTAATGAGGGCAGCACTAGATATTCTAATCGTTTAATTTCCGAACATTATCACTAGTATCGTATTCTGACAGATGCTCATGGATCGTGGGGCCGTGGGCACTTGACCAGAGTGCCCAATAGAAGACAGGGCTGATCACCAAGTGATTGTAACCTTCATGGATCTATTATCATTAACCATTAACCAAGGAGGAGAGTGAGACAGTCGACTAGTTCGTAAGGAGATTGCGCCGATATTCGTTCCGCTCGGCCGAGAGAAGATTTATTTTATTCATACTTTACCAAATACTGAAAAGCTTAATTTCTAGATAAATTACTAAACACTAAATACCATATTCAAATTAAGGCCAGTATATTCGGGCGTTTTATGCATTGAGCGCTGTCGGCCTCCCCGCACGGCGACTTACGAATAGTCTGCCAAAGAATGAACTTTCTTGAACCCGGCGTGAACTTATTGTCCGTCCTAGTATAATTTTAAACGTATGGCAACTTACTAGGTTTTTTTTTTACTTTAGTTTATTTCATAAGAATTACATTATATAAAGAGCGTTTTATGGTTTTGTTATCGATCCTGAACACACATGATCATTTTCTATTTTAATAATTACTAAGTTTTTGTATTAAAATGGATACGTTACGTGAGTATTTAATCTTGAACATCTATATATATAAAAATGAAACCCGTTTCGCGTTGTCACGGCATCACGTGTGAACGGCTGAACCGATTTCGATAATTCTTTTTTTTAAATGTTTGTGGAAGTCCAAGGATGGATGTTCCGGCGAAAAAAAATCGAATAATTGCCGGGAAAGCCCTAAAAACAGCCCTTTTCTTTTTCCCATACAAACGTTTTCTAACTAAAATGTAGAGTCAATCTGAACTTTATCGCTATTATATAAAGCTCATATTAGATTACAAACACTCATTGTTGTCTAAGCTATATCATATTAATAATTTCGTCGTAGACTCAATCTAAAAGTTACCTAAATAATAAAACATAAAAAATTAAAGATTTCGAGTCGACAACAAATATCCCCAAAATTTGGATTGTTGAGTATTTTGTTAAATTCTAATAGTGTTGACAGACAAAATATTGCAGTCCATTAAAATACAATGACATAATTGCATATTATCACTGTCATTGATAACGGGTGACATTTACTTTTTTTAATACGCTTTTGGCAAGGAGTATTTATTATTTGCCAGTGTCAAGTTTTGTTTTGTATTGTATTTGTATTATGAAAAGGATTATTTAGACAAAGAAACATTATGATCAGGAGAATTTATAGGTACTATATCAAAAGAATTTATAGATATACATTCTGTTCCAACTAGACGGCCCAAGAGGAACTGGAAAAACTTGTACATTTTAAGATTTAAGAAAACAAAATATGCCTGCCTATAGGCAAAAATTAAATAATGCTATAGCATTTACTGGGATTGCAGCAAATTTTTAGATGGCGGTAGAACAGATCACTCGAGATTAAAAATTCCAATTAATTCTGATGAGATCTCTACGTCTTACGTGTCATAAGGATTCAGGCAATTGATCATCAAATGAGGATGGTGTTGACCATAGCGATGCATTGTAGATAATTCAATTGTAGACCATATGTTTGATGTGTCGCTTGACACAAATGATCTATATATATAAAAATGAAACCCGTTTCGCGTTGTCACGGCATCACGTGTGAACGGCTGAACCGATTTCGATAATTCTTTTTTTTAAATGTTTGTGGAAGTCCAAGGATGGATGTTCCGGCGAAAAAAAATCGAATAATTGCCGGGAAAGCCCTAAAAACAGCCCTTTTCTTTTTCCCATACAAACGTTTTCTAACTAAAATGTAGAGTCAATCTGAACTTTATCGCTATTATATAAAGCTCATATTAGATTACAAACACTCATTGTTGTCTAAGCTATATCATATTAATAATTTCGTCGTAGACTCAATCTAAAAGTTACCTAAATAATAAAACATAAAAAATTAAAGATTTCGAGTCGACAACAAATATCCCCAAAATTTGGATTGTTGAGTATTTTGTTAAATTCTAATAGTGTTGACAGACAAAATATTGCAGTCCATTAAAATACAATGACATAATTGCATATTATCACTGTCATTGATAACGGGTGACATTTACTTTTTTTAATACGCTTTTGGCAAGGAGTATTTATTATTTGCCAGTGTCAAGTTTTGTTTTGTATTGTATTTGTATTATGAAAAGGATTATTTAGACAAAGAAACATTATGATCAGGAGAATTTATAGGTACTATATCAAAAGAATTTATAGATATACATTCTGTTCCAACTAGACGGCCCAAGAGGAACTGGAAAAACTTGTACATTTTAAGATTTAAGAAAACAAAATATGCCTGCCTATAGGCAAAAATTAAATAATGCTATAGCATTTACTGGGATTGCAGCAAATTTTTAGATGGCGGTAGAACAGATCACTCGAGATTAAAAATTCCAATTAATTCTGATGAGATCTCTACGTCTTACGTGTCATAAGGATTCAGGCAATTGATCATCAAATGAGGATGGTGTTGACCATAGCGATGCATTGTAGATAATTCAATTGTAGACCATATGTTTGATGTGTCGCTTGACACAAATGATACCTAATAAAAATTATTCAATGAAAACGTTACTTACTCCTCAAAACGGAGATCGTTTTCAATTGCACGACTAAGTTGTTGAAAAAACCTCCGGTGTGTTTAAAATTTAAGAGAGTTATAACGCTGTAGTTGAGGATGATCATAATGATGTTTTAGACTATCCCGTAGAATTCCTAAACTCGATATAACGATTGCAGGATTACCACCACACATTCCTTAAATTAAACGTTGGTTGTATAGAAATGCTTTTAAGAAATTTAAACCCTACTGTTGGGTTGTGCAATGGGACCCTACCGGTCTTATTATTAGATCGTTAGTTATGTGCATTGTAAATCAAATTTCACCCGAGCAAAGTCGGAATTTCATTTATTCTATCAAAACAGTGTGCGTTTGCTGTTGGAGGGTCTAATGTCGTGTTCGGAAACTCATAAAAGGTGATAATAACGCGAACCCGACCAAATTACATAGCTACACAATTTACGGGCTATGGATCATTAGTACTGACTTTCAATTTGGTCGGTTTCGCGATATTATTTCGTTTGTTTTAGTTTCAGGCAGGCACGCGACATAAAATGCATCAGTTTCCACGTCATTACATCAGTCAAACACAAACCGCGTTACCAAGAGTGTTTTATTATTTTTAATTATTAATTTAATATCCCTGTCTGTGCAAAATTATTTAAATACATTCTAATATTATTATGTAATTGGGATGAACACCGAATTAAATTATAAATATAGGAAAATGAAAACTTTACACACGTGTGATTTACTTTTAAATGTATTTTGTATATATTATATAGCATCGAAAACTTATCTGTTCGGGTGGTATAAGCTTTTGAAAATGAATAATTTCACTACAGTTTGTACACACACATGAAGCCATCTGTCGAAGATTAGGACCACTTCTGGCGAGACCGTTTCTTCTAGGCCGGAGATCTTATCGGAGAACGGAGACTTCTATAGCAAATTGTACGCGTCCCATGCTCCTCAACCTAATACCCGGAATAATGATCCGCGTGCCAGCCTAACACGACACCTCTCTGGAAAGCTTCTGAACATCAGATTAGATGAGGTTAGTTTGGCTCTTAAGTAGCTAAAAGGGGGAGGATTTAGCACCATAGACCACATTCATACTATAAGGCAAGTTATACGGAAGACCCATGAGTACAACCAGCCACCGTGCCTTGCTTTTGTGGACTATGAGAAAGCTTTTGACTCTTTTAAAACCTGGGCTGTTCTGGAAGCTCTGCAGCGATGTCATGTCGATTGGCGATACGTTAAAGTAATGAGAGGATTATACGAAGCCGCTTTTATGTTCATTCTGATTCCGGGAGGTCAAATAAGACCAATCCAACTGCATCGAGGAGGGGGATATATACAGGGGGATGTTCATTCCCCGAAACCATTCACGAATGATTTGGACGAAATCTTCAAGACTTTAAATTGGGCAGAATGTGGCATAAACATTAACGGCGAGTATCTCTGACACCTTCGTTTCGCCGACGATATACTTACTTATTATACTGGCCGAGTCGCTGAAGGGTTTACAGAAGATGCTGCACAGTCTAAACGAATCATCCCGACGTGTGGGCCTTAGGGTGAACTTGGACAACATGAAAGTCATATTCAACGAACACGTTCTCCTTAGGCCGGTTAACGTCGATGACATAACTCTCGAAGCCGTGCAAGAGTATTTCTACCTTAGGCATACCTTGCAGCTAGGTCGACATAACTTCGAGAGGCAAGCCAATAAGAGGATTCAATTAGGGTGGGCAGCATTTAGGAAGTTTCGCCATATTCTCACGTCGTCCGTATACCGTACAGTTTAAAGACCAATGCGTTATCCCCGTGTTGACCTACGGGACTGAAACAAACTCTTAATTTACGACTGGAGCGTGCTATGCTTGGTGTTTCTTTGGCAGATAGGATTCGAAACGAAGTCCTCCTCCAGAGTACTAAAATTACCGATATCATGCGAAAAATATGTACGTTGAAGTGGCACTGGGCTGGTCACACACTCAGAAGAACGGATGGCCGATAGGTCAATAAGGTTCAAATGTGGAGGCCGCATTTAGGTAGACGAAGTGTTGGTCGGCCATTAAACAGGTGGGAAGACGATCTCCGTGCAGTGGCAGGTCGAGGGGAGTGGTACGGGATCGGTCATCTTGGCGTTCATTAATGGAGGCCTATGTTCAGCAGTGGACGGATATATGCCGATGATGATGATGTACCCATTATAAACAATGCCATCACAAGAATATAACCAGAATAGATGAGTTTGTGTGTTGTTGTAATAAGTTGTTGATTATTGTATTTATGCTTATTAAATCCCCATGACCTTTGACAGAACGAAGTCTGTCGGGTCCGCTAGTAAATACATATTTCCCGTCGCAGACTTTCTGAAGGCATATTTAGGATACTATTATTGCTTTCATATTTTCATTTTCATATTCATACCGTATTTGTGTCAATAACTTTCAAATTATTGCATTATAATTGCCAATTTTTAAAGTATTAAATTGATATAGTATAATATCCCTAAGAGATAGACATATGCCATCGCGGACTTTTTTATAGACCTTTTTAAGATACACAATTCCACCATACATTATTTTGTTATATCTTAATGGGTTAGGCAGCGTTTTCGTTGAAAACTCCCAGACGGCCTATTTTTTTCCGACACGTCCAACAATTATTGTTATATTTTAGCCAAAGCTTATAAAATTTTAATAAATTATATACAAAAACCTTCCTCTTGAATTGTCCTATCTATTAAAAAACCGCATTAAAATCGGTTGCGTAGTTTTGAAGATTTAAGCGTACAAACGGATACAGGGACGGAGAAAGCGACTTTGTTTCGTAATATGTTTAAATGGATATAGCATGATATTGCTAAGAGATAGACATATGCCATCGTGGACTTTTTTGTAGACCTATTTAAGCTACACAATTCCACCATACATTTTTTGTTGTATCTCAAATGGTTTAGGCAGCGTTTTCGTTGAAAACTCCCAGGCGGCCTATTTTTTTCCGACACGTCCAACAATTATTGTTATATCTTAGCCAATATATATAAAAACTTAATAAATTATACACAAAAACCTTCCTCCTAAATTGTCCTATCTATTTAAAAAAACCGCATCTAAATCCGTTGCGTAGTTTTAAAGATTTAAGCGTACAAACGGTTACAGGGACGGAGAAAGCGACTTTGTTTTATAGTAGTAGTAGTAGCTAACATGCGTACCCGGGATATTCTTCTGTGCATTGTTAATAATAATAATAAAATCTATGGACGCTTTTTACACCACGTCAATCTAGTCCCGTGGTAAGTACTCGAAGAGACTTGTGTTATGGGTACCAGACAACCGAAATACAATATATTTAATACGTTTTATATTAATACTTATATTTAAGATTTTTATTATATAATACACATATTTAATACACAACCATGACCCAGGAACACAGAAACTTTTTTGTTCCCTGGCGGGATTCGAACCCGCGACCTCCGGCTTGAACGCCAACGCGCTAACCATTGAGCCACAGAGGTCATATTACAAATCACACACTAAAATCATTGTAAACGAAATAAGTGTTAATTATCACCTCAATCACCATTCATCACCACCACCACCACCATCATTATTCTCGTCAGCGTCATCACCACCATCATTATAATGATCAACGTCATCATCACTATTACAATTTACACCCCCCTCCCTCATCACCACCACCACCATCATTATTCTCGTCAGCGTCATCACCACCATCATTGTAATCATCAGCTTCATCATCATCACTATTACAATTTACACCCCCCTCCCACACCACCACCACCACCACCATCATTATTCTCGTCAGCGTCATCACCACCATCATTGTAATCATCAACTTCATCATCATCACTATTACAATTTACACCCCCCTCCCACACCACCACCACCACCATCATCACCACCACCACAATCACCGCGATCATCATCATTACCACCATTTAGAACTTAAAATTAATATTTTTATAATAAAGATGCGAGTAGCAAGGGATCGGCCGTCTTGGCGTTCATTGAGGGAGGCCTATGTTCAGCAGTTGATGGATAAAGGCTGATGATGATGATGATGAATTAGTAACATTAAATCGATATTAAAATAAAAATGAGGAAAAAAACACGCTGATGATCCTGATTACGACAAAAATGAGAAAAAAATATTAAAACTAAATATTGTTCAAATTTTTATTTTTATTTCCTATGTACACTATCATACCAGGCACCGGCTTATATATTCCACACGTTGTTTTAACGATCTATATCGGAGGGGAGCCGCCAGGCAGCAGCGAAACATAGGTCCTACTTTGTTAACGCCTCGCAGGCAACTAAATTGAGGCCGCGCTGGGGGCTGGACAAGTTTTTCACATTATTTGATTTTAAGAAAAATAAAAACATTTATTTTAAAAAGTAAGATCAGAATAAAATTTTAAATGTTATTACCTATTTTTTCATATAAATTTTGTAACTTAAAATCTCACATTCTTCAATTACAACTAGAAAAATAATCAAAAACATCTTGTGTTTGTGATTTTTTTTTATCGAGGCAAGTTACAATGATCGTGTTTTGAATAGGTTAATAAAAAAGAATGTATACTAAACTACAACATATATTTTTAACGGATCAAAAAAACCAACATTACTATGTTTACGACTTAAACAAAAACAGGCGCTTTGGGATATACTGGCCTTAAGGGCATCCAGACACTGAAACATTAATAAACATTTAAATTTTATATTCTTTAAAAATATACTAGGAGGCAAGAAAAGAAAGCTTATAAGAGTACTAGCGGACTCGACAGACTTCGTTCTGTCAAAACAATTAATTTGCAATAAATAAAATTGCAATCTCAAATTTGAGAAATAAACTATCCTATCTTTTTAGTTGGAGAAAAGCACACATTTTAAAAGAAAAAACATTAAAATCGGTTAAGTGGTTTAGGAGTCTATTGAGGACAAACATTGTGACACGAGATTTATATATATTAAGATCTATTTGATCGTGTTTTATGGTTATTTATTTTTTTATTTTATTATCCGGTAAAGTAAATAAATTTAACAAAACGACAATTACTGTGACTATAGCTCCCCATGTTAATGATTTATATGCTACAATAAAATTACATTTTATGTACGCGATGTGAATATATTATTCATCTGTCTACAGAAGAATAGTCGCCGGGATATGACTCATAAGCGATACTATAGTCATTGGCACATAAGAACAACAACATTCGACTTGAAAGGAATTATAGATAACACTACCGATCGTCTGGGCCCTTAGATATAGTAAATAATATGTATATAGATACTCGCATCTAAGGACAGAGAAAAGAAACTAATAAACACGTACTTTACTAACAATTACACATATTTCGTGCTAGGCTATATAGAACGGGAGTTTTCCATGGTTTTTATTGTATATCTTACAACACACGTAAAATAGTAATTTGGAAAACGATGTAAACCTCCATAGCAAGAATGTCTTATCGTCTGGCGATTTATATTTAATTTAGCCTATCTGTAATGGTACCTATATTTAAATCATTAGAGACATCGAATAGCTGCAGTCATGGCTCACATAAAATATATAATAACCTAGAAAGAGTTAAAGCAGCAATATTTACGGAATGGAATATTATCTGTATCTATAAGTGAAATTGTCAGAAATTATTCTACGTATAATACTACAAACGCATTAGTTACAAAGTAAACTAAGGCCTTGGCGACAATTGAAGAAAAACAACAGCTGTAGATCTTCGACTTCATAGCTTTCTGTGTTTCTTTGTCATATGTTGTTTTAAATAATAATAATTCCAGTCGTGAAGTTATTTGCTTCTCGTTCATCGCTAAGGCCGTCGAAGACAATACTGCAAATAACATCTTCAAATAGACTGGCTATTTCTAGAACAACTACGCAGTACATACATCATGTACATCTCTAGGACAAATCCCGGTCTGAATGCCTGGAAGATTTCCAGATTGCTTTTCCAGGGATTTTCTACGTGGAGCTAAACAAGAAATGTCCATTTTTAAGATTTTCGTACCGTTGTTTACACAAACAAATCATCCACTTATAGAAACAGCATTATATGAATAAAATCTAAAATGAGAGAAAGATACTTCGTATCGAGTATATAATTTTTTTATAACATAACTTTTAAGCTTTGGTCTCCATAAACCGGTTGTCGTTCCATCTTTTATCGTTATCTAAATACGCCTATCTTGCAAATGCCCATCAAACTATAAATGACAGAATCGCCTCATAATATCGTCGATTCAATATGTAATGGATTTAAGGAGAGTTATGCTACAATCACTAGATAAACTAAGATAGTGTAACTAAAATTAAACTCCAGGTTTTTCAAATGAGAACATATTACCTACATGAAAATAATTAAATGTTCTGAGTCATCAATAACACGGCAATGATGTTATTTATGTTCCTTAAAAAAATTAAGAGAAGATTGCATACTGCATAACAAATAAACATTTCTTGTGATAATGGTAACCGTAGTGATCTGTGTAATAATACCACGAGGTCATCTCAGCTTTACAAATACAATGATTTTCAGTAGACGCCTGCACACGCTCGCCTTGTACCTAAGACTTCCAGACAAGGCGATATACAACACCATTTACGGTATGTCTCGATGTGTGAACCAGGTCGTTTTGTATGCAATCTGTGCATTGGCCTTCACAGAATATGCTGGCTGTATAAACGCTGATGCCTTTGCGATGTCGGATTTAAAAATGTAGAACGTCATGGGTGAGCTTAGCCCAAGATCTTTCACTTAAACGGTTTTAAAATGTACATGTTTATTTTCTAGAAATTTATTATTATCATGTATAAAATATTTATTGTACATTTCAAAGTTTATTTTAATGTCAGTACATGAGTGACAGCAAAGATCCAAAAAGGGTGAGCCCTTTCCGCTTTAAGTACCCAAAATTCACACATGGAAGTCTTAATAATGTACCCTTCAAAGGGTACTTCGGTAATTAACTTGGCAACATTTGCTAATATATCAAATTTCGGAGGGCTGAGGGTACACAACATTTCGCACGCAAACGGATATCCTCGGAACAGGGAATGAACTGTTTATTACTTCTTTTAAACCGTTAGTCAGTAAAGTGTTTTTCTTACAGCTTCTTTATTTTACGCAGAACGTGATACATGTTTAGCATATATAAAAATACCTTAGGAGCATTCGCGTTAGCTAAGAGTACGATTCCAAATGCAAGTCAGTGTGCACTGAGAGTTTGCGTCTATGCTACAAGATGCTAAAGATCAGCTAAGTCATGTAGAAAGGTGCAAAATATTAAAACACTCGATATTTGCGGGAGAAATTAAATTTTAGAACCGGTAATAGAAAGTTACATAATTATACCATTAATATTAAAACGAGTTATTAGCTCAGATATTTTTAATTTATTAATGTATGCGATGTTTATGAGAATTATTGTAAAACACTTTCGCGTTTTTCTAAAATATCAAATATTGACATCGTAAAATTTTGGTAATCGAGTAATTTTTTTACCATCTCTTTCTCATGTCTGAATTATGTTTAGTTTAAAAATTTTAGAAGTGTTTTTGTTATTATTAAGTTTGATTATTTTATTACAAAAGAAAACTTAATAATCATGTTTACCTTATCTTTTATTTGTCATTCTTTATTAATATAACAGACAATCGTAAATATTTGTAGACAATTAAGTTAGCCACACACTCAGTAATATAAATGCGAAACGATAAACGCAGTATTTCTAGGTACCTATTTATGTAAATAGAATTTCCTCAAAGCCTAAATGGATTACAACTAAAGGGGTTATCCCCTATTCTGGTTATAGGGGAGCAAGTATCCCCACCCCACAGCCGTTGAGCCTTGGGGTAATCTAAAATTATATATAGAAACACTAATCGACCGCTGCAGTTGCATCTACCCCCAAATTGAATCGAAAAAAAACATTCCCTTTTCCTTTTATACATAAAACGGCCCACATTAGGCGACAAAACTCTCTATAAATAAAGTTTTTTTTTTAAATATATTCTTCTGGCAGCCCATTGACTCATCATACAAACGATTAAAACTTTTACATGACATTTTAGCAAAAGGTTACTCTTGTGACAATATTCGAAGGAAGGATTCCACAAAATTGTTCCCTTTATGGTGAAATAATGCAATTTACGATTGTAGTTGTTGACATCTGTAATGGACATTTTTAAACATTGACATTTTGATGTTACTAATCATAAAATTGAGCGTGACGTAACCCAAGGCTTGTACAAGTTGATGTCTAAAGAACTTTTTCATATTTTGTCCCATAAGGAAATTTAATTAAATTTAGCGGTACTTACTTGGACCTATTGACTATATTATTTGCTAGCTCGTACGCTGTAGCACGAGTAATTCAGTGTGGTTTCAAATTGTCGTATGGAATAGATCACACATTTACTAACGTTTACACATTTTGTAAGTATAGTTGTGGTGAAGCTAGTTACACCCACACATATATAGCAAACAAACGTATTACGGTCATCGGCGCCCGTACCTCAACGTAATCCTTTTGTGTCGGGTCGTGTACAGTTCACTTAACAATCGCCTTTGCAGAGTAAATATTTAAACACATGTTCGTAATGTTGTTGGTTTCCTAAGAAATGACAGCACAACAAGAGTCAACAAGAACATCAGGAATCAGGATACACCTGATGAATACACTCAGATGTACAAGAGATATTATATTGGTAAATGTTATACAATGTTTATTAAGTATCATAGATTGGTGAACTTTGATGGAACTAACAAGATAAATCACAGTAGTTTAAATACTCTTTTAAGATCTGCAAATACTAAATCTACTTGCTTTTGTATCGTTTTGCAAATTTCATGCACATCTAAATAAATTGAAAATATAATATTTAAAGCAACCGCGATATCTAGCGAAACTGTAAACGTTAATTAGTCGTATTTAAGACCTAATAGCTCGCCAGCGGAGCGTGTAGATGGGCGATAAAATGATCTCCATACAACTATAACAATGGCAGTGCAATAAACCCATTAACAATATGATTGTCCATTCGCTAGTACGCCATACACTATCCAACCAATATCCTTAAATTGTCATATTAATATAACCCTATAAATGCCAGACTATATACTACTAAACCACAACAAATAGGCGCTTGACAGGTGACCCCCGAACCCCACCTTCGTCCTTTGCTTCTACTAAGGGAGGCTTCGCACGTCGCTTGTCATAAGCCTAATTGTTTTGGTCGAATAGTGCTATGGTCAATGCAGGTTGGTTAAATTCACACATTGTTAAAAACTTTTAATCATATCATGCATGTAGGTTTCCCCACAATATTAATTAAACGCCAATGAAATGGATGTAAGTACTAATTTCTTTCACTAAACAGCTTTGAAATGTTCCAGATATAGAAATTTAATACTAAAAAGTTTCACATGTGCTTTTGAAACAAAACAGTGACGTCCCTACAGCTTACAACCAACACGAACTGTTGTAATTTCAAGATTCTTTATATCGCCGTAGCTAGAGATATACGATAAACTCATTACATGGCACGAGAGTACAATCACAGCCAAACATGGCGGGCTCGTCCCCTCGTCTATCGATCGGCGGCCAGACGTAGGGTACCTAGACTGAATACCTAACTCGCTGCAGCAAATCACATTCATAATTGTTTGCTCAAAATGTGCACTGAGAGGGCGGAAAACTGTGATAACTTGATGTGAATAGAATGGAATTAGACTAATTCAAAATTATGTTTTACCATCATCATCATCAGCCTTTATCCGTCCACTGCTGAACATAGGCCTCCCTCAAATCTCAATGGACGCCACATTATGTTTACTGATCAAATATTAGGACGTAATATGAAATTTAAGTACTGCGGGAATATGTCATTTTTTTAGCTGACTATGCCATGCCGTCGAAGGTGTATTTTTTTATATTGGCAAATGTACTGTGTAAGAGAATTGCCGTAATAAAAAAGAGTAGTTTTTGTGGGAAAGGAAAACATTATCTTTGTATTGGTGAGCTTTATCACGAAAATATGTCTGTTATTTACGTTGGTCATTCGAGTCAATCGACAGAAGCATTAGGCAGCGTAGTGTGCGTATCGTTTTTGTTAAACACGCTTGCGACGAATAACTACCTACGTTTATATCAAGCGATTCTCTTTAATTTTCCTTGTATTACGACAATGTCACAATCATACTAATATTATAAACGCGAAAGTTTGTAAGTATGGATGGATGAATGGATGTTTATTACGCTTTCATGTAAAAACTACTGAATGGATTTTAATGAAACTTTACAATAATATAGCCCATACTTCAGAATAACATATAGGCTATAAATTATCACCGTACTCCCACGGGAATGGGATGTACGCGGGTGAAACCGCGGAGCGCTGGTAATAAATAGACAATGAGGTGGTACATTCGAAGGAATATAAATCATTGAAGTTACTGAAGCTGATGATAACCGTCTCTGGTATTTTGTAATGCCAGGGTCTCGTTCGAGTTGGTATTTGCAGGTCGACCTTCCTCACCCTTTACAGAAAACGTCAAATAAGGTTAAGTTAAGCGATAATCGTCATTGATTTATCGAGATTAAATCCGATTATTATCCTATTATTGCTAAAATAACTAGACATAATATTAAAAAAACATACACCGAACATACAGTTTCATTAAATTTAAATCTTTGATTAAAGTCATCCAAAAAAATACGTTACGTTTAAAATAATGTATGCTCAATATAAATTTCGCCCTCGCTCGCTATCGGCGGTTGGTAGGATAGTAGCAATCGATTCGCAGATTCGGTAAAATCGTCTGTCTCTTTTACTTTCATACAATTCTCCTCTGCACCCCTCTCTCTCGAACACAGTGGTCGTCTCAACATTTGTTTTTGTGTACCACCCCATAGGTCAGGCTGGCGAAACTCCTATACAAAATAAACGATGTATGAAACGGACGTCCTTTTAATGGCTGCTATAATCCGATAAAATTAAGAAGAACATTATTAACTTTGGACCTACATTTACCGATGGCTCTTCTACATATAGATGGATTATATCGACCGCCATTTTGATTTTTGACAGTAAAATTGAAAAAGTCAAAAAGTGTTAAAAGATGGACGGTTATTGCAGATAAAAGATATTGTGTTTTTTAAAGTTACATTTTCACGTGTTTATTACATAAAAGTGTAATATTAATTAGTTATAGTCATTTTGTGAGTGATTCTCAGAGATTCAAATAGTGTTTCTGTAAAACAATATGAGAAAAGTAGCTTGTGAGATTTGTGGTATAAAAACATGCCGGGTTGGTAACAAACGTATTTTTATGGTAAAATATCCATTAGATAAAGATCGGCAAGCTAAATTACTTATTTAATCCATAAAGGAAGTCAATTCTAGTAGAAAATATAGAGGTTTAATATATTTTAACAACTTAAATATATAAAATAAACTTGTTATAAAAACTTCTTGTAGTGCTTACCCAGCAATCAGAATTTATCGACATCGATGTATAAACTCAGACTAATTATTCTATTATAATATATTATAACGTAAGCATTACATGCTGTTTGAGTCATTTAGTTAAATTTTAAGATTCAACTTATCATTCACTTTAAAGGTGTAAACAATGGGTCAAAGTGATATCTTATTTCAGATTCCCGAAAGATGTTAATTTAAAGAATACCTGGACCCTGATTGACAAAAATGCATATTTACTTGTAAAAATTGTTATAAACTTATACGTAAATTTAAGAAACAAACATATTGCTAAAGAAAAGCGAAGTAATATTTCTAAGAATTTTTTTTAAATAAAAATTATAGTGTTTGAAAATAAATGATTTTGTGAGAATTTGAAGTTTCTTTTCCGTTAATTCGTTAATTATAGATTTATTAAAACAATCTGTGTATCATTTACCCTTCATTTGTTTGTTTTTAAAATAAAATTCGCACTATAACGAGTCTTTAAAAAGTCGATATCGATAAATTTTCACTAGTCCTAGCCCAGTACTAACTAGTTATGACATTATGTTGGCAGTATGTACCGCCAGGCGCCATGGTTCTGTCTGTTAGGTTGGTATTGGTTTAGAGTGCACGTACATACATCGTTTTTTTTGTATGGCAGTCCCGTCTCTTAACGTTAGTTTTACATACTCTTTGCCATAGGTGATAGAATAGTTTTTATCTAAAGCACGCGGTTACAGTTGATTTTTTTTCTAGTACATCTACATATCACTTTTTGTGTTTTACTTTTAAAATAATATTTCAAAGCTCAATTGTTTTTGTTATAATTATATAAGTCAAGTAAATTTCAGAAATAAATATTAGGTACGAAAATATTAAGTCAAGTGTATGACAGTTTTTTCGTAAGTAAATAAATGTCACAATTCCAGTTGACATAATCAGAAAACTTCAAATTTTTGAATTCGTCCATAAAACAATTGGTAATTTATTTTTATGTGAAAATGTATTCCAACGAGCTGCTAAAATATCAGGATAATACTTATGCTTTATTTTAATCATTATTATCACTGCATACTTATTTAAAATATATGCTTTTTCTATAAAATCTAAAAAGAATAGAATAGATATTTATTTGCAACTTTACTTTTTAACTTCAGTTAGTACCTATTTAATTTTATCATATTCGGTTCATTTAAAAATACTTAAGTATACAAAGCTTACATAATATTTTGTTAGAATCAGTAGCAAACGGTAGTTTTATTATTAGTAACGTAGGAGGTAGGCCGTGGCGGAATGCCCTTGCTCCTTTTACATTGTAACCTTGAACCCCACTAGCAATAGTATTTTGAACCCATGTTCACAATGTACGCCAGACATTTCTAAGATATACCTAAATAGTATGCGCAGCATTTCCAAAATCGAAGTAGATAAGATGTGCACATTTTTTTACGTTTTGTAGGTATATATACAAATTACAAACATGTCATACCTACAATGTAATTGACCTGTTTTGAAAACAAGTAACTTTGATATCACACTTACTTTGATATTACACGATATCAAGCTGAATTCTGTGTTACCGTAAGTCTGCGAATAACGGCGCTCCATTAGGTATTGGCGGAGAGGAGGAATGAGTGGCGAATACTCCACCGACAAGAGCAAAGCTCTTAAATAGAGAGAGATTAGCAATCGAATACAGTAGCGGTTACGATTTTAATTTTTACAAATATATGAGCAGGTACACTAGTTAAATCAAACCTAAATTATATAGGCATTAGACACGTGTGTATGACACGATCGTCGATACTACATGTATATGTGACTCAAGCATAGACAATCTAATACAGTCATATGAACTTCTTAGTATAAACAAAGTGTGGCCCGATGTATTAAAAACTAGCTGTTGCCCGCAGCTTCGCCTGCGTTAACTAAGATTGACAACGGGAGCATAGTAAGCAAAATAAGTAACTTCTCTGTTTGATTTTTTACACCTTGGGTCCGAAAAACCCAAATATCTTACGGAACCCTATTTTTTCAGAATAAAATGTAGCCTATGTTACTCGTGGATAATGTAGCTTTCGAATGGTGAAAGAATTTTTGAAATTGGTCCAGTACTTTTTGAGCCTATTCATTACAACCAAACAAACAAAGTTTTCCTCCTTATAATATTAGTGTAGATTGTAGACATAGGCGCACGTATTGCGTACGCCTAATTAAAAACAAAAGAGATCGTACCTACCACATATAAAACATCACGTGACAAATCCAACAAAGAAAAACGCGTGCGTTCGTGTTTTCGAGTGACTCACAAAAACAAGATAAGCGGTTACGTGTGAAATACGAATTAAAACTTCCTCTGTACGTTGGAAGCCCAATAATGGTAGCAATTATAGATTTCGTGAACATTTGCGGCTCTGTCAGCCGTGAAAGCAGCGAAAGTCGAAGAACCGGTCGAGGCGGTGTTATGCAGACGTTTTTGCTGCTTTTTTAATTGTCAAATTCCGCGTGGCGCCAATGTTGATATTAAACGCCATGTTAATTCAAATAAAGAACAAAATAACGTTCGTAGTGAGTCAGGAGTTTGTCAGAGGTGAACGTAAAAACAACTCAATGATGTCAGACTCACGGTAGGAGCAATGGCCAGTGGATCGTCTCAATTTATAACGTATCTTTAATACAACAATAAAATGCAGAAAATGAAACAGCAGATATTTCTAAGACTTTTCATTTATTACAATTATAGTGCTATTGATGTAATTGAATATTTTAGAATCAATATTTATCAGACTCAAACACACAGCGTGTTTAAGTCTGCTGAGACTAGCAACGGAATTATTTTGATAGATTTTTTTTACTAATATAGAGAGGTACTAAGTAGGACCGGTGTTTAAGGCGCGGTCTTAGTACGATTTGAAATTGCGATTTCACTCACACAACCGCATATCTACGCGCGATACGGTAACACACACACGCGCCATCAACCATTTTTGCTCACAGAAAGATGCATGGTTATACGCAACGAGCAGAGTAAACATGGGTGTTATATTCAAAATAAAAAAGCGTAACCACCAGCATAAATGCATACACTTTTATGTTTATAATAGATAGTTACAATCATTAGTTAAATAAAACAAAAAATAATTTTTTTTTTTTACAAAGTAATCAGACGTTTCCTACTCTTATCACTACATATTATTAAAAAAAACCGCTTAAATCTTTAAAACTACGCAACGGATTTTGAAGCGGTTTTTTTTCATGGATAGGACAATTCAAGAGGAAGGTTTATGTACATAATTTATTAAGTTTTTATATATGTCGCAGTCATCTGGTTGAATCAGTCATTTGATTGTATCACTAACGCGTTAATCAAATGACGACATTTAATTGAATGACTAAAGGACAACTCGTCAAGTTGTTGAATGTGACGTTTAACGCCTTGACTGAACGTCATTTAGCATTGTCGTTGAATGGGATATAGCCGACTTTGTAATGTTTTAAGAGTGACCATAAGTTCGCAACTCAAAAGGTAGCTTCCTTTACATAACAAAAATGAGCAATGAACATTATGATTTTATATTGTATTTTAAGTCTTATCATAGGCTAAAAATATATGATATTTTTTTAAAAATAATGTATTAAAATATGGAAGTCTCTATGACTCCAGAAAGTTTTTAATTTAAGTCTTTGTCACCTTGTGAAATGAAAGTTTAGGTAAAAAAAAACAATAAATTTATAATCATAGGATCAGTTTCTAGCTGTTTTACGCCAAGTTTGTTTTAGTGACTACTAACGCCGCGGTGGGAAAAAAATGAACTAAATTACAATCACCTGACTGATTTTACGTCCGCTCTGTTCAAAAGGCTATGTTACAATCCGCTATCTAGTTGGACGATGAGCGACGCTTGTTCAATAAACGTTCGGCCTAGTCATTCAATTAAATGTCGTCATTTCATTAACGCGCTAGTGATACAATCAAATGACTGATTCAACCAGATGACTGCGACATATACATTATCTAAGTTACAACTATAATTGTTGGAGGTGTCGGAAAAAATAGGCCGTCTGGGAGTTTTCAACGAAAACGCTGCCTAAACCCTTTGAGATATAACAAAATAATGTATGGTGGAATTGTATATCTTAAATAGGCCTACAAAAAAGTCCGCGATGACATATGTCTATCTCTTAGGAATATTATACTATATCCATTAAATACTTTAAAAAAGTTAATTTTAAATGAAAAACCAAAACCGACTTCAAAACTATACTTTCAAATTATGTACAACTAAAAAATTTTAAATAATATTTAAATACTTCGAGTTCTACTTTTTAAAATTAGTCATTTTGGGAGTCGGTGCCAGCCAATAAGGACAGTCTAATCACAATTCACAGCATTTGAATACATAATATTATACTCTCACATCTATTATAAATTCCTTTGCAATTATTGATTTTGTACTCATACGAGTACACCCAGTATTGAATAGATGTCTGTTAAGGTTATCTTTGCTTTGGCTGGTACCGACTCCAAAAATAACTAATTTTAAAAAGTAGTACTCGAAGTATTTAAATAATATTTAAAATTTTTTAGTTGTACATAATTTGAAGGTATAGTTTTGAAGTCGGTTTTGGTTTTTCATTTAAAATTAACTTTATTTTGTACTTTTTAGTTTTAAGTATAGGGCCAGTAAGGCTAGTAAACTTTCTTAGAGGGCTTACACAAATTTATCAAGGCTTAATGAAAAACGAACGAAGAAAGGATTTAAATTAACACACAGCCAAAAGCGATTTGGAAAGTTGTATGCAATACATATATTATCATCGACATCAGCCTTTCTCCATCCACTGTTGAACATAGGCCTCCCTCAATGACCGATCAGAGAATGACAATGAGATGATGATGATAATTTTATGTTTTGCATACTTAAACAATTTTACAGAGTGCATACACAAATTAGTTAGAATTTCTGCCACAGACCGCATCCTTACAGGAAGCCGTTGAGGAATTGATCATCATGTTTGGCTACGACAGTTACTTGACCACTGGACCATAAAGACGTTACGTTAGCCAAATATCCTGATGGCCTATAAAAAATTCAGCCGAGTATCGTTAATTTGCTCCTAAGAATTGAAGAGTTCCGTCACTTTATTATGGATCCCATGATCAGAACCTAACCAAGTTTTCACCAAACTATCCTTGAACTATATTCTTTCATATAAACTAATAATCATCGAAATCGGTTGGCGTGATATTCAGTTATTCATCTATTTGTCGCGTACATGCTTAATGCAAATTTATGACTTTTATGGTTTTCTCATGGATACCATCATCAGAACTGGACTAGATTAAAATGGGACCACATGGGGAGCATAAGCTTTCTAATACAAAAAGAATCATCAAAATCGGTTCACCCAGTCAAAAGTTATGAGGTAACACTTATAAAAAAAAAAAAAAAAACATACAGTCGAATTGATAACCTCCTCCTTTTTTTGAAGTCGGTTAAAAATGGGCAACTATAACGTAATAGTTTGAAAGTTATTTACACGAATACGGTATGAATCCCATTGTAAATGAGTAAATTGGCATCTGCACTTCATGAAGATTATTTTTGCCCTTTACATCATGCAAATTAAATCAATACTTTAGGAGATATGGCAAAATCAAATTAATGCACAAGAAAATAAATCGTGTTGCCATGATTCGAACTGGCGGTCTTCTGGTGCATGGGCGTAGCCACACTGAGGCAAGCTGGGGCGCTTGCCCCACCCTGGCACCTATAGGCTGCCTAATTAAACATAAAATATTTTTTCTAATATTAACAACAATCATAATTTTTGTTTTGTTATTATGTCAAATCAATCAATTAATCAAAACAAAAAGCGGGTCCGAAAACCCTCTCTCTTAATGTATAAAAAAATTTATACATTAACAAATTGGCATAGATGCAGCCCAAACGGCTTAATTAAAAAAACCCTTTTGTTGCCCCACGTTGAGCCCAAAGCTGGCTACGCCCATGGTCTGATGTCTAAGGCCATGGTGTATCAACTCTGATAGGTGTAATAATATTATTAAAGTATGGTGGAATATATAATATTAGTATCCTAAATAAGCCGATAGGACGATTCAATTAGGATAGGCAGCATTTAGATAGCTTCGCCATATTCTCACGTCGTCTATACCGCAGAGTTTGAAGACGAAAGTTCAACCGATGATGATTATCCGTCCACTGCTGAACATAGGCTTCCCTCAACGAATGCCAAGACGACCGATCCCTTGCTACTCGCATCCAACGTGGACCTGCCACTGCACGGAGATCGTCTTCCCATCTGGTTAATGGCCGACCAACACTTCGTCTACCTAAGTGCGGCCTCCACTCTTGAACCTAAACGGCCCATCGGCCATCCGTTCTTCTGAGTGCGTGACCAGCCCATTGCCACTTCAACGTGCTTATTCTTCGCGTGATATCGGTAACTTTAATTCTCTGGCGAAGGTCTTCGTTTCGAATCCTATCTGCCAAAGAAACACCCAGCATAGCACGCTCCACAGCACGTTGAGCTACGGCAAACTTGCGGACTTTCGTCTTCAAACTCTGCGGTATAGACGACGTGAGAATATGGCGAAGCTTCCTAAATGCTGCCCATCCTAATTGAATCCTCCATCGGCAGTCGCAGTCGCAGATGATGACAAAGTCGCATCGATGGCACTGCTGCCTGATCAGAGTAGCACGGGATCGGCCGTCTTGGCGTTCATTAGAAGAGGTCTAAGTTCGGCAGTGGACGGATAAAGGCTGATGATGATAGGTCATCACGGGGAGAACGCATCGGTTGAAGACTTTCGTCTTCAAACTCTGCGGTATAGACGACGTGAGAATATGGCGAAGCTTTCTAAATGCTGCCCATCCTAATTGAATCCTCCATCAGCAGTCGCAGTCGCAGATGATGACAAAGTCGCATCGATGGCACTGCTGCCTGATCAGAGTAGCACGGGATCGGCCGTCTTGGCGTTCATTAGGAGAGGTCTAAGTTCGGCAGTGGGCGGATAAAGGCTGATGATGATGATGGTATATTGTTCTTGTTGTATTCGAGTGGCAAGAGATCGGTAGATCGGTCGTCTTGGCAATCATTAGAAGGGGCCTATGTTCAGCAGTGGACGGATTTAAGCTGATGATGATGATGATGATGAGTGAGCAAACACTTCACTACTAAAGATGTATTATTTTTACTTACAATAATTTTATGTAAGTAAACTGATATCTGTAATTCGCCTTTGCTCATAGCTGCCACGCTGAGCAGGCGGATTGACAATCGCAGATGATGATGAAGTCGCATCGATGGCACTGCTGCCTGATCAGAGTAGCACGGGATCGGCCGTCTTGGCGTTCATTAGGAAAGGTCTAAGTTCAGCAGTGGACGGATAAAGGCTGATGATGATGATGGTATATTGTTCTTGTTGTATTCGAGTGGCAAGAGATCAGTAGATCGGCCGTCTTGGCAATCATTAGAAGGGGCCTATGTTCAGCAGTGGACGGATTTAAGCTGATGATGATGATGATGAGTGAGTGAGCAAACACTTCACTACTAAAGATGTATTATTTTTACTTACAATAATTATATGTAAGTAAGCTGTTATCTGTAATTCGCCTTTGCTCATAACTGTCACGCTGAGCAGGCGGATTGACAATCGCAGATGATGATGAAGTCGCATCGACGGCACTTCTGCTTGATCAGAGTAGCACGGGATCGGCCGTCTTGGCGTTCATTGAGGGAGGCCTATGTTCGGCAGTGGACGGATTTAGACTGATGATGATGATGATAAGTGAGCAAACGTTGAGAGAGAACGTCTTCCCACCTGGTTAAAATGACTAACCAACATTTCGTCTACCTATGTACTTATGTGAAATAAACCAATTCCATAAAAAATTATTGTGGTAAAAAATGATTGCAAAGTATCAAATTTGGTTTATTGAATATTTTGTATTTTGTCAGCTGTGGACGGATAAAGGATGATAATGATGATGGTATATTGTTCTTGTTGTATTCGAGTGGCAAGAGATCGGTAGATCGGTCGTCTTGGCAATCATTAGAAGGGGCCTATGTTCAGCAGTGGACGGATAAAGGATGATGATGATTCGTTTTGTTGATCTTAAAAAGAAAACATGATATTATACAAAATATTTTCGTTCATGTTACGTTTACTATGCAAGCCATGACCGATACGGTCGATCGACGTAGCAGACAAGCCACGCTTGCACCTGGCGCATACAAATATGTATTCTATGCGCATATAAATAGAATGCCACAATATGTTTTTGGATTTAGAATATTATGTTTGTGCAATTACTCAAATTCACACAATATCGTATATTTCAACAAAAAAACATTATAGCCTTATTATCCATCTTATACTTTCCCAAATATTCCAATAAATTTTTACAATTTACACATAAACCACGAAGTTTTATGTCACAAGAAGACCGTCCGGGAGAGACCAGCCACCGCGAGCGTCGCGCGCGGAATGAATATGACCGCGTAATCTAATGCTACATTTACCACACATTGAATAAGGTTAAAAATTGCAAAGCAGAAGTGTAACCCTGTTGCAAATAAACATTTAATTTGCGGGTTTTTCTTTAATAACTCAGAATATACGCATGAAATTCAATATCTGTTGGGCCAAATAATTAATAAAACCATATTCTAATTATATTCTTACAAAAAAATATGTTGTTACCGCTGAAAATACAGAGAACTCCAACGTCTAAGTTTATTTTTGAGAAGGAAATTACGATTTTTTTATTGGATATATTAAACAAATATTTAATATTATATGACCGTAAACATTTTCTTTAGACCCTTTTCTATGGTCTGTATTTTTTTGCATTAGTTATATTCATTGGGTTTCCTCGTACCGGAGCGTCAAAAAAACCCAGTTTTGTGAGTTTTGAGCTAAGACCGCGCCTTAACTTGGTATCTCTGTCTTCTCGCTGCATGCGGATGAAAATTCTGCATTGCGGTCATCTGAAATGCGGTTGCGGCTCTGCGGATGCAAATATGAGATCCCAGAATAACGATCAATGAATAAATCTTTCATTCACCTGCAGCATCGCCCACGTTAACGAGATTGGTCAATTTTCTTAATTGCCATTATTTAAAATCTTGTTTTCAAGGCAAAAGAAAGCCAACTAATAGTCCCCATATAAAACAATGTTTGTGATTCTGATGAAAACCTATATAATAACTGATTGAAGTATGTTATTTTTAGATTATCCCTTAGTTTTTTATATAATATAGTCTCATCAGTAACAGATAGAGCAAATTGAGCTTTGTATGTTGTTAGTCGTTACGAGTATTTGAGAGGTTTTTAAAATATTTCAATAAGACACGATTTTATTGCAGATATAGATTGATTATTTATTATACATAAGAAATAATATGTATCAGCTTAACTGACTTTTTTTGCACAAATTTTACTTAATTAAAAACGTAGACTGTATTATTACTTTCAGCGTATATTTAATAATACAGCTCGTTCAATGTTCCATTATACATTATTTATTATTATTGTTGGTCTATGGTCTGAGTTGGTCTATGATCTACATCGTTAATCTCTCCAATGTGCAATATGTGACAGGCTTTCTGCTTTCTCTTTCTTATAAAATGTAACAGCTGATGTATCTTTCTGATCCATGCTAATGAGAAATGGTTATTGATTTCTTAATAACATATTTTCCAAGCAAATCACTACACTAAAAGTGTATCTGTACTGTATTATTTCAAAAAATAAAACGGTCAAGGGCGAGTCGGACTCGCGCACGGTTGTACCATTTTACAACAAAAGTGTTATTTTGGATTTTAAATACAACAGTATACACTTTCATAACAATAAATTGTATGAATGCTCATTTAACTATTACTATTAAATTTTCTTAATTTTAGCTAAATTCCGTGATTCTAGGCGAATGGGAACTGGCTTAATAAATAGGTTTTCGATCCTTGGTACTTCCCGTCTTGTGTTGTCAATATTGGTCTAAAGAAGTAAAGGGAAAATTCCGAAAAATAAAAAAAAATGAAAATCGAATCGAATTAATTTTGTTACAAGACAAATTTGCCTATATCTTATCATTTTGAATCAGGGACTTTATTTTGTACTCCTAAGAAGGACTATAGTTTATAGACCTCGACATTTTTGTCAATTTCAGCTTGCCAGGTCCACCCTGAGAAAATCGATGATGAAACATGTACAGACAGACGGAAGACACAGTTCCTGTAGTTTTATAACAGACTTCAAAAAAGGAGGAGGTAACTCAATTCGACCGTGTATTTTTTATGTACGGAATCTTAAAACAGATTTTCAAGACATTTTTGACAGGACAACGGATCTAATTATAGGGTGGTATAGTTATCGAGTTACGGCGTTATATAGGTATACAAAGGAGACATCAGAAAATCCATATTTTCTTCTTCTTTTGTTAACAATTGGATCAAAAATTAACAAAAGCCCAATACTTTTTTATCGCTCCGAAAACCTAGCATCTTATTTGTAATTTGACTTTTACTTTTTAAATTCATATGACACTAGCACGGACCTAGGGTTTTCTGGGGTAGGTCGTGTGCTTCCCATTCCTACGTGTTACAAGCTATATTTTGATAAAGTTTCATCAAAATCCTTATTTGCAAGAAAGAATAACAAACATGCATTCTTACTTTCGCGTTTATAACATTAGTAAGTTATTTTAAATTTACCCGTTTAATAGCAATATAAATAAATGTATTTGACTCGCTCTGTCGGATACTAAGGTAACGCGTGAGTCGTGACTAATTTTACCACATACGAATTCTTCGATTCCGATTTCCAAAACCAAAAAGGATCAGTCATTTAATATGTCAAACATGTGGTCCTTAGTCACCATCTGTATATATAGCCGTATAGCCGAATGAAGGTTCAATAACTTTGTCCTGTCTCAAGGACAGATAAAAAACAGGGCTGTTTTTTAAATTAATATTTTGAAAATAGAATTATTCGACTACTGCAGTGTCCACTCAATCATTTTAAGTATGCGATCCTATTACAAGCTTAAACATTTCTGGCGACCTTCTTCAGTCAAAGACATCCAAAATATTTAGAATTATAGAAAGACAACATTGGAGTATTATATTTAAAAAAAAATAACAAGGTCATTTTTTCACTGTAATTGTGTTTTTATGGTAATGCAGAAGAATGCCTTTCATTATTTTATTATGTAGGTACCGAGTACCGTAATCCATACCGTATGTAGTTACTCAAGAGTTTTTAATCAGTCGCGACCCACAGGTTAAAAAAAAACACTAGACAACAGGATAAAGGAAATCAGAAAATGTCTGTTCGAGGGGTTAGCTTGGACTTTTGATGAATTTATCATTTTTATATCGCTACTTCAAGCAATTATGTTATAAAAGATGAAAAAGAACTAAATGTTTATCTATTTTTATACATATTTAATTGGAGACATTGATGAGAGGTGAAAGACACAGTCATCGTTCATGCCTTTCAGTAATTGTATTTATTAACATAACACTTCATCGGAAGCATGCAATGATGCGATTGTTTCTTTTTCAACCGACGTGTGCATTCGTCATCGCCGGCGAATCACCGGCCAGTAACTTTCCGAGTAAATTAAAAAAGCATAAATCTTAACCTTAGGCCTTGGTGATCAAGAAATTAAATCATTTAAACTCGTATTCGACATTTATCATCCAATGTCCAACGTCAGCTCAGTGTCCAACAATTTGGAATAATTGAACACGTCATTGACACCAGGAAAATAGTTAAAAAGTTAAGTTTATCCTGCATTTAATTATGTTTGGAGTAAATATTATCAAAAACGCTATTTATTCACGTTTATGGATTATTGAAATGTATAGTTATCAATGCAAATGACAACCGAACAAAAATAATACGAGGACCAACATTATAGTTTATTGTGCAGTGTGTTGTGGAGGCAGATGCTTTTACATGTTATGAAGTCATACAGCCGCACCCTTTAAGTACCGTTACTACGTATGTAATTTGTATTTTTTAAATGTGTGTTAATTAAAAAAATATTTGAATAAAAAATATAGTATTAAAATATCAAATTGTCTTCCCTAAACATATTTAAAAACAAAACATGCCAAAAATAAGTATGGTCTTTGTTGCTGAATCAAAACAAAAAAAAATTCATGACACAAACGAATTCGAATAAAAAAAGTAACTTACATATTTTATATGTGTAAAAGTAGAATACGTGCACTGGCTTCGACCGGCAAATTGCGACTCGTGTAATGGGCGCGGGCGGAGTGCGAACTGCGGGCTGCGGAGTGCGGGTCTGCGGGGTGCCGTCGCCTATCGAATGAAAGACCGAAGACAGACTGAATGAGCGAGCTTGTGGCGGCGAGCGAGGGTGTCGGAAGCGGGAGCTGCCTCAAATCAGACCAAACTTAGCGCTACATGTAGAGCTTTAAGTCGAAAATGCCTTGTAATCCAACTTCGTCACCAATGACCGATGACTCAGTCGTAATAACGGACGCCCGAGTACGGGCACAAAACGTTATAGAAACGCGAAATAATGTAATTTTGAGTTGTTTTATTCCCGTCTCTAATCATCATCATCATCATGTCAGCCAATCGACGCCCACTGCTGGGTATAGGCCTCCCCCAAGGATCTCCACAACGATCTAATGTTAATTAGTAGGTAATTAAGTTATCTTTTCATAACAACTATTTTGAAAAATATCATCATCAATCAGAGAGCTCATCAGCATTTCTTATTTGTGGCTGCGGGCTGCTTATATTCATATCAAGGTGTTCTATAAGACACTTTTCCACACTTGAACATATCGCACACTCAGAATGATAGTGACATTATCCAAAAATCGTCATTTTACGTAATACTCGTTTTAAGTTTTTAAATTTGAGATGATTGCAAACTTTTTCTATGAAGGGTTTCTGAATGCGGTTTTCAGGAAAATCAATTTACATACTTATAATTTTAATGACACTATGGTATTTTGTAATCTATTTTGATAAGGAGTGGACTATTTTTGAAAATTTCGTTTTGTGTCACTATTACTTTAACTTTCACTGTATGTTTTAACAATAATTTTAACTAAGAAAGACATTTTAACATTTTAAAATCTGTTAAATCATTTAAAATTACAACATATAATATAAATAAAAAGGAAAATCATAGAAATATAGCATTATAAAAATGTTATGTTGGTTTGTGTACGCTTCACAAACTCAAAAAAGTGCTGAACCGATTTAGCTGAAATTTTGGCATGATAATATATAAAACGCATCAAGGATGGATGATCTATTGATTGCGTCAGTCACATATCCACGACTGCGATAAAGATTTTTTTAACGATCAACTGCTACTGCGCCATCTGCCGAAAACGAGAGAAAACACTCGCTGACAACCACAACAATAATGACGCAGTTAACTTAGAAACAGTATTAATTCGTTCCCAGCACAATTATCTAAATTAAATATTCAATTAAAACAAGGAACTTTTGTGTGATCCTGTCGTGATCGAACTGCGCCTTTCACCAAATCGTAAGTACTTTCTTATTTATATGAAAGATGGATAGTGAAAATATTACTTAAATAGTTAATCAACATTAAAACATATTTAATATTTATAAATTGAGTATTATTCATTTTCAATGCTATCTATTCTGTGTCTCATTGTTGTTGAGCTGCAGCTATGAGAATCACGACGGATAGGAAAATATGAGAGCGGTGAGATCTAAAAGAAGTTATAATCTCATTCCTTTCTTCTGTTTTAGTGAAAACCGAAATAATGCCTCGCAGAAAGTCAAATTTAGGCCATCGTACTCGCCACACGGAAGGATCAAGAAGATGGCTTTCGAATATGATTGAGTAGGAGCGAGCATCCATATGAGGCAGGAACAGACTAAACACCAACCGGATACGTAACATGGACCCAGCAGGAAGACGACCAGTCAGGCTTGAGGATACAGGATTGCGAACACGTCAGTCGCGTTCTGCAGCAACAAATTTGGTTCGTTGTGAACGAAATGAACGCGAAAGGGTTAGGATAGCTGAAATACGAGCACAAAGAGCAGTTGATATGCATCTGGAATACAATCGCCGTCCGTTCCGCTTGCATTCCAGCTGTTGATAATAGTTCAGTCATGTCTGTAGCTAATGCCAGGCTCTAAAGTTTTATAATGAAATAAAAGGGGTATGTTGCGTTTGCGGAAAATCAATTTGCATCAACTTGATGCACCACCAGGGCCATTGCAAACTTTACTTGCTGGATTATTATCAAAAACATGGTACATGGAACATGTATCCAAATTTACCATGCCTGGTAGATGGGAAATGCTCTAAGCAATATCTTCGAGTATTCACAGCTAATACAGTTACAGGCGACGATGGATATCCTCAGTATAGAAGACGAGCTACTGAATATGTTGGAAATTTGGCAACTTTACACGTACAAAATGGTAATATTGATGTAGACAAGCGTTGGGTCGTTCCATATTCTCCTTAGATGTCAAAAACATATAAAGCCCACATTAACATAGAATATTGCAATTCCATCAAATCAGTTAATACATTATATTAATAAAGGCAGCGATATGACAGTGTTTGTGTGCAATCTGATAATAGTGACAATGCAGTTCGAGATATTGATGGAATTGCTCAATACCAGGCTGGAAGATACATAAGCAGCAATGAGGCTGCATGACGATATTTTTTTCATTTCCCATGCAAGAACGCAATCCAGCTGTGGTTCGTTTGGCAGTACATTTAGAAAATGGACAGCGTGCTTATTTCACAGATGCAAATGTGCAAGAAAAATCCCATAATCAACCTGGTGGAAGACGCTTTCGCCAGAACTCTGATGTATTCAGACGTTCCCTCTTATTACACGTGGAATGTAACTAAAAAAGTATTCGTACGACAAAGAAGAGGGGAGCCAGTCGACGGTCAACTTGGAATTTTTAAAGAATATACAATCGGAAGACTTTATAAAGTGTATCCCAATCAAGATAAATATTTTTCCTTCACATGTCATTAGTAATTGTGCTTGGTCCTAGATCTTTTCATCAATTAAAATAGGTGAGGGCGTCACACATGCCACTTTCCACGCTGCATGTCAAGCTGGAAGATGAGCTTTAAAGAAGAATCATTTCTATTTGTTTCGCAGGAAGACATAGGAATTATGACATTTTCAAAGTAATTTTTTGTAGACGGCGGTTACTTGTAGTCAAACGGTGTTATTTATTTAATGGTATATTTTCTTTTTCAGGCTGTTGCAGCGGGGAAGTTGATCTATTAGTTTCTTCAATAATTTTCTAAAATTTTAATGTTCTTGGATTTGGTAGTTGCATGTTTCTGAAACAGTATTAGAGCATTAAAACGAGTAAAAGCAATCATTAGGAAGCAAATAAATATAAAATCAAGGGAAATAATTAATTAATTATGCATTTATTATTTAACCCATTAAAAAATTCAAAATTAATCTGTTTAATTTATAAAGATTATTTTTTAATTAATGCCATTTTGTCGGTTTTTCAACGCATTTGATTTCGTAATTTTTATATGAATTAGTGTTTCTTTTTGAGTAAAGACAGTTTAACGTTTTAGGTTATGATACAAGTTAGTATAAACATTGCTAAAACTGTTTTTATACTAATTTGTACCATAATATAAAACGTAAAACCAACTTTACGCAAAAGGAAACACTATTGCAGTTATAAATTATAAAAAATTACATGTTACACTTTAGCGCTTAAAAACCACTAACAAAAAATGACTTTATAAATTTACAACTGAAGCAATTGATTTATGCATGGTAAACACATAACGACTTTGTTTCATAACTTCGTATTGTAACTTAAATTTTAACTGACACTATTCAAATTAAGACACTATTGCATTAATTATTCAAAAAGATTACATATGGCTAGGAACAGTTTAATTGACACTATTAAAAAAAATGACTTTATAAAGTTACTACAGAAGTAAAGTCTACAACTTTTGTTAAATACACAACGGCATTATAAGGTTAGTGTCGTTTTGAATTACACAATCTAACCAAAATTTAATCGCATAAAGTCCTTATATGCAAAATGTCATTATTACTATTACTGAATATTGCTTTAATGTATACATTGTTGATGCAATATCGTCACTTTTTGGATAAATACACAATATCATTAACAAAATATGCAAACTTACCGGTTAAATTCAGTGCAGAACGCCACTATCCTAAAAATGACACTATGTTTCGCAGAGCTAGTAGCTAATCATCCGCCGTCCTTGTCATTACTGAGAAAATGCCACTGTTCCTGTTACGCGTGCGCGTCGGCACTTACTATGTCAAAACGTCACTGCGCCACCTAGTGATTTCTAATCGAACTACGTTCATGCGGGTTTTTGCATTTAGTAGTTCAAATAATAATAAAATAGATGGTGATGATATCAAAAAATTGATAGATTTTGTATAATGACGTTATCGTTCTCAGTGTGCGATATTTATATAAATACAAAAGTTATGACAGTATTAATGATCACTCATCAGCCTACTTTTAATCTATATTCACTCGAATCTATATCAATATTAACAAATGTAGTATGCACGGGCCACAACTACATTTTAAAAACAGTCTTTATGATGCTTAACGCTAGATAATATCTTTTCATCCCAACTTCAAAATATTATACAGGGTGCATTTTTGTGACGAGTCAGCAAGGGCATATTAGAAACGGTGTTATTTGTAAGGACTATCAAATCTAATATAATGGCGAGCTTTGACAAGACTATATTCAAAGATTGCTGATTTTATTTTAATTAAGCGATGTTTGTTTTATCCGCTACTCAAGGATTTATCTTTGTCGCTACTAATATCTATAAAAATAAGTATAAGTAAGCTGATTTAAAACACCGTCACTACACTTAAATTTAGCATCAGTGAAGATTATAAAGTTTATTTATACTTTTTCAGATGAAATGTATGGTTTTTTTATCGACTTTTGTCATTTTCAGTAATAACACCATAAATTATTATTATTTTATGGGAACCCCACTAGCAGTTAAATAAGCTGATGCCTGTGTGCTTGAAGTATAGATTATAGATATAAGGAGTCCGAACGTAACGTTGAACAAAAGAATTTAGGGGACAAACTTTTGCCGGTAGAGCGCGCCTTTTTAAGGAAGTACTCGTTGAAATCTTTACACGGGAAGTAGCGTGACGCTGATTGGTCCGCTACAATAGCATCGGTACGTATTCGACTCTAGCGCACCCAGTGGCAGAAAATAGAACTAAGATGTGGGTTTATTATTATGTACGTTTGGACTCCTTATATTTTCCTGTAACTGGGAATATTTTCCTGTAACTGTGCCCGTTTCAAATATCCACCCTGTATTACATTTATATAGATATCTCTCATTCACGCCTACTGCGTTGTAAGTTGTAACGGTTATATTTTTCTGTATATATATTTTTTATTTTGACACCGCTCAGAAATATCAATTAGTATGACATCTCAAAATGATGACTTATTTGTTTGATTAGATAAACTTCAACAAATATGATAGGACTTCGATAAACTTTATTGTATTAATATACGTAGTTGAAGATAGCCACAGATAGTACTGATAAATTATATTATTAATATAACGCATTTATGATTCAATTGGGATGGGCAATATTCAGAAAGCACCGCAGAGTTTAAGGACAAAGCCAACCAATGCGTTCTCCCTGTAATGACCTACGGGGCCTCTTAGTTTACGACTGGTCCGTAAGTTTACCTTTTTTTTTTTGATATCGCAACTCGCAGCGGAAATCCTTATACATACCAAGGCCTTGGGTACTCGCATCGGGGATTCGCATTGGGTGCACTACCCCGCAAAAAAACCGCTGTGTGAGCCTTCAGCCGCTATCTGAGAGACCCGGATCTGTGCAGGCGACGGGAAACCCTCAGCGACAGACTGGTCCCGGCAAGACCAGATTCTCCACAATAGGGGAACTGCCCGGCTACGACTTGGCAGTCCCCATGACGTCGTGTCTAGCAGGGCCCGGGTTCCCAACCCGAGCCCGACACGAGCACAGCGTCGGAGGCGCATTAAGTAGCGCCTCCGACGCACCCCCGTTCGTCGTCTACGGCGGGAGGCCACGTCGGCGGCCTCCTCTCACCCGTTCGTCGGCCTCTTCCGTAAGTTTGCCCTAGCTCAACGTGCTTTACTGGTTGTTTCTTTGGCAGATAGGAATTCGAAACGTAGACCTTCGCCAGATGGTTTATATTACCGATATCACGCGAAGAATAAGCTCGTCGGGCTGGTCACACACTCTGAACGGATGGCCCAATATGGCTCAAGAGTGGAAGCCGCATTTGGTAGATGTCAAATAGAAAGACGATTTCCGTGCATTGGCCGGTCCGTGTTGGACCACTTGACTTCTTGTCTTGACGTTCATTGAAGGAGACCTTTGTTCAGTAATGAATGGATAAAGGCTGATGATGATGATGGTGATTTACGAATAGCCAAGGTATTTCGGCTGGTGTGGAACGATATAAATTTAATGCACTAATTCATTCAGATACAGACAAATATATTTTACGGTTAAAACTTTATGGCAGGCCCTTTTCAGCCTACCATGCACTGACGGTGCAATATATCCGCTCAGAGCGGCAGAGGGCCTATTTTGGCCCGTGATCCTAACAAGCTGCACTGAGAGCACACCCCGCCATTTAGTGCTTTGCCTTTGTAATAGTGTAATATTGTATTTAGTATGTAATTGGCCCTGCAGTGTTAGTGAAATGAAAGCAGTGAAGAAATATAACAAAAAATTGCTACAAGAGTAACTCACGACTCACGGAGTAGATTAATAAATAATAGTTTAAAAAAACTAAAAACACGCTTTTTATAGAAACCCAAACTAAAAAATAGAAAATAAATTTTAATAAATTTAAATTAAGAATAGTGTTAAAAATTTCAATAACTATAAATTGATAATAGTGTAAATAAAAAAAAATTATTTTATTTTAAAAAAAGCGTGGGGTGCATGGTGTCAATATAGTTATAAATATTTTATTGACAGATATGAGTAGAGTGATTATCATTTTGATAATATCTTAAAAAGCACCCCACGCTTTTTTTTAAATAAAATATTTTTTTTTTTATTTACACTATTATTAATTTATAGTTATTGAAATATTTAACACTATTCTTAATTTAAATTTATTAAAATTTATTTTCTATTTTTTAGTTTGGGTTTCTATAAAAAGCGTGTTTTTAGTTTTTTTAAACTATTATTTATTTTTTACTTTTTAGTTTGGTTTATTTATAAAAGCGTGATTTACGGGGAATTAGAATTCAATTTCGGAGAGGGAGCCTGAGAAACGGCTACCAGAACCAAGGAAGGCCGCAGGCGCGCAGATTACCCACGGAGAGTTACATACTGACATACTGACAAACTGACAAACTGACATACAAGTGAAGCTAATAAAAAGCGTGTAAAAAGGCAAAAGATCCACCGAACGTAACGCCAGTAACGGTTCATTTTTGAGATATCGGCCATATCACTATTAATAACAAAGCTACTTTCTGCAAATAATTCAGACGTATATAGAAGGACAATTATTCTTAAGGATTTTTTAGGCCGACTTTATTGGGGACATGTCCCCAGTTCGCACTCGCTCTCTCGTAGGCTCGTATGCTGGGGACATCGGGTGTCCCTCTCTACACGCCGCCAAGCGAACGTTTGCATCGCAGAAAGTTTGTCCTCAAAGCGCTTATAAGAACTGTCCTTCTATATACGTCCGAATTCTTTGCTTTCTGTAAGAGGTATTGCCATGCTGCTTTGCACCCGAATTGGTGGTACCTCTCGTTCACATAATACTGGCGTAAAGTGGCAGCTTTGCTGTCGGGTTTCCTGTGGTTGAGTTTTCGGTGGTAATTTATGGGAATAGGGAAAAGGTAAGCAACACAACTGTGCCATTGTCGTATGACTCCCACTGCTCGGGAGTCGGGTTGATCCTTACGACATAAAATAGCTTTGTAACATTGTCTCTGTAGAGTATGACCCATTAAACTCGGTGTGGTGAAGTAAGACCAGATTATTGTGGGTTACAACAAAGCGATCATAAGCCATCATCACCAGCCATCCACTGCTCCTGGTGCTCCACTGCTCCTCCATCCACACTCACAATCGTCAATACTCAAACACAAAAATAGGGTATGTATAAATAAAAAAACATAAGTCCCGAAAAAAAGGTTTTTATTTAGATTGGACAAGACAAACTAAATTTAATATTTAATTATGAAACTTATTTTTTAAATTTAATTTACAAATCTGTAACATTCTGTATAAAAACGTATTTTCGCTAGCCATTGAGCCTACGCGAACTTAAGTCTGGAAGCGAAAGCTTCATTTATTTTTAAAAGACCTATTTAAACTCCTCAAGGTTAATCAAAAAGGTTACAATATCCAACATTTAGTGACTTTTATAAAAACGTCCCATAGGATTTATTTCGAACTACCCTCGATTCCGCTGTCCCGGTCTTTTGATCATTAAGATATGTTTATTTTGTCACTATCATTGAACTCGTCATGAAAATACTTTTACGGCTTTTATCGCGTATTAATAAGTCTTTTACATGCCAACAGGCACTCAGTCGTCCTGTGACCAAAGTAAAGTATCCGAAACGTCGAATATGTAAAGAGCTTATTAAGCCACTACGAAATCCGTAAAAGTTGTTTCATTATGAGTGACAAACGTTAATATTTGCAAACTTATGCATTTTAATTTAAACTTTAATGTAATGTGATGTATTTAGAAATTGTTTTGAAATATAATAAGGGGGTCAGGGGCAAGATTATTAATAACTAATATTGGCACGCTCGCTTCAACTATTTACATTATATAATTTCATCTTTAAAACGACAGTAGACATTCTATCTCATTCTTTCAAGAATACGCTTAGTAATAGTGAGATCACATTTCTTCTATATTGTTTAATCAGAATTTACAAGTTATCAAAATCTACTTTATTTATTAGATCATATCATATTTTGACAAATTGTTTATTTGTCAATCACTCGATGCAAATAATGTAATGGACAGATTGGTTGATCGACTACCCTCAAAAAAGATAAAAATAAATTATACTTTTCGGCGGTTTTCGTTTACGAGATTTAGTACTAAATAAAGGAAATTCGGCTCGAATTATATTGAATCAGGAATAATTTAGAAAAGAAATATCAATTATTACGTATTTATAAATAATAGAACAATAAGACGAAATCGTTTTCCTTATTCGAATCGACACCAGCCTGTATTCGTCTACTGCTAAACAAAGATAACCAAATCCTTCCCGCTCGCAACCAATACGGGCATTTTTTTTAAATTCACAAACTAATCGCAAAGTCAATATTGTCAAAAAATAAAATAACCATAGAGAACGAAATGTTCTTTATTCGTATGATTCTATAATTAACATTAAAATATAACAATTAGAAAAAAATATAATTTAAGTTAAGCGTTAGTTTTAGCAACTTAAGGTCTTAATAATAAAAAGTTAATTTAAACGCACAAATATATATTTTTCAAAATTATTCCTGATTCCTTCCTATACTAACCTAATAAATATTGTCCATAGTTAAATTAATATTCACAAACAAAACAATTAACCTCCTAATATTTATATTTATCAATATATTAACTTCTTTATATTTATCATTTACAGTTATAATATATTCTGTACATTAAAAAAATATCCTATGCTCTATTGTTTTCTTAATTTTGGTTTTCGGTCGATAATATTTTATTTAATATCACACATATAAATCATCTAATCACCTATGTTTTCTATATTCATATCAGATATAGAAAATTTACAATCAATTCAGACGGACAGACAAATCCGTATACCATAATACATATTGCAAGTATCCATTTTGCATTGATATTTATATCATTATAATATGCAAATATGTATATTTAGAGAAGAGTATTAATTTGTCCTCTCTGTATTTTAGAGTATACTATGCAAGCTTGCTAGCTTGTGTACACTGTAAGCTCTGTGTCTACAGTGTCAATGTGATTCGACATTCTTGAATCCTTTATATTAAGCGTATGAGCTCACTTTCCCAATCGCATATCTTTTGTATCATCATCATCAACTGCTGAACTCAGGCCTCCTCTAATGAACGCATCTCATTTGGAGCTTTCCATCTACATGACGACCGCCCTCAAAACGTTGCTGACTTTACTGTTGCAGACGGGACAGCGTTTCGACTTCCTCCACACTTTAACAGCGCATTTGTAGCAGCAGCATATGTGTGCGATTCGCCCGTGGACGAACACACCAGACTTGGGTTCGGAGAGGCAAGTGATACACCTATCTTTTTCATTGATTTCTTTATCGCTCGTTTCGGTTTTATCTATATTTTTCGATTTCAAATCGATATCTATAGTGACAGCGGGATCGCTAACCGATTTTAATAAAGGTTTAACATCACCGATATCCAAATCTGATTCCGTTTCCGATTCTGAATGATCGAATTTAGCTCTTTTATTATTGCTATCTAGTGAGGAGTTCCTACGTTTGCGAGAGGCGCTATTTTTCAAGTTTATATCGCTCTCGGCCGGCTCTGTGTGACCTAGTTCCTGTGAGTTAAGTTCGATCCCGGAGTCCTGGGACAAAATGGGAGGCACGTCGGGAACGGTCATACGCTTGTGTTTTCGCTTCGGTCTCGGCGGGAAGAAGTTTTTACGTACCTAAAATGTTGTCTTCATTATTATATTGTTATAACCGTGGTGGAATCTTTGTCCTTTTTATACATATACTTTACTTTGAATATAAAAAATAATAATAATGCACAATAATATACAAGTTATATGGAATATTCAATATAAATTTTAAAAAGTATAAACAAAAATTACTTATACGTAAATATATTATTAACAGACTATAATCTTATATTTATGTATAAATTAGTATATAAAGGGTAAAGCTATATTAGTATTTATTTCTTGAATCCGTATTAAATTATTTCATCTGATAGTCATCACAGGACTTTAAACAATAGTCATAGAGGCGCCAGTATTTTTACGAAGGCTTTTTCCCATAAACCATAAAAAGATTAAAATTGGCACAAATACAAGAAACAATATAATATATAATATTACGTATTATATTGGGTAATATAAAGCAATAGTAAAAGTAATGAATTAAATGATATTCTGCAAACTATTATTACCCTCTCCTCTCAAGATTTTTTATGGAAGACATTTTTTTTATAACTAACGCAAACGTGAATGGTAAAACGAAAAAGAATATGTTAAGTTGTTAACATTGAATACAAGATTATATGATCGAAAATGTTAATGGAAGCAATAATAAGGAATAATATAATAAACTTATGTACACAGAATAAATATTATAGTTACAAAGCATAAAAATATATTGCTCTTTTACTATAACTAACTTTAAATGACATTCATGAAGAATCATGTGAAAAAATAAATCATAATAAGTGAAAAAATAGCTTGAAAAGATATTTCAAGCTAATCCAACAAAATTATTGTTTTGAAAAAACACATTTTTCTTATTTTATTCAAATGAAAAGCCAAATGTTGGTTACAACAGAATAAACAGCAGTGTATCAGTTTATAATATTAAATTATAAATATGGTGTATTAAGCATTAATGTCGTTATTAGACTGAAAGGAATGAACGTTTTAGTCAAGATTCACCAAACTCTCCTACCGAAGTAAACTGTACCTAGAAGATAGTGGAAAGAAGGCTGAAAATAACATGCACTGGGTCTCAATGTATCTGAGGAAACGTTCTAGACATTTGGCTGCTTGAATCCAAAATTTATACTGGCATCTAGGAATAAAAACATCCACCTTTTATTTTTATGAACCTTTCTTGACTATACACTCTGCTAATTCCATGCGAAATCGGAATGTAATATTGGCTAGAACCAAAAATATACGACTCGGTACACACAAAAATTTAATACTTAAGACAGTACAAATTCTTATTGACGAAGTTGAGAGAACTAAAATGTATGTAAAAGATGGACTTGACAAAAGACAAAAATACAAGTGTAAAAATAATATTTGTAAGACGAAACACTACAGTAGTGTAATGCTCTATTCTGTGTTCTTTCACCGGCGCTGTTTATGTACTGATAGCAGCTGTAATACAAACACAAATACATAACTGGAAAATAATTAGTTGCGCATATCGACCACACAACCTATAGACTCCTAATGTTTGATTTTTCGTATTAAATGCATTCTGGCAACTAGCTGCGCTGAGACGAAAGGGGTTGCAATGCTGTGATTAGTTAATTCAATGTCATACATTACCAACACGGAACGTTAAAAAGAAATGGATATATTTAGCAGCGGGAAAGAATGAGACGACACGATAGTTTGAGTACATTGTTTACGGCTTACATAGGAACTATAAGTCAGATGTGTCGCCAGAACCGGTTCCCCTGTTATTAAAAGTCTATGGGTTATTTGGTCGATGGTGGCGCATGAGAGCGACCGGTTAAACCCCGCCTCTATCCGGGGAGACGATCAGCACATCGAAGGTGGCGTTCGGCCGATCGTTGTCATTAGTGATGCGTCGTGCCACATGCGTGTAATGCTCTTAGATGAGTAGTAGGTACGCACATTTGCAAACAAGCGGCACGCAAGCCCGCAACATGTTGCAAATCAGCCAGAATCAGTCATAGTTTTTCTTTTTAATATTTTGTGTTGTAATTGGTTTTGTTTTTCGTACACATATTTCATTACTTATATTAATAGTATTATCCATTAATGTCTTTTATTTCAGTTATTAAAGTTTTCCAGTTTAAAAAGTACCTATTTTAAATTTTCGTTGAAGAGTTATTACCTAGCTTTTATTATAGTCACACTTATAAGTATGTATATCACTAGTTTTTCATGTTTTTTGTTGGTATAATATTTTTTTTATTTCAGATAACTTTGATACAAGTAAATAAGGTTTGGCTTTACTAGCATTTAGATCATTTATTTTCTGTTATTAAATCCATTTCCGAGGGACCGGAGGTCAATTTTTGAACATTTTTTCGGTTTGTCTTTGTCTTGTATTTCTATTTTTTTTTTTCACTGGTAATGCTTTTTCTGTCTCGATCAAATTGTATTTTCCTTAAAATTTTGATATTTATTTGAATTTGTTTTATTGGTTTCTTGATTTTACGGAAGGATTTTTGCTATAGCATAGTAGTTAAAAATTAAATATTTATTAATTACGACATAAAATTGATTTAAATTATTTTTTTTTAATTTACTTTGAATAAAATATTATTTATTAAGTACAATTATGTTAGATTGTTATTAAAACAAGAATATTTATTAATTGATGGGTATTAAATTAATGGAAATAAGTTCAACTAAATTATTTATTACAATTTGGATATATGTACCAGTTAGCGTGCAGACAAAATGCGGTCACATGTTCTTTTATATGTATTATGAAATACATACATAAACACATGTCACAGCAACATGCATTTGTCAGGGATTGGGTGAAATATCGGAAGAAGCTAAACAGTTTAACCGATACTGATACTAAATCTGCTTTCCCGGGTTCGATCCTGATCGCCTGTGGTGCCTTGAAAGTGTTTTTTTTTTTAAATTTCGTAGTGGACCACAATATAAGACCATCGCTCGCTTTGGTGAGAGTACATTTGTGAGGTAGAAAACATTGTGAGGAAACCTGCATACCTGATAAGAACTATAGCTCGATTTACTCGTCTGATTTCGATGAGGAAACCCGCACTTAGCAGTGGGGCATGTGTTGATACTTACTATTTTTTTTGTATTTCAGTAAGAAGCAGATCAGATAAGTAATAAGTTATTAATTAAACCATTGAGCTTCTTCCGGGATTGCTAATCTTTACGATTGCAACTATGTAAGAAAGAAAATCATTAGAACAGAGATTAGAGAATGACATCTCACCTTAAAACATTTCTGGCAGTATCTGTAGGTGGGGTCGTTGTTGTCCGCCCGGCAGTTGGCGCAAAGCCAGTAGTCGTGGTAGTCCAGCTCGCTGTCGCTGGAGTCCAGGGCCGTCTGCTCCGAGTCCGCCAGCTGGAGCTCCCCGTCATCCCCCATGGACACCTCGATCACCTTGGTGGTTATTATGTTGTTCTGGAAAATACAATAGTTCCTGAGTATTTATGGTTTGGTTATACCAACGAGGCAGCTGTGAGTTAGCTTCGCATATGATCACAAATAAGCCCGCCTGGGGGACTGTCACGGCAACCAGGTGTTGCTTTTCTGCCTGCCCATAAAACTAGTAAATTTCAATGCCAAAAGTTCACCCTTATATATAATTTCGATCTACCCTTATAAAAAAATAATTAAATTAAAGGAGACGGTCCATTTCTGTAATCTTGTACAGTATACTATAAATAAATAAAAATACATAGATTTCATTAAAAATAAAATAAATTAGTTTATCGTAATAAGTTACGTGCAAAAAAATAAAAAAAATATCAAGTTTTTCAAATATTAGCTATTCCACACAAAGATGGCGGCTATTACTTAAACGTCATTATGAAAAATGGTGAACTCATGGTACTTTCGTAACTATTCGTATCTATTTCAAGCTTTGTTATGGAGTTTTTAACTCGTGAATGTGTTTCTTGCATTTTTGTGGATATTTTGACGACTTGGACTTTTATTTTGACATAGATTTATAGCCATAAACACCAAAGAAAATATTCATACGCCATTGTTATATCATGTAGTGTTGCATATCTTGGAAATATTAAATTATGCTTACACTGAAATTGAAAAGAATTTAATGGATATTTTATTTTATTTTTATTTATTTGGAATAGTTACAGGCTACAGATAATTCAATTAAAAAAAAAAAAATTCAAACAGTTTTAATATGAACATATTAAAACTGTTTGAATATTTATTTTCCTTCATATCAATTTTGGACCGTCTCCTTAAGCCTTAAAATATTCCCTAAACACACGAAAATTAAAGATTATATTTTGAGTCGCATAAGGCTCGGCGCAAACGGTCCACCAACCAGTCACCAGTGGTTGTGGTCTTTTGCCTTGAGCTTAACGAAGTCATATTAGATACTAGCAGCGCTCGCGGTTTCACCCGCGTACTTCGCACTCACGTGAGAGTACGGAGATAAATAATAACCTATGTGGTATTCCGATTATTATAAAGTTTCTTTAGAATTAATTCAGTAGTTTTCACATGAAAGTGTAACAAACATTAACTCTATTTACACTTACAAACTTTCGCGTTTATAATAATAGTAGGATGATAAGTTATTGATGAATTAATGGAGATGTTTAATTACTGACAAATTCATCAATATTTTCAATGTATTAACACAAACAAACATTTTATTCAACAAGCAATTCGCATTGAACTAGTTTGGTCAAAGAAATCAGACGTATATAGAGAAGAACAGTTCTTAAGGACTTTATTGGAGACATGCCCCAGCGGGTTTAATTCGCACTCGCTCGCTCTCGTAGGCTCGTATGCTGGGGACATCGCGGTGTCCCTCTCGTCACGCCGTTAAGCGGACGTTTGCGTCGCAGAAAGTTTGTCCTCGAAGCGCCCATATGAACTGTCCTTCTATATACGTCTGGATTCTTTTGTCTGGTGATGTGGTTGTTTGGCCGCGTGACTTACGTCGCTGAGGCCGGAGGTGTCGTCGATGACGTCATCGTCCGTGTCTGTGACGGGCTCGTACTCAACGCCCTCCCCGTCGCTGTTCCATTCTGTGTCTGTCGTGTCGCGGACTAGATCTACAAACACCAACATATTCAGAAACTATTCATCAACAACGGCGTATCCATTCTTTATTGTATTTTTTTTAATTGATTTTTTTTCTTTTTCCGAATATTTTTTATAATTTTTTTATTGCTAATTCATGGATTCAATTTTTTTCCCAATTTTTTTCAATTATATTTTTTTCCATGTCTTTTAGGCTCTTTTTTAATCTGTTCTATTTTTTTTCTTTTTTTTTTTAAATATGTTTTCAATGTCATGCAATATACACAACACAAAACAACTTATGCCAATTACTTTACTATCCAATTAAGTTACAAACATAACATACAAAACGTCTATGGTCAAGTCAGTACACTTCCACAGTTATGTGAAAGTAGGAAAAGTTAACAATAAGGCGAACAGAGGACGTGGGAAAGGAACAGTTAGAGGTCTAGATTAACAGTCATGCAGGCTAAAAACATTAGTTTGAATAAACAAGTGGAAGAAGGAAACGAGGAAGAAAGCAATTTACAGGACAAAAAAAGGGGTTAAATACAAGTCAAGTCAAGTAATGTCAAAAGTCATTTGAGTCAGTCAGCATACATCAAACTATTAATGACTAAGTCTAGGTTTACTTTACTCTGAATACATACATTCCAAATTCTACACAAAAAATCACAATCTCTAAATGAAATATTACTCATACTATCACAAAATCAAAGGATACTGTGAATTATCATAGATAAATTGAATATTTTTTTAATAATGATGGTGATATACAATAGAGTTGCCAGATTAAGTCAATCAGTTCACGCGGAGTCAAAATAAAAAAAAATTCTAAAGTCTTATAAGGCGAATAAAAACGTCTTGAAGCAAATAATGCAAGATTAATGCACATATTAAAATTGTACTGACTGCGATAGATGAAAGATTTTAGAAATTAATGTTGGTGAATATAAAAGAAGCAACTGCAAACCTGGCAACCCCATTACACATGACATGACTTATAGAACAAATTGTCTGTGAAACAATTGCAACACTTAACAACTTAAATTAAAAAAAAAACTTTGAGGAGCATCACACAGTGAGTGATATGAAAATGTAGTTTTTTAAAGTTCATTCAAGAATCCGTAATGGTGGCTTCAATGTACACTGCCAAAAACACAAAAAGCTTCAAAAGCATGACAAGCGGCCATTTTCTTCAAGAATCCCCAATCCTGATGTCACCCGCAGGTTCATTCAGGACCTTCAGTCATCTGACAATGTTATCAGAACATTAATATGTTGTATCATAGACAGCCATGACAAGGCATTTGTGAAATAGAAATATTAAAGTATAATTATTGAATGATAGGATTATTAGATTAGAAAAAAAAATCAGTAGAAAAAAGCAGATGTAACAGTAAAAAAAATTCTAAAGTACAAAAATTTCTAAACTAGCAAACATACATACACACAAACTACTTATGTTAATTTTATGTGCTCAGTGCACCCAACTGCAGGACTGAGTTTTGTTATAACTAGCAATTCCCCGCGGCTTTGCTCGATAAAATAGTAAATAATAACTTTCAAAACATATATTATTTATAAAATTTGCTATCTGTAAAATATTCTAATAAAAAAATATATTATAAGTTAAATTCAGCAACCTCATCTATCTCTATAAGCGAGTATAATTTACATAGACATAATAAATAATATTTCGTTTGTTAAACCTGATGATGCTAGAATTTGTTAAGGCATTAAAACCTATTACCTGGATTTTTTATTCAGGTTTAATACTGTTTAATTTTTTTTAAACATTTTCTTAAGATTTTTATAAACAGATTTTTGGAATATGGGTCATTTTCTTAGTAGTAACTTACGACTTAGTCACACGGACCATAATATTATGATGTTAATACAATAATTAATAAAATGATTTTCATTTAAAATAAAATCATAATATTTTTGACAAAAACATTACTTGGTGTATAAAGGTGGGATCCTCTCCTGTAAAGACGGGTGCTACTCCACACAGTGATCTTTAAAAGTTCAAATAATATTATTAAAAATATTTAAATTACTAACACTAGTATGTATGCTATCACTGATACTAGCCCGATATTAAACTTATTAGGATTTTTTAAAATTTAATTGTAAATGTGTCTTTATTCGCAATATCTCTTTTTGTTTCGGTTTTTTTATGGAGCTGCTGATTAAGTTTAAAAATGCAACTGGTGCTTCACATTTATTCGAAGGTCATTTGATTGTATTTTTTATCGATTTGCTTTTGCCAAATAACATGTTCGTTAAGCAGATAAGATATTAGCATATTTTTGTTGTTTGTGAGTAATATTTTGTTTCATTCTATCTACGTAGGTCTACTAAAGTTGTTTTGCCTAAAGTACAAATATGATTGTTACAAAATAGGGGTTGATGGTAGAAAAGGGAAAATTTTGGCTTTTTTTTGTATGCCACATAATTAAAAAATTTCATTAAAAAAACTTTTTAAGAAAAATTAAAAATATTTTCAGGGTATTAACACGTAGGGGTATAAAATTTAAGAATAGTAATAGCATAACATGTTTAATAAATGTGAAGCTGGTAAGAGTAATAATTACTAAGCTCTTAATTTTTTTTAATAACAATTAAGTATACATAATATGTACACTGAAACGGTAAAAACAAAGTGATCTAATATGGTCGTTAGTACTTAAATAATAGTCAGTTCGTCATTTGTATAATCTGCTTCGCATTATTTACAATCAAAGGTGATTATTAACTTGGCAATAAACAATAAAATTGACGTTCTAAAAATTCAAAAATATTTCGCTTCCCACAAATCACTGGTAGTAATAATTAAAAGAACCCGTGACCATGATTGCAAATAAAAAACTTTATAAGCCGCGTTAAAATCCGTGAAAGTTGTTTCATTATAATGTAAAAAAAAACTTTAAGACTTAGATATCTGCTCACGGATTATTTTATTTACATCCAAGACATGAGTCAACTGTTACGTTAGTTATGGAACATGCAATGCACTTTCGTGTGCAGACTTGTTCCAACTTGTCGTCACTCGTGTCAGGCAGTTACCAACGAGGATGACTCGGAGATACCAAAGTCCGCGAATCACAGCACCATGACTCACGGTGGTCTCACACTCACTCACCGTTAACCTATTAACATGAACAAGGGCTAAAGGCTAAGGGCTAAAAAAGGCAATGGTCCCTTAAGGACCATATCATTTTTGTATCCAGTTAGTTGGAGGAACGAGAAATTACATGGGCTGTTTTTATTTCATGAAAATATCTTAAATTTCCAATGAAAAGTATTGTGGCGTTATATAGATCTTTTTGTATTGATTTAAATTTTATTTCTCATACCTATTTTTTTATAACAATTTATTATAATTATAATTATTTTATTAGGTTTATAATTTTAGACATATAGTACTTGAAATGTCTTTTTTTAGAACAATTCATAAAGGAAACCGGAAACCGACATACTTATTTAAAAATTTTTTTTTTTTTTTTAAATGAAATGTTTTTTTTTCTCTTTTTTTTAAGTTAAGTATAAACAGTGATGGATTATTATTGGATAAATTAAACTTACAATGTTTTTAAAGATGTACTTAGTCCCTGCTAATAATTGATCCCTTCCCTTCTTTATTTTCCCTTCATAAGACATATTATTAAAAATAATATGTCTTGCATGTTTTGATCATTCTATTATAATATCATTCATTTATATTGAAAATGCTTAATACCTAATCAATATGATTACAAAGAAAACACACACCCATCTGAACCCATGCAAAATTTACCACGCCAACTTAAACATAGAGCATACCTGTCTCATGGCCTTGTATGCTGTAGATGCTTTCTCGTGAACAAGATCTTCTTAATGAATTTCCTGGAATGTTACATATTTTATACTTTTAAAAATATGCTCTCAATATATAATACATAATTTGTATATATTCCCAATCCATACTATATTCTACAGAACCCAACTATGCCACTTAAATCATGACATCTTAAATAACTTTTCGAATAAGAATTAAGAAGCTATGATAATTGCACACTTTAGGTAAAAGAATTTGTGTGGATGTTTATTGGTTAGTTGGAATTAATAAGACTCCTTGTTTCTCTCGTAAAGCTGATTAACTATGTTTTAAAGACAATGGTAAGATAAGCAGTGTAATCACTAGCACCAAGACTTTACACTGTCTGAGGATAAGCTACACACGTAAATGAGTTGCTTGGACTAGATCCAGGCTTATGTTCATTGGACTTCGACTTTTTCAAGATCCACCACTCACCATCAGGTGGTACATCTGCCTGTTTGCCGAGCCAACTAACATTAAAAAAGAGCAAATGGGTCATTGAAGGTAAAACAACACACCGGGACTAGTAACTCATGGCTATTTAAATAGGATAGTATTTGTCACAAGCACTATCAAGCCCTGCAACAACTACATCAGGTTCATACTAATGATGAATTCACTGATCACTGAATTTTACTATCACGCAAGTAGTACTTGAGTAAGTCATTTACACTTCTAATAATTACTTAAGTTATTGAATTGGATTTTTCGAAATTTCTTAGTGCACTCTAAGCATGAGAGCATCTTTTGCTCACTGGTGAAGGAAAACATTGGAGAGGAAACTTGCATGGGTAATGAGATTGTGTCTCTAAAGGTATGTCAAGTTCACCAAACTGCATTGGGCCAGATCATCTAGTACATGTTCTTGGTCCAATACACTCTTTGGTTGATTTCGAGGGAGACCCATACCATGTAAGCAAACAAGAAATATATTTTAATCACCTTTGATGCCATATTATTATGCTAGATATGATGAGCAAAAATTAAACATATCATTATTATTAATTTTTGCTCATCAATCAATTAAACATATCATACATATGGAAGTCATATAGCTGTGCATTAATGTGAATTAAACTGATTTTTGTTCCATTCAATATGCAATATTGAAGTTGTCAAGATCCAATGTAAACATGCTTAGTGCTTACCAAATCTACTCAATGCTAATACTTCAAATCGAGTTGACTCGATAACTGAAGTATAAACAAATATGGGTTTCCACAAAGTAAAATCTGTTCATAATTATTATAACACCACATATTTACTACTAAAGTTACGAAATACACAAAAAACCTACAGTAGGTCATTTAATGATTTAAATTGGTTATTTATTTCTGTAATTTAGGTTGTTTCCAGAAAAATATTCACTAATAATATTCAACAGACAAGTTTACAGGAAGTCTAAATAAAATGGGAATTCATTATTTCATTTACATTCACTAAAAATAACAAATTCATTTTATCAACTTTGGTTACATATGCTTTTTATTTAAACCCATTGAAAACTTGTTCACATTAACTTTAATTCCCATCCTATAAACTTATTAATTTCTTTGTAACACACTTGCTTTAAAAGCTCTAAAATAATTTCAAATTAATTTTGTACATTGAAAGCATAAAATTTAATATTTTTCCTATTAAATGAATAATCAAAGAAATTAGGTATTTAAATACCATTTTATAATTAGTTCAATATAATAACAATAGTGGATGTGATACTATAAATAGTAATAGAATTTTAAGAAATTAAAAATAGTTTTCAGTATTGCTTTTATATATATGTAAAAATTAAAAATACAACATAAAATGTTATATTCATTCAATGAATTCTTACTGTACATCTATAATCTAATGAAATAAAACCCCAATACTGCTTGCATCAATTGATTCCATTTCTATTATTTAGATTAGCTTAGAAAGCTATTCACTGAATTTTATATTTTGGCGGTAAAGATATATCAAAGATATTTAAATACAACACCTTTCAGGAGTGTTAGATGTCAAATATTATTACTTTTACTGTGATTATGATATAAACTATTTATATACAATGAAAACGATAACTTGAACGCATAAAAAGTAAAGCCTATCCAACCTTTACATAAAAAAAGTTTAATGTCTGACATACCTCTGTGTTAAAATTTAGCTCACCTGGAGAAAACGACGCTAATGTGGTCATAATATAGCACTAAGCTAAGAAGTAAAGACTTGAACTTCCAAAATTTACTAACAATCCTGAAAATGAGGATTGATTAAAGTTTATATTTCAATTTTTAATAAATATCGTTGGGACTGCGTATTTTATAGCAATGTTGTATGTACCACAGTACATGTAAATACACGTTTCAACTAGGGATGTACTATGTAGTGACCGATATTCATCAACGGTTAATAAACATCGATTCTTAGCAGGTATATTATGTCGATGTTTTAACTTCTATATTATAATTAACACATGTATGAATATAAAATATTTAGGGACATCTAACGTGCACCTAGATAATCGTTCAACATGAGATGACTCATTTTTTATAGATAATATTTATTTTATAATTTTTAGTTGTTTGTTTAAATTTTCTATGATATTTAAATAAATACTATAAAATTTAACGTTTGCTTGGGTCGTGAGAGTGTGTGTACTCTGACGTAGGTGAGTCCTTGCGAAATGTTAGCTATTGATAATTGTACTTCTGGATTTATATAAATTTTATTCTGTCTTGTTAAATTACTTAGCCAAAGCCAACCTTTCATTTCCAACACCAGCACTATGTACGCATATCCAAAATATCGGCAAAAATACGGCTATCACACTAACAATACTCATACAGCCGCATTTTCGTTTGTTTTTCTGTACAAAAATATACATATTTGATTTTGTGATTGCCATACCAAGCGTCAGTTTTATAGTCTATATTAATGATATATGTGTGCAAAGAATGAGTTTTTTCTTACTAACTATTTATTTTCATATTTATCATATTATTTTAATAATTGGATGTCTAGATCCATTATGAAAAATATACTGTTTCAGGAATAATAGCTTGATAACCAAACTGGACAGCGCGACGGAAAATATCTTTTACATAAAACAAGGCTATTCTATTCAAAATTAAATGTTAATTCATGCTAATAATAATTGTTTCATTTTTATTCCTGTCCCCTATCAACTATACATCGAGTTGGTCGAGGGTCCATAGAAAGATGCAACGTCTCCTTTAAAGAAAATTCAAAGATTTAAAGAGCTGCTTTTTTATTTTTTCAAGAGTTGGCCACCTATACCAGAAACAGAACAGACTAAAAAGAAAAAAAAATTGACAAAGTTATTATTTTACAGAATTTATGCAAAAAGTGCTGGGATTATTAAATTTGATTTGATGTGAAAGCGTCTCATAACTCGTGTTTAAGGTGAACTTAGAAATTTAAGAAAAAACAATTTTAAGACCCACTTGCGTCAGAATTCCTTCCGGAGAAGAATCCGGAACCTCTCGCGCAAGAGGCCCAGTCCATACCCATTGGACCAACGTCGCTTGCACTTTATTAGCTAAGCAATAAATAAAAAAAACGAAAATTATAGTAAGTTTTTGCCAATAAAAGCGATATTAAAAGTATGACCACAGAAAATTAATATATCGATATTACATCGATACTACGAGCTACTTTCCGATACATTACATTGAAAAATTGCGTCGACGTTTTTATTTCATCGTTACATCACTAAATGACTTCCATAGAGAATGGAGTTCAGTGTGACCAAATCAAAATGTTAAAATATCTCTCATAATGTGTACCTATAAAATCTAATAAACAATTTTATAATTCTCATTTCAAACAAGTTTATTTAGCTATTACGTAAAATATTTGAAACATTTGTTGAAGTATAGGATAATGTATAAGTTGCAGTAGTAGAAAGTAGAACAACAATTTTCTGTGGTTATTTTTAGGTAGGTAGTTAAAAAGAAACTTTCAAAATAAAATTAGACTTATTTTGATTATATAAAATCTATAATAACTCTCAAACGCTCACTTGCTTTTATAAATTATGTCAGTTATTTACACTATTGTGATTAATTTAAATATCTTGTTAATCTTAGTCCTAGCCTTTCCCCATTATTGGGGTCGGCTCTCCTCGTTCTGCGGCGCCAGAAAAGTCTGTCCTGGGTTCGTCCCGTCCCTGGGGTCGAAATATTTGTTTGGGAAAGCTTTAACCTTGGCTACTACTGACCATCAGGTAGCCAGCGGGCGTCTTCTACTTTTATTATTAATTGGCAGATGTAAGGCTTGTTTTAAGACATGGTCTTCGGGATGTCTCATGATATGACCGAACCATCGTAGGCGGTTCTTTGTAAGTATTTCAGCTATAGGCGCGACTTCGAAACTTTCTCAGATTTGCACTTTATCGAGTCAAGTTACATCTGTTGTCCATTTTAGCGTCTTCATCGCACTTACGTGCATTTTCTGTACGTGGGCTTTCTTTATTGCCCAGCACTCGGTGCCGTACGTCATGGCTGGTCTAGCTGCAGTCTTGTAGATCTTGCCTCTGCCATCCCACGTTAATTCTATGGGTAACTTTGGCCTCAATGTTTCCGTCAGCTGTTAGCATCACACCCAGATACTTGAATTGGGACACCTTTGGCAGTGGATTCCCGTCAAATTAGGCATATATTTCTTCTCAAAAGTATTTTTTTCGTGTAAATAACATGGTAATATTATATCCATCAAATAAAATCGATTTAAAAAAATTATCAACATCCCCATTGTATTAAACTAAATAATTGAGCCTTGACTCTTGAGTATAATATATTGTTCAAGCATTTTAACTGAATATCACAAAATGTAACTTTAACCATCTTGAGTTCTGTCTGGTAAAATCGTGTTTAAATATATGATTTTTTATTATACCTTATGTGTCTTGTTGATATTTTTAGTTCCAATTACCAAGTATCTATTTGGTTTTACTTTTTTTTACGTAATTGTCATTTGTCAGTTGTCTATGGAAAGTTAGAACTTCCTTTTCCTTGTGGCATGGTGTCGGTGTAAGGTGAGTCTTATAACTTTGCGTAATATTTTAACAATAACGTGTAATATCGTGTAAATATTGAGTTCACTTACTTAATTCTATACCTTTTTTTATCAATTTTATAATTATTTACGAACTATCACCAATAAATATATAACGACTCATTTTGCACGTGGAACGAGTGTCACGCCGAGTAATTGTTGAAACTTCATAGTTCATACTTATGTGATTCTGGTGGTTGAATTTGAGGTTATACGTTTTGTGTAAACGTTAATAGTGAATACATTCAACTTTCTAAACATCGTTAACGTTGATAAGGTGCTAATTTTGTTGTAGTTGCCGAATAAGCAACCACAATGCCGCAGAACGAATATATTGAACGTCATAGGAAGCTCCACGGTAGGAGGCTCGATTATGAGGAACGTAAAAGAAAACGCGAAGCACGTGAACCTCACAAGAGGGCCGAGAAGGCACGCAAATTGCGTGGCCTGAAGGCTAAAATGTTTAATAAAGAACGCCGAAATGAAAAGATTCAAATGAAAAAGAAAATTAAAGCACACGAAGAAAAAAATGTCCGACAAAATACTGAGAAAGTTGCCGAAGGAGCGGTTCCAGTGTACCTTCTTGACAGAGATGTTCAATCCAGAGCTAAAGTACTGTCTAATATGATAAAACAGAAGCGCAAGGAAAAAGCGGGAAAATGGGATGTACCAATACCAAAAGTTAGAGCACAAGCCGATGCAGAGGTATTCAAAGTATTAAAGTCCGGTAAATCAAAACGAAAAGCATGGAAAAGAATGGTTACTAAAGTTACATTTGTTGGTGAAAACTTCACTAGGAAACCTCCTAAGTTCGAAAGGTTCATAAGGCCGATGGCCCTTAGATTTACAAAAGCTCATGTAACACATCCTGAACTAAAAGCGACATTCTGTTTACCAATAATTGGTGTGAAAAAAAACCCCAGCTCTCAAATGTTCACAAGCCTGGGTGTCATTACAAAAGGTACAGTTATAGAAGTGAATATATCTGAACTGGGTTTAGTGACACAGGCTGGTAAAGTCGTGTGGGGGAAGTATGCTCAAGTCACCAACAATCCTGAAAACGACGGAGTCATCAATGCTATTTTGCTTGTGTAAATGTATTGTGAATCTTTTCATTTTGTCAAATAAATGTATTATATACTTTTTATTGTATTACTTATCCTTATCCCTAAAAAATATTTTTTTTTAACAGTGTAAATTAGATTTTACATTGTGATATTATAAACTGATGAAAATAGGTAATTTAATTAAGTTATAAACTCAATATTTACACTCAATTTTGATGATGAAATTAATTGTATAAACTATAAGACATATTTCCAATCTTGTCAATCAAATTGTCTTGCTTGGAAACTAATTCTTATTTTTAGTCAGTAAAAATGTGATATTCAGTTGTTTGCTGGAAATTTTGAAATATTAATATATTTTATTTCAAAAATATGCTGAATAACACAAGTTAATAGAGTATTCTGTATTTATTGGTTTCCAAGATACCTATTTTATAGCATTATAATAAAATGCGTTTTTTTTTCAAACAGCAAGTAAGATGCAGATTTTCGTGAAAACTCTCACGGGGAAAACCATCACCCTAGAGGTTGAACCCTCGGACACAATCGAAAATGTGAAAGCAAAAATTCAAGACAAAGAGGGCATCCCCCCAGACCAGCAGAGGTAATGAAAATCATAACAATATCTTCATAGTACATAAGTTAATTTTTTTTTTTCACTTTTGCATCCAGCCGTGGATGGTACAGGATTGATAGTTTCATGTTAATGTTAAATAAGACGGCTTTATTAAAACTTATCTTAACATCTCAGAGCCAATTTACACGCCTTTGTGGCTCAGTGGTTGGCGCTCAAGCCGCAGGTAGCAGGTTTGAATCTCGCCAGGATTTTCAGTTGTCTAATCACCTGTGTCATAAAAGCTATCAATCTTATTCAGGTTGATCTTCGCTGGTAAACAGCTGGAAGATGGCAGAACCCTTTCTGACTACAACATCCAGAAGGAATCCACACTCCACTTGGTATTGAGACTGCGTGGTGGAGCCAAGAAGCGCAAGAAGAAGAATTACTCCACACCCAAAAAGATCAAGCACAAGAAGAAGAAGGTCAAACTAGCTGTACTCAGATTCTACAAGGTCAGTCTTCTAGTTTCAATGTGCCGATTAGAATGGTTATAATATTATTGGTCTGTACTCTATAGTTACATTTGAAGTCTGTCATTCACTGCATCATCAAAGTTCATCAATTAATTTGTTAATATAATCCAAATGACAAAAGATTGTTTTAATATTTTTTTTGTTATATATCTGTTTTGGCGTATAATAAACGTTGTTGGTACATTTGATAAAATTAAGTCTATTGATATAATATGATCCCAGAAATAGTTTTTATTAGTGATGGTTTGATGAAGCAAATTCTCACAAGTTATAACTTGTTTGGTAAACACTTGAGGTGAAGAGAATAGAGATTGATTCAATAAGCTTAAACAAGTCAGCACAGGCTCAGCGTGAATCATTGTACCATTCACATCACAACATGAATGGAGCATTTTGATTGACAAATTGTAAAGGATGGGAACAAAAACTTATGTCAAAACAACTTACCGTAAGAGGATCTTATGCTTATGAATTAATTGTGTTATTTGGTTTATTATCGAAATATAATTACAGTTTGATATTTACTATGATGCAGACATATCAGCAATATTTTTCATTTAAGGTCAAAGAAATTTATGAATGGCATAACAAAATAAACATTATGTATATGATATAAATATTTCATTTCATTGTGTAATTAATACTTTTGATAAAATTCCCTTTAATGGCTGTATGTATACTTTACTAGTGAGTCCAGGACTTTAAAATGACAATCACTATAACTTTTTTTGCTCATCTCTCACAAATAAGTTATCGTTATCGTCCTTTAACATGTAAATTTATTAATAAATCAATGGTGTGTTACAGGTGGACGAGAACGGCAAGATCCACCGCCTGAGGAGGGAGTGCACGGGCGAGCAGTGCGGCGCCGGCGTGTTCATGGCAGTCATGGACGACCGCCACTACTGCGGCAAGTGCCACAGCACCATGGTCTTCAAGGACGACGACAAATGAACCCTAGATTAAGGCCGCTCCGACTGCTGTGTATGATGGATTTATAGTAATAAATCTTGACACAGTGTCAGAGTTTTCAGTGTTTTCTCTCAATCCTTTCCCATAATCTGGTAAGTTGTATGTGGTGTGCATTTTGCTAAGTTTCCATATGTAAAACCCCAAACATCTGAAAAAGCATTGGACAGACAAGATATGGTAAGTAGTTGAATATGTCCAGTGATGAGTTTTTTCAAATAAGTTATTTAGGCATAGGCCTAACCTGTGATGTGAGATGCACAGTTAAGTCATTTTACAAAAGGAATTAACAGGACGGTGGTATGCATGCAGATACCACGATTGGCACTTCCACCAATATTTTTTTATTAATAACTGAAAAATAGTACTATTTGAAAGATAACACTGACAGTCCAAATTCAATTTCCATAATCTCTGTGACAACCACAGCAGTCTTGAATAAACATCTGTGTCCTGTGGTTAATATTTAATATAGATGCACACTAACTTAGGGGATACTTATTATCCCCACCATGGCTCAGGCCCTGTCGTGTCGGTGGGGCTCAGTAGCACAGGGTAACTCCAATACCTTGGGCGAAGCGAATTGAGCCGAGGGGGCTCTTTGTACCCCTGGTGGCGTCGGTCTCCTGAGGGACTGACTAGCCGCCGAGGTGCCCTGTGCCTTGTAGATCCGGGCCACCTCACCAAAGACGGCAGTGATGACACTCGTAGGGTTTTAGAGGGTAGAGCTGCGTCCACTTACCATCTTTCGGGCGCAGCGAGTCCCACATACCCGCCCGGGGAGACCCACTCAACTGCGGGATGCGTCAGTGTATTTCCCGGCGTAAAAGAAAAAAAAGGGGATACTTGTTATAATACTACATTACAACTTAAAATGGCAGTAGACTAGTAGGTAGGTATTTTATTGTAGATTAATAACCAAGCTCGCGCCGGCATTTACATACCGAACTCGAAATTCACTGTTACGTCTTTAACAAACTTATCAACATGTCACTGCGCAGTAGCGGAGGTATCTTGTCCTTACTTTAGAGTCTACTTGGTTAGCTATTATTTTCAATTTTCCGACCCCGTAGCCCCTCACCTACACCATCTTCGTCACGTCCTGCAAGCTCTAGCGGGTAATAAGATCATCATAGGCGCAGATGTTAATGCCTCCTCCCCTTTATGGCACGGGAAACTACGATATGTCGACCGCGAACGTAGATGCGCTGTAGAGGACTTCATTGCCGAGCTAAACTTAAACATTCACAATTTGCCAAATGCACCACCAACTTATAGTAGCCCTATGGGCGAGTCTTCCATTGACGTCACGCTTTCAAGCGCGAACGTCCATATTAGTAACTGGCGTGTCTTGCCTGACGCGTCCTGCAGTGATCATCGCTTGATTGTTTACGAGTTTATGCACAATACGTCCACGAGTCAACGTGTAACTGGTCCCATAGATTACAGATACAACAACAAAAACGGAAACTGGAATCTGTTCCGGTCGCTTTTCACCGCACATGCAAAAGACTTCACTCGCTCTGACCTAAACATAAATGAATGCGCCGAGATAATGTCTAACACCTTTATATACTGTGCTGACGTTGCCTTGGGTCGAAGGCCGCTTCCTAGCTCGTCTAACTGCAAGTGGTGGAATGACCGGCTTTATTCGATCCGAAGAGAATTCCGAAGGGCTAGACGCAAGCTAAAAAGAGTCCGTAGAACAGGCGTGGACACATCTAATAACATCTATTTAACGACACTTGCAGAACTCCGGTCGGCCAGATCTCGATATCGAGCTGCGGTCTCATTAGCTAAAGGAAATATGTTAAAAAACGCCGCGAATAGATTGGATAGGGAAGGCCCGTGGTCATCACTATATCATGAACTAAAGCCTACCAGGAACAACAACGCGAACTTCTTCTCAAATATAAAAATTAACGACACTTATACAAAGAACTTAGAAGAAACAAATAAGGCCTATCTGGACGCTCTTATCCCTGACGACACGCCGGATACCGATAACGACTACCACCGCGAAATCAGGGTTAACTCTTTGAACCCTATAAACACTCCTGCATCTGACCTACCATCTATAGCTGAATTACAACTAATTGTTGATGCGTTACCAATTAAAAAATCGGCAGGCGAAGACAAAATTTCTAATATTATGATCAAACACGCGTGCAAAGCGGCCGGTCACTCTATCTTAGCAATACTTAATCGGTGTATTTCCGAAGGCATTTTTCCCAATATATGGCGTAACGGCACAATTAAATTAATTTCTAAACCGGGCAATAAACCTCCAGACGATCCAAAATCTTACCGTCCCATAACTCTGCTGCCTTCGCTGGGTAAGCTGCTTGAACGGCTCATCGTACCGCGATTAATACCAGGCGGTCCAAAATTCCATGACAAACAATTTGGCTTTACAGCCGGTCGTTCGACGGTAGATGCAGCTATGGAAGTAAGAAAAATAGTGGACCTATCAGAATTTAAATATGTAGTAGGGATATCTCTCGACATATCCGGCGCCTTCGATAACGCATGGTGGCCAATGTTGCTTTTAAAATTGAAAATCAGAGGCTGTTACTCTAACATCTACTCCTTGATACAGTCGTACTTTGTAAATGGCTCAACTAAACTTCAATTCGGCCACCACACCCAATCAAAACATCTAACGCGCGGTTGCCCACAGGGCTCTGTACTATCACCTTTTCTGTGGAATATAGGTTTTGATGACCTGCTCTCGTTACCATTACCGACTTCATGCTACTTAGTTGGCTATGCGGACGATGGACTCCTTCTAATACAAGGTAACTCACGATCTGAAATTGAGACTAAATCAAATAGATGCCTTAGTTTAATATCTCAGTGGGGGGAAAGAAATCGGCTAGAATTTGCCCCCCACAAAACTTACCAAATTATTTTAAAAGGCTCATTACAATCAACACCTAGTATAAAATTTAACAACATATCGGTTAAACGTAAAGAAGCTCTTTGTTACCTAGGACTAGTGCTGGAAAATAAATTCACGTTTTTAGAACACATAATTCAGACTGGAGAAAGAGCTAAACGCAATTTTTACGCTTTCGCTAAAATATCGCATACGACATGGGGTCTCTCTTTTAAAACACTAAGATTAATCTATTCCGCAACATATTTGGGTAGTATGTGCTACGGTGCACCCGTGTGGGCCGACAGGTCCACCATCGGAGCGGCCCGACGCAAGTTATTACAGAGCCAACGGTTGTCATTGATATTTTTATGTAAAGCCTATCGGACTGTTAGTACAGAAGCATTACCCGTCCTTGCCGGAGTACTTCCCGTTGACTTGGAAATACAGCGCCGCGCAGCCAAGTTTTATCATTCGCGCAATCTTTCAAGTGCCGACTTTCTAAGACCACAAGACCGACAAAAAATCGCCAATCTTTTCGATTCTATAGATATAATCACCATAAATTTAATAAAAGAATGGCAGGCCCGATGGGAAAATACGACTAAAGGGCGTCATCTATATAACTTTTTTCCGTCCGTAGCCGATCGCTTATCAAAGCATTGGCTGGAGATTGATCATTGTGTCGCACAGTTTCTTACCGGCCACGGAAATTTTAAAAGTAAATTATTCGGTTTTAATCTCGTGCCGTCCCCCTTGTGCGACTGTTCGACAGAAGGCAACGAATACGAACAAACGGCACACCACATTCTTTGGGAGTGCAGTCTTTGGCAACATGAACGAACTCTTATGCTCGACAATATCCGTAGCAAATCAGGAGTAATTTACTACAGCGACCTCGTGGACGATGTGAAAAACTTCCGTGCATTCAAACGATTTTGCCACAATTATTACTGGAAAAATAACATCATACCAAGTCATACACAATAGCTCATGGTTATATACACAAGTATATCTCACTATGTAGATATGAACTGACTTAAAAAAACTAAATCACAGTCTTATAACTTCTATTTTCTAATCTCAATAAATATAACACGAAGTTATACAATAACTCATAGTTAATATACATAGGTATATTATTCTCACTATGCAGATATTTGTAGACATTAAATTTATTTCTCCGTGGTGCATTGCAGCTGGGCTTCACCTGGCTGCTATCTTCTTTTTTCTTGACTTTGTTAGTCACTGCAATCCTGTACTGTCTCCCGCTTTGAACAGGGAGGGAAACTGGAATTTTTCCTACTCCTCCTAAATTCTTCTGATTAATTTCGTTGCGGGTCCCAAGGCAGTTTAACGTATCCCCCGGGCTCCCGGAGATCGTATCAAAGGGTCATTTGGTGGTTGCCGCTGTCGATCCTGGCTATACAGGAGTTGCAGCGGTGGGAATGTGTGGTGGGCCAAGCCCGATTTTTTTTTTTTTAGTAGGTAGGTATATAATATGATATTCCTTACTAATTGCTTAACATGAAGTTTTGTTTGCATCCTTGAGTTTGATATGTATTTGTGTGATGACTACAAATTGAAAAAGAAGAACTGGGGGAGTGAGAATTGACACACATCCTGTGGGTAAGTTTCTTATCTTTAAATAAATATACTCAATTGAAATAAAATGTTTTATTTGAATTCTATGACTATGATTTGGTTTTCAACCTCTATTTCTTACATAAGTACCTGTTCCTAGGGGAGGTGTAAATAGACAATACTTCAGTAATGACGATGGTTGGCCTGATACACGAACGCAGAAGAACACGACATCGACACGACTCTGCCCTCTAGAGTCGCGTACAGATAAATGCTCTAGACTCTAGAGTAAAAGTTATTTAGGGCTGGTTAGGTGTTAGTACATAGTACCTACCTACCTAATATGTCTACAAAACGTTTAACCGAGATTTCGTACAGCCATGATACCACCCGTTTTTTTAGGAAAACGCCAACTCAACCAGAGATTCTTGAGCGACGGTCTAGTGGGTAAACCCTCTGCCTCGAAATGAGCAACCTAAAGATCTGGACCGGTGTACCTAAAATGAGTTTTTAACAAAAATTCACGAGATAACTTATATCTCTGACGAACCTGTGGCTCAATGGTTGGCGCTCAAGCCGAAAGTAACTGGTTCGAATCCCGGATCCACAGAACAGTGTGTTTCTGGGCCATAGATGTGTATTAAAATATTTTATAATAAAAATATATTTTTTTTAGGTAACTGGTACTGGTAACACAAATTCTTCGAGATCTTACCATGTTTGATGGGATGTAAAAGCACCCTTTAGATATTATTATATTTTACTAGCTGTTACCCGCGGCTTCGCTCGCGTTAAATTCTGAGTAGCGCAGTTCCGTACGTACCAATGTACGTACGTATAGTAAATACAGACAGGTTTTTTTTATTAACCCTACGAACTTTCATCTCCTGTGTCATACCCGTATAGGTAAAAATCTTAAAAACGGTGGAACAATTATTAATGGTTATTTAATTCTTATCAAGTGCTTGAATGCAAAGTTTCATGGCGTCATCTTCTATATACTTATAATGACGAATTTTCATACAAATTTTCATCCCCTATTTAAACCTCCCTAAGCTTTTTTTCGCAACAAAAATTAGCCAATGTCCTTTCCCAAGGTCTAATCTATCTCTGTTCCAAATTTGAACAAAATCGGTTCAGTGGTTTAGGCGTGAAAGCGTAACAGACAGACAGTTACCTTCGCATTTATAATTAGTAAGGATTAGACTGGTCTAATACTGATGATGTACAATTCATTATTAGGGACATGGATTTTAGGCAACATTCAGGACAGTAAGACAATAGTTTCAATTAAAATATTTATTCAATACTGAGAATAGAATTGTCTAACTTAAAGCTAAAGGGAATTTGTGCATCCGTGTGATTTTGGCAAGACGCCCGACCGCCGCCCGACCCCCGCCCGGCGACGGCCGACGATGCACCTACGCTAATAGGAAACCCAGGCGAACTCAGATCATGACTCGTGGAATGAAGTGACGGGAAACGGTAAGTTATCGTATAAAACCTTTGTACAAAACATTACATCAATAAAAATAACAAAAGCACCAATTGTTTAAAACAAAAATTAAAATTTACCAATACAATGGGCGGGCCAATGCTAAAGAAACGAGTAATGATGAGCACCAGAGAATTAATTACAATAATTAAAATTTTACAACAGGACACGACTATTTGATTACACTCCTTAAAAATAACCTCACCTATGACGCCTCGTTCTGTCGACGTTGAATACTTGCCATAGATTAGCAAACCAGCCCCTCTACACGTCCGGCAGATGCATCCGCAGACGTGTAGAGGGGCCATTAGTAGTAAGTAATAATTCAGTAATCATTTAAATGGCCCACCGCCCGGACCATTTTAAACGTTTTTAATTGTGTTTACAAGCAAAACCCGATCAAAGTTAAATGTGAGTAGAAGCTTTGACCTAAATGAACTTCATCTATTATCATACATACTCTTTTTTTTAAAGAGATAGACAGAGAAGTCGTGTTTAGAGCGAGAAAAAGAGCACCAGACAGATCCAAAATAATATTAATAAAAAAAAGAAAAATACAAAAATGCTGATTTGAATCCAATTTAAACTTAAAAAACAAGTTAAAAATTGCTGCTTCCCGGAACGTACATCGGCAACTTACTCGTTTCTTGAACATCGCATCACTATATATCTACTTTCTACAAATTTAGTAACATTCAATAAATTTATTGTATCAACAAGAAATAGAACACTCATATATTAAACACACATATATCTATCAAGAAAACACGTATACCGCGGTATACCCTACGCTTACGGACTACGAAATATCATTTACAATAGTTTGGCCATGCGACCCGCCGCGTTCGATAGAACACGAACATTAGAATATCAACAATAAAATAATACAGGTATAAAACAATAAAATACATCGTGTATACATATTGCAAATTGGTCAATACATAGGATAAATTAATTGCTGTAAATCTTTCTTTTTACAATTTGTATTCTTAAATAAATAAATTATGTTACATGTGATTTTTTTATATTTCAACCACGCCGATTATTGTTCGCAGATAGTAGATACCTAACTGAATCACCCTCTAAATGCGAAAATAATGTAATAGTTTGATGAAAAGTAAATCAATAAAACTATCTATACACCTACATAGTATATCACATTGAAACTTAAGTTTCGTTAAGAGTTTAATTTGGCCTCAGGTTAATGTACGACGCTCACTAAGTCTATTATGAATGATTTCACTAAATGCGAGAACCCTCGGCAAGAGTGAACACTGAACAGCATTGCGATTATGAAAGAAATCATACAAAATACAGCTATGATATATTTATTATTATACCACCTACATCGGCAAAGTTAATTCGTGTATTTATTAAATTTATAATCTTGTTTCTATCGACCATAACCATGGAGTATAGAAGTAAGGAGAACCATCTCTGTGTATGAAGACTGTCCGTCGAAAAATGACAACCAAAGATGGCGCCACAGTAGCAAGTAGAAGGATTTATAAACGTGAGTGCACCAAGATATTACACACACACACACACATTTATTAATACAAGCATTAGACTCACATTTAAAAATCCATCCTCTTGCTACTATGGCGCCAGCTTTATTTGCTTTTCGAAGGACACTTCATAAACTTAATGTACATAGAGATGGTTCTCTTTCTATACTCCATGGTTATAACATAATATGATTGGATCTACTTTTGAAACGTTGACTTCCTCACAATTTTGCCAATAAAAAAACTTACATGACATATATTTTGCGTTCTTCACTGTCTATCACTAACTTCTTGCCAAGAGTAAAAAAAATATAAATATTTTGTGCTCGGCTTAATTAAATAATGAAATACTAAAATATTATTAAAGATAAAATTGAATTGTAACGAATTGAATTTTCGCGAAATATTTAAATTAAAATGTACATTTAATGACGTATAATTCTCACATTAATTCAATAATTGAACTCAATTACTAAGTACTAGATTATCTTAAGAAGCATTTGCCATCGCTGTGGCTCTACAGAGACTGCACTGGCAGAGTGGAAGTCGATTTAGATTCACCTCATGACTAAAGCCTCGAAGCCCTAACATGACGGGAACATTATGAAATGTTTGTTTTGTAACTGTTATTATATTGATGCGGTCAGACCACTAACATTAATACGGAACGAGTTATCTGTGAAGATAAAGGGTATACTTATTATTTTTGGTACAATAGTTAACGTATATGTAATATACGACACTGGATATGAAACGAACGATAGACAGTTTGTCTTCGCATAACCTATCACCCACCCTGAACCGCCCACCGCCCCAAACCCACTGTACACAAACTACACTATATATACAAACAAAATAATTCTATACATTTCTTCAGTGTATTGCTTTTAACACATCGAAATAATTAGTCACACTAACATTTCAACGTAAAAAGAAATGGTCCAGCCATATTTATCTCTGCATACTTTGTGATATTCAACTAGAAGCTAGTAGCTGCCATCGAGAGGTCAAACCGCTAAATGGCTCACTGTGATTTCTTGTAGTCGGGGACCAATGTATATGTAATTACTTAATTTGTATATTTTTGAGATCATGAAATATTGCTAATGCTTACACAAGCATGATTTGTGAGGCGTGTGTCTGAGCGCTGTCCACACATGACCCTGTCACCCGCTGCACTGGTCTAGGTGTCGGACCAGCTCAAAGCTCCTGCCTGTCGTCAGGGTCGGGCTCAGTTTTCTCTATCGGTTTCATCGTGTCCAATAATTTGGTCAATGCTTGCTCAGTCTGGAAGAGATTGGTTAATTTATACTTCTCCTTCCTTCTTTTACAAAGAAGATAAACATCGTCAAATATTGAAAAAAGGGGGTTGTGACAATACAAAATGTTGTATTAGTTGTAATACTGAATTATTCGAGAATTTTAAAAGCATTGCATTTTTCTTGTGTAATATAATATGGAAGGCAAAATTTCAAAGTGTATTGATTATAGGTCAGTTATATGCTTGTCTATGCTATTGTATTAACGTATCTTTGTACACAAAATACATTTATTTAAAACGAACGCGTCTTATTCACAAAACCCATTAACTTAATTACGACGGGTAAGCGCGTTGCCGCTATTGTAGTGGTGATGTGTGACGTAATATACCGCGCGTGCTTCCTGGATGCCAGCCCCACTAAATGTTAGCGTAGTGACGGGACGTCGTGTGACGGGCCTCACCTGCAGCAGGTGTTTGACGGTGGCCTGCAGCGCGTCCCGCCAGGCGCGTAGCTGCTGTTGCTGGCGGCGCGCGTCCCCGCCCCCCGCCCCGCCCGCGCCGCCCCACGCCGCGCCGCCCTCCGTCAGCATGTTCACCCTGCACGAGGTAGGATAGGTGGTAATATTAACTGGCAATTAATCCCACCGTATTCATTTATTGAGGATCCTTTAGGAAAAAAATGTTCGCCGTAAGATTACTTAATTGAATTGGTATATACTTTAGAAAGGAATCCAATTTAGTGAAATTTTAAGTGTTTAGCCACTTTTACACTCTGGGAAATATGTAATGAAGTTTAATTTTTTTTAACTGTGTCGAGCAATATTTAGGCGAATCACCTGAATACTGATTAATATTTAAATTCCGTCGTCGATTACTCCCTGTTGCTTCGCTTATCGGTGTCGCTCACCTGTCGTACAGATCGTCGGGGTGCGGCGTGAGGGGCGTGTGAGGGCGGTGCGCGAGGTACAGGCGCCAGTACAGCAGCGCGTTGAGCAGCAACAGCAGCGCCAGCGCGGCGGGCAGCCACACGGAGCGCGCGGCTGGGGCGGGCGTAGCGCGCGCGGGCAGCGGCGCGCGGGGGGCGGGGAGGGACACGCCCGCACCCACCACGCCCAGCGGGGACGCTGCATGTACAAGTGACTTATTATTTCAATGAATGACACGTCAATAATGTGTCTGCGTATATAATTCTTCTGTACGTTTTCACTCAACTCCGTCTAAGCGAATTGGATCACATTTTGGATGTTTAAAGACCCACTGTCTTTGGGTGGTTTGAAATACAATAAAAAATAAATGTCTTGATATATTGGTAAGCGTTACTAATATGTTTAGGGTAAGGTTTTCATGATGTACGCACCGTCACGGCGGCGGCGACGCGCGCGCGTGGGCGGGGCGCAGTGCGGGCGCGCCGCAGCGTGCAGGCGTGTCTCCAGCAGTCGCGCGAACTCCTCGATACCGCCCATTGCGTTCTTCTCCAAAAATGCTGCGCCATACACAAACAACATTAAACATTACAATACTATTAGAAAAAAAGAGCCATTCGGATTAGCAATTTTGTAATCCTCTTGAAATATCGACGCGTGAGTACAATAATGCCAGCGCCTACTTCCCTATTCAATCCGACGTCCATTTTAAGTATATTTAATAAATTAAGATGGTAAGATGTGTGACTTGCCTTTGATCATGGGCCACATGGTCTTCTTGTAGTGCACGTGCGACAGCAGCAGCAGGCGCGTGCTGGTCTCCGTGACGCGCGCCAGGCAGTAGTGCACCTTCACCTCGAAGTGGTCCGCGTACGGGATGCCCGCGTTCTCGCTGGTCGCGTCGATCGAGTACAGAGAGCCCGCCTTCGAGCACTTGTTCATCACCTGCCGAGAACACATTGAGTGAGACCGACAGTACGGGGGAGGGAGATCGGTTGAGAGCAAGAGAGGAGCGACGAGGGAGAGAGAGGCGGGGTTAAGAAAGAAGATTCGGCAAGCACAAGTGTTGAGAAAAATGAGATGGAAGGAACGGGAAAGTAGATGGGGTGGAATAAAAGATAATCATAAAGAGTATAAGAGAGAGAGAGAGATCGGAAGCCGCCTCACCTGCGTCTCGGTGACGTGCACCTCCTTGGGCCCGATGGGGCCCGACGTGAGCGCCAGCGTGTAGCTCACCTGCCGGCACTTCAGGCCGTTCTGCGGCTGCCACGGGGCCTGGACAAACAACTCCCAATCGTATACACATCTCACTCTGATTACATACACTTATATTCTATATTTGAAAGTATGGCTTTATAAACTATAAAGTTTCACGGGAGTATTAATAATGTTAAATTATTATTTACGTTCCTAACTTTTCGCTGTAGTCGTGGTCAGTGAAGAATGAATAACATTGAGAATTTCTTTACTCGATCTGTTACTGTTAGCTTGACCAAAGAATTCAGACGGACAGTTCTTAAGGATTTTTTGTGCCGACATTATTAGACCATGAGTTTTAGTGTCGGTTTTAGTATTTTCGCTGATAAGCTGGAAGGTTGAACGTATAGTAATATACCCGAGACTGTCACACAGTCAGGTTTTTAGCTCCATCCTGCGTTTGACCGTGTAACGGGCGTCAGGGGGCGGGGTTACCTGGACGTAGTCTGTGGTGCCCCGGGCCGCAAGCAGCTCCAGGTTGAACTTGGAGTTGGTGAAGATCATGGTGAACATCTGGTCGATGTTGTAGGGGAAGTCCTGCTGCAGGATCAACTTGCCCTCGTGGGGGGACGTGCACTTCTCCACCTCTCCGTTGCTGTAATTGTATATTTTAACACAATGAAACGACTTTTAGGGATGGATGCTTGTCGCTGTTTATTGAGACCTTACAGGCCGGACGTTACGGATACTCTGAGGACAATCAGTCAATAGTGTAGTGTACCAGCAGAAGACATTCGATTATTGAAGTAATTAAATTTACTTAAGTATTAAATTTTTTTCCAGTTGAAGTAATTAAGTTATTAGGTCACCCTTTGTGCAACAAGTAGGGTCGGAACTCTTTTCACCACGAATGTCTCTCGCGAGGTAAAATAAGTGTTTTCGGCAGCAATAATTAAGAACATCATTATGGCATTAATTAAGGTCTAGCCAACTACGCTTGCTAAATGCTACATGAAGGCTAGCCCCGGATAAGTTGACCTGACTTTTCCTTGAGTGTAACCAATTGCCTTGGCAACCTTTCCGAAAACCCTGTTCCGATGTCTGAAATAGGAGAGGCAAGTCGCCAGATGCTTTCGGAGACTGTCGTAGGTGTTCGGGGGCGGTCGTTAGTGGTGAGGTGGGGGCGGTACTGACTTGTGGGGCTTGTCGGGCTCGCTCTCGCTGGTGTCGGACATGTCGGTGGGCAGCGTATCGCCCGCCTCCTCCTCGCGGAACTCCGCGTCGCCGTTGGTGACTGGAACACCACAAATGATCAAAATCATATGTTTGTAGCGCTTTTGATTCAGTTCCTTATTTTGTTTATTTGAAGCTATTATGTACTCTATTTTCATAGAATAGAAAAAATAACGATGAATGGATATGTGTAGGATCTGAGTGTAGTGACTAATCTATTTTCTCCGAGATGAAGCAGCGTTTCCCAGTTCATAGTAAGACTAGCGTTAGTAAAGGCCTAAGATGAACTGGTGTCACGCAATTATGGGTAAGTGTCTATGGGCGTGGCTTGACTTACAAATGGGCGGCGAGGAGTCCCGCCCCCGCGAAGAGGAGCGCGCGGTCCGCTCTTCCCGCCCATCGCCGCCCCCCGCCTCCATGGACGACGACTCCAACTCCTGGTGACAAGATGACACATTTAAATAGGAAAAATACGTCCGTCCAAGCTCCTAAGTGGAGGGGAAGCGGCGATCGTCGTCTTTAGAGGGACAGCAGCGATCTGTGGTCTTGGAGTTCTTTAAATGTCTAAAGATACTATGAACAAGAACTGTGGGAACTGAGGGTAGCTCTCCGTAACACGCGGTACAGTTTACGACATTAAAGCTGACAACAGGTGATAATAATTAACATTACGACTACACTGTATCGCAATTGAGTTATGCAATTGGCTCCAACATATTGATATCGTTTGGGAGCAAGGAAATAATCTAGTTACATATGAAATTAAGTGATATTCGTGACAAATATAATTGTTAGCGCCACAGCTGTAGCCAGCAGCCCTATCTTGGGCGTGTCCCAAGTTTTCGAGACAATTAATCATCACTAAGCAGTTATCGAGTGAACTAAATCGATAGTTCATATATAAATTAATTGGTCATCTATTTTAGAACCACTTACATACAAGAACTTGTTAAATTATTTCCATTAAGTATCTGGTACCAGAAGTGTAATTTTTATGATTGTCAAAATTTTAAAAAAGAGGAGAGTTAATTTCAGCCAAGTAAAAAGGAAAAATATTTTTTTCAATTATTGATATTGTAATTATTGATACTGTAATTCTACTAACACATAAATAAATATTTTTTTAAATATTGATTTTTGTTTAATTGATTCCCTTACCGAATTATTAAGTTCACACAATTAAATAGCGTAGCTGCCGACAATATCGTAAATAACGCGAATACAGCCTTAAACTACAATCACTTATACAGTCGAGAATATTATAGTATCGCGAGTAGGGCTACAGCATAGCTAAACAATACAGGACAGTTCCGTTAAAAACATAGTATTGTTTTAATATCCTTTAAGTTTGCTCACCGTGACATCGGTTCATAAATTACACTTGTCTGCAACATTGCATAAATATTGGTTAAAGCCTAAGAGTGTAGATTCCTCAATTGATATTCAGAAGGCATTTTGTACTCACCATACTCATATACTTATAGAACTTTACGTTTCATTTTGTATTTAAAACATTCCACAATTTTTTTTTCAATACATCAATGGCTGCACGATAGTCTAATCAAATTACATGAGGTCGCCTATTTATAAAGATATTGTCTTTCATCTATCTCAGCAGATCCCTTTAAAATTCTTAATTTCTGGCGATCCCCTTGGGCCATAGACAGCCGAAAAGTTAGAATTATTGAAAGACTAGACATTATATAATTCACTGTAATAGGATGATATATTTTTCAAAATAAACATAACAACCTTCTCACTGTCATTCTGTAAAACCTTTATTTTTGTCCACCCTTTGCTGGCGACCACTCGAATAGGATTTCGCGAGCTTTCGTATCATCCACTTTTAACTCGGGTGAGGCTCCTGGACCTATGTGTGGAATTGCACTTGGCCCTTGGGAAAAACTACTTCACTAAACCACCTGCGAGCGCTTTCAACCGTTTTTTAAGGGTCCCGGATCTGCAAGCAACAGGATCACCTCAACGACAGGCTGGCCTCAGCGAAGGCCAGGTTACTCCTGATCCCTATCGCCTGCCGCCCGACCGTGGACTGGTGACCAAACAGTCACCAGATTGAAGGACATTGATTCATACGATTATACAAGGTATACTAAGCCAGACAAAAAAAAAAAACAATATACGTCAAATGCTACCAAAGAATCACCTAGCAGCCGACCATACAGTCCTGCTCTAAGAGTATTATGGTCACCGTACGAGCAATTAACAGCAGATTAACATAATACCGATACCCCACCAAACTGAAGGCCGCCATCGACGCGGCATCGCACGCCGTGTTCACTCATACTGATATACTAACATTATAAACGGGAAACTTTGTATGGATGTTTGTTACTCTTTCACGCAAAAACGACTGAATGGATTTCGATGACACTTTACAAATTATAATAACTAGCACATCAAAATAAACACACGCTATAATTTATTCCCTTACTCCCACGGAGAACAGGCAGTACGCTACAGACCGCGGGGCGCTAATTGTAAACATAATAGACCGGTGCCAATGCCTTCAAAAAAGGTAAAAAAAGAAAGAAAATCACAGTAGGATGAAACTCATTAGAAAAGGAGGGGAATATGATAAAAATGAAAGGAAAAATAAATTACGGGCGATCCGAGTTCGGGAAAAGGGAGGGGGTGGATTTTAAAGGGGGGAAATGGTTTATCTCGATTTCCGGCAAAACTACAAGTCCTATGGAAAAGAGTTAAAAGGCAAAGTTGTAGGTAGTAAAAAGATCTACAACTTTTGTTTAAACAATTTTTTTACATAACCTGAAAATTGATGTGTAAAATTCAAATAACCAAGTTTTTGGTTTTTTATTTTTATCATTTTCAAAATAAAATATTTTTTATAGGAAATTTGGTAAAAACTTACCTTATTATGTTCTAAATACACTGTAATTTATTAGATTTAAAAGATTTATTTTTTCACCTTATTTCAACCTAATATCTGAAAAGGAAGACTGTTTTTCGACGACGAACTTGTGGTTCGTTAAAATCTCTACTTTCTGATGGTGTAAAAAAATATATACATTATTATAGTAAATCTCGAATACTAACTAACGGTTATTACAGCTACTACGAAATAACAGGTATGTAGTTATGCCCAAACCCTCCTAGCTCCATCCCCACTTCTCTAGAATTAGCTAAAATTTACCGTAGGTCACTCAAGTATATAAATTATCTTAAATGAGCAATAATAGGCATCTACAAATATTATATAAGGCATCTAAAACTTTTACGTACCTGTTATTTCGTAGCAGCTGTAAAAATCGTTAGCCAGTATTCGAGATTTACTATAATAATGTATATATTTTTTTACACCATCAGAAAGAAGAGATTTTAACGAACCAAAAAGCCACCGATATTTTAAAAAAAGCTAATATTTTGAGAGGAGAATTTTCGATTGAAAAACAGTCTTCCTTTTCAGATATTAGGTTGAAATAAGGTGAAAAAATAAATCTTTTAAATCTAATAAATTACAGCGTATTTAGAACATAATAAGGTAAGTTTTTACCAAATTTCCTATAAAAAATATTTTATTTTGAAAATGATAAAAATAAAAAACCAAAAACTTGGTTATTTGAATTTTACACATCAATTTTCAGGTTATGTAAAAAAATTGTTTAAACAAAAGTTGTAGATCTTTTTACTACCTACAACTTTGCCTTTTAACTCTTTTCCATAGGACTTGTAGTTTTGCCGGAAATCGAGATAAACCATTTCCCCCCCTTAAAATCCACCCCCTCCCTTTTCCCGAACTCGTATCGCCCGTAATTTATTTTTCCTTTCATTTTTATCATATTCCCGTCATTTTCTAATGAGTTTCATCCTACTGTGATTTTATTTTGTTTCAAAAATTATCGACACTGGACTATAAGTAGTTTGAAGTATTAATTTATGTAGACATCGAGTCCTTATTTTATATATTTCCGTATATGAAATAGAACTGACATGATACTCTACTAACTGATAATGCATCCGTCCGCCGGTCGCGTCGCTAGCACGATAAACCAATATTAGTTAAACAAAACATATTAAGAGTGTGGCACTAATCATTAACTTAAAAAAAGTCTTTTACTTTTATTGTTAAGTTGTCACGGTTTCCGAATTCTAAGAACATTTGCAACTTTTAATAAATCACGGCTCACGATTGGAATTTAAAAATCGCAACAATATAATATACATATATCGTAATAATAATATTAATTATATTTTTCGGATTTTCGTGGAAATCTATATTAATCTTATATTTGAAATGGTTTGTTACAACGGTTTACGATTATAAAGTTATCACGGCTCAATAATATGTTGAATTCCTAATCAGGTTTAATGATTATGATTCAAAAGCAATCTCTATCGGAAAAACGAACGATTAGAAATGGCAATTCCCAATTATGATTGAAAAGGAATCTCTCTCGATCACGATGGTATATACTGTATACGTACTCTATGCCTGCTCCTGCGCAGCCGGACCATGTCGGGTGTCGGTCGGCCGCTCGCCTCTCGCCGCACTGATCACCGCTATCGTGTTATCTCGCTCGTATCTCCGACACCCGGCGTCGGTCGCGTAAAATTATCGATACACTGATTATATTAGATTGCATTATCTAAACGCGTGTTGAAAAATGCCAAATGAAAATGTGTGAAAAACTCACTTGTCTTATCAAAAATGTTATGAGTACCCGTTGCAGGAACATGAGGCGAACGCCTTATTCCCAAATGTATCTTCAATGTTTTTTTAATTAAACAAAATAATTAATTGTGTAGTCGCGTTTGTTGTTTGAGTTACACTGACACACATATTATTTCTGTTCTCCTTTTAACAGATATACAAATTAGTTAAGAATGAATAAATAATTAATTTGTATACTAGAAAGTCTTATTAAATACTTATTACTTGTTTGTGTACTTTAAAATAAATAAAATAAGGTGTTATTTCAATCGCCCAAAAAGACTTATTTTATGTGTTATAATATAAAGTAATGTTTTAATGGCAATGACATGGATGATACCCCCCCCCCCTCCACCCGCCAGCAGCCGCCCTCCGAGCGTCCAGAATAATATATTTCAAGGTCGCGCCACGCTCATGTAAAATACAGCATTGGAACATGCAAAGGACATTCAAATCGTCCCGGCTCGAGGCGAACCTGTCGAGAATCATATTGTAATTGTGACACATTATTCAGCTCGTGTGCTCGGGACGGGAGTGTTAAACTATTTCATATTTAGATTGGGGCTGGTCGGGTGGTGAGGCCACAGTGGCCCTGGGTTCTAGTCCCGCTGAGTGCAAATCATTTGTCTACACTAATATTATAAAGAGGAAAACTATGTTTGTTTGTTTGGTTGTAATGAATAGGCTCACAAAGTACTGGACCGATTTCAAAAATTCTTTCACCATTCGAAAACTACATTATCCACGAGTAACATAGGCTAAATTATATTCTTAAAAAAAATAGGTTTCTGTAAGATATTTGGGTTTTTTGGACACCAGGTGTAAAAAGTCAACCAGAAAAGTTACACATTTCGCGAACTAAGATCCCGTTGTAAATCTTAGTTAACGCAGGCGAAGCTGCGGGCAACAGCTAGTTTGATATATTCCTACATGTCTGTGCCGAGTCATGGACGCGTGTTTATGCGTCTATTTATATAATTTTCTTTTTAATGGCGAATGAGGGCTAACGAGTAGTTGAGGCCTTGGCGACTATCGATGGTACACAACTGGAGATTACGCAGATGCGTTGCCCTCCGTTTATCTTTCCCCCCAAGATCGGAAGCTCACAAGCCGCACGAAACTCGACAGCATAGCTGTAACTTTACGCCGGTATTTTTGAAAACATTTTGTCCATTGAGTTCAGCCGGCTAGCGTCGCTGTCTGCTAGCTACTGTATTGTTTTATATCATGACGTGTTTCCGAGTAGGTATAGTCTTATCATCGAGGCAGACAACTCTCTCCTCCTTGAAGGAAACCTCTGCTTACTCCCCAACCCCGACGTGTAAGATATAGAAACAAAACGAAAAACCAACAATTATATTTGTTATAATTTTACTATTCGAGTCATTAGACGGTAAATGGCCAACGTCACCCACTCACCATCCTGTTAATATTTCTCTGATATCCCATCCTGACGTAGGTCAGGTATTACGTAACCTGTGCTGCATTTATCTGAACTGGATCACTGGAGAAACGAGCAGAACGATGGAACCCAACCCTACAGAAGTGCGACATGGTGCAATCCCGCTCCCCTCTCCCCCGGCCGGAGCCAGAGAGAGAGAGAGGGAGCGAGAACGAAAGAGACGCATATATATCTACGACGGAATCTAGATTTTTTCCGTTTTTCATAAGAGCGTATTATAGTAAGCGATGCTGGATGCACTTACCAGGTCAGGCACGTCCCCCAGCGGCATGGGGTCGTCGAGGCCGTCGCGCGGGTGGCCCTCGTCGTCGGAGTCGAACCCCAGCTCCTCGCCGTAGCATGTGTGCACCTGCGCCGGCCAACACGTCATTACCATACACTACCTCAACTGGTGGATCAAGCAGACATCCTCGAAATTAGTCGAGGAGACATATTATATACGAGAAGTAATATTATATTGACAATTACAATCTTTATATATACACTTCTATTATTTTAAAATTATTATTTTACGTATTTTCCTCAAAATAAATAGCATATCAAATTCCTTATAATATATGGGCTTCACAAAACACTTATTTTAAAATCCACCTCGCTGTTTAGCAGATTGGAACATTTAAACAAACACATAAAATAATTATAGATATGATGTAAATATATTTAGTACTTATACCTGACAATATTCAAATCTCCACGGATCTGTTATTCGGCACGTTATATTTATTTGATTATTTCTCTACTGTATGAACACGTTCGGCGAGCGCGTGCGGCCGCGGCGGACTGCGGGAGTGTACACGAGCCTAATGTATAGAGTGGGACCCGATAATCAATATATTATGTACTATATTACTGTGTATCGCTTATCCTGCTTATGTGTTTATCCTTAATGTTACAAAAGAGAGTTAGGTTATTAATAATAAATATATGGCTGGATTTGGCAAATATAAAATAGGTAAGGAGTACTACACTAACCAAATAAACCGCGACAAAATCCGTAAAAGTTGTTTCATTATGATGAGTGAAATTCGCGTAAACATAAGAAAACAATAGGTAAGGAATATATAAAAGCCTTTTAAATTAGTACGAAGTACGGATACAGCGATAGACCTGAGATAAGTGAAGCTGCGGGCAGTGGCGTAACTACACGGTGGCAAGTCGGCAAAATGCCACGGGCCCCCAGCTGAAAGGGGCCTCCGGTCAGAGGAGAATTCCAACTCCCAACATTTATTATTACACATTTAGTAAAAAAATTGTGTCTTTCCTAGCATCCGATGAATTTGCTACGGGCCCCGAACGGTATAGTTACGCCACTGGCTGCGGGCAACAGTTATTGAAGTTGATAAAATTTATTTTTGACATAAGTACTTATTATTTCCCTAGCGATTGCGTCATTTGGAATGGTTGCTCTCCGTAGTAGATGGCTGGTGCAGCGAATTTCACTCAGTAATAACATAGCATTTAATTAGTGATGTGTTTTTGGTGTAAGACGTGTGTTTGGTAATAAAATTGATTTGAATGCGAATTCCATTCTATCTTACGACATAATATAGTTTATCAATTATTATAATATGGATAATGGCGGCCAACATGTTTTCCAATCACATGAGTCGTTTCGAACATTACCTCTATATAATATAACAATAGATATTGTATAGGTCAGTTATGTACCCTCAGAAGAACGGATGGTCGATGGGCCAAGAAGGTACAAGAGAGGAGGTCGCGTTTGGATAGACAAAGTGTTGGTCGGGCATTAACAGTGGACTGATGGCAGAAGGCTGATGATGATGACATCAGGCCTGTCGTGTCGTTCATGGTTCTATGCTATAAATTATCAATTGTAATACATGCGGCGGCCGAGAGCAGAATATGCGCATATTCAGCGGCTCTGGGGACATGAATAATGTCACGTGGGTGTGGGCGCCGGCGGGGGGCGGGGGCGGGGCGCGGGGGCCGTACCGGGGGAGGCTGCCACCACAACCAATAATTAAACGACGGTGAATGGATAGGGGTAAGTGAACCGCCATTCACTAGTATTATTAGTACAGCCGCCGGCCGGCTGGTCGAGCCACTGGACACTTTTACGCTGCGGGTTCGAATCCCGGCAAGTGTGAATAATTTGTACGATGAATGTATATAATATGTCTGTGCCGGGTCATGGACGTGTATTATCTTAATATATATAAATCTCGTGTCACAATGTTTGTCCTCAATGGACTCCTAAACCACTTAACCGATTTTAATGTTTTTTCTTTTAAAATGTGTGCTTTTCTCCAACTTAAAAGATAGGATAGTTTATTTCTCAAATTTGAGATTGCAAATTAATTGTTTTGACAGAACGAAGTCTGTCGAGTCCGCTAGTGTAAATATATAATGTTAAATTAATTCCTGTTCCTAGTACCCGTAAACTAGTTCTTACAAGCTCGCCCCGGGGCTGGGCGTGGTGTGATAGCAGACGAGTCACCTCTCGGTGAGTGGTCGACGTCACCCATCATCACACCCGCGCTCACCCGCGTCTACATCAGACTATTCTTATGCGTTGACTAACCTAACAAACTGCCTGCTACTCATCTACTCCCAGATCCCCTGGCTGTTGGTCCGCCTGCTATTACAGCGCTCACTCACCCACTGCCAGATTTCCTGGCTGCTGACGGGCTGGTCCATGAGCGCGTTCTGCCACACGCGGAACAGCATGAGGTACGCCTTGTCCCGCCCCGAGATTGACGCCAGGAAGTGCTTCTCCGTCTCCGTGCACACCAGGATCGCGTTGGGTATTACCTGCGCGACCACAACATCACATTAGAAACACTTATACCTATGTAACATAGGGCATGGGTCTCCTCGTAATCAGTCGAGGAGGGTGTTAGGCGCGTTCTTCTATGCGGCGGGATATTGTCTTCCACCTCTAAATATCTCAAATATATTAAAATACTAGCAGCGCCCCGCGGTTTCACCCGCGTACTTCTTATTCCCGTGGGAGTACGGGGATAAATTATAGCCTATGTGCTATTCTGATATATTATAAGCTATATTATTGTAAAGTTTCATTAAAATCCATTCAGAAGTTTTTACGTGCAAGAGTAACAAACATCCATACTTACAAACTTTCACGTTTATAATACATAAAAGTATGATAACAGTGATATAATAAACGGGTAGACAAAAATATTTTACTTATTTTTTAATCAGCACCACTTAAGGACGCGTTTACGAATCAGACGAAATTATGCTGTTTTTCTGTACCGTTTGTAACAAAAGTACACAAAATCATAAATAAAAATTATTTATTTCATATAGAATGGTTCTTTATCTACAAGGGTAACGCATATTTTTTTGATAAATGTTGCTTTTTTATATAGTAATCAACGTTCTTCCATTACCATTTTCCATGAAACGAACGAAATTGATTAGAATTACGGTACCCTTTTGGTCTAATATCCACATTTATTAAGGTTTTTAAAAAATAGTAGGAGCAGGGAAATATGTTCAATTTTAAATAAAGGACAAGAAAATAACCCAAAAATGCTAAAAATAGTCTTAAAAAAAATAAAGAAGATAACTAATTTTTTTACCAATTTTGCTACTAAAGATGAATGTTATTCCATTGCATTAAGGTTTATTTTATCGTTGTCTCTGTCTTGATTTCTTTTACATTTTTGAAATGAGAACTCAGTCCGCGTTCGGCCGCGGTTCTGGGTGGACACTGCGTCACCTGTCAGCAGCAATTCGACTCAAAAAACATCGCGATTTATTTTTGATATTGGATACTTTGGATTGGATTTGATACTTTACAATATTTTTTTTACCACAATATATTTTTATGGAATTGGTTTATTTCATATACATAGGTAGACGAAATGTTGGTTGGTCATTATAACCAGCCGGCCTAAGATGCGCGCCACGACAAAAAGACATATCTCTTCCGAAGAGAAACTCGTCGAAATTTTTACTTAAATCTTTAAAACTACGCAACGGATTTTGATTTGGTTTTTTTTAATAGATAGGACAATTCAAGAGGAAGGTTTATGTATATAATTTATTAAGTTTTTATATACATTAGCTAAGATATAACAATAATTGTTGGAGGTGTCGGAAAAAAAAATCCCGCCTGGGAGTTTTCAACGAAAACGCTGCCTAAACCCTTTGAGATATAACAAAATAATGTATGGTGGAATTGTATATCTTAAATAGGTCTACAAAAAAGTCCGCGATGGCATATGTCTATCTATTAGGGATATCATACTATATCCATTTAATACTTTAAAAAATTAGCAATTATAACGCGATAATTTGAAAGTTATTTACACAAATACTGTATGAATCCTTATCATTTTAAATCAGTTAATTAGCTTCAGCACTTCATGAAGATTAATCTTCCCCTTTACATCATGCAAATTAAATGAATACTTTAGGAGATATAGCAAAATCAAAATAATACGCAAGAAAATAAATCGTGTTGCCGTGATTTGAATGGGTAGTGTAATAAGAGAAACCTAAATCTACACTAATATTATAAAGAGGAAAACTTTGTTTTTTTGTTTGGTTGTAATGAATAGGCTCAAAAAGTACGGTGCCGATTTCAAAATTTCTTTCGACATTCGAAAGCTACATTTTCAACGAATAACATAGGCTAAATTATATTCTGAAAAAAAAAGGGTTACGTAAGATATTTGGGTTTATAATTTTTCTCGTCCCTTCTCGTCCATATGTATTGACATCGAGAAATTTCTCTTACTTGAACGACAAAATTCGAGAGAATTACGATGGCATGTTGCGTCCGTAGACATTAGTACATTATGTCTTCGATGTAGACATTATGTCTCTCTCTCATGAAGAGAGCGCGGGATTTTTTTTTCCGACACCTCCAACAATTATTGTTATATCTTAGCTAATGTATATAAAAACTTATATAAATTATATACATAAACCTTCCTCTTGAATTGTCCTATCTATTAAAAAAAACCAAATCAAAATCCGTTGCGTAGTTTTAAAGATTTAAGTAAAAATTTCGACGAGTTTCTCTTCGGAAGAGATATGTCTTTTTGTCGTGGCGCGCATCTTAGGCCGGCAGGTGGGAAGACGTTCTCTCTCGACGTTTGCTCACTTATCATCATCATCATCATCATAATCATCATCATCATCATCATCATCGTCAGCCTAAATCAGTCCACTGCTGAACATAGGCCTCCCTCAATGAACGCCAAGATGACTGATCCAGTGCTATGCTAAGGCAGCAGTGCTGCCGATGCGACTTCATCATCATCAGCCTAAATCCGTCCACTGCCGAACATAGGCCTCCCTCAATGATCGCCAAGACGACCGATCCCGAGCTATGCTGAGGCAGCAGTGCTGCCGATGCGATATCATCATCATCAGCCTAAATCGATCCATTGCCGAACATAGGCCTCCCTGAATGAAAGCCAAGACGACCGATCACGTGCTATGCTGAGGCAGCAGTGCTGCCGATGCCACTTCATCATCATCAGCCTAAATCCATCCACTGCCGAACATAGGCCTCCCTCAATGAACGCCAAGACGACCGATCCCGTGGTACTCTAATGAGGCAGCAGTGCTGCCGATGCGACTTCATCAGCCTAAATCCGTCCACTGCCGAACATAGGCCTCCCTCAATAAACGTCAAGACGACCGATCCCGTGCTACTCTAATGAGGCAGCAGTGCTGCCGATGCGACTTTATCAGCCTAAATCCGTCCATTGCCGAACATAGGCCTCCCTCAATGAACGTCAAGACGACCGATCCCGTGATACTCTAATGAGGCAGCAGTGCTGCCGATGCGACTTTATCATCATCAGCCTAAATCCATCCACTGCCGAACATAGGCCTCCCTCAATGAACGCCAAGACGACCGATCCCGTGGTACTCTAATGAGGCAGCAGTGCTGCCGATGCGACTTCATCAGCCTAAATCCGTCCACTGCCGAACATAGGCCTCCCTCAATGAACGTCAAGACGACCGATCCCGTGCTACTCTAATGAGGCAGCAGTGCTGCCGATGCGACTTTATCAGCCTAAATCCGTTCATTGCCGAACATAGGCCTCCCTCAATGAACGTCAAGACGACCGATCCCGTGATACTCTAATGAGGCAGCAGTGCTGCCGATGCGACTTTATCATCATCATCCTAAATCCGTCTACTGCCGAACATAGGCCTCCCTCAATGAACGTCAAGACGACCGATCCCGTGCTACTCTAATGAGGCAGCAGTGCTGCCGATGCGACTTCATCAGCCTAAATCCGTCCACTGCCGAACATAGGTCTCCCTCAATGAACGACAAGACGACCGATCCCGTGCTACTCTAATAAGGCAGCAGTGCTGCCGATGCGACTTCATCATCATCAGCCTAAATCCGTCCACTGCCGAAAATAGGCCTCCCTCAATGAACATCAAGACGACCGACCCCTTGCCACTCGCAAAAAAATAGATATCATCATCATCATCATACTTCATCCATCCTCTGCTGAATATAGGCCTCCCTCAATGAACACCAAGACGAACGATCCCTTGTCACTCGCAAACAAATAGATATCATCATCGTCAAACTTCATCCATCCACTGCTGGATATAGGCCTCCCTCAATGAACACCAAGACGACCGATCCCGTGATACTCTAATGAGGCAGCACTGCTGCCGATGCGACTTCATCATCATCAGCCTAAATCCGTCCACTGCCGAACATAGGCCTCCCTCAATGAACGTCAAGACGACCGATCCCATGCTACTCTAATGGGGCAGCAGTGCTGCCGATGCGATTTCATCATCATCAGCCTAAATCCGTCCACTGCCGAAAATAGGCCTCGCTCAATGAACATCAAGACGACCGATCCCTTGCCACTCGCAAAAAAATAGATATCATCATCATCATCATCATACTTCATCCATCCTCTGCTGAATATAGGCCTCCCTCAATGAACACCAAGACGAACGATCCCTTGTCACTCGCAAACAAATAGATATCATCATCGTCAAACTTCATCCATCTACTGCTGGATATAGGCCTCCCTCAATGAACACCAAGACGACCGATCCCGTGATACTCTAATGAGGCAGCAGTGCTGCCGATGCGACTTCATCATCATCAAACTTCATCCATCCACTGCCGAACATAGGCCTCCCACAATTAACGTCAAGACGACCGATCCCTTGTCACTCGCAAACAAATAGATATCATCATCATCATTATCAAACTTCATCCATCCACTGTTGAATAAAGGCCTCTCTCAATGAACACCAAGACGACCGATCCCTTGCCACTCCCAAAAAAATAGATATCATAATCATCATCATCATCATCAAACTTCATCCATCCACTGCTGAATATAGGCCTCCCTCAATGAACACCTAGACGACCGATCATTTGCCACTCGCAAACAAATAGATATCACCATCATCATCATCATTAAACTTCATCCATCCACTGCTGAATATAGGCCTCCCTCAATGAACACCAAGACGAACGATCCCTTGTCACTCGCAAACAAATAGATATCATCATCATCATCAAATTTCATCCATCCACTGCTGAATATAGGCCTCCCTCAATGAACGTTAAGACGACCGATCCCGTGCTACTCTAATGAGGCAGCAGTGCTGCCGATGCGACTTCATCATCATCAGCCTAAATCCGTCCACTGCCGAAAATGGGCCTCCCTCAATGAACAACTAGACGACCGATCATTTGCCACTCGCAAACAAATAGATGTCACCATCATTAAACTTCATCCATCCACTGAAAATAGGTATATAGGCCTCCCTCAATGAGAACACCAAGACGAGCGATCCCTTGTCACTCGCAAACAAATAGATATCGTCATCATCATCAAACTCCATCCACTGCTGGATATAGGCCTCCCTCAATGAGAACACCAAGACGAACGATCCCTTTCCACTCGCAAACAAATAGATATCATCATCGTCATCATCATCAAATTTCATCCATCCACTGCCGAACATAGGCCCCCCTCAATAAACGTCAAGACGATCGATCCCGTGCCACTCGGATCAGGCAGCAGTGCTGCCGATGTGACTTCATCATCATCTGCGATCGCCAATGCGCCTGCTCAGCGTGGCAATTATGAGCCCCCCCCCCCCCCCTCAAGATGAATTAAAGATATCAGTTTACTTACATATTATAATATATAATTATTTATTAGAAATATAATATATTTAATATACTAATTCTAAGTAAAAAGATAAATAGTAAAAACAAACAGAAATAAAATATAATTTTGTGTTATAAATAATAAAAATAACAAATATTTGTAAAGTATCAAATCCGTTTACTTGACTACTATTCCCGCACGCAAGCGTGCGTATTGCGCGGGTGCGCTTGTGTGCGTGACTTTTTCAATGTAGTTGTTCGATTCTGTACCTATCAAGTTTGTAAACGCGTCCTTAAGTATATTTTTGAACGTCAATTGAGTCCACGACCGGTTCCAAAGCGAGCCCACTGAGAAGGACCGGCGAAACAAACTCAGAGGGACCTACCAGGGCGGTCTTCTCCTTGGTCATAGCGGTGACATCCTTCCAGCGCAGAGTGAGCGAGGTCTCCCAGCCGAAGATGCTAGCGTAGAAGCAGAGATGGTTCTGGGAGGCGTACAGTCGCCCGTGCACCAGGATGTCCCTCTGCAGCGCGCACGAGTAGTCTGCCGGATACAACTGCACTTTAAATGTATACCCCCTTTACGGGACGAACAGGTTTGCCAAACAAACATACAATGTGCCCACCCTAATCCAGGGAAGATATCCTGGGGGTATATAAGGGGAGCGGATCGACCACCGCAGTTAGATTGACGTACCAACTATTTTAAGGTCGCAAAGCCCTTCGTCTACTCAGCACCGCTAATCCGGTATTCTAGAGATATTACTAAAATTAAATCGGTGTTGTAGAATTGAATTATAGTTGCTGAATTTAATTTCTAGATGAGCCATCTGCTCACCTACCTACCGATTGAGCTTAAATGAGATTGAGCCATCAGGCCTAAATGTCTAGACCTTTCGAAAAAAAACCAAAGTAAATTAGACATGTTAAGCGAAATCAGGCTTTTGAAAGAACCAGTCAGGTGATCGTTCGTTATCAGGCTTAAAACCCTTCACACGGAAGAAACAAAAGACCTGACATGAAACAGAAGAGAAGAGGTTGGAAGCCGTCAAGGAAAAATATCACATACCCACTATGAGTCTCTCGTCGTCGGGCAGGTCCTTGAAGAGGCGTTTGAAGTCCTCCGACTTGCTCTTGTAGGTTGGATACAGGGAGTTGTACCAGCTCTTCTTCTTGGCCCTGACCGTCCCCGCGTCGATGTTACGGAGCTTGTCCCTTGGGTTCGGTGACGTCAACTGGGGAATGAAACAATGAGTCACCGAGTGGAGATTATTTACCGCGCGTAAGTGATACACTGCTTTAGACATTCCAATATTATATCTGTATCGTTATAGGTTTTTGGAAGATATAGAAAAGGTTCAGGCATCCAGGCATTTTTTTAATTGCTCAGGTGTAAAATATACTCCAATTTATGATAAATTAGCAATTTAGTAAACACAAAATCATATGAAAAAAATGAGTACATTTACAAACAGATATAGAAAGATATAACTAAAACAACACAATCAACACACAAATAAATACATCATTTATGTAATTAGCACATTGTTAAAAAATCAAACATGCCTTAGAGTGTATGCGTGCAGAACAAACACAAACGTGTCACTTTGAACCTAATGATCCAGTATTTCACTCACCCTCCCCCTATGATAGTACGACATACGAGGGAGGGTAATGAGGGCTTATGACTTATGAGGGAGGGCACTATGCTTCACATGTCACGCATGTTTAACATTAATTTACTTTATTAGATGTAGCACTCGACAACCCTTTTTGAAATTCTCAGTTACTATTAAAATATTATTCTACCCTTGTCCCTTAGCCCCATTTGAGCCCCCAAAACTTAATTTATTTGTTATTATAATAACATTCTAAATCAGATCAAATCTTTTGGGTAAAATCTAAACTGTCATAATTTCTTTAGGGATAATAAATAAAAAAACAAAAAGAGGAATTTACTAAATTGATAATTTACGAGGAACTGGAGGATTCACCTTGTCCTTGGCAGCCAAGCTGACGAGGCTGGAGGCGTCGATGCCGTAGGGAATGCCGGAGGAGCCGTGGAGGGACGAGTCGCTTCTCTGCAACCATCTCGTTGTCAAATATCGTGGGCAATCAGAGATGCCAAGTACGTTACTTGCTCTAACTATAGTATTCTATGCCAAATATTTTACGCATTCACTCTCAACAGAAAAGTAGGCCCTAGTTTTTGCATTAGTTGAGCTAGATTGGTAACAAAAACTTGATGGCGAGTGGTCAAAGTTGGCAACATAAACAAGATCACGTGGGATTAGCTATCCTTGAGCCTAAGTTGGTTCATAGCGTTGTATTGCCAAACGACGTGGTCCGTGGTTCTCGCTACCAGTGGTTACACGCCTCCTGCCTTTCCAATAAGTATACGAGAGCGAGCTCGAGAGATTTTTTAAAAGGAGTCATGAACAACGCCATCTAGTATTTGATAAACGAAACATATTTTGACAAGATGGTTCTTTTTACATTTTTATCACGTTGCTCGTTTTTTAATATAAATTAGATACTATAATATAAATAACTAGAGACATTACATATTATATTATACAAGTAAAATCATTTGTTACTAACGGAAACACACCACTTTTATACGGAGAAAGCTTTATTAGGAGTATATTGATTCATGTATCATAGATTTTCTTAATATTTTAATCATAATGATGTGTTATTAACCACTTGCTTATCCAGCTTATCTTATGCTGTAATATACTTATGGAATCAAAATTTATATTGGCTAGAGTTTATATGACACTTGCTGGATTTCGTGGTCTAAGGTTTTAATTGAAATTTATATAAAACTTGCTCCATAAAGAGGTTGTCTTGTAACATTATACCACGTCTCTCTCTTAACTCTTAGATCGGACCGAACTGTAGTTTGCAAAATTACATTAAAATTAATTCAGTAGTTTAGGAGCGTTACGTGATTTTTATATATTAATATTTACCACTATTACACATTCACATATACAAGGTACCCATACCTGACGCAGACACCGGTCGAGATTGCACTGAGCAGATTACATCGTAGAGAAGCCGTATTTTATTAGATTTACATACAGTGTATTAGCTGAGCGTCATTACCGACGTGGCTAATCATCGAGGTCGGGGGTTCGAGCCCCTACTATGGGAGCAACTGTACGAGCGTATTGATAGGGACCCTATGGTACGCAGTCAGCTCGGGTGTGGTGAGCCGGTCTAATCTATGGTCCGTTAGACCAAGTAACTATACATATTCTGCGCCACTCTTTATTTCTAGAATACAGCAAAGCTGCTTAAGAAGTTAATACAGAAGAAATGTCAAGTAGTATTTGTACAAAAGTATGTCCTTCCAGACAGGAGTTCGCATTGAATTAAGTCGAGGAGGGCATTAGCCATTAGGTCCACTGAAACATCGCTAGAGCGGTAACAGGCCAAAAGGCGGAGTTGTGTTCGGTTAACTTTTAGGGCCTGTTTCACAATCTCCAATTAAGTTCCCAATAAGCTATCGGCAACATATTTGACAGATACTCCATACTCTATCTGTCAAATATCTGTCAAATATGTTGCCGATAGCCTATTGGGCACTTAACTGGAGATTGTGAAACAGGCCCTTAATCTATTAACCACAATATTCATGTTGCATCATTATATTTTTTAACCCCCGATGCAAAAACTACGAGTTGATATAAGTGTCGCGTGTCTGTGTGTGCGACTTCACAAGAATACTATACACTATGATAATTACAAATCTGAGATGGCCGCTACAAAATGGAGCAATATGTCCGGGTTTTTCTAAATTTTTTATTTACTCCCATATTTGGTATAAATTTTCTAGTGTTTAAAAAGAATTGATTTAATTTTTCACGATTTCCAATGCGTTTGTAACGTGTTCGTCGACCCTCTCGTCGACTCTTTGATCTCAGAGAGGGCACTCTACCGATATTGTCTACACGGGAATAGCAGCGATTAGGACAAGTGGGGGGTCTAGCCCGTTAAATTCCGCGGTTCACCACAACACTAGCAACATACCCTGTCGCTGTCGAGGAGGTCGAGCGGGCTGTCGGTGTTACGCGGGGAGGGCGACGGCGATCTCGACGCATTTCTGGAACAGACAGTGAAAATAAAAGTTAAAAAAAAAACTCTCAAATTAATGCTACAACTTTGTAAGATTTCCACATGAATCCATCGGTCTCTGGGTTTTCCGAACGCAATTCAAATGAAAATACGAAAGCTGAATTTGTACTGAAGCTGTTGCTTAAATTTTTATTTGCATTTATTAGTGTAATTGTCGAAAACAATACAAATAAATAAAAATTAGTGTCTGTTTGTAAAGATAAATTAACAGTTTGTAACTAAACAAAACCGCGAGATCGAGTTATGACTTTGATTGTATTGTCTTCGGTGTAAGGAAAAACAACAAGTCATCATTATTTCCGTCCGTCGGTGTGTCATGGACCAAGGTCAATCCTTTCAGCGAACACCGAGACTGCTGCACCAACGCTCGCATCTCTCTGGACCCGGCGGCCGGAGATCCGCACCTCATCCATTATTTTCATCTCGGTCTGAATAATTATTATCATCATTTGGTTTTTTTTGTCATCAGTAAGAGTAGAATGATAAGTAATGACGTGACGCGCGGCGACGTCAACGCATTATTTGTGTTGTGATTATATTATGATAGTGTATTTTCTCCTGAACCATGTATAATAAACTCGTGTGAAGTTCAGTCGCGATGCTGATGACGGTTGTCGCCCGAGGCCGAAGCAATCAGTGATGCCACGTGAGCGCAGCAGCTCTCTAAATTATCATTCGATGACGACCGCATTATGCATTCATTGTAGTCATGTGTAAATGTACATATTACAGCTGATTTCGCCAAAAAAAAGTCCATTCTAGAAAATACCCCGCCGATGCAGGTATGGGTTTAACATGGGTTAGTAGGTAGGCTCTTCCTCTCATCTGCACCGTAAACAGTTTTGCTGTGTTTCGGGTAAAAGCGCAGTGCAGGCGGACATGTGTGCATGTCAAAGCGGTATACCATACATCTCAGGACAGACAGCATAATATAAAGGTATTGTTTATGTGTTTAGGGACTAATCGTCAGGTGGTGTCTGCCGTTTCGACTGTTAAACTAGTATAATAAGGACATCTCGCTCTAACATACCACACACAATGCTCTCTCTCATTCGCACATTAAATCTAGAGTAAGCATTGTTTAATTAAAATGATTACACATAATATTTGTTGTAACCTTGTGACCGCCATTGTTACAAGTTTTGTTAGACCGGAGATTCGATTGCTCTGTAATTTCGTGGCAATGGGAAGACACTGCGTTTCCCTTGTCACGGAACTGGGCAGAATGTGGAGTGGTGAGGAATTGGCCAATCACACCATTTCCACGGATTCGACGTGAAGATACCGCTCGGCGCTCACAGGTATTAGCTACATCACGGACAGCTCCTTGTGACTTGTCCCCCCGTCTAGCTACCCCAGGGCCGCGGTCCCTATGTGCAGTGTGCGGCGCACACAGGCGCCAAGGCAATAGGGGCGTCGCGCGACGCGGAACAAAGACTTTTTTTGTTCAGAACATCGAATTAAAATAACATAAACCTAAGCTGACCGATCTAATTTTATCTACGAGTATTTAGCAAATAATAAAAGTTAATAAGTTTAAGGATTCGCGAAAAAATTGGCGCTTGATAGGTTTTTTTTTTTTTTCGGTTGGATCTATGCTAATGGTCCTAGTGACCATTATGCGTCATCGGAAATGGGGTGATCCGGTTGGATCATCCTATGACGTTAAATATTTGGGGGGTTGCCCCCCGCCATGTTCATGGCGTCGGGTTTGGCTTGATAGGTTCGCACACAGGCGCTCTATGGACTATGGGATCGGCGCGCCCCTGAGCTATCCGTAAGCGGAAACATACCCAGAGTTTGGCATAATATGTCAGATGAACGGGTACATCTCGTCACGTAGGTAGTAGGTACAGAGTGGACAACATGTGATATAACATCCATTACAGGGGTTCAAAAAGATCAAAAAGGAAGCAAATACTTTGGAATGAATAAACACCTGCTAACTCAGAGTCAACCTTTTTTTAAAATTGTTTTAACAATGTTACTTTGAGACAAAATTCATGTATCCTTTATGTCCGAGGATAATAAAAAATCATAAAAAATTGGGTATATTTGTATGTATGCATTTCTAACTAAAAACAATCTAAACGCGATAACAAAATAGAAAACCTTGAAATACTGAAACGATTTTAATAAAACATTTCGAGAACCGTCACTCCAGAATACAAATCGCTTCACTTATAGGAGAAAAAGTGCCACATACATAATTTTAACATTGCGGCTAATGTATAATATTCCTCTTTTGACTTGAGGGTTAAAAACTAAATCAAAATGGATCCACTGAGCCATGAAGGGCAATAAAAGCGGAGGGCGCGATCCCAATTAGCCGAGCTACGAGCGCCAACCAAACCGACCAACCAACCAAACCGCGCGACCTCGCACGCTATAACTGTTAGCGTGCAATGCGAACATACCTCGGAAACTAATGTCTGAATACATATAGCGGCTGCCCGCAACCTCGCTCGCGTCGCCGTACATCGTGTTCGGACTAATGTCTGTTATTATCTATACTATTATTATATAGAGGAAAGATTTGATTGTTTGTTTGTATTGAATAAGCTCCGAAACTACTTGACCGATTTGAAAAATTCTTTCACTGGTGGGAAGCTACACTATCCCCGGTGAACATAGGCTATATAAAATTTTGAAAAAAGTTAGGGACCCGTTTTAAATCTTAGGTAACGCAGGCGAAGCTGCGTGCGACATGGAATAAACTCGGGGTTTATTTTAGTAATGTCTCCATATCATAAAATGCCGAAGCTTACCTTCTATATAATTAACGAACATTACCTTTTTACCATAGTAGATTTATTCTCAGAGAACAACCGAGTTTTAGTATAAACAAAAAAAATATTAAAAATCACGTTATTCTTGTCTGGTTATATGACAAGATTACGAGAAATTTTGATACGGGTACTAAAAATGGAAGCAGATTAAAATATCCTTGGCAAAATATATAGAGATATCCTTGACCTCATTCAGCAATAAATTGCCTGCTATCAGCAAAACCGAACAGACGAGTGCGGCGTCACCTGACCACTTCACCACCTGGAATACGTTTTAGCTGACGGTTTCCATTCTGCTTTTACCATAAGAGGGGCAAACGGACAGTCGGATGACCTGATGGTAAGTGACGAGACACAGCCGCTACATATTACATAGGATTAACAGATGCGTTGTTGGCATTTCAAATATGACTATGTTTATTTCTTTTTTTTTGTCTTTCAACCAATTTTACTCCAATTCGCAGGCAGTATACCTTATCTTATAATAGAAGTCCATCTGACAATCCAACACCGGTGTCCGAAAACCACGTCATGTCTTTTTTACTTTTGAAGACAACGTGGTTTACATTTTTTTATGATCGCTCGCCAGCCACTCTTATAACAGAGTAAAATCGCGTGTTTCAAACAAAGCGTTTAGCGTAGCTGCAGCTATATTACGTGGCCATGTTTTTGTCTGATACTTTTTTACAATCGGCCGTGACTCGTAAGACGAAAAACTTCCAAACAATGTCAGGATTTGAATTCGGCGCGTGTACGAGTAGGTGCCGCTACGGCTCGGCTGCGGCGTGTGGGCTATTTTGTAATGCTAATTCATACGGTGATATTCTTAGTGTAATACAGCTTCTACTCATCGCACTCCTCGCTTGAATTTAAGGATCTAACAGAGACGTAAAAGGATCGCTTGAGCTACGCTTGTTTTCTCACAAATTATTAATTTACCGCCAAATCTACTTTTTCTTACGCAGGAAATCCTTTGTGCATATAGACAAGCACCCGAGTGGTTCTTGACGATGTGGGTTTCGCACCTGGACGGTGCTTGCCCGAACTGAAACCACTGCCAGCGTCTTCAGCCGCTTTATGAACAAAAGCATTTCAAAGACAGGCTGGTCGCGGTAAAAGGCCAGACTATCCGCAATGGGGGGACTGCCCGACCGCCACTAAGCAGTCGGCAGTTCCCGCGACGTAGTGCCATACTGTACCCAGGTTCCTCTTAAGCCCGACATGAGCAGTAACGCGCCTCCTTTTCCTCATCATCATGTATAATGTATACAGACTAGCTGTTGCCCGCAACTTCCTTGTGACATTTTACTACTAATGACTACATACTACTTAAACTAATTAGGTATGTTAACTCTAAAGCACTTGTAATTGGGAAATGAGTCATAGACAACTGGTTTAAGGGAAGACGGTCTCATTCCGATGGTTCATCATCATCATCATCAGCCTTTTTTCCACTGCTGAACATTGGCCTCCCTCAATGAACGACAAGACGACCGATTTCTTGCCACTCGCATTCAACACGGACCTGCCACTGCACGGAGATCGTCTTCCCACCTGGTTAATGGCGAATCATTCATCCGACGGTTGATCGATTTAAATGCGAGCCAACAGACGTGTATCGCGTTGATGATGATGCCAAGCGTTAATATGAAACGCTATTCTACTCTTTACCTGAAGCGGTATTTTATTAATAAGCTCTTTTGTCCGCCCGCGCCCCTCGACGCTATCTTCTATCGTATTATAATGAGCGACGTTTCGTTTGTTTACTTTATAGCGTCTATTGGGAGATTACCTTGATAAATATTATGTTTGACCTATTAGTAGGATACCTGACATGCCGTCTGTTTGTATATAATATAACGTGTTATTATCCCGGGATAGAAATCCTAAGTATTCTAAATTAAGTACTAGTAAGAAATAGGAATAGACAAAGGGCGTTATATGATGATGAATTAACTCAATGATTCTGGTGGTATATTATCAAAGCTAGATTTATTAGGTATAATAAAAGATGTAAGATAATGTTGCCATTATTGGAGGAACACGTATTGTCATAAACTAGCGATGGCTTTGCGTGCGAGAACGCGTTAAAAAGTCGAAATTCAGTGAATATTTAAGCGTATGTAATATTTTTATTGCTGATGGAAAATTCTAACCAAAAATTTACCGGAACCCTTATATTATACCAGCTTTTTTTAAACAAAGTTTATAAACAACGTATGTAATTAGACTTAAAACAAAGGAAGGTGCGTCTTCTCAAGGTGCCGTCAAAATCAGTGTCGAATAGGCGAAACACGTATACCTGGATATCAACACCTTCCACAAGGAGTCCCGTTGGAGAAAATGCACTAAATACCTCGGCTCACTGCAGTACTCCCTAACCTCAGTCATGTCCACACTCCACACACAACCAACGCGCTGCTTAATAAACCCACGAATAATCGATTCTTTATCATATTTACGTATCAGCAGATAATACTTTATGTTTATTTCTTAAATTTCTTTATTATTAATAAATGCATTGTTGTAATGGTCATACACATCTATCTAAATCTTTGCCGGTTGGAGTGATAATGCGGTGTGCAACGCGTCCGTCGGAATGGGTACCACAATACAATCTACTTCAAACAGCTATGCTGTGTTTCGGAAAGAGATACGGGTCGGGCATTGTCCTTGACTAAAGACCCTGATGGTAGGTTACGTTTCAGGATAGGCGACGGTCCAGGGTTAGGAGACTGACCTTTCCTGATCCGATGAACTCGTTTTTGTTTATGGTTTCACTTACCATGAGATTATTTGTCTGCCAGGTTACCTATCCACTTAGCGTAAAAAATTTGATCATAGGAATGAATAGCTGAGGAATTTAAATACAAAATTTTGGGCCAAGGATGAATTATTACTGGTACAAAATATTAAAAACCACTTAACCAATTAGTAACATATCATACTGCATTGTGCATGAGCTATTAATACTAACACATACAATTTAGTGTCTAGACTTTAAATCAATTATTATCAGTCTGACCTGGTTACGTAGGTGAAACTTCGGGCAATTACAGTTACTCTATTGTAAAATTAACTATTTATGATATAGGACATAGTCAACTTTGTAATGGTTTAATGATCATCATCAGCCTTAACCGTCCAAGGTCTCTCACAATGAACGTCAAGACGACCGATCCCTTGCCCCTCACATCTAGCACAGTGATCGTCGTTCTGTCTGGTTATGACCGAACAACACTTCGTCTACTTAAGCCCGATCTTCTGACCGAGCGACCGACCGACGTTAATGGCCCATCGGCCATCCCTTCTTCGGAGTGTGACTGTCTTAGTCATACTGCCACCTCTTGCCACAGCTTATTATTCGCGTGGTAACGATTTCTGTTCTCTGCTGGGGGATGTTCGCTTCGAATCCTAACTGTCAAAGCAACAACCAGCATAGCCCACTTAATAGCATATTCATGGGTTTGGCCATTGTTTCAAAACTTCATAAATATAATTGCATATTCTGTACAAATAAATCAAAGCTACTGTACTGTATTTTATTTATTTTTTATAATATTTGTTACTCTAAAGAGCTTGGTGAGATTTTGACTACCTTAGCTTATAATCTTTAAGTCCTTATTCTAATATTTAAGTCGAGGCCCCCAAAATAATTTTCGCACTCGCTCAACCATTTCATTTCTGTACGCAAACAGAAGAGACAAAAGACTAATGAACTCAAACATGTATGCAATATATTTATATAGCTAAAAATAATTAATAATATGATTTATCTTACTTTCAATAAGTAGCATTTACTTACAAAATAAGTAGCAAAAAAAGGAAGGACACTTTTTTGGGATTAAGATCCATTGGGATATTTTTTTGCTAATAGTGTTTCACTGTCCTAGTTTATTAGAATATATGATGCAAAATAACATATGATGCAAAAAGGTACACTGTCAACAATTCAAATTAATTGACAAAGATTAAATATTTGATGTGCACTAAGGTGTAAATTAAGGTATTGTCTAATGAGTGATTAACTTATTTTTCAGATTAACCAAATACAGAAATTGAATGCAAGATATGTTAAGTTAAGAATAGGAGGAATACAAATACTTAGAATTTCAAGTATGTTACAATAATTTATATAAAGCCACAATAAACACAAAGTCAAACAACATTGTATGTATATTTGCAAACATATAACTGTTAGCGTTGTGATAACACTATTGACTTAATGCCATTATCTGAGTTTTAATTGTAAGGATTCATTAAGATAAAGGTTTGCTTTTGCAAAGTGTTTACAATAGACTAGATATTAGGTATGACGACTACAGAAGTCTCTGTTAGGTCATAGATAATGAGTAATTATAAAAAAAATCTTAAATTCTTTTAATTTTCTGAAATATTTAACACATGTTAACTACAACGCTATGTTTAGTGTGACTATGCTAATAATAAGAAAATCTTTGCCATTTGTTTACTTGGCCAATAAAACTATGAGTTTAACAATGCAAGCAAAACAGAGAAATACAAATCAAATGTTGATTCTAGATAAAGTAAGAATATTATCATTGGGGCCAAAAAGTAATAAAGCACTCACCTAGTTTCTGGAACAATTTGATTTGGTTGGGTGATAACTCCCGAAAAGGTTATTGCTTGGCTTATGCTTTGCCCAATTGCATCTTGGGATGAAATCACGAGATTTTCCACCGACTTTCGCCTATAAATAAAATTTTAGTATACACTATAGAATGCTCTATGATTTTTAAATCAGTGTATGTATTATTATTAACAAAATTAATTAATTTACATTAATATAAGCGCTAAAGATAGACAAAGACTAAAACAATATTACGTTTCGGAATATCTTGTTTATTTTACAGGGACAGATCGATGACCTATTATTAGAACGGTAAAGTGAAATTGTTTTCATGTGATACAATTCTTGTTAAAATAAAGTTACTAGCATGAATATGGAAATTAAGATAAATATGTTAGATAAACGAAAACTTTAAATTACATGGAAATAGCGATGTTTCGGCTCTCCACTTCCGAGGTAGTCATTGTAGCACTTATTATTCTTAATGCACTTTCTTACTTTTCACTCGAGTGCAATTGTTGATTCTGTTTTTTGCTTTCATCATCCAAATAAAAGATAAAAGATTTATTTTCACAAAAATAAAACAAGGAACATCGATAAGATTCACTATCCTATTTGACGTATTATTTAATGTTACCATGTTTTATTGTTAAAACTTTTATCTAAAAATATAGATAAAGGGTAACATTCTAAATAGATGTTTTATTTAAATTAACCATACATAAATAAAATGTTAAATTAAATAAAAACAAATAAAAAACAAGTTTTATTCACAATATAAAATAAGAACTTTCAAAACAAGTTCAATACCATTTGATTTAAAATAAATTTATTAGCAGTATCGGTCTAAGCCAAACGCTTAGGCTGCTCGTGGCTATCGCTCGCTCAGCGCTCTTGCTCGTCTCTGATGAAACGTGAGTTTTAGTTTAGCGCGGGCTGCTTATTATGTAAGTTTCTTAATAACGAGTAATTTGCTAGTACAATAAGTAGGTTGAAGATTTGGCATTGTCGGATTCTATCATATCTCAATAAACTTCAGTTGGTTATTTTATATCTGTGTAGATTTTTTAACAAAGAAGATTGATGCAATCTTAATCACATAATATTTTGTATTTGAAGTACAAATGTAAAATGAAAAACAAATAACTTTTGTATGCATGTAGTGTGTGTAATAACTGTTCAATTTTATGTTTTGTTATTATTATTGATTTAAGCTTCTTGTAGAAATATTTTGGTTTTCGTTTGTTAGTTAGGTGATTGTTATTATAAGATAATAAGTAAGAAGTTAATTCATAATAAGTTTAGCTAGACGAAGTGTTGGCATGGCATAACCGGCCATGCCCATGATGAAGTTATAATGTAGTTATTGTATGGCTAATAGTTAGTGCCTTTAAATAAAAAAAAGATTCAAGTGTCAATTTGTCACATGTCATAAATTATTTGACAAATGACAACTTGAAGTTTAATTGTCGATAGCCATGTGAGTTTTATTTTGAATCTTGTATAAAAATAAAACTAAAGTACATATATAAATTGTGATAGTTAAAGCATGGCAGACGATTCCATATTTGATAAGAAAAAATCACACCGAGCCAAACATGCCGGTCGTAAGGCAGAGAAAAAGAAAAAGAAAAACCAAGTCGATACCTCTAACCTAAGTGCAAGGCAACGAAATCCAAAAGCATTTGCCATACAATCTGCCGTACGCGCTGAGAGACAATTTAGACGTCGTGAAGATGTTATATCTAAAAAGCAGCATATTCCACAAGTGGACAAAACGCCTCTGGAACCTCCTCCAATAGTAGTGGCGGTTGTCGGGCCACCTAGAGTGGGGAAAACTACTCTCATCAGCAATCTGATAAAAAGTTTCATAAAAACAAACGTAACTAGCACAAATGGCCCAATCACAATAGTCACCTCGAAAAAGCGTCGCCTCACGCTGATAGAATGTAATAACGATGTTAATTCAATGATCGACATCGCCAAATGCGCTGACCTGGTCCTGTTGCTGTGTGATGCCAGTTTTGGTTTCGAAATGGAGATATTTGAGTTCTTAAATATATGTCAAGTCCATGGCATGCCAAAGATCATGGGAGTTCTGACCCACCTTGATATGATTAAAAATGCCAAAAAATTAAAAATGACAAAGAAAACACTCAAACATCGTTTTTGGACGGAAGTTTACCCTGGTGCAAAGTTGTTTTATCTGTCCGGTATAATACATGGTGAATATCTAAGGAATGAGATTAAAAATCTGTCAAGATTTATATCAGTGATGAAATTCCGCCCGTTAAGTTGGCGTATGACACATGCATATTTGTTAGCTGATAGATTTGAGGATATAACAAATCAAGAGGCAATCAGAAAAGATCCAAAAGTAAATAGAGATGTAGTATTATATGGATATGTACGAGGAGTGCCATTACTTAAGGACTCAATGGTACATATTGCAGGTTAGTATTTCTTTTGTAAATTAAATCTGTTATTTGATCACACTGCAACTTCTTAAAGGATTTTGGTAAAAGGTTTTAATGTAGGCAATGTAATAATAATATTAAGAGGAAATATGGTTTTCAATGTTAGCTTTATTATGAACTAGGTTGCGTTAAAAGTTTATTTGTTGGTAAGAAATAATCTTAAAATTACTCACACAATTTTATGTAATATTCTTTTACCATTAGAATGCTACATTTACACTAGCAGTGGTAAGGTTGTTTAATTTAAACATTGAAAAAGAAGAAAATTAACTCCTATTTGAAACTGTGGATTTTTATTCGTACACAAAAATAAATATATGAATACATTTATTATTTTCTAGGTGTGGGTGATATGAAGATTAGTGATCTATCATACCTGCCAGACCCATGCCCTTTGCCTAGCAGTGAAAAGAAACGCCACTTAATGGAAAGAGAAAGACAGATTTATGCTCCATTCTCTGGTGTAGGAGGGATTGTATATGACAAAGATGCAGTGTACATAGAGCTTAAAGGTTCACATTCACATAAACAAGAAGATGAAGAAACAAATGAAAAGAAGGCATTGCTAAAGAATGTTGTAGAGTCTAAAGAAACAGTAGATGAACAAATGCAAGAATCTGGTTTCAGACTTTTTAGTGGAGGTGCTATCATTTATCCTGACATGTTGAAAAATGATGAATATCTACAACAGGGCACAAGTAACAATGATAAGTCTGAAGATTCTACCTCAGAAGATGAAAATGACTCAGATAATGACAGTGGCATAGATCAAAGTGAAAAGGATAGTGCTGTCAAAAGTACAAAGTTACCTTGGGACAATAATTCAGAGTCAGAAGATGACGACTTAGAGGAAAGTGGTGAAGAAGCTAATGCTAAAGATGAAAAGGAAGATTCTGATACAGAGGATGAACAAGATTTTAGTATTAAATGGAAGGAAAAAATGACTGAAAAAGCCACAATGGCCTACTTCGAAAGACAGAGAACTTCAAAAAATATCATGAAATTAGTTTATGGAGAATTTGAGATTGGAAATAAAACTAAGGCTCCAGAAGAAAGTGGGTCTGAAGACGACTCTGATGATGAGTCAGGCCCATTCATCAAGAAAATTACAAATTCTGAAAAGAAAAAACACAAAGAAAAAGAACAGTTGGATCTAGATGAATGTTCATTTTTCTATTCATTAGACAAACCTGTTCTTAGAGACTGGACAAGTGAATCAAATAAACAAATTTTAATAAATAGCTTTGTTACTGGTAAAAGATCAGCAGATGAGGATGCTGAAGAGCTATTAAAGTTAGATGATGCCAGCGATGGTGATGATGAAATTTATGGTGATTTTGAAGACTTGGAGACTGGTGAAAAACATGTTGAAGAGAAAAAACCTCAAGATCCAAATGAAAATAATGCTAAAAGAAAAGCAGAGCCCACTAAATCAGAAATTATGAATAAAAAATTAAAATTAAAGGCTAAATTTGATGCAGAATATGATAACCCAGAAGATCATCGAATAAAAGGTGATCACTCTTATTATGAAAATCTCAAAGCAGAGGCTTTAAAACAATCAGAATTAAACAAATCTGTGTTTGAAAATTTGGACAGTGGTTTGAGAGTTGAGGTGGAAGGATTCAGACCCGGTTTGTATGTCAGAATGTTATTCAAGAACATGCCCTCAGAGTTTGTTACGAATTTTGATTCTGCATATCCACTACTTGTTGGTGCACTCAATATGGCAGAACAAAATATTGGTTTTGTTTCATGTAAAGTTAAAAAACATAGGTGGTACAAGAAAATTTTAAAGACAAATGACCCATTAATTATATCTTTGGGATGGAGGCGTTTTCAAACCTTACCTATTTACTCAAAAATAGAAGACGATTTAAAGTGCAGATATTTAAAATATACGCCAGAACATGTTACATGCAATATGCACTTCTATGGTCCTATCACACCTCAAAATACTGGGTTTTTAGCATTACAAACAGTTAATAATAATTCCAATGAAATAAAACAATTAGGCTTCAGAATAGCAGCCACAGGAAGCGTAAACGAAATTAATAAATCAACACAAATAATGAAAAAATTGAAATTAGTTGGAACACCTTTAAAAATCTACAAAAAAACAGCATTCATAAAGGATATGTTTACTAGCACTCTTGAAGTAGCAAAATTTGAAGGAGCTCGAATCAAAACTGTATCAGGAATAAGGGGACAAATAAAGAAAGCCTTAAATAAACCAGAGGGAGCATTTCGGGCGACTTTCGAAGATAAAATTCTTATGAGTGATGTGATTTTCTGTCGGACTTGGTTCAAAGTTGATGTCACCAAATTTTATGCACCAGTTGTAAATCTATTGTTGCCGATCGGAAATAAGAACGCCTGGCAAGGAATGAAGACAAAGGGTCAACTGAAACGAGAAAGGAGTATTAAGAGTGAGGCTAACACAGATTCTATGTATACTGAAATCAAAAGAGAGCCTAAAGTTTTTAAACCTCTAGCAATTCCAAAAACATTACAAAAAGGTTTACCGTATAGGTTTAAGCCTAAAATGAATATAACGTCTCTAACAAATAATAACACGAAAGAGAAGTTTAAGGATAGGATAGCTGTTGTCAAGAATCCTCATGAGCAAAAGGTGTCTAATGTTATGAAAATGTTGAAAACTAATTTCCAGAAGAAGAAGGAAGTTCAGAAGAAGCAGACCGCTCAAAGACTTTCTTTATTCAAGAAGAAACAAGACGAGGAGGAATGGCGAAGAATTAAGCGACAGAAGGAGTTGAAGAAGAAAATTTGTCGGCATTTAAGTAAGATTTCTAATAAGAAAGAAAAACAAATGTAACACTTGCATAAACACAAATAATACATGAAAATCTTTGTTATTCCCCCGTTTTTGGTATTGATAAAGATAAAATATATGTTCTAATAGAAAATCTGGCGTTTTTACCTTGAAAATGACAGTTGAAAATTCAGGAAATCGAAAAAAATATGACTTTCGTTCTGACACTTTTACCCGACTGCTACAAAAGGAGTTTATAAAAGAAGTATTCCTGTCATGTATTCAGTGTCCCTAGTATTTGATGTAATGGTACGATCTTTCCGTGGTGTCAGTTTGTCCAGCTTTCATCTCCGTGTCATACACTAGTAGAGAACTCCACAAGGTGGAGGTATTTAAAAGGCACCAAGGCGTTTAATCAGCAACAAATAAAACTACTGTATATCGTGTAAATTGTATTTACCTCTTATCATTATGCATAACGTATGTCGCTTAGTAAATGTTTTACAAATGATACACGCTTCAGATTACATTGGTCAAAATAATCCGTCCCTACTCCGTAATAGTCAAACCGCAGCCGGGCGTGCACGAGCGGTGCGCGCCGACTCGGACACAGTCCGTGTACGCTCGCGTCGTGGTTCTATCGACGGTGGGGTTTATCTACATTGCGATGTCCACCAAGCGTCGTCGTATCGTCGGGTCGTATCGCTCGTGCACGCTCGACCGCTAAAAGCTTCGCCCAAACAAGCTTCTTTGTAAAATTATATACATTGGAATTGCACTATTCTATGATACATTAATTCCTATCGCGAAGGTAACTATACTCTTTGGTAGCGCGAATGGCCCGGGAGCGGGCGTTGGAATGTTACTGTTCTGGCGTCCGTTTGGCACTTGGAAGGAGATAGCGCTAGCCCGGGGCTGCCTGGGACCGTAAATACTATTGATGCTTGTATGACATCCACAAAAATCTTCATCTTCACAAACAAACAAAAAATATATATCTTTTTACAATATTAGTATGTTATTTCGGTCGGAATGAAGTTATTCTTACTAAGCTTGAGCGCGGCAAGCGTTTTCTGTACACAAATAACTAAACCTTTGAGTTGTCACTTCATCTAACTTCAGACCGGTAATGCTAAAAAAGATGCGTGCTGTATTTTGCAATTGAAACGCAGGCAGCCCCACGATCTCAAACGTCCGTCGGGCTCCCCCCGGGGGGCGAGGTCCCGTCAGCGCCGAACCAATTTCGAACCTCGCGAACATAACGGGCTGCCGACCGCGGCCCGACACCGCCCTGTCTTACGATTCTCGACACAACTCGTGCACAAACCACATTGAAACACCATCTAGAGTTGCCAGATAAATAAAATCGCAATCCTTTTAACTTTCCAATGTCTCTTTGCCATAATATATCTGGCGCAGAAACTTCGAAATACATTACACGTTTAAAATGAAACAATTTTATGTGCCTAATATTTTTTTCTGTTCAAAAACACTAAGCGTTCACTCAAAATGAGTTAATGTTTTATTCTGACAACCCTAAATATTAGAAAATACATTCAAAGGGGTTCACGTCGCGTCGGTGTACCATAATATGTCTGACTGACCATAATAATTATGTAGATAGATAGAAGGTAGTACATACATCTCTCGTAAAACTTAAAAAGTTATTTCAGTACGGACCCGATGAAAACCCATTTGCCCGTATTTAACAAGTTTTTTAAATAAAAATATTTTACAATATCTTATAAGTAGAAAATATTCGTAATGAGGTGCCAGTATCGGAGCTCAGGTCGTCGACATCAAAGGAAATAGTGAACCACGCCGGGCGCCGCACTAACATATAATACTGTTACACACATATATACAATCTATTACAAGTACACGGCGGCCCCCGCTGGCGGCTAACACCGTAATAGTGTCATTGTGATCGCACCCGCTCGCTGAGCACGCACGCATGCACGCACACGCAACCGTATACGCACGCACGCACGCTCGCGGTGCCGGAAGCGTTAAATAATACTATAATAAATAATCGGTTCAAAACAATTGTCTAGTAACATTTCGTTCGAACAAACTCCTAGCTAATCGATATCTACCGTCGATATAAACGCTATAGTAGAAACCATTATTTACACGTACGCTACTGATAAAGATTTCAAGTAAAATCGGTTAGCTATACAAGTTTATATATTACGTTAGCTACTCGCATCTTGTAAACGCATAACAAAAATATACAAGAGCTACACATCACTCGACACGCGGTAGTTGGGTCGCCTCGGGACAGCTCCCCGGCCTGTTGTGGAGATACCTAGGGGGCGTCACTGAGCACGGCCCGTCGACACCGACGTCGACAGGTCACAGGGCACACATTTACTTACGAGTAAAAATAGCACGAAAAGCTAGACTGGGGAGTAAATGATCTATAATTTTACGGACATATGTAACTGTCCTTATAAATATAGCCACACAAATCTGTGGAATAAATTTAGCTAACATCGGTTAATTAAATATAGATTAGAAAATAAAACATTGAATAAATAATCTACCTTAAATAAAGGTACAATGTTGATACGCTCTTGTGATAATTCTGCCGTGTATAGTTGAATCCTTGGTTGTGTACCGAGGATTAGGACTGTAAGTACGGGAGACTGTCTGAGGCACATCGATAAGTAAAGCTATGTACACACCTCCGCGAGGCACCTGCACGTCCGCAACCGATCGAGTCCAACGCAAAAGTTTTAGGAACCTCCCAAACAACGTTAAAGCTTTCGACAATATATAACAACAATCTGATAAATAATTAAAGCACGATCCAAAAGGACAACCGGAGGTCATCGACCGTCGGACCGTCAACTGACGCGACGGGCGCACTCCTCGGCTACATCTAACTAACTACAGCGCGTTAAGATAGCATGGAATACATGAGTTAAGTACATCATAAGACTATTACAGCACTTTAACATACAACTGAAGCGGCTACGGCTGTCAGTGTTTAATATACACACACGGCGTTGTAACGGCTCCCCCCCACCTACCCCCGCGCGGCAACACCCGCAGCATTATTGACTAGCTTCAATCGTTCTCCCGTGCGTCCGTTTAGGAGCGCCATTCGACAATCACACCGAATATGAGGCACAACCTTGAATGCCCCCAAATGACTATTTGAATTTATTCTGTAGAATATTCATTGCCATAAAATAATAATTAACACTAAGAAAACAGCGTGGACTATACATATGGCTCCTCGTATACGGACGCACCACGTATCGGCGTTGCCGCGCCACACCATAGCACGCGTACGGTACTCCGACGTCTCATTAATAAATTAATTAAAAAAAAATAAATAAAAACGCAATATTTACAACTGTTACAATTAAAACTAAACATACTATTATGTATACATATTTCTAGGTATAAAATAAAAGTCTAGTCGATCGTAGAACGTACCTAACGGAATTAAGTCTAAACTCGTACGAAAGTAACTTTTGTGTCAAAGAGCATACTGGCCAATCGAAATACATTTTTCGATCGAATATTTAAATATATTTGTATATTGCCATATATGAACTACCGGTACAAAAGAGTGGCCGACTGGGCGCGAGCCCTCGGCCGGGCGTGAGGACGCTGCTGTCGGCGAGGGCGGGGCCAGCGGTGAGGGCGCTGCCATCGGCGAGGGCGTGGCCTGCGGTGAGGGCGCTAGCTTCCGTGAGGGCGCTGCTATCGGCGAGGGCGTGGCCTGCAGTGAGGGCGCTGCCATCGATGAGAGCTCGGGTGGCGGCGGCGTCTAGTTCATGGTGTGGTGTCAGGAGGCGGCGTGGTCGTGGGGCTGGCGCGCCTTTCGGTCGGTACCAGTCGCCAGCAGGTTATTGTACTCTACTTCGAGGATTTGTCGCGCCTGTCGAGAGGAGCAAGGATAAATATTTGTATGTTACGCATTTATGACACTTCTTTGTATACAATACACGAGCGTAGTCAAATTTTAACGCATTTTTTCAACGCATGTAAGGAGAATGATTAAAGTCCGAAACCATAATGCTAGGAATATAGACCTGTGTGTTTTGCGTGGGTATCTGCAGCGCCAGCGCCATGCTGTTGGCGTCGAAGTTGTCGTCGAGCGCGATCAGTGCGCCGTGCACGCCGCTCTCGGACAGGTTGTTGGCGAACTCCTGAACAGAAACAACCGAGCTAGTGTTATATGATACATATTTTAATACTAGAAGAAAGCAACGCTATTCCGTGAATTTTTAGTATATGGTTTGTGGCTTCTCGAAATAAAGATTATAGAAATAATGAAGTTATATTAAATAACAAACACCAGATCTAAAATCGCCGACGAGGATTGATGATAATATTAATAATATCATTGACGTGTCAACGAGGACCATGTTTTAAGAAAATACCCTAGGTATTTTCTTAAAACATGGTCCTTTTTTGTGGTGAAAATCTATCGGTGAAAAGTATGCATGCATTATGAGTACGCCCTTCTATTCTGGTCATGGTGATTAATTAGTTAAAAAATTGACAGTAATTTTTACCATCTTGCATATCGAAATAAAAAACACACGTACGAGTCATATGCCATGCAATATCCTGCCAGATCTAGCCTATATGACGCCTCTCCGGCATCTGGTGATCTCATTTATGTCCACGAGCAACATTGAAGTTTATTATTATAATATTATATCTGCAGGTTCTAAAAAGCTTGGTTTCTAAATAACAATTCGCAGACGCGCGCATCCGATGATATGTAAGAGTTAAGACATGCACGTACACGCGGGCATGCTCGCACACGCGCGCACTGACCTTGAGGTTGACGGCGGCCAGCCAGCGCTGCAGCCGCTCGTTGGTCCACACCAGCACGTCGCGCACGCAGTGCTCGCTGGCGCGGCGCCGCTCGTCCAGCGCGCGCACGCTGTAGCCCACGCGCTTCAGACACGCCACGCCGAAGTGCAGCGACGTTCTGGGGAACGGTGACGGTACAAATTGACAAGGGTTTTACGAAAGCTATCGAGTTAAAAGAGTCGTTTGGAGACAGTGATTAAAATCAGGGAATCAATATAGCCATAATTATACTAATCTACGTGAATCACCTAAAAATATAGCCAATACATTTGATCTGCTCGGACCAGGAGAGGCCATTGGCTACTTGGGGCATATCAACATCCAGCCGTGGCCCGCGATGGGATATATTACGTATATCCTCAATAATAATGACGAGCTAAATCGCTATTCGTGAATCCCTCTATCCATAGGATTCATTTATCTATTATTAAATATTTTTTCATCCGTATAACAGAAAGCTTCATAATCTTAACACGACAGTTTCTTTTTTTTTCTGCGTGGTTATTACCTGTGGAAGCTGTCGACCATCTTCAGCTGCGTCCGGAGGTCTCTCTTGGTGAGGTGCTCGAGCATGCGCGCGTCCACCAGACACTCCATGAACGTGGTGCGGTACTGCGGCAGGCCTGCAACACACGCGGCCCACGTGTACCCATCAGATTCTATCCCGAGGAAGGCTATCGCCAGGGCCAACTTTTACTGTACATTATAGCCTGGGCTCACATGAAGTTATTTAGTTTGAGAGTTCTAAAATGTGACCAACTGTGACATTATAAGGCAGAAGCGTATAGTCTCTTTGCTCCCGTTGTAGAGTGAGTATCTCATGAATTGTATGAAGGCTGGCGTGTAGCTAGTGTCGTGTGGTGCGAGTGCCGTGCGCGTACCGAGCGAGGGCAGCCACACGTTGCCGATCCACTCGTGGTTCATGTCCCCGAAGGCGAGCGCGGCGCAGGCGGTGCCGCGCGGCGCGGAGGGGGAGGTCAGCGACACCATCTCCTGGATGGCCAGCCGCAGCTTCAGCCGGTGGAGGGGGTTGCTGATGCCTGTTGGTGGTCACAAGCGGAGATGTTCAGTTAAAATTTGAACAGTTATTTTATATTGTTTAAAACAAATTTTTAGGATATTATCACGATTTATTAAAGTCCAATCTAGTCCGTGGGTGTACAGGAGAGCAGCGGACTCTCTCGGGTCACTCACCGATCTCCCGCTGGATCTCCTGGTCGGAGAGCGCGGACATGATGGCGCCTGACTTGACGTTGGCGCGGCAGGCGGCCACGTACCACGCCGGCATGCCCACCCACAGCTCCAGCCACGCCACCACCGTGGGCCCGTTCCACAGCGCGAACGGCGTGCCCGCGCGCATCGCCTCGCCCAGCAGCTCGTGCCGGTAGTCGCGCTCTCTGCAAGCGGGGGGCAATATTGATGTTGGGCACCCAACTAGGCAGTGGGTCGCTAGAGGGACTCCGAACTCACATTACAAATGTAACGGGCTAGTATCGTAGCAGAAGATGGCTAGAGACACTGCCGGTAATATTATTACTAGCACCGAAATAAAATAACCGCCCCAATAATCCCTTGCGCTTAAAGGGAACTCTTGGATCTCTTAAAAACTGGCTTAGGGCTCTTTTAAACTTGTCATTTTGTTTTTTAGGTTTGCGTTAGGACCGCGGCCCCGGAGTAAAAATAAATGGGTGACGTAGACTACATCTGATCGATCTTCTGTCCATCCAACTCACTTGCACTTGGTCCTGGCGTAGTCCTGGTGCTGGTGCGGCGCGAGGGCGGGCTGGTCGGGCTCGTCCGCCAGCGACGACAGCCCGAGCGCGGAGGCCGACGACAGCGAGCGGGGGCTCTGCCCCTGCTGCATCTGAATATTATTTTCCAGTTGATTGTTATCGGCATTGGGCTGGGTAGCTTGGTGAAATCGTGATCGGGTGTTGCTGGAGGATATTAGGGTGTTAAATCAGTTCTTTAATTTTACTTGGAAGATTGGGACCAGATGTAAAAGGCTATGTTATTTTGAAAATAATTATTACTTTTAATTGGCAACACCCATTCGATGAACATGGTGAGTACGTGTGAGGTCTAAAACAGTTGAATGCCGATGGAAGGGATAAGCCACCCTATTCTACCATTATTAAAAATGCAGGGCATCTTTAGCAGGCTTATGAAACGTCACTTACCGGCATGCCGGCCTTTTCCTTTTTGCTGAAGAACCTTCCGAGCGAACTCTTGATACCCCTCTTCTTCTGCTGGTGCATGGATGCTATGGACACGGCGGAAGCGGCCGCCGTCACCCCCCGAGGCAGGCCGGGGGAGGCACCCCCACCCCACGTGCTGGTCGCCGCCATTCCCCCCAGGGACTCTTGACTGGAGCTGTTTCAAAGTACGGAGGGTTACACTCGTATATAATGTTATTGTACATAGAAGAATAGTTGAAGAGCTGTAATCCGACTACAGAAAAAATGCTTTTAAGTCAAACACATCATATTCATCAAAATGGTACTCGTCGTTTAGGCTCTGCGGTGAATCATAATTCATATATCCTGTTATAATCATAAACCTTCCTTTCGTATTCGCCGTAGTCGGGTGTAAAGCATCCAAAAGAGAAAGATGTTACTGATGTGAAACTTGATTACTGAGATTAATTTAGCAAATGTAATGCGAATAAATTGATTATTGATCGCATTTTTTAAAGAAGACTAAGTTTACGTACATATAATACAAAGCGTAGGGCATGTTTTAACTCTTATTTAAAGAATACGCGACCACATGATTCGTTCAATACAAATGAATAAACCATGAGAAATGAAAATCAATTCTACAATGTACTATAGAAAATTTGTGTCAAGTCCAAGTTTGATATGAAGTTAGCGCAAATGGAATTACTATGGGTGGGGCCAACACATGGCGTTAGCGTCGCAACTACAGAGTGAACACGTGAAATAAGACGTACCATCTCAACACCGCGCGAATGGCTCTTGACAATATCCTTAACAATAAAAAACCTTAGTAATTCCATTTGACATAATATATTACAGCAATATAAAAATATTATATCTCTTACAGAATAATTATATAAATTTGTACAGGTGGCAATATCTCTCAAAACATTAAAATAGGATTCATAAAATTGTCGTAGTCTCTTGAACTATCACGCCCTTTTCAACGCCTACTTTTACGGGTTGGTGTTGCTCCTCCCCCTAGCAACGCCCTCGTGAAAAATACTACTTGACAACATCAACATGTCCCCGCTATATATAACTCTCCGAGTTGTATGGATGGTGAAGGAGGTAGTTGTTGAGTATGTCGTAAAACTTGGACTTGACGCAAACGGCGTGCGGCGCGTAGCATATGGCGGAGTCGGGGCAGTCGCAGGGGGAGGCGGGCGCCCGTTGGAGAGCGGACAAGCACCTGTGTATGGGGATCCTCGCGAGGCTGCCAGACATGATCGACGTCCTGGCGGCGTGCAACAGACGTCACAACGGTTAATTAAACAGTACATTATTTAGAGAAATTTCGTTATTTATTACAATTAGTAGCATGATTATCAAACATTTTGATCTATGGCATAAGGTGGGAATAATGAAAATGGGAATTATGACAAACAAGAAAATTGGAGGCAGCATAAAAAAATTAAATACAAGAATAACATAATTCTACTCTTCAGTACAATTTCCATTTGTAGAAATCATATTAATACAAATAGGAGGCGTGTTACTTACGAGTCATAGGGCGCGGGACAGTACGTGCGCAGACGTTCGCGCTCCGCGTGCACGGCGCGCGCTGCACGCTCCAATCGCAGTGCGCGCGCCCCCACAGGGACGCCCACAGGCGACTCTGCTCCTTCGCCAACGCCGACCACGCCCACTCCGCCCACCTCCTCGCACAGCTGCAGCTGAAACGTACACTCGCTCGGTATAGTAATATTTTATGACCTTATAGTCTTTAATCTAAATAGATTAAGGAGAAATCTCCTTAATTGTTACTTAAGTCCAATCATAATAAATATTATTATTAATGGATAGAATTGAGACTATAGTTACCTAAATACCCGTATCTACCATTCGTTAGGATATTAGATACTTAATTACAGGTTTAAGTACATAATATATATTATATAATATTATTGCATGTCATTTCATTAAATATATTTCAACGAAGCTAATTAAACTACTAAATGCACAAAGGGCAATAATTCACACAATGCTCTTGGATGTAGCGAAGGTGAGGCGAATAGCAAAAACAAGCTGTGTCTTCTTTTCGCATCAATACTTGATAAAGGAAAATCAAATATACAGGGGGGAAATAAGGATCTGTGATATACATCTATATTTATTATACACATATATTATATAACTCGATCATCCTCGAGACAAGCATAAAGCGATTTACAGTTCGTAACACTCTTTCTATCCTAGCTAAACAACATCACAACTGAGTTGCATAAAACAACCTTCATAGAAAGGTACCAACCGCAATTTCATGTTACACATGTTTCTGTTATTATTTTTATTATTAGCACCCACGACGCACGTGCTATACTGGACATCACTACTTATCAACCGTATAAAAAGTCGTAGTTTAATTTAATATGTTTAATACAGTCGTTAGCCAGTACAGACATTTATATTTCGCCAGTCCAGCTTATATTATAAAGAGATTCGTCGTTAAACCACGCGCAATATAACCCTTTCAATCCGAAAGAATAGATGAGCCCCTTGGAACTCATTTTCAATCGTATCCATTGTCTTTGGACAATCAAACGCTGCGCCAATATTGGATAGCTTAGGAGTGGGCGGGGACAATCCGGGTGGCGGGTATCGACTACTCAAAGCGGGACGTGCGCAGCGAACAACGGGGTGAGGACTGCGGGGTACACACGAGTCCAATCACAAAGATATAGGGTGTCTAGTCTAGGGGGTAAAGCGGGGGTGCGAGTGTTGGGTACGGTGCGACCGACCTGGCTGGAGGGCAGGCTCTCTGAGGCGGGCGGCGCGCGGTAGTGTGCGTGCGCGGGCGACATGGACGCGGGCGCCTGCGCACACACACGCTCGTCACAAACAACCCTCTATGACCACACGGTTTATTTCAACCCCAGTGAGATTCTCTCGATTTTGTATTCGTAAAGCTGCATTTACATGTATCACGGAAAGGCATATCTTGAGATTCATTGATCAATTACCACTCCATCTAAGTTTAAAATTTTTAAAAAGATATAACAGAATGAGACTGCATGAAAGTTTTATGTGCTCTATGACTTTATTCACAACTTTACCATGTATATCACATCAACACAACACACAATCACGATCGTCGATTTCGCACAACCTGGAGAAACTCACTAGGGCTAACATACAGTCGACTGGATCGAACTATGATTCGACCATAGCTATTTCACCCACAGCCCTACTGGTATTAACATCTCGTGGCGGCATCGATGTGCGACATACATCTGATATGCCCATTAATTTATACACTATAGCACTAAATTCGAAGTCCGTCAGTAGCTTAATTACTGCAGTGAGACACAAAACATGTAACACTTTTCGATTCACTTGTGTAGACAAAACAAAGAACAAACTTTTTTGTAGTGATATGGGCGTGGTCAACATTTTTCGTTGGACGTTATGAGTAATGTGTTAGTGTACCACGTTCTGTGGTATGTAGTGTGGTGCGTGGTAGAGGGTGGTACTAACTGTGTGGTATTTGTGGTGGGGCGGGCGCGACGGGGAGGCGGCGGGGGGCGGAGACTCGGCGCGCCGCGACACCACGTTCATGTGTTCGTAGCTGCCCACCTGCGTGACGGAGTACACATTGAATAAAAATACGTTACCGGTTATATCAATAGTCGACTTGAGGATGAGGATACGCAAGTTGAAGTTGCAGTGAGTTGGTCGTTCTGGCTGGCGGGTTGGTCAATCTTCTGCCGGACGCGACGCCGATTTTCGTGCAAATATACCGCGGTTAGCAGTAAGATTTAACAAAAAAATTTACACGAAATAAAAGATGTGAAAATTATTTTTTCATGGTCTTAAATTTTTCAAGATGCTGCTTGAAGCTCCACCGAATCTGTCAGCATTTTGGGATTTTAGGCTCTGTATGTAATGTAATGTAATTTTAGTAGTTTTAAGATGTGAGGTACATTTGACTGCGGGGCGTACCGTTCGTACGTTCCTTTACTTCCTGAACTAGACTCTCCCGCCCAGACTCACCCTAGACTCGAGCTCCTCGGCGCGCGCCTCGGTGCTCTGTTTCTCTTCTTGTATGAGACGGATCTCCGTGTTGATGGCGTCCAGCTGCTCCTGCAGCATCAGCGCCAGCGCCGCGGCGTCCGTGTGGCCGCCCTCCGCGCCCTCGCCCTCCGAGTTCTGCGGACATATATACGTAATTATAGGCGTTGTTTCGAGAGTTGCTCTTATCGGAATACTATTGCCAGAGCTGTATAGGCTAACGAGAGTAACGAATCACTGACCTCGGCGTCGCTGGTGACGTCGAAGGCCTGCTGCACACTGGCCAGCGCGTGCGCCTGCTGCAGCTTCTCCCACGACCCGTCCAGCTGTAATACACCATGCCATCCACATTAACATTATACGCAACCGTCAATTCTATGCTTATATAAATAGTATTTTTACAAAGAAACAGTTTTTTAATAATTTAACCATAAACCGACACACATCCTCTTTTGGCTAGTTTAATAGCATAGGTATTATTGTTGCCACGATTAAGAGCACACGTCTTCACAAGTATTTTTGACATGGTACAATGAATAAGAATAATATATTTTAAGCCAAGCCAAAATCTACTATAATCGTTGTTTATCGTTTATACGCTCACTGTGCAGCCCTCTATGAACCGTGTGTGTGCCGTGTGTTAGGCTTACGCTATACCTGTTTAGGGGGCGTATACCGTGCGAGTAGTGGGCGTCTACTGCCCATGTAGTGGGCGTGTACTGTCTGTATATCGGGCGTGTCGTACCTTGTGCGGGTAGAGCGCGGGCGGCGGCTGCGGCGCGGCGGGCGACAGGGAGCGCGTGAGCGCGTCCGTCTGCTGGATGTTGAACGCGATCTCCGCCTGCAGCATCTGGCGCTTCAGCTGCCGCGATAAACACACCATACGTATTATATTAGCTCTTACATTTACAATGCCTAGTAGAAAATAATATAAATATATAAATATAAATCATATTATGATCTTTTGAGTGCATTATTATCAGCTGGGATGAGTTTTTGAGTAGAATTTTAACGCAATATGGATTTAACTAAAAGAAAAACGTCGAGGGTACCCATTCAGATGTACTTAAAAATCTTTCCAGTCTGATTCTTAATATTTTCTGACTTTCCAAAAGTGATTGTGCCGCTATCATGTTATATCGTTATCTATTGCTATGAAGGTACCTGTTCCGTCTCCATTCTCCACTTGGCCAGCTCCTTGAGTATCTCTGACTTCTCCGTGAGCAGGTCGTCGGCGTACTTGCGGGTCTTCTCCAGCTCCTGGGTGAGCGCGTTCTTCTCGTCCAGCGAGTGCATCCTCTCCTTGAGGTGTACTTGCAGCCTAGCAACGATTATCATTATTAAGATATTTGTTATATATATATTATAGTAATACATCAAATTGACAAAGCATGTCACGAATAACTAATTAACTTTTTGAATCACGATGAGTTTTCATGTGAGATTGGAGAGTTCTGAATAGTGTTCGTTCAAGAACTGATGCGTTTTTACTGACTAAGGCAAATATCAAATATTAAGCAAATTCGTCTTACGTCTAGTTTATTTTCGTTCGCATTATATATATTATTGTATATACTAATTAAAGATGATATTTCAAAGTGCAGACGATGTCCGCTAGAACCTTACTAGCATACAATCGAGCTGCTCCTTGCGGTTTCACGGGGCTTAAAAAAATCACTAAAGTGTACATATGTGCGTAATGTCATGCCTGTCGTTGGACTCCGAGAGCAGCTTGTCGACGGTGGCGGACAGCCGCGTGTTGTGCTCCTCGTTCATGCGCAGGCGCTGGTTGAGTCTCATCAGCTCGGCGTTCTTCTCCTCCACGCTCGCCTCCAGCCGCTGGATGCGGTCCTCCGCCGACCCGTGCCGCTCCTGCGCCTGTCGGCAAACCACACCACATCAACGCACACCTCACCTCACCGTGGCCACCACTGGCGACAAACAGGAGGTACCGAGGCTATTAATATTGGTCTGATTGATAACCACGTGACAGACGTGCCACATGATGGTAAGTGGTTGACGTCACCTATAACATCCCAGCTCAGCTTAGGCTACTGATTCACGTGTTGTCGGTCCTGAGGGTTTTGATGAGCCTTAGTGCCAGTAATTAACTGCCTACCTCGCCCTCCTGTCGGTAACGAGCGAGATGGTGGTACCCGTGTAATCGGGAGCGTGGCACTGCGTACCCCTCCCCCCGGCAAACGTCTAGCGAGATACATATTGCCGGGGTCACCATATACGTCTGAGAGCAGACACTGTTAGGCTTTGAGCAAAACGGTTTGGTTTCCTTGGTGAATACGGATATTGCTAACAACAGGTCTTGTCCATGAGTACAGTAGTCTATATTACAGTGTTTTTTTTAAATTTTACCAAGGAATATTAATATACTATTAAAGATTTTACATTAACATCGTTATTTTCACATTGGCAAGACATTTGTACGTAATATAGAAATATCCAGCGCCGCGAAGCGAAAGTTAAAACCATTGTTAATAATCCGTTTTAAATTATTTTAGATATTAGTTAGCTATTGTTCATACTTCAAAGGTGAAATTGTTATTAGTTTTGATGTAACAAACTAGTGATTTCATCAAAATCCGGGCCAGAAAGTATTCGGCCTTGCTGCCTGTTCGCTGGTACATATTATCGAAACTCAACCACCCTCTCCCTGGAGCCGATCAGGCCTGCAGGTTTCTTCACGATATATTTTATAAGTTTCTCCGGCTATGTTAGCAGTTACACAGTAACAGCGTCGACAGTAAGGTGGCTGGCGGCTGGCGCTTTGATTTAGTTAATAATACATAATATATTAACGTGTGTCAGTTTATAAATTCATAACAAACTCATTAAAACACTGTCAAAATGAACACAATATTACACTCGGATATGATCTATAACTATTTTTAGTGACAACACAGTTTTTAAGCCACTACAATGAAACTTTTTAAAACTTTTTTCACTATTTATTATAACTCCTAATATATAAAATAAATAGTGGATAAAGTGTAAATAAGTTTAATTGTAGTTGCTATAACATGAATTTCTATCAAGGAACGACGGTACATTGAATCAGTTATAACACAGTTTTTACCAAGTGGGTGTATTCATTGGTATCATTAATCATTAATCTACACGAAGCACATGAGCAATGGACATGATGCAGGCGCGTCCCGGCCCGTACCTGGCTGAGGGCCTCCATCCGGGCCTTGAGCTGCTCCTCCATCTCCGGCAGAGAGGACATCTGCGCCAACTTCTGTGTGGACAGCTCGAGCTTCTCTTCTATCGCCGCGATCTTCTCTTCTTGGAGCTGGGGACAGCGACATGAGTGTGAGGTGGCGTTAGTATAGCTTGGCGCAAGTTAGTCACACGAGTATTAGTGTGGAGTTAGAGTAAGCTAAAACGGCAGGCAACTTTGTTATGACCTAGAACGATTTAGACCAGTATTAAGGTATGGGACACGATTAGATACACACTTTTTTTAAAATAGAAATCTGTATATTAAATTATTGTTGTTAATTACAATATAAAAATGCCAAACTCGCGATATAACTTTAGTGACATTGTCATATCAAAGCATTGCGAATAAGTTGCTTTATAGAAAAACATTTATACGGTCGAATTAAGTAACACCATCCTTTTTGAAGTCGGTTAAAAAAATCTTTGGGAAATTTTCAATGCCTTCTATGAAAAGAGATTAGTAATAGGTCCACTTCAGAAAAATCAAAGAATATCCAGTGTTAGAGAAAAAGGGAAGTCTGTAAGGAAGTGGGAGTATATTAATGTAGAGTGAGACGTAAGGTAACTGTTGCAGCCGATTGCACTGCCCGTGATGTCTTTCTAGCCGTTAGAACATCGTCGCCAGCAGTCGAGCACGCCCCGACCGTCGCCGGCGTGGGAGTGGGGTTGTGCCAAACTATACGGAGCATGGTTTGCGACTAGTGTACCTACTGTACTGATAATAAAGCTGTACTATTTACACAGAGAGGCCTGCCTGAATATCCGCTGTGACGCTCTCTAGTTAACTACCTACTTGAGCTGACTAGAAATTGAAAATTGAAGTATTGAAGATAAATTATCACTAGATGTTTAAAGTTTATTTTTACTGGTCAAAAATTTTGCTGCAAACTATCGAGGACACAAAATCAATCTAAATAAGTTAACATTTGACCATTTTTAACTTATACGGTTGAGGACTTCGTTATTTAATTTTCTATAGCTTTGACTATCAGGTTCCTGCCCTATACGCGTACGCACGCCCACTACATATACTTACGTATAAACACGTGTCTCATGCATGTGTAACTTCAGATAATATTTTTTTTATTTACAATATTTTTTAAAGTTATCGAGGGTTTTGGTGAGTCCCTTTCTTTCTAAAATCTGTCGAGCGGTCAATTTATCAGCATCTATAACACTCAAACGATGCGCGTATTATATTGTCTTTTAAGCTCTTCTACTATGAGAGCTATTTTTTCATTGTAACCTTTAACCTTTAGTTGTATTTAGTGTATGAGTGTGGGGTCAACGGGGTCGGTGTGGGGGCACCAGGGGGTCGGTGTGGGGTGTACTGACCTTGAGCTGCGCCTGCTTGTGCTGCAGCTCCTGCTCCAACTTCTCGTTGAGGTCGTGCAGCGAGGTGGACTCGCGCTGCGCATTCAGGTATCTCTTCTCTAGGGTGGTGATACGCTCCTCCTGGCGATGAGTTGTGTTAAAAATAACATAAGAATGTATAACAAATAAAATATTCTAGAATGGGGATTTTATTTTTGACTCGTAATAAATGTGTCATCGATACTTATTGTCTTATTGGATAATCATCAACATCGTGTTCATCTGCGGCTGGCCCGCTATATCTATAGCGATATTGTGAGGATGTTCTGTTTTCATGATAGCTATATAAACGAAAATATTTACATATTTTCATTTTACATTACAAAAATCAAAATAATGAGAAACAACACAAAATATAATCTAAAATATAATGTGATCACATTGAGAACTTCCATGAATATATTCGTAATCTGAGCACTTGAAAACGCAAAAAATTGCGATGATATCCAGGACAACGAAAAAGTTTATTTCTGTAGAGCTGTGTTATCATTACCAGGGGGCCTAGCCAAAGTGCCATTAAGAAAGCGTTAGCGAAGTTCGAAAATAATAAAATGTATGGGATTGACATAAGGCCGTGCTTAATCACGTGGTCCATCCTATACATTTTATTATTTTCGAACTTCGCTAACGCTTTCTTAATAGCATTTTGGCTAGGCACCCTGTCCCATCGTCGCTACGATGGCCCTAACCAATCACGAGCGTGTGGTTGGTCGGTCAGGGTAATACCTGGTCCTCCTTCTGCGCGACGTTCTCCCGCAGGTCGCGCTGCAGCTTGGCGCACTCGTCCTGTTTCTTGGCCAGCTCCTTCTCGCCCTTGCTGAGCCGCTCCTCCAGCTCCGACACCCGGTTGTTCAGCTCAGCCACGCGCCGCTGCCACGAGCTCAGCTCCGCCGACTGGGGACACGAGTGGGTTCACGATATAAAAAAACATTGAGCTGCTAATACAGACCTTTTCCAAATTTAAATGGTTAAAAAAAATAGGAATTTTCATGAATTTCTCTAAATTGCGGGAGAGCCTTTCAATAACCACAAGTAAATTACAGGATGAAAATGTATTTTCTGTTATCTAATAAATATAGTAGTAGAATATTATCTATCTCATATTGTTTATGACCATATCAATAGTTACTGCTGCATCTGTATACAATAATATGTTACATGGGTCAGACATCATTCCTTCACGCTGAATATAGGCTTATTCCAATGACAGACAGCACGTTTCCATCGAACATCAACCTTCTAAGTAGTATATAGCTTTTGCCTTTATTTTCGGCCAGTAATTAATCGGCGTGCAACATACTCATGCATGTAGATACATAATATTATATTACATGTAATATCATACATACGCTTTATACATTTTATATTTTATACAAGCCTTTATGCTATCATAACTATCACAAAGTAGCAATTCTCTCGAATTATGCTTGATAATTGACACTGTAGTTTCGCTCTCGACTGATAGATGGCGCTGTTTGTGTTTGATACAAATTACATGATATTAATACTACACTTATATAATATGTTACTTATACATTACATGATATTGATACGAGTGTAGCGAAGGGTATTACTAATACTATAAGGTACGGTTGATGTAGTGGACGGTGGTATGTACTCGTGTCGTGTCTGTGGTGTGAGGGACACACCGGTGATGGACATGTCGATATACTGGCTACTGTTAATGTTCATGAGGAGGTATCATGTAAAAACCGTTCGGTATACTATTACTTATACCATTTCCATTTCTTTATTTTCTCGATGACAGTTCTAATTTGGTAGTTGTAGTGTTGTAACCAAATAAGTATCTATATCACCATCATCATCATCAGCCTTTATCCGTCCACTGCTGAACATAGGCCTCCCTCAATGAACGCCAAGACTTAATGATATCGAAAGCATAAATTTATTATATTTTAAATAAAGACAAATACAACAAAAATATTTAAATATATTTTTTCGTTTCGTTTATTTCGTTTCATTGTCGAGTGTCGAGAGTCACAGTTTTACAAGAGCTTCTAAAATTTTAAAGAAATTGGCATTAGCAATCAAGAATTAATACTTGTAACATCTTGTAATGTAATACAATATTAGTAAATAAATTTGTACAAAAGTATCCGGCAGTAGTTTAGTTTCTTACATCATGTAAAAAAAATATCGGGTCTGTTATCTTGTTACGTTTATTGATATAGCTCTATCCCTATAAGTTTCTCTGACTCTGGAATAACCTTGTACGTGTGAAAACGTCATATTTTTATAAAATAATGCATACATAATGTAAAAAAGACACTCGTTCAAGTTTTTACAGAATCTGTCATCGAGAAAATAAAGAAATGGAAATAGTATAATAACTCTACTGGATCCTGTCTATTTAATGATTTATATATATTAGTAAATAACTCATATTATATCTCAGATATTAATAATATAATCGAAAACAGTTCATTCATAATCTATAAAGATAATATTAAAAAAAATAGGCGATCAAATATGACAATAACATGCATAATATTAGTAACGATATAATACATTATACGGCTGATAGCATGCTAATACAAAACTCTTTTAAATGATAATATTTATAATTAAATAATATTCAACAAAATAAATAAATACATCGGCCATGTTATATGATACAGGTTAGAATGACGAGTGGATTACCTTTACTATATTTTATAAGTTTCTTTGAAATTTAGAAAATATTTCTCTCGCGTCATATTTTTTGTTATTTCTCTCTACGCCGTGATTAAAATATGTCATTCGTTTCATAATTTGAGTCATGATCACGGGATGATCACGTGATAAAAGTAATCACTCGTGTGATGAATTATGATTACTATTCATCGGAGCCTGACCTGTTTGGCGATCGTGTTTTGGAGTTCACCAAGTTTCTTGCCCTCCGATTCGCCGTTAACACTACTTTGCTCCTGCGCCGACGGTCAAAATAATCAAATTAAGCGATCACACACTGCCACTTACATGCATCTTAACATCTAGATTCAGTATTTGTATTAATACGTTCACTACCTATGTCACATATTCGTCACATATTTTTTTTCAATGTCACACTTTTGTTTAGTCAAGAAGTTATTATTATTGAAACGTTATTTTTAGTAACGAACGTGTTAATAAAAAGAAAATTATACTTAGTAGAATCGTTCCTAGTTATGTTCATGCATTTGGCTCAGCGGAGGCACTTTTGTGCTTCCTAATCTGTAACTTTGAAGACAGTTCACGTTTGCGCCTCACGTGTAGAGTGTGTATTTGTCTGTGCCATTTATTTTTTCAACGTCACATATTTTTTTCATGTACCCCTTAATCTTACATTATATGTATATGGCCTCCCGGCCCTCACGATAGGTTTCTAACGTCACCCGTTCCAAACCAGTCGACCGTAGCTGACCAAGTTAGGTACAAACCCGACGCCATGAACATGGCGGGGGGCAACCCCCCAAATTTTTAACGTCATAGGATGATCCAACCGGATCACCCCATTTCCGATGACGCATAACGGTCACTAGGACCATTAGCATAGATCCAACCGAAAAAAAAAAAAAAAAAAAATATGGCCTCAATTTCGACTGCGACTAACCAGTAGATTTATGCACAGCATATGTATATTTTTCTAGCGTCACATAAAAAATCTTTTAAAACGGTATATAAAAAAACAAAAAAAATTGAATATTTCAAAAATATCTTAGTTATTCGTTGGTGTATGTATGTCAGTGTGTGCTCTTAGTATACAGTGTATATATCTACAGCGTAGTGTATACCTTGGGTATCTGCGGCTCTCCGTTCTGCTCGGGGGAGCCGCCCGACACGGTGCCGTTCTCCTTGGGTTTGTCCCCGTCTTGGCCACTGGACGACTTGTACTGCTGCAACTGTAAGTGACCAAATGCTATGAGGATACTATTTAATGATGATGATAAGATCCTATATGTACAATAAAAGAAAATTGGAGAATTTAAATTCCCTAAAGTAGGTACATTTAAAATAGCCGTTTAACTTGGACAGCCTCGGGCCAAATTTCCGATCCAATACTTATTTCTCATAAGATTGGGTTACACTTACTAGGCTTAAAATCACAAAATACTGTTCCAGATGGAGCTTCATCTTGAAATAAAGATTTTTGCCGATATCTCGGAAATTATGTACATTAGATCGAAAGTTACCAATACCACTACTGCAGAGGATGAAAGTTTACATTCTTTTTAATTTCTATATTTTTTGTAAGATTTACTGTCTATTTGATTATTAACAGCACATTTAATGAATTTTTCATCTCAGCCGATATATTTTTTTAATTTGGAATAGTACTCAATCATAAAAAAAGAATCATCACTAAAATTCGCAATTTCTTTGCATGGTTTTTGTATGACATTAAAAGTTTTACATTTCTAGAACGAGATGGCGCTGTTTATAGCTGTCATTTTGCGGGTAGCATTAATTTATTCTATTCCGATATTATTTGTATCCGACTGTTACGACCCACCAACCTTCTCATGTTCCTACCTACCTCTCAGTATACTACCTACCTCTCAGAGATGTACGGGGTACACCTGCTTAGGCGCTCTCTTACCCCGTACACTTCTTCACTCCTTACAAATTAATAAAGAACCCTCTTGCGAGAGTGCTATGCTACAGTTCCTAGCGTCTCTTTCCCTACGATTGGTCAATGACATTTTTTTCTGACTACTGACCAAAAAGGTTGATTAAGCGTCACCGTCGCGCACCGTCATGTCATCCAGTAGCTGGGTGGGCCACCCTTTCGTCCTCCACCTTACCTCTTCTTTGGTGAGCGCCAACTCCTCTTCCAGTGCCGTATTTCTCTCCAACGCGACTCGCAGTCTTTCTCGGACCTGAAATTAGTTATTGGTATTTTCATCAATATGCTTTTTATGTTATGTTGTAGTTGGCATGGTTTAATTATCATCTTTCCATCCGAAATCTATATTATCGGACGGCTTGTATTTCAAGATGGTGAACATTATGATCAGAACGTGGAACAAACGGCTGTGATACGTTGTTTACCTTGACAAAAGAGTAAAAATAAAAAAGATCTTACACAGTAATAACACTGGCTGCTTATAGTATCCAAAAAACTATTGTAGAGTTCAACTAATTGTTTCTTAGTAAAAAGCAGCAAGCATAAGCAATGGAAATATAAATTGTTCCTGTTGAGGATGAATCTTCACCACCATCAGTCACTATCCGTCCGCTCCTCAACAAGTCGACCGATCCCTTGCCACTCGCATCCAACACGGACCGGTCACTGCACAGAGATCGTCTTTCCACCTGGTCAATGGCCGACCAACACTGCGTCTAAACGCGGTGCATTTTATCTATTACTCTAACATACTCTATAGTCTATCGTGCTTAGTCCACAAAAGCCCATGACGATTGCAAACAATATTCAAAGACATTTTGTTCCCGTAGTCACACTCACAGCTATAGCAATAGATAACATTCGCTGTAATAAAAATGTGAGGCCGTGCGGGACACTTTTGCCTCTCGTAGTTGTATCTCAAGCGCGGTACAGAATAACCAGGAGCGTCCCGCGCGAAACGGCGTCTATGGTCACCCTGGGGCATACTATAACTTTGAGAGTAAAAAAATCATACTCCCGATTCCGATTTTATTTGTATTTATTGCTTATATTTTTAACAAATTTGTTCGAGCAATAGAAAATTATATATAAACAATTGTAAATAATTTTAATTTAAATTACAATATTTTGTATTGTTTTTAATGCTCACGCGAATTTTATTAATTATAATGAAACAACTTTTAAGAATTTCATCACAGTGATTGCTCCATTACAATTTTCAGTCAATACTTTTACTAAGCCGTTGAGCAGAGCAAAGTTAAACTAATCCGGTCTTTATTTTACCAAGACAATGTGATTCTTCTTGTTTGCACCTTTTATCCATAGCTTTAGAACTTTCCAAAGAGAAAGAAACCTTATTTGTTCGCTTGGCATCTTTTATCAATAGTTTGAGAAATTTCCAAAGACAGAACCTCACCTTCTCGTCTAGCGCCTTGTGGTGTTCGAAGAGACTCTTGAGCGCCTTGAGCACCTCCACCTCGGAGGAGACGCCCGACTGCGCCGCCGCCTGCCGCTTCACCACCGTCATGCGCAGCGAGCGCTCGTGCCGCGACACCAGGCATTCTAGGTGCTCCAGCAACAACTGGAAATCACAGAGATCACGTGTTGAGCCTCATACATATCGATCATTAGCTAGGCTGCCAGGCTATAGTCTACAACCTAAACTCAGCTCTAACTACGACTTCCACTCACGAACTTTTTTAACAATCTTTACGATCCTTCTACTGGCTCCCAGTACATGGTCAGGGCTCACAATAGAGTTGAGAACCTATGACTTAAATCCTAGACTGAGGTTCGAAGCTAAGCGTTTGTTAAATGCTATACTCGTATCATCAGACTTTTTATATTCGAGGATAGGTAAAAGACATTTATTAAAGTTTATAATGAATATGTTCTTAAAATGAATTACTGATACTTGACATACACCCTAAGCATATTATTCGGATAAAACAGACAACAAAAATAACCCGATCAAATAGAGACGTTTCCCGTCCTCGTTTCTTTTAGTCGATTATAAATGTCTCGTTTTACGATTGAGCCATCAAAACTTGAAATATCACGGCTGACATTTGCGACTCAACTCGAGTCCCCATTTCTTTAAAAAAATCCTCGATAAATATATTATTAGCTACACGTCACTGTATTTTACACCCCGAGCACACCTCCTGGCGGAGGTCTAGAGATTATTATCAATAAGGGTCGTCATTTTATAGATATCAAGAGTCGGTGGTTCTCACTTCTCACTCTCTCTTTGTAACTTGTTCTCACTTTGAACTCATAGAATTTGGATGCACGAGAATATTGAAAAGAGGTTAAAGTTAAGTAGTTAACCGTTAGTGTAAATTCTAGTTAGTTCTATGTAACTTCAGACGTAGTAAATTAAATTTTCTGTAAAATCAAAGTAAATTATATAAATATCAAAATGGTTTCGTCGTCGACATACGCGAGTGAACACGAGGCACTGCAATAACATGGCGGCCGAAGCGCGGCGATTGGACGGCGCCGGAGCAGCCAGACGAAACCGCGGAGCAAGTGGCACAGAAACAGAACTCTGGCCAAAACGATACATCAGAACAGGCAATTTCGCTACTGTACCGCTACTTTCATATTGACAGTGCATGGCTGCGGTTTCGTTTTTATAATTTTGCAGTTGAGGTGTCCTACCGCCTTTAAGACATCCTTCCTTATATAAAGTTATCAATGGATATTAGTTTGACTCGAAATCCCCAAAGGGTAGTTTACTTTAGCGAGACAGTTTATTCTACAATTGTGTTATAGTTTTTAACAATTTAATTATTATTAACTTATCTAAGTATCATAATTAGTAATGTCAGAAATCAACGGCCCAAGTCCATCCGGCTTCTGATAAAGTGAGTCAGACTCACCCTGGTATTGTTCCTCTCCGCTTTCAGCTCGGAGATCTCCTCCTCCCGTTCGAGGAGTTGCTCTCGCGCCTGGTTTAGCTCCTTCGTGAGGGTTGCGAATTCCTGTAACGAACACAAACACGTTAGGATGATAGAAAATGTAACATATTATGTTACACGGCTACGGCTGTAACTCTACTTCTTTCAACATGTTTCAAGGGTATTTCGATACACTTATACTGTTTACTTTTTAACGTTGGCGGTTTGTTTTCTAATATACCATTGAATATGACACACGTTAGTGATAAGATAATATAGTAAAGCACGTAAATGTGATAGTTTAATAAAAATCTTCAAATTATTAGTGTATTTTTTTTAGGAAGTTCATATATTTTTTTAATTAGGTACTCAATAAATATTAACGAAAAATCACACCACGTTAAATCTAGGCCCGTTGTAAGTTCCTTAGAACTCGTGTTACGGGTACTAAGATTGGAAATACATTAAAAAATATATATAATACAAGTACATATTGATTATAGATATTACATAATAATTATGTACGCTTAACTCATATTTAAAACGTAAAAAATATTTTACTATTTTTTTTTAATCTTTATTTATATTTTAGTAGTAACTTTAACTGTATGTGTATTATACTAGTGCTATGTATAAGTATATTGTATAATATGTATTTTGTATCTATCTTTTCTTTCACAAGACACAATCAGTCAAACAAACAGTATTACAATTCCGAGCACGTCCCGCCTCCCGCCCCACTCACTCGAACAAACTTGTATAAATTATATTATTATACATTTATATCTTTAATATTGACTCAAATTAAGTTGTTTGAGTGCATTGAGTGCTGGTGGTGTGCACGAGTATATGAAAAAAACACAAAAAAAAAAAACAGAAAATAGTCTCAATGGTATTTCTTGGAGTCGATCTAAAATACTCATCACCCCTTATTGGACAAAAATGTTTACCGAAATATCCATAAACTGTTAATTATAAAATCACTCATATCTTTTAACATGATTGGCTTACCTATTTCTTTTAGGATATTTCATACGATATTTATTATCATCTGTACGATACATAATTAAAAAAAAAGTTTGTGAGTTTTCAAAGGCAAAGTTAAAAAAAATATTCAAAATAGTACCATTAAATTATCTTTTCGAACGTCAATTGAGTCTACCACTTTTGATGTAGAATATTGATCTTTGATTATTACTTATATGAAAAATAAAAATAGAAATGCGACGTTACTACAGAGTTGTACTCTGTGTAGACTGTAGTGTCGCGGGTTTCAAATATTAATTAATCATCACAAGTCCACCATATCCAATTCAAAGCGGGTGAAACTGCGGTCAACCGCTAGTTTACAATTAATTGCTACTCTCTTGTATCTTGTCTATTTTCCACAACATGAGCAAAAAAGAAACCTACAGACCGTCCCAGAATAAACAATAAGTGTGACATAACAAAATATCAATTCATATTGAGGCGGCGCGGGGCGGAGTCCCAGGGCGAAGGCCGGCCCTAGCGGGTGCCCCGTGGTGCTCTAAATAAGCTCTATCTCGACGACATTACGAGCGCCCCATTACTTATTGAGCCCCGTGCGATTATGCCTCCTATTTCCATCTATTCATATCTGTTTGCTAAACGAAGACATTCTGTATTATAAATGCAAAAGCATCTCATCATCATCATCATCGTAAGTGTATCCTTGCACGCCTAATCAACTTCTCAGACTTGGATTCTTTAAAAGTATTTCATAATAGAGGGGCACATGTCCTTAAAGTAATGATGGCTAGTGGCACAGTCGGGAGCTGCGGTCATCATCTAATCATATCCAGCCCATACCATGTAGGGAGTAGGGTAAAGGCGGGCAACGCATGTGCAAAGCCTTTGCTAGTGTGGCTGTCTATGGTCGTCGGTAGTTACTACTCTCTCTGCTCGGTTACCTCCTTATGAAAGAAAAATAAGAAAAATACGACACACCTGCCGGGCGTGTCGGTGAAAGTCGATAGCGGCACAATTGCTAACGTGACAATACACGTGGTTGATACTGACAGGATGGGGGGTGGGGGGGATTCGATCGGCAGCCCGGAGCACCATAAACAACAGAATGACTGTTCACTCGGTCAGACATGAAAAAGAAGCTGATTTAAAATTTTATAAATATGTCCATGGACTTATGGTCAGGCCTATCTCAGTAAATACATCAAATACTCCAATCGCCAAAATCACCAAACAGAGGGTCGTCAGTTGAGTTGGAACGTCATCCCAATCATTAGTGGTTATAATTCCCGCTGATTATTCCGTTACGAGTCGTGTAGTTTCTGGAATGAACGCGCATTAGAAAGGTAAACCTCTCGGCGGCTGTCGAGGCGACCTCGCCTTGACTCTGGCGTATTCAAGTGGAGCACCCATTACGAGCACACTCTCTGTGACAAATTGGCTGGCAGCGTTGACCCGCCCGAGGTTGTTTTATCGTCTACACTCTACTCGTTTCTCCGGAGGAAATTCTAAGACGTCAAAATTGGTAAACAGCCACCGCATAAATATCGAGAATGAGGTTTTCGGGTGGAGGTCGTTCGCAATGTTTGTCGACCTTCGACTTGATGACTCTCGGAGGAAGCTTGTTAGTTGCATATTAAAAGCCGGCGAAGTGCGAATCATTAATGACCTAATGATCATCAAGGTCTTCTATTGCTAATCTTCGGACAGTCTGCCTGACGACTGAGTCATACCACATTTTTTACATGATCATTCTTTGTTTGAAGAATTACACCAAAAATAGTATTTACTTTTACAATTAACATTGAAGCTCCAATTCTAGGTGTTATACTGGCAGGCAAGCAAGCTGGTGGACGCGGTTTATGGGAAGAAACTTAAAGTTCCCATCAATTTGTTGCTGATCCTGACAGCTTGGCTTCAGGTGCTAGTAATTATACCTAGGAACTATACCTGTATTTGGCCCAGAAGGCTGCTTTGTAAAAATATCATCCCAATATTGCAATTAATTCTGTCCTCTGCAGCATTCGGATGGAAGGATTACGCTTATGCGTCGTCAGTTCCCTATCACTCGGGTACTCGCACATCCCACTAGCCTTGACCTTAATCTCCAGCCGAGGCTCTGCCGCTCGAGTACGATTAATGAGGTCCATTTTTCTGGCTGCGAGTCGTCGTGCGCGGGGCGAGGTAATTGCTTATCAGGTGAGCCCTTGACGCCGCGGTTTGTTAGTATCAATGGTAATGGACACGCTGTGATTGAGGGCCGGCGATAGCGGAGCGTTTCACTGATTCATGCCTTACTTATTTAAGATATCTATGGTGTTAAGAAACAAAAATAATGTTCGTTTTAGTTGGAATAATGACTTTTTTATGTAGTAGAGAAGGGCAAACGAACAGTCAAAGCTTTGCGACTATCGACGCCCATTAACACCCACATAACCAGATAAAGTACGTACCTTCTTGAGTGTTGAATTGTCTTTTGAATTGGCCTATTTACATTCAGTGCTGGAAATATATACTTGGACCTTGATAATCTGGCCTTAAACTTCATATAATGAAAATACCCTTACATCTCGCAGCAGCAGAATTTACAGAGATCACAATGATAGCTCAACTAAAGTTAATTAATTCTATTACATCCAATAGCAGCGCAACTTCCATTTTGTCTACTACCAATGTTACTTAATGCTTAGTTTTGCTACAATGTGTGGTAACAGTTACATCAAAAATTCTACAATAAAACACATTGTTCAAGTGTGTTACCTGTAGCAGGGCGGTGTGCACGCGGCACGCGCACACTGCACCGTTCTTGCGCGAGCACGGCGCGCCCAACAACGCGCACGCGCCGCCGCGCTGCATCGCGCGCGACCATCCCTCGCACGCCTACCGCATCCTACCACTCTCACCGCATCGCACCAAAACTCACAACGTCCCAAAAAATCTCTCCAGGTCTCACCGCCACTACAAATATTACGATGCAGTCCTTTGCATATTTCCAATTACATTTCCATTTGAATTGATCTATTAAAATGAATATTCCAATCGGGAGGATCACCGCTTGCTTTTGTTTGTGCAGTTCAGCACCCCGCGAGTCGACGAACGGTTTATTGTGGACGGTCGGAACATAAATATACGAAACGTTAAACAAATTAGTTTTCATTCAAACACTTGTCTTTCAATAAACTAGTGAACCGTAGTATCGATTTTATTCGCGCGATATTTAATCAGTGCCTTTAAAGTTAAGGGAACGTTTCACGCTTTCAACATTTAAACGTATTCATGGATTTTAATGAAATTACTCTCGTGAAATCCCTTTATCCTAAGAAGAAATATAATATGTCAAAATGAAAATATACCACTCATGTCGATGATAATATTTCTAGAATTAAATTACCTATATCAACTTGGTGAAATTCACCCACGAGTGCTTAACCAGCTGCATCAACTGCATAAGGTTTAACAATGCGACCTTTTTTATTAAAACTATAAAAGAATACCCAATATTGTTAAATATGAAACCAGTTATTGCGGATCACCAACCAGAAACATCACCACCATCGGCGACGTCACCCGCCTTCATCACTCAACGCAAGCGATTAGCGCTCTTCCACCCATGCGAGGCCGCGTTACCCAGTTATCGATTCCTCATATTGTACCCCACAAAGGGCACATCTCCACGCGGCTGCTCCCCCGCTGGAGCTCGTAAACCATGCCAATTACCCGGTAATACCCCCCCGGGACGAGATAACTGGAGAACGCTTTTTACACGCCGACTATCGCCACCAGTAACGGCGGGGGCTAGTTTATTGCGATACATTTGATCTACATGAGTGAATACATCAGCGCTAATAACAAGCACGATGGATTAACCAACGCTCCCCTACGTCATTGGTCACGACTAAAATCGATTGAAGATAATACAGCGTACACTATAGAAATATAATACTATCCTCTCCTTAGAGGGTTGTATTTGTAAGTTTACTTTTGATATTGAAGGAGGTGATGGATTAATAATAACTGAATCACACTGATTTCTGATGATAATATCATATGTAGGACCCCCAATCACATGCTATTCACAATTTACCGTTGGTTATTCCAACTACAAACAAGGTAAAAACAACCAGACCAAAACGGAACCTTGGGTGACGCCTGTGACTGGCATTTCGGCAAGTTTTACAGCTCGCTCCCGAGGGAAGCGATCGCGGCGTATTGGTAATTACATCTTATTAAATCACACCAGCCAATGCTTTTTTAATTACTCAATTTGCAAACCCTATTTCGATACATTGAAACTTGGAAAGTTACTAAAAGTTTTAAATGTACTAAGAGTAACATAATACAGATTCTAAAACATAGGACTCGAAAGACGGATCGCATACTACCTGATATTAATATACCATACAGTTTATATGTAAATATAATATTCAAACATTGAGATTTGATACAGAGTGTTACGTTCCACTAATTAGTTTAGGAGCACTGTCGGTAAAGGGAACCTAAAGTAGACTTATAATATCTTCAATGAAATAAATCTAGTAAAGTAGGAGGAAGCGGAGGGAGACGCCTTTGTGAGACGAGCAACATTTCACAATTAAAACTTTACCCGAATTAATACAGGAACTAAGAAGCATCGTCTTACGATTAAAAAAGTTCCATGACAAGACTACTTTTGTACGTAAATGAGAAACACATCTCTACAGCTATACAGATGCTATCTATAGGTATATGATAAAATCTGAGAATTAATATAACAGAATGAAATTCTCTTCTCTTCTCCTTGCAAAAGATAGACTTACCTACTATCGGAGAAAGTATATTTTATTTTAGGGTTGACTATTCTCTGTTAGTTTATTTAATACTAGCTGTTGCCCGCAGCTTCGCCTGCGTTAGCTTAATAAAATATCTTACGAAACCCTATTTTTATCAGAATAAAATTTAGCCTATGTTACTCGTGGATAATGTAGCTTTCGAATGGTGAAAGAATTTTTGAAATCGGTCCAGTACTTTTTGAGCCTATTCATTACAAACATACAAAAATAGGTACAAATCTTTCCTCTTTATAATATTAGTGTAGATACATGAGAACACGAACGACAGGGCGCTTGGTAATAAATAAGGAAAATTGTGGGGAAAGTATATTTTTACCATATTTTAAGAGTTTAGAAAGGATAATTGGCAGCAGAGTCATTTGATAAATCATTAACAAGTTCTCGTGAGAGTGGTTTATGTTGTTTTAAGGCCGGACAATGAGATATATTAACTACCATAATAGAAGCAAGGAGAACAGTGTAGAAATGATATAGACGCAGGGGTCATAAAAAGTGCACCCTGTGATACAGTTACCGCTAAGTTAGCAATCGGGGTGACAACTGGAAATTTATAATTATACACAATGATCAAACCCCGACATGAATAAAACGATGATACTTTATCATAGTATCTCCGTAAGGCAGATAAAAACAGTAAAATTAAGTAAGTAATAATTAATCCTAATAGGATCCATAGATCACTTTACAATATACCATTTATACAACATTGTTGACAGTCGCGAAGAATATTGCTCAAGTGGAGATATTGGTTATCAGATTCATCACAGTATGTACTTTGAAGTACCGTAATGGAATCCGCGGCAGGAACTACTGGAGTATGGATTGCCTTTGTCAGCAGATCTGGTTGGGATGAAATTTAAAAAAGATCTATTTGTTATAACAATGACATTTAAGGTCTTAGCTATGCGATTTCTAAGCTTTCTCTACAGACTGGCTGCAACTCTATCAGTACAAAACACTATCACGTTTAACTTTCAAAATTTTAAAAGAAAAAAATGCTTTACGGAAAAAATACATTTAATTATAATTTTTGCCATAAGCACCTATGAATTCGTATATTTTTTTATTTATTATTCGAATACGCAATCTCTTCTTCAAATTGATTTATATTCTATTAATTTAACCGTTAATAATAAAAGACTGTTCTTAGAAAACGGACACAAAACGTTTCCAACAAAAAAGTATTTATAAAATGATTTCCATGAAAGTCCTTGTATAAAACGACCTCCGGCAATAATTTCTCATTGCTCGAACAAAAGCGGATTGGAACGGAGGACCGTACGTATTACGGCCGGTTCCGGTTTCATTATCCGTCCGTCCGGCGCCTGATACACCTTTTATCCCGAGCACTTGGAAACTTGGATTGCGAGCAACGTTTGTGAGTTCGTTTGTTCAACATTTTCAACTAGTTACGACTCAAATTGACACATATATGAATGAATCAAACGGAAGCCGTATTTTTGAAACTTTAGTTTTCTGGGATATTACATCTTTTTCATCTAACGTGTCAGCAGAGTTGTGTATCACTTTGATGGCAAAGTATAATTTTTTGATAACAATACAAGGGAAAATGAACAGTGAAAGCCTTTTGGCGATTATCGACGTCCGTACACATCCACACTACCATAGATTATGCAAATGCGTTGCCCTTCTTTTCCCTATCTAACCCCAAAGGGCGACAGCATGCTGTCACCTTACGCCGGTATAATGTGAGCGACAGATACCACTCCGCTCATGCCGGCTGCAACTCAGCATGAAACTACGTCTTACAACGAAACCCTTTTTATAATTCAAAGGCTTCTTACTAAAGGACATTTTTCTAGAAATGAAGATAGTTAGTTTTAAAAATTTCCATAACATTGGTTTAAGATAGATTATTGAAATATGTATATAACATAATCCTACTAACATTGTAAACGTGAAAGTTTGTATGATTGTATGGATATATGCTAGTTACTCTTTCACATAAATACCACAAAATGGATTTTTTATGGAACTTAAAATATTGTAGCTTTATCCCCGCATTTCCACGGGAATGGAACGTACGCGAGTGAAGCCGCAGGGAGTTGCTAGTATTCAAATAAATAGACTTGGATGTGTTAGAAAAAGTGTGACAGTAGTATCTTCCATTAAGCTTACAAGACATCAATCGTCGGCTTCAAAAGAGATATCGGGTTACGTCTGAGAGCCCTCAAGCTCAGAGTTCCCAAGACCCCGCTTATTGTCGAGGAGGTGTTCAGTAGTTATAAATTAATACTCCATTTCCGTAAGGACTTGCGAGGAGGTATAATGGACAGCCTGTACTTCATTCTCTACGGCGTGGTTGTATCATCGTATACCGGCCGAGGGTAGATAGCTGTTATGCTTATAGTGTCTATATTACTTCCAGTACGAAGTAATGCATTACAAGTGTCCGAGTGAAGATCGATTTCTAGCCGAAGCCGAAGGAATTCGCATTTTTTTAAAAAAGCCAATTTTTATCATATCAAACCATATGTATTTCTACACTAATCTACACTAATATTATAAAGAGGAAAACTTTGTTTGTTTGTTTGTTTGGTTGTAATGAATAGGCTCAAAAAGTACTGGACCGATTTCAAAAATTCTTTCACCATTCGAAAGCTACATTATCCACGAGTAACATAGGCTACATTTTATTCTGAAAAAACATAGGGTTCCGTAAGATATTTGGGTTTTTCGGACACAAGGTGTAAAAAATCAACCAGAAAAGTTACTTATTTTGCGTACGCTGCCTAAACTATAGAAGATAGAACCATAAAATGTTCTAATTAATTGAAGACCTTATAATTATCTACAAAAAAGTCCGCGACACACTATACCTATCTAAGTCGAGTGAGTCACAATAACCATTTTTTTATTTAGAAATTTTGAATTTTTTTGGACTACATTTAAACGCGTTTATTTTACTCGTGCTTTGGATCCTTATCAAAATAAATTTTATATATTTCATCACTAAGTACAGTTTATGTAGATAATATTTCGACTTTGAATGATTAAAATTGGACGTTTGGTTTTGAAGTTATGGCGAAATTAAAATATTACGATTTCTGCTGCACGGCGCGTTGGAAAATGGGCGTCATCAAGGGGTGCGCGTGCGAGTTTAGATATTAGTTATGAGTAAGGTTTGTATGTATGTTTGTAACGAATTTGCTCAAAAAGTATTTGTCCGATTTTTAAAATTCTTTCACCATTTGAATGCTACATTGTCACTGATTAATATAGGCTATTTTAATTGTAAGAAAAAAATAAGGATCCCTACTAAAACTACAATAATGTTACCCAAGGTGTAAAAAAAATGCCTATAAAATATCTTTCATCGCGTCCGCTGCGAAAACTATTGACGATAGAACAAAAAATCTTTCACAATATCAAAGAACATATTAATATCTACAAATCATGTCGGGATAGCATGTATCTAACTATTGTAGTTATGTTTAAAATCCGACCAAAATCAGATCGAGTTATTTATTTAGATACAGATTAAGGCAAAGGTTTGCCTTAATCTGTATCTAAATAAATGATTTCTCAAAAAAGGCCGTTTAAATGCCTGTAAATAACTTTTTAGTTTGAAATATATTACGAATTTAATAAAATTTAAATAAAATTAATTCGCGGCTATGCCGTGACCGTGACGCGCCTGGGCCGGAGTACAGCCTACAGGAGAGGAGTTCTACTCAAACTGAAGAGTTTCTTCAGCTTTATATAATATTATTACTATTACTATATTAAGATATAAAGCCAAAGAGTTTGTTTGTTTGAACGCGCTAATCTCAGGAACTATTGGTCGAATTTGAATGTTTCTTTCAGTGTTAGATAGCCCATTTATCGATAAAGATATATCATCCCGCTAAGATCCCGTTGTGAATCTTAGTTAACGCAGGCGAAGCTGCGGGCAACAGCTAGTTTCTAATATAAGAAGATGAGACAGACGAACCGAAATAACCATTGAGGTGTACACAAGTAGGTGCCACAACAAATGTGGCACCAACGACGTGTGTGTGTGCGTGTGCGCATGTAGAATGTACAAAAATTTAATTTCAACATTTACAAAGGAAATACATATATATTACAATAACATAAAAAGAATAAACTAATTAAACAACACGTACAAAACCTTAATAGTACACAAGTAGTACACAACAGCGAATATTAAATCCTAATAGACAATAGGTCGACTACGGCCGTGGTAAGCGATACTCCGGCTCGTCCGCTGCTAACAAGTCAGACACGCCGGCCGCTAACAGTCTAGCCGCTAAAGTTGAGTGACGACTTAATTGACGCTCGATTACAGCCAGCTATAGTGGTGTAGACGTTTAGCCGGCGGCCGTATGATTGATGAGTATTTCACCAGCTTACTGTTTACCAGATACCGGTATGAGGGACACGATTGCGCCGCGCGCCCGTTTCTGGTTACCACTATTCTGCTTATTCTGTTTCGGGATTTCGGCTTGAGAAAAAAGATGGTACGTACTATTAACGCATGAATAAGTTGCTCGGGCTAGTGCCACGTGATCTTATTTATGTTCAGGGCGGCTATTGGAACACGCAATTCTTCCTATTTCTTTGCGTACGCGTTGAACCATGTACTACACACATGATAAATGTTCAACGGTTGCTTTTTTAATTGAATAAACTCGATAATATTCGTGCTGATTCGGGAGTCGAGTGCTGATTTTTTAAAATAAACCTTTTTCATCACACTTATAAGTCATTCATATAAAATTTGACACGTCAAATTTCGTCCTCATCGAATACAAACAATATAACAAAAACATTAAACACCTCCGCATTTAAAACACTCCTTTCGGTTTGGTTCTGGCAGGCAAGTGTTGCTACACTCAAATTTGCGTTAAAATTAAAACAAAACGGAGCATTACTCGTCGCGGAAACAATGGCGTATACAGGATGCTCGACAACTGTGAGGACGAAAAAGGATCAAATGTTTTAAATGTAATACAGTTGTAGGTACAGGTTTTTCTAGCGTGTTCCTTTGAGAGGTGTACACAGTAGAGAATGTTCGGACAAGGCTGTCTAGCATTTTTAACGATCCCCCGCAAATGAGAATCTAAGGTTGATGGATTTGTCTTGGCGAGGTGTTTTTCCCGAAACGACGTAAAAAGAAAATATAACTTTAAAAGTTTTCAAACCTAAAGATTGTTAGTTAGATAATATATTTGTTCAGACTCAGTTACTCTGAATAACAATAAAAAACTACAAATTTACTTGTCTAATTCACCTACCTATAAGATATAAAAACTAATTTTAATGATTAGTAATAACGATATTTTTTAATACAGTTGCTCAAAAAGTAGCGTATTGCAGGGACGTTTAGCGTTCGGAAAGTGGGCTATTACACACTCGTGCTTTTTCTTTACCTTTTCCGCACTCGTGCGTTCTCTTTCCCAACTGTCAAAATAATGTATATTAAAAAGAAAAAACCAACCACGAAGTTTTTACTAAAAGGAATTCATTGATGTTTTTATGATTCATGCAAATATTTTTAAAAAGAAGCTACTAATTTGTTTCAATATCAGATTTAATGATTTAATTCAATGTGTTCGGCTAGGTTTCATTTTATTTTATCTAATTAAATTTATTTTTTTCTTATCAATAAAACAGTAATTCCTCTAAAGACTTGGCTGTATGGGCATAGTTCCCTTTGCCTAACCAGAATGGGTGAAGAAAAAAAAATTCTGCTTATAATCTTTTACGTTCGGCGCCATTTTGTGTTTTTATTATTTTATTAAATTGCTTCATTTTTTCGCAACTGTATTAAAAATAGTCGTTCATTAAACGTGCGGAACCGTCCTTGCAACTTGTTCCGACTGTCAACCCTCGCCTTCGGCTGCGCCTCGGCTCTGGTCGACATTTATCGGAACTTGTTGCAATGACAGGCTTTCCGCACTTGTAACGAAATATACTATATCACACGAGCTGCTTGATGGCAATTCATTATTGGTCAACTTCTACGATGTGCCAATTTGCATTACTGCCTCCCTCTGGCAAGCAAAGTTATTTCAAAATTCACTGATTTATTTTCATTTCCCTTACGAAAACTAGCGTATAACCCTACCGTATATGGGTGCCACTAATCACTCCAACGACGGAGCCAATTGCATGGAAACCCACCGCGGTCGGCTTCACCTGCTTTCAAATTAGTTCAACGCCTCTGAATACGGCCCGCTTGACGCTCATTTGTGGCTCGCTTCATGTGAATTAGACAAGTTTTTTTTAAACGTGCGTGAACATTTTATATAAAGGCTAGTAGAGATTTGTGAAATATGAAATAAAGAACCATGATATATTAAAAAATAAACGTCTAAAAGCTTCTGGCATAGTGATTTAATTAAATGATGGATGTTTTTGACGCTATAAGGAGCCAAACGAACGTTCGGAGCCTCGTGATGATGTAGGTGCATTGCCTGCATATATAACTAGAGCGACTATTAAAACGCGGGGTCCAAACTCGAGCCGCACGTGTCACGGTATCCAATATCTGCAAGAGCCTTTATACTTGCAACACAATACTGCAAAAAGTTACTTAGACGGCGCCTTAAGGAACTCCATTTCATACACTTTTGCGTAATACCCGCCTTGCTCTTTTGACTAATGAAGCCTGATCTTACTAAGCTTTTTTATAATAAAAATGGGTTTCTTTTATAAAGTAATGATGTGAATATACAGTTTTCTTTATTTTTTAGTTCCTTCTTTCGTTAATTGGATGTTAATGTACTTAGTTGACATGAGACCTTTATTATTACTACTATTAATAATAAAGTATACACATTAGTTACGAATTACTAAGCCAACAAACTAAGTAGTTGTTTAATATTATGTTCTACGTGTTTTTTTAGCACTACAACAACAAGAAAACTATTTAAAATGGAAAAACATTTAGTAAAAAAGGGAAAACAATCCGTTTTAATAATATTTTACTTTAAATTATTTGATTTTTAATTTATGATTTAAATTTCCGATGAAGACTTATCCTAATGCTTTTTGCATTAGAATAAGTCTTTATCTTTATAGGCAATCCTATATTGAATTGAGATTAAAAACCTCAAGCGGCAGATGCGTGTAATATATTAATACAGTAAACTGTGGTTCGATATCTGCCTACAAATAATAAAATTATGTTAAACTCAGTGGCTGAACTTGCTTATTAATTTCTGATATTAAACTGGTATATTACCGCTAGCATGTTTTTCCTACAAAGTGACAAACTATAAAACACTTGATCATCACCTTATGTTAATTGGTCATCAAAAACCACCGAGAGCAAGTGTAATAATTAGAGCAGCGGAGGTGAAGGTCGGTCGTCATTTGTCATTGGCATTTGAAAATCCTTTTTCGTAAAGTTCCTTTTATATCCAAGTAGTAGCGACAAAAATCACCGTGCTGCAGCTATCTAGGATCTATGAGTGCGATTGACGAGCAACGACGACAATAATAATTATGATTTGCACAAATATGTTTCTAAAACATTTATACAACTTTCAATTAAATTGTAGGCTCTTTGTTGAAAAAATCCAAAGCGAACAAAGTTTCAGATATAGGGTACGCAAAACGTGTGTATAGAGTCAAAAAGGCAGGTGGCAGCGCAGCGTCAAAGGAGGCAACATATTAAGAGCACCTCCACGTCGCCTCACAACCGGTAATTAGTTTACAAGCCTCCAGCCTCGAGCCTCCAGCCGAGCCGTGCCGCCAAGAACCTTACACGTTATGAATTTGAGGAACTTAACTCTAATAATGATATTGAGGATATTTCCTCACATTTTGATGTGGAGGTGCATTCTACACAGCATGTAGGTCAGTGGTGAATCCACGTGAAAATAGGTCAGTATGGCTTGATATCAAGAAAGTTGCTAAGTGGATCCAAATTCTGGGTTTGTACTAGTAGAGCAATGTTAACGTGATAATCTTGTTTTAAACACGTCAGCAGGTAAGGGAATGTCAAAATTTCTTTCTATGAAATAGAACGAATATAATTTGTGACAAATTTAATGATGACAGTTTTAGCAAATCAGAAAGTACCAAAGGTCCCAAAGTCCTATCACTAAAACAATAAAAATAGCCCTTTAAACTCTCCATTTTGACGATTCGACCTGAAGAGTAACATGGGCTGCCTCTAGTGAGTCTACGTATCTATCACCAGCTTATCCGCCTCCGGTTCATTAGCCATATGTGACCAGGGGGCCTAGCCAAAGTGCCATTAAGAAAGCGTTAGCGAAGTTCGAAATGATAAAATTATGGGATTGACATAAAGCCGCGGTTAATCACGTGGCCGGTGTTGTTTTGATTTGACACTTAGCGATACACTGACAATTATATTTTCGATACCATAGCCAATATGTTTTAGTTATCGAATAACCATTTCGAAACAACTATCGCTTCAATCATTGTACATTTGCTAGGAAATTGTCATCGTTAACTTACAGGCGATAGCGATATTCGCTACGAAGCGATGTCACTTTGGCTAGGCCCCCAGTAACGTCGCACGGCCCGATTATGTCGATGATGCATAATGTAGATAATGATGTACTCGTATAATGTAGATGCAAGCGACGCATGTTTATCATCACGCCGTGCCTGTACAAGCCTGTACCGTCGCGTGCGTCCGTGGGGAATACCTCCTTCAGGTGGCAAAGGTTGTTTGTCTCCGTTTTGTAAAGCTCAAAGATGCTATTGTATCCTACACATGTGCTACTTTATAAATAACGAATTGTTGCTTATCATATTGAGGTTTAATGTTTTTATAAAAAATCCTAGTTGATAATGAAGGGATGGGAGGTTTTGTTGGGATCCAAAATTATTTATAATATACCCATGTCGTGTACTTACCGGGAGCCCGTGGGCGATGTATAACGGCTAAGCCGATACAGTCGCTACAGTCGACGTAGGGATTATCTCCTACAACCTCACAAACTTTAACTCTATATCATATTATTATGAATTATTAAGCGATCTTATTAGGACATTAATACAACCCATACCCCTCTCAGAAAAAGTCTAATCTAATAGCGCAAAATACAATGAAAACTGTTAAATGGAACCTTTTTATGCCATAAGAAGGCAAAGCATTTACCTAAACAGGGCCATCTCTGTGGCGCAGCCGTGAATTGATACCAAATGTTCGATGCATTTTTCACACGTCGCTCATAATTTTCACGTAGCCATTAAATGATAATACCCGCGGCAAGTTATGTGTCGTGTTTCAGGCCATAATATATTGTGTTGTAACATTTTCCCCTGTCGATAATTCTCTATACATTCACCAAGGTTTTCTAACTTTAATATTATATAATTCGTAAGAAATTCAACCCGACACTCGTTTGTATACATATTACATTGTTGAATGCACCGCTTGTGTCAGATGTGGAGCAGTAGATTTGAACACTTGAACTGTGCATATATAATTATCATATTGTTTACTCATGTTAATGTTCTATAGTGAAGATCGCTGGCTATGGCACCTGCATGACCTGCATCCAATCATTTATATAATAATATATTATCCAGGTTTAAAGACTATGAATATGGATCATATGGGTCACTTTCAATAACTGTGACGTATGAAACCTCCATTCGCGACTTTGGTCGTTGCAACATAACGTATGGAACGTGGCAGAACAGACTGACAATGCCCATGTCGGTCGCTGCGCTGTTTCGCCGCGCACCGTCGCGTCGCGTCACGCGGAGTAGCGCGTGATGTCTCCAGTCTTACTACGTCCCGCGGATGGGTTGATGATGAATTTTAATTGACGCGTCGACTGCGCGGCGCCGGGACGTCGGGATCGCACCCGGCGGTAGTGCCCGCGTAATGTATTCCGCGCTAACGAACTCTGTCGAGGAACAATGGGCGCATTCATACGGACCGCCGCGGGCCGCGCGCTTTACCAACTTAAACTATTCTTTTATTAACTAACACCACCGCCCGCAACGTTATATAATTACACTTGAGAGATGTGCTAATAACCTTAATTTACCACAAAAAATTCTACTCGCGGAAAGTGATGATTTCTGATCTTAGATATATGTATAATCTAACGCCTTGTGAACTGAATAAAGTTCGTGACATTGGCGGAATACCGAAAGCATAAAGACGATGAAATGGACTTTTGTATTTATCACTACACTCATCAGTAGGGCTATTCCGTAAGGTCGTTTTCGAATCTCCAAAGCGGAATCAGCAATGATATGACGAGTTAATATTTTTTAAAACTCGACTCTCTATCTATATTAATAAAGTTCGCTTTCGAAGTGAGAGTAAAGTGAGCTCTATCACTCAGGTGAAGCTCGATATCGAAATGGTTTTTACAGAATAGCTCTGCTGCAGCGGTCTCCAACACGCGATGAACGATCTCTCAGTACAGAACTCTCTAAATGAAGCCGATTGTAAAGGGCCATCGTAGACCATCATCTTTATTGAAGGTCTTCGCAAGATACTGTTTCTAATACTACCCATAAAACTGTATTTTATTAACGCCATAATATTCAAAATCTGTATTAGACATCTCAATGCTCCAAAACATGTTTGCGCAGGTGTCATCCAGGCATCCTAACTCGGTCACAAGCGCGCTTGAATATATATCAGGCGGGAGGGCGCCTCTGAATACAAAGTGTTACGCAGGATCTGAGCAACTTTTAAACTAGCCCTAGGGCACCCCTTCCGTCTTTCGCCCCGGAGCCAGTTATGGGGGGGTTTGAATGGCCCGCATTAATCACGGCGGTGGCTGCGGGCTAGGAGAGAGCGACTTAGTTATAACATTAGACTTTTATATAAGCGTCCTCGCCGTGTGACCGGCTTATCTCCGAGGCACACTGGTTTTGTGTTGAAACTGAACGTATGCGTTGAATCGGACAACGGAGTTCAGAGAACCTGTGTGTATGAATGTTTTGTCCTGATTGTGGGAAAGTATGTGTGTGAATCATCGACCACACAACCTATAGACTCCTAATGTTTGATTTTTCGTATTAAATGCATTCTGGCAACTAGCTGAGCTGAGACGAAAGGGGTTGCAATGCTATGATTAGCTAATTCAATGTCATACATTACCAATCACGAAACGTTAAAAAGAAATGGATATATTTCGCAACGGGAAAGAATGAGACGACACGATAGTTTGAGTACATTGTTTACGGCTTACATCGGAACTATAAGTCAGACGTGTCGTCAGAGCCCCCTGTTATTAGTCGAATGGATTGCTTTTACGCAATTATTCGGAAAAGATGTGCGTCCCTGGTGTGCAGGGTGCGGGGGAGCGACAACAGCATCCTGAACATGATAGCGCGAAGACTGGACAGCCTCCATGTCAACCATTGCTGTGCCATAGCCGGAGGGATGGTACAGGAATGGCCTTTGTAAAATTACTCATTATTAATGTAATTATTTAACTAACGTAGTCTTAAATATAACTAACAAAATGAGTCTTTGTGACTTAAATAAATAAATCATTCATTCATTCATTAGGAGTCTATGGGTTATGTGGTCGAAGGTGTGAAATGTGAATGGATCATTTGTATGCCGGTAGCAGAAAGGTTGATGATGATGAAAGCGAGCGTAAAGAACATTTGGGGATAAGATATATTTGTCCTGTGACCTTTATTCAACAATATTAAATAACTTCTTACATTGTTTTTAGAATATAATCGTTTTACATAAAATAATGGCTGAAATCTTAGCAGTGGTTAGGAAAAGGTTACCATCTGTGAAAAATAGACGAGTATCCTTATCAAATGCTTCGTGAATAAAATACGTTAGAGACGAGGATTCAAAGAGTTCCAACGTGAAAGGGAACCACAACAACGATAATAATCTTAAAGGATCAAACAAATAGCTGCTCTCGTTACTACGCTAGCTAGACTTTTCTAGAATTCTAAACGAAAATACATTAAAACAGTTCATATATACCATTATACAGTATAAAAGAAAATCATCGTAATTTTATTGACAAACTGGTGAAATTATTATGCTTAGCTGTAAAATACGAGGTGCAATATTACGTTTGGCATTTTAGTTTATAAATTACTAGCTGTTGCCCGCAGCTTCGCCTGCGTTAACTAAGATTTACAACGGGATCTTAGTACGCAAAATAACATTTTTTACACCTTGTGTCCGAAAAACCAAAATATCTTACGCAACCCTATTAAGCTATTGCATAGCTTCTATCGCGGGCCTTGAGCGCGGGGACCGAGTACAGAAATTCCGTAACGAAAATAAAACCTAACGCTCCCCACTCCGACGGGCACGGAGGTGTGGCTTGAAGGCCATGCATCGTCTAACGTCGTTTCTTTTCGGCAGTCTTCGACACGGTGTTTGTGTGCTTGCAACTAGACGTATTGTACGACACTACGAAGCTCGCACGAATAACAATAAAATATAACACATGTATTGTAAAATAATAAAAATATTTTAAACAATATTAGTTAATATTGTTTAAAATATTTATATTTTTTTATTTATTTAATAAAGGAAAAAAAAATGTTTTCTTATCGGTCACCACGCTCAAAAAGTGTAACTTGAATTAATATCAAAGAAAAAGAAATACTGCATTAATAATTAAAATAAATAAATAATTATAATTGCATAAGTTGATACAAAATGCTATGCAATAGCATTACCGCGGCAGTCCCCGAGTGCCACACGTCTTTTTTTTTTTTTAACAGAATAAAATTTAGCCTATGTTACTCGTGGATAATGTAGCTTTCGAATGGTGAAAGAATTTTTTAAATCGGCCCAGGACTTTTTGAGCCTATTCATTACAAACATACAAAAATAGGTACAAATCTTTCCTCTTTATAATATTAGTGTAGATCTAGATATTATTTTTTTTTTACAAATTCTCATTTTACAGGTTAAAGGATAAAATATGTTTTATTCACTGCTAAACTACAACAATACTTATATAAAAAAACACAAAATTTGCATAATTGTACACTTTTATCATCGCAACAATAGACATATAAAATATATTTTAAATAATGGTGTCTATATTAAGCGGACAACGGCGGGTACACCTCCGGCCACAAAAACAGCGCACACGATCTTAAGCAATCTCCGGTCATTACGGGACAATCTCAATCTAAACGGCGCTAACTCGCGACCATTAAGGACGCGGGTTCGATGTCGGAACGCCATCGATAAAACTAGTCGTACGTTATAAAAGTTTGCCGATTTACTTCTTTTTGCGAGCAATGTTCTAACTCCGAGGATCATTAAAGATATTTATAAGGGCGTAGATTACGGAAAGGGCGACGGAGCCTCACTGTCACGGCTATTAAAGACTTAGCGAAACCGGAATAGTCCGGCCTACACGGTCCCTTTACTATTATTTTAGTAAGGCTTACTAATACTAACTATCGCTCTTCAAATTATAACAAAAATACGTTGCAGAGATGAAACATAAGTTGAGTGAAAACATACACTTAGAGACTTTAAACTTTTGATTGAAGCTTGACTTTAAATTTGACTGAAATTTCAAATTTTAATACCAAAAATTAAAATAAAAAAAAAATTAAATTTTATAATCACGCCTATAAGATTTTAGTAGAAAAAGTGCCCTGAAAAACCTTTCATTAAAAAAAAACTGACGTAAAATCTTAACAAGGTTTAATAATAATCATACACCCCACGAGTTTTATGACGATAACCAACTCTAATTTAAGACAAAATTAACACGTCAGTGGTGCCTTACAAAACTTGTATTCGGTTCCCAAGCTGAGCCTTCAGCTGCCTAGGGTTCCCATTCCCAGTTACTGTTTTTAGGATAAAAGTTATCTTTAAGCTAACAAAAAATTTTTACTTGCGCAATTTTCTTACCACCAAGTGTACACGTACAAATTGCACCTTTAAATGACATTTAATACAATATTGTGCATAAACCGTCTCATTGTGGGGCGACAATGGAGGAGTCTCGGCCGGGCGGTGGTTACATCATTAAAAATGGCGGGAAGTGATTCAGCGACGGCAGCCATCTATGAATTATAGCCGCCGCGCCGAGACGTTCAACATTCGGAAGACACTTAAATTAGTAGCGAGTGTTACTTGTTACGTTTGCAGCTTTAAAAAATTATAAACAAGCCCAGAAGGCAAGTCCAGGAAATGTGGCTACAGACAGAGTTGAGAGCTGCATGAATTGATCAACAATCACAAACGCTAGCTCAAATTAATCAGGATTCAATTCTGCCATTATTCAGAATAGATTTCACCAATTTATCCCAACATCCAAGATATTTGGCTCATGTACTAGTAAAATGTGTAATGTGTTATAGATTTACAAAGGAGGTTTCGTTGACATCTCACGCTTGTATTACAGTCAGAATCTTCATGTCTAGTTAGCACTTTATCTCTATCAAATTTGTTCTCAAATCTATTTCAAATTTGTCTGCCATACAACTGGAATACGAGAAGAAACTCAAAAGTAAAAGAGTGTGCAACATTGTCTCACAAGATTTTGATTATGTTTGTTAAGGATTTCTATATTTTTGATGACGTAGCAACTATAGGAGATTAGGTGGGAATCTCCCATCTACATATATCCACATCCCAAACCCATGACCCTCCTCGGCTGATTTTAAGGAGGAGACCCGTCCCAGCAGTGGGACCTATAAGGGTTGATACTTTACTTTTTTACAGGCAATACATATACAACATCTTTGGCCTTTTTTTTTGATGACGCAGCGGAAATCCTTTACGACCATACCAGGGCCTGGGTAGGCGCACTGGCGTGTGTGGGGATTCGCATTTGGGTGCCCTACCCCACTAAAACCGCTGCGTGAGCCTTCAGCCGCAATATTTGAAGGACCCGGATTTGTGCAGGCGACGAGATACCCTAAGCGACAGACTGGTCCCGGCAAAACCAGATTCTCCACAATAGGGGCAATAGGGGGACTGCCCGGCTACGACTTGGCATTCCCCACGACGTCGTGTCTTAAGCTGGGCCCGGGTTCCCGAGCCCGACACGGGCACAGGGGCTTTATTGAAGGCGCATTAAATAGCGCCTCCGACGCACCCCCGTTCGTCGTCTCAAGGGGGAGGCCACGTCGGCGGCCTCCTCTCTCACCCGTTCGTCGGCCTCTTTCTGGGAGATCACTGTCTCACAGAAAGAGGCCATTGCCGTCCAGGACTCGTCAGAGCCAAGCATCGCGGTGATGACGCTCGACAAAGACAAGTCCCCTCCGATGACAGACGTCAAACCATGACGCAGCGCCACCCATCTCGGGCACACCTCGAGGGTGTGCTGGGCAGAACGACATCTCAGGCCTAGTTCGAGGTAAACTAGTTTATGGTCATGGCCCACGACGACCACTTACCATCAAGGGTAAGAGGCACTACCTCTACTTACTCATTGCTGCATTAAAACCGAATTGGGCCGGCACCTCTCGCAAACGGACGTTAAGTTACATGTACGCTGTTGCCTTTTGTACGGTTTGTCCAAAAAGCAACAGCGTACATGTAACTTAACGTCCGGAGGCCTATCGGGAGGATAGGGAAAAGAAGGGCAATGCATCTCCGTAAACTCTGGTCGTGCGGATGTCTATATATATTAAGTGTGTCCCCCATTACTCGTTTGCCTTTTTATGGCATACAATAAAAAGATTCTTCTTATGGCATACAATAAAAAGATTCTTCTTATGGCATACAAAAGCCAGAGCTATCTCTAAGAAACGTTCTACAATTAAGTGCTCTATAATTATCTTCGAACACTTTCAAGAAACCATTTCAATCGTTAACTTTCAGACACTGAAACACAAACCTTATCCAATCAAATGCGAACAAACGATAGAAAACACTTTAAAGAATCCGGAATGTTGGGTACAAAATGATTTATCCCGCTCAGCCCGGGACATGTCTGATCTATAGATCACTGGAGTTCTCGGCGAGACCAATAAAACCGCTCCGCAAGATCCGTGGCATCCGCCTTCACGCAAAGTGTAACGATATAAATTGAAACAATATAGCCGTATTGAGCTGACGTGCCTTGAATGTCGTACATATATTAATAGAATAGAATAGAAAACCTTTATTTCAGATTTATATTATTAGTCAATTGCTGAAAACACGTAGACTAGACGTAGAAGATTTAGGTTAGACTTATTGCTGTAACCATTCAACATTGCGTTGCTGTAACAATTCACAAAAAGAGTGGGAACGATTTTGGAACTGATAAAAAAAGTATTGTTATCCTCTGATTATTTATATATTAATCATAACATAAGGTTCATCAAAGTAACTAGGCAACTGTAAAGTTATAAATCATTAGAAGATAAGTAATCAGTAATTAAGTCAATAATGTATTAATTTTGAAAATAAAGTTTCCAAACCCTTATGTTAAACATACATTGCAAGAAACGGATTAATATTGATGTCGGATTACGAGTAAATTTCTTTTTAACGTTAAGAAGTCTCGCTGCTAGTAATAATGCAGCCTATCTGGCTTTTGTTTCAGTAATGTAGACGCGAAATAGTTTTACACATGTAAGCACGTACGAATACATATTCGTACGTGCTAATCCCTATCCCTACTAATATTATAAATACGAAAGTATCTCGGTCTATCTGTCTGTATGTTACGCTTTCACGCCTAAACCACTGAACCGATTTTTATGAAATTTAGTATACATGTAGACCAGAGTTTGGGAAAGGTCAAGGTTTGTTTGAACGCGCTAATCTCATTAACTATTGGTCGGATTTGAATGATGAGAAAAGCTATAAGACTACCATCCCACTAAGTCGCCGTTATAAATCAAAGTTAACCCAGGTGAAGCTGCGGACAACAGCTAGTATTTTAAAAATAAAAGTGAATCAACGAAACATCTGTACGCACATAACTTCTGAACCACTGAAAAAAATTAGACAATTCTTTATTGTTTTGTTGGTCATGGTCAGGGCAAGGCAAGCAATCAATATAAGCAAATGATGATGACTCTGAGCATTGTTGGGTAAGTGCAGGACTACAACGAGCTTCGTTAACACTACCGTCAACACCAGCCTCTATACAAGATACAATTACATCTACTGTATTAAACTAAACCTATACGCGACTATCTTACAAGCAAACAACAAAAAGGTATCTGACATTGCATCTTAGTTTTGTTTGGTAGTTGCTGGCGCACACAACATGTTGTGCTCTTGTGTTGATGTTATGCTCGTGTGTTATTAATATCATCAACCGGAGCGACTGCTGCGGGCTGAGGACGTGTTTGAGTTGTATCCAAGCGGCTACGAATATGTTGTATTATCTGTCATATATTATAAAGACTTGAGGGTACTAGGAGTTGTAGAATTGAGGTCACGTAAATCCAGAGTGACTGACTGACGTCTCGGCTTTCATTATCACCAGCTTTGATCAAAAGGTTTGCTATGCGGCACCAAATATTGTTTTTTTAAAGAATATAGGTACTTGCAGAAGCATGTAATCTAATCTTCAGAGAAGATTTTCCACGCCAGATAGATTTTCTATAATTTAAACTTCGACATTTAATGAAATTATAAATGACCGCAGCGAGTGTTAAGTTGCCCTTGATAAAGCCATTAAAATTTGGTTGTTCCGTGTTTCCATGTGTCAGTTTTATCTAATCAGATGATAAATTGTGACTATGAGTATCGCAGCCCGCTTATCTCCCTTGTTTATACACAAAATACCATACAGTCCACTTGCAAGCCATCATCACAATCACCCATCTGCTGACATTGATGACTACTGATGATACAGAGCTTCGCCCAGATTCATCACAGGCGCATCCCACTCGGCTATGCTGCATCATCATTTCGCAGTTAGAAGTGGTTAACACTAATACCTTTACATTTAGCGGCTTTCATTTCGAATTTACATATTGCCAGGTGGCATCTGCAGCAGGAAACGAATCACAAGACATTCCCCAGTACTAAATTACAGGCCAGCGGCAACCCTGGCTGTGGGGCGAGCGGGAGGCGCGGGAGACGGGCTGGGCGGTCGAGGAGTGTCGAAATGGACTTTATTGATTGTGATGGCCAATAAGTCCCGATTCCATCCACCCAGCCAAATACACTTTCAATTTAATGGACTCCTAAATTAGAGCAAAAATTCATTAGAGATGAATTCGCACAATTCAGCTCGAGTTATGTCCATACTCTATTCTGCTGCCGTAGGGTTGCCGACTCCCATTTTGTGTTTGAATAAAATATTTCTGAGATTCTCATGAGGGTTAAAATACGTTCGTAACGTCGTTCTTTTTAATGTTTCCATATAGCGTGCATATTATAATTTGTATGAGAGATTTTAAATATCTTTATTTATAAAAATGTTTGTTTGTCCCTGAAGAACTTTTTAACTACTGAGCCGATTTTAATTAAATTACACATACTATTTGACGATTAGTCTAATAAGTCCAATGGTTTTGGACACAATGCCGCTATGGTTTGTGGCGCGTCTATCCGGGCCACTAGTTGACACACGTGCTATCATATACAGTGTACCTCCGGACGGTTTGCTGTTGATGGACACGTCATTGAAATCGGATGATGATTTATGGATAGTCAATTTTTCGGTCTCTCTGAAATTTACCATTCGACCCTTCTATGACATAGAGATGTTTCTAATGGTATTATTAGTTTCTAATTACACCATATTGGTTACATAGTCTATGTATTCAAACGTACAGAATGTACAGCGTACATGAGGCGATTATGAATTTTATTCAGATATCTAGAGGCTCTATAAGCCGGTTATTACTCTCTGATGAGTTACTTGTATTCAAATTTATTAATTTTAACACTCACTAGTGTTTATCACTGAAGCTGTTGATATAATCAATAACTTTGCAGTAGTCGTTCGAAGTGGTGACCCGAAACGTTGTTCGAGCGATCTCCGATCGTATTTCCACGCCCGGCCACATTCCTCGGCGGCGGCAACATCCTCGCAACCTCGCGTGAGGCAGCGTCGTTTTGTCTCTCTGCGATGCTTACGAATATATTTGGCATATTCTAACGATTTAGCTAAAACAGATATTTGTATCGAACCAGCGACTTCAGAAATGTTTATTTTATGTTGCCATAATCTGTTTCTATTATTTATTAGCTTCGAGGGATCGCGCTCAGGCGTCTTCTAGTGATCAACACCAGCGGGGAGTTAAATTTCGTAACTGCGAGGAAAGACAAGTCAATAACAGAAATTGGATGTTCAAAGGCCACCCGAAGCAGAATTTGTATGAAATATGAAAATTAATTCGGAAATTCTTGGGCACCTGCTAGTCACTCTAGACTCTATAGCCTAGACCATTGTTTTTAATCTTCTCAAATGCCTAATACAGCACGAAATTAGGTAATGTAAATTGAATGTTTGTAATAGTTGAATACGTGGTTGCATAGGGTTTATTAAACATTTTTTTTTCTTTAGGTATGGTATATCCTATAAATCAATGTACATTTAAAACATACTAGCGATTGTTCTTCCGCGATGATGATATTTTTTTGGACTAGTAACTTCTTACAACTTCAGCTATCTGTCAGTGAAAGTCCCGTCAAAATCGGTTAAAATCATTTCATCCTACAATCCTTTCATTTAACAAGGAAAACAAATTGATTTATATCTATGGAGCAAATATAATTTTTAACACGATAACGCAGATGAAGTGAGATTTCAAAGGATTATAATAATGAATATGTTCTCTATTACACATTCTGCATTTATGATCGCTGTTATACCAAACTACCACTGTCCCGCCGGTGTCGTGACGGGACGTGACATCGGCCCCGTCGCCGTGACAGCCCGCCGATAAATAGACAACACGCGGGGCCTGCTGCAGCTGTTGAACAAGATATTTCTGATACCGGCGAAGTGTATAAATGACTTATGAGGATGGCGAGAATCAATAAAATCTTTAGCGAGAGCATCTGTTATAAATATTCAGATGCTGCGGACTCGAGTCTTTCCTATTTGGAATCTCGCTTGATATTCATATCATTATTATCATCTTCCACCAGCTTCCTTGGTCTTCTACCGAAACACATCAAAGTTATTGACATCTTTGGTTCGACTATGTTACCATTTGGACACTTTTGAAATTATTAAGCTTTTTTATTAGTATTGGTCCGCCATTAACCACGTGGGAAGACGATCTTCGTGCAGTCATCGGTCCGTGTTGGATGCGAGTGACGGGGGAGCCGCTGTCTTAGCGTTCATTAAAGGAGGCCTATGTTCAGCAGTGGATAGTGTACGGATAAACGGTGAAGATAAAGGCTTTCTATGTTTCCGATTTACGGCAGGTGGGCCGTGTATAACTTCCACGATAAGCCTTGACAAATCCCACCGACCCTGGTGCATTAAGGACTCGTATCCCGAGCCCGAGCCGGCTTCAGATATTTATAGGTGACGTTGATATTTGTTTATCAGGTGGCTAATCTGGACGCATCCAACATGCATTTCATATAACGATGAATAGTTAAATAGATCAGCAACATTAAAATAATTTTCATCGGGATTTGTAAGGATGTGAATATAACCGACGAAAATAAGCTAGTCAAAAATACATTATTGAGGCTTACACAAAAATTATATCATTAATTATCTCCTTTTAGATTAAGTAAGAAGGATTGTTGGTTTTGAACGCTGTCCAAGATTGTTAGTTTTCTTCAAACTTAACCTAAATACAGCCAGATTTGAATCTCAAACCTGACACACATGCACAAACACAACAAACACAGGGTTGTCACCCACATCATAGGGGTGTCATCCACCGCATAGGGTTGTCACACTTGATAATTTTTAAAACTCCTAGGAATTAAAATATTAAAAAGCCGTACTGAATTCGCCTCGAACCGCGTATATTTTAATCCCGACGCGACGTACACTGTACAGACAGCGACAGACACACACGCACCGCGACTCCACTCGCTGCGAGTGGCGACGCACTGTTACCATATTTTAATGAATACTTTATCATTTTTGCTCTTAATTAATATATTTTTTTTCCGTTCGGCTCGTTTTCTTTGTGCAGGTTCGTTTACGTGTCGCGGTGGTTTTGATAAGCTATTCGTGTTCGTTTTAAATGTCAATGGTTTTTTTTAAGCGGAGGTCTTTCAATGTGCGCGGAATCAGTCGCTGCCCTTCTCTTGGCATCCCCCTCAGAGGGCAATGACCTTACAAGATAAGGTAGGTCATTTGAATTTAGTCGATGAAAAGCGCGTAATAATTCGTCTTAATTTCTAAGAATGAAGATCCATATCATTACTATACATTATTTTGGTGATTTGTATTATTTTATTATTTTGGTGAATTGAATAAGCAATAATTATGAGTTTTTAAAATTTTCAGGTGGAAGACAGGAAGGTTCTATTGGTATCGCACGAAAGCATCGCCTAGTTGTTGAAACTGTAGAGAGTAAGATGGTCATGGGTGACGGTGACCTCTACAGACATAGTGTTGCTCGTCTCACCGTTGCCTATTTTATCATAATATAGAAAAAACCAATCTTATCAATTAGAAAGTAATTTTTAACCTTTATTGTTAGAAAAACATTAGTAACACACATAGTTACGACCGCTTCGCCATCACAAATCTAAATTCCAGGATTTCAAATCATTCTATCTCGCTCTCAGCCATGTCCTATCCTTGTCGCGGACAGTCCATTTCAGGGGCAGATGAATCGCATATCGCATCAGAACTGTGTCAAGTTTTATTTGATCGGATCTTAATTGTTTCGATCGCACTAACCTTTCGCCTGGTGAATTGGTTTCCCGTTAGGTATATGACACCATCATCATCCTCTCCACCATCATCCACTGTTTGAAAATCTAATAAAAAATATTTTAGGAAAATATTTCTGGTGAGATAGTAGCATATATATTTAGGATTTAATCATTAATAAAGTCAGTCTTCATTCGACACTCGGTTGTTTCAATACTCCTCATAATATCCGAACCCCTACACTGGCCTCTGGTCACACCCCATCTATATGTACCAGAACCGTCGCATATATATATATATATATATATATATATATATATATATATATATATATATATATATATATATATATTTAATATATTAAAACTCCAAATAAAAATAAAACTAATCTTATACCAACTTAACTCTTAAACCTTTATTTTTCGAGTAGGCTAGCGTTTCCTACGCCCTTACAAACGCCTTTACAAAACCTACCTATTAAAAAGCGTTACGTCTGTCTAATTAATTTTTATTCAATATTAACACTGAAATGACCTCAAGTTTCACCACAATAAAACGCGTAATTCAGTAATAACGAAACCACGAAAGGAATGAAATTGCCAATCTAAATCTGTGATTGAAACACTCGTCTATTGTGTTATCAGTTTGTTAGGCTAAACGATAGCCTGTTGATATAAAAGCAAGCGAAGATACGTCCCGATCGTAATACCGACTCAGACAAAAAACACATTTAGGTACACCTTGCAGAAAAAAAACACTGGCTGAAAATGATCACACACTGGTTGGAAATTAAAAGAACTGACTGAAAGTTAAAAAAAAAAATCACGTTCGAGATTCGAAAAACGGGCGCGAAAGATGCGGGCGGCTGGGCAGCTCCTCCCGTCGTACTGCCGCGGCCGCCCCCACCGCGAGCGCGCTCCACTGGGAGCTAGACTGGAGACTAGTTCCTAGGCACAGAATCCTTAATCTCCTAATGCGCGCTCGGTATATTTAGTCCCGCTCGACAGCATGGCAAATAAACGTGGAACAACATTACACGTGTCCATCGATTCTAGCTTAGATTAACGCTACATATTTGATTTAGCAAAATATAATAAATCATTTAAATTATATTACGAGACATTTCGCTAGTATCATTAAGGAATCACGTTTACCATTTAATTGGTAGTAACCCGATTATAAGAACTAGATTAATCTATAATTTTATTGCATTAAAACAGTCGATTTTTTCACCATGAATAATATTTTCGGGGGAAAACCTTTGGTTTGACTAAACGGAACTCAATAAAATACATTTTTAAACGACTTCAAGGAAGGAGACGTTTCTCAATTCAACCGTATATATGCTTTTTTTTAAATAAAACTAATAGCTCTACATAACTACATATTATACTACTACATATACATACACGTTTAAAGTCTTCGTTGAAATAAATATAATGAAACTTCTGGAACATAAAAGTTTTATAATCGTGTCAACATGATTTTTGGCTACAGTTTTCTCCTTTCTCTGTTATTACAGAAATGTTATGAAAATGAAACAGATGTTAGTTGTGTTAGTCTTCTTTTAACTTTCTATAAGTATAATAACTATATACATAACACTTTTACATGTGAAATATTTCAATTCAATGTGTCGTCCCGTATTCCCTCACCGTAAACATGTTCTTCCAGAACCCGTGTTCGGTGTTCGGTTTCACATGAATTTACCTTCAGCGCACTCACGACCGCCGCCTTGACATGAGTATTCCAGGAATTTCAATCAGTGAGACCTGATTAAAGAAACCCTCGGACCAATATAAACTCTAGCAATTTCTTATTCTAATGTTGGTATAAAATATTTTTATTGGGTGAATAGTTTTGATTTTCTAACTCATTTCCAGTGTAATTAATTATTACACGTCATACACACACTGCTTCATCATCATCATCTTCCTAGCCATTATTATTCCCATTAATTTGTGGTCGGCTCTATGTCTTGTGCCTCATACTCGTTAGTTCCCGCGTCACTCCACACTCCTCCATATCTCTCCTTATCCCGTGCAGCCATCTCTTCTTCGGTCATACATACACTCCTTGTCAAACGATAATGATCAAAGTACATTATACCATTTAATTGCCAAGTAAATTCTTGTTTATATATTGAACATGCAAGAATAAATGAAGGACATTATATACCGTGCACTGCTCGACCTTCCACAGCATGCCATGACTCCGTTGTTCTAATTACATGCGACAGGGGTCGTTGATTTCCCCAAGACTACACTTCAAATCTGCTTCCACTTTCCATCTCGAACACAGCGGATTTGTAGGCTAATGAGAGCAGAGTGGTGATACTCTGGCGGACCGCGAAGGTACGGCAACCTTGTGCTTACTACCTGGGGACACCCACCATTATATTGCTGTCATATAAAAGCTCTACCCCATGTCTTCAAACCAGGATAGGATGTGGATCTGAGCAAGCAACGAATGGTCGCTTGACCGTTGCTTTTTTATTGCATAAAAGGGTAAACGAAGCCTTACGACCGTCGACTATTATTTTCCTCCCAAAAAAGGTCTCGATATTTCGGCACTGTCTATAAGCACATTGTTCTAGTGACTTTAAATACCTTAATTTATACAAGAATACGGCCCAACATGTCATGTACCACGTGACAAGCCGGTATGACATACTGCTACCGTCGCAGCCGAGCAGCCGTTACCGAGGTACCTTCACGTGACGTTTGATTGATACCCGGCGCTCACGGCTCGGCGACGAGCCCACTCGGCCGGGCAGGGTCATGGAATACGACCGCGCGACGGAGGAGAGAATCTACGAGAACATATCAATGACGTGAACTAATGTCTCACGATCTATACTAATAATAGATTAAAAAATATAACGAATTATTATGATTATCAGAATCAAAAACTGCAGAATACTAATAAAATCATTATTCCCAATCACAGCGGCAACGACAAAATAAAACATTTTCCTATTGTTTTTTGATGATTATAATTACTAATTAAGTAGATATATTTTGACAAGGACAAATAGAGTTGTAGAGCTTGGCGAACATGTCACTCCTGGTTCTTTAGGTACATATTAATTTCACGCAGCAGCAACGATATTGAAGAACTAATGAAGTCTACGCGTTGTACTAGGACGTTGCCGAGTACTTTTACTTTGTAGTACATTTTCCACCGCGTCGATGGTGGTAGCCTGCAGACCGCACCGCCCGAGTGCCGCGCTGTCGCGTCCACACCGACAGATGTCTTGTCACTTGTGATAGTTTTTGTAACAAATAGATACATTGTAGCTACGCGTTCAGTTTTGTTACATAAAGATAGATTAAATTGCATTTTACATCGATAATCGTGTCTCTTGGTAATGCAGACAACGAAACGGACTATACCTGGGTTTCCTAATTTGCTAATTAATATATATATATATAATTTAATATCTTTTTAAAAATGGATTTCTGTAAAGTAACGCCTGATTCTATTAACTATTTTTTTATTAGCCTATAGCCTAGCTCTTCCATATATCGCGGTCCTGCGCCAGTCAGCTTGGTATGCGTCTAGAATCTAGATCGTCGCACCATTTTTTTCGGGGACGAGCTCGGCGACATCGTCCATCTTCTGGCACCCAAAATGTGGTTATGTTAGAGAAGACATTAGTCATACAAATTATCTCTTAGCAAGATTGACGCGCGAGCGCTCAGATTGTTGGCCCCTACACCAGCACACAAGCGGTATCGTCAGGTAACTCTCGCCCGTGACCAGGCAGCGGCATGCCAGCGGCGGTGGAGGGTGAGGGTGGAAGACACGAGCTCGGAGCTGATGGTATATCGGCCGCACACGTGACGTTCGAGAGGTATTGATTACACACACTCGAGCGGCGACGGGTGGCTTCTGTTGTGACTAATCGCCCAGAGTTTCCTCTGCGGTGGATTAATAATTACTTGACGGATTTGAATGCGGTTTGGAAAGGTGTTGAATTGTAAAAGCGATTGCTGAACAGAATGACCAAAACAATCATTGAAACAGTCAATAATAGTAATCATGTGACTGTGTTGTTTTTTTATAGAAGAGGGGGGGCAAACGAACAGGCGGTTCACCTGATGGTAAATGATGGCAATGGATGGTCGCCGGCCTTTCAAATATGAGTATTCTCTTGTCTTGAGGGTCTCTAAGTATCGTGTGATTGCAATGTGATACGTCTTAACCTATTGATTTTTTAAAATATTCTGTAAAAATTTAAATACTTAAACCGTGTTCAAATCCGAAAACTTTTCGTAATTATGAGCAAATTTGGTTGTAAATATTCGAAGCCTAGATGCTAGGTTCATCTGGTGAAGAGAACATTTCGTGCCGCACCCACCCAGCACACCCGACATGATCTGACATCAGTCATCGGATTGTCACTTGAGAGTCACTTGTCTCTGCCAGGGTTTCGCCGCGATGGTTTCCTTCTACGAGGAAGTAGTATCCGTAGAGCACTCTCAGATGCCAGTCCAATCCATTAAGGATTTCTTACCCTCGCGTTATCAAAAAAAAAACATCGCTGCTATTGCCAACTTTATATTCTTACTAAGATAGGACTGACCCGGTTATCTCACTCTCTCACCAGGCAACTACAGTCAGACTATAACTTTTAACTCCACAGATTTCCTCGTTAGTTATTTAAAACGAACTCCATAAGTTAAAAGCTTTACCGAAATTCCAGTCAAAGACACCATAGAATGGGCCCATCACCTCAATCGCTAATCGAATTCCGATTAAGAATTGAGTGTACCAATAAGTATCTGCAAGGACCAATATTTCCCGAGACGTCACCGATCAAGCTGCGCCGCCCCGACCACCGACCGCCCTAATAGCTGATGACGGGCGGGCGGTAGCTCGTAATTGTCGGGGCGACACGGAAGAGACACACGCGATCGCAACATGGATATTGACTCATATTTTTATTGGCGCACATATTATCCGTGTAATTTTTAGGATTCCCTTCCTTAATATAAGAAAACTGAACGCTTATAGGATTAGTTCGTTCTCCGCCAGTCTATCTGTCAGTCTGTCTAACCAAAACCTATAGGGTACTACCCATCGGCGTTTGAATCATGTATGGTGTGAAGCTAGGTCTCAACTCTTACCACGCCAGTGTTGGTAGCAATCAGAAAACCGTTAATATATCGTATAATATCCAACTAATATTATTATAAACGTGAAATTTTGTAAGTCCAGTAACAACCATCCATATGGTTGTTACTGGACTTACAAAATTTCACTTTACTTTCACGTTAAAACTACTGAATAGATTTTCATGAAAATTTACAATAATATAGCTTATATCAGAATAACACATAGGCTGTAATTGATCACCCTACATCCACGGGAATGCGAAATACGCGGATGAAACCGCGGAGCGCTGCTAGTATAATATTATAACTTTACTCTTGTCGGAAGCTACGGATAGAGACACTTGGACATCTCTGGAGGAGGCCTTTACCCTCAAATAGAGGGGTTCACGGCTCACGCAAGTTACTTTTTAAATGCAATATTAATTTCAACAAAAATAAATTAAATAATAATAATAATATAAAATGTATAATGTTATAGAATTTGTTTAAACTATCTAAACACCTAGCTAATTATTAATTAGTCGTCAGTGCTGTTTTATATTGAATATTTATGAAAATAGTTATGATTAATTGTTGTTATAAAATTAAATGTTTTTGCTTTCTTTATTAATCCATGTTATTATGTCGTGAAATAAAAAGGCTTTTTTATTTTTTATTTTTATTTTTACTCTTGTCGTAACCCTCAGCGCGAGTATCGGTGGTATGGAATAACGGTGTTATTATTAATGTTAGTTAAATCAGTGATGGTTAACTGAACCTAGACTAACACGAATAGTGATAGTGTGCAGACTACAGTGCGGATAAATTAACTTACACCAACACAACATGTAACAAATGGATTCGCAGAAATTCATTTTACGCTAAAATGAGTTTCTGTCCAACGAAACTATATAGGTACATACCTATATGTTCATCATACGAATGTACTCGGTTAATTCAGAGTTCATTTTCCAAACGTGTGATCTTCATAGTTTCATTCATAAGCATCTTACTTGTTTTTTCTTTCCTATTCTTTAGGACAGCAGGGGGCCTAGCCAAAATGCCATTAAGAAAGCGTTAGCGAAGTTCGAAATGATAAAATGTATAGGACCACGTGATTAAGCGCGGCCTTATGTCAATCCCATACATTTTATTATTTTCGAACTTCGCTAACGCTTTCTTAATAGCATTATGGCTAGGCACCCACAACAAACAGTTTCTCGATGATATATATATATATAAGTCACCCGAACATAACACAAGGGAGTTTCCTTACAGCCAATAAAACCAATATAAAAACCTTCCGTAAATGCGGAGATAAATAAATAGTCTACACACTTATTTCCCAGTATCTATTTAACACATTTCAGACAAACGCTCGTTATTCGACCGACTGAACTTAATTACAAGTCTCTCTCATCACGACACGAGACGGGCCCGCCATTACACGGCTCTCCACTTCGACGCTTCGCAAAACACTTCTATAATATATAAATTAAAAATGAATATTTATCTGTATGTCCGTTATAGAAATTTGATGATCTTTAGCAGTTGTTGTGTATGAGCTCACGAAGGTGTCTGAGTTGGTACGACCGATTTTCGACAGATGGAGCCACTGCCATTCCAATGAGTTTCAATATTTTTGTTTTAAATTTATTTTAGTTGATGTCGCAGCAACGCGCGTAGAGCACATCTTAGCTACTGTATTTCTATGTCGAGCATTATTCTCTGTTACCGTATTTGTTGACAGTTATTTACCTGAAATAGAAATTAACTTTATTAGTATTGCGCCACAAAAAAAACCGTCATCGTAAAACTATGATTACGTATAGTGCAGTAAGAACCGTGGCCCGCCGCGCCGTGGCCGAGACTTGAGACGGGCCACTCGAGAGCGGGCCAGTTACGGCCACATCAGGCCATAACTCCCCGGCCTTAACGCCTCACGGTAATACTATAGTAGGCACTTCCACGGCAGTTTATTCCTTCAGTATTCACCGTGTTATATTATTATTTAGACATACATAAAACGTAACAGTAAGGATAAGACACACTTTAATATTGCTTAAAATTACTTATACATCTGCGTAAAAAAGAAAGTAAACATTAAGTAGAAGTTAGTAACAGAAGGCAGAAAAATATGAATGACAAGAGTAGGTAATTTAAGTCTGTCAACGTTTGACATAGTCATATAGTTCGCCAAAACTATTTTTCTTGAAAGTTTTTAATTAATCCTCTCGGTAGTAGGTACTCTGAGTCCTTTAAAAGTAACAAGTGTATTCTAACACGATACTCACGGCAGGAGGTCTGCCAAATTACACTACTCGCATATTGTTCTTGACGCGAGAATTCCCACGAGTCATATAGTTAATCAGTTAAACAATACCAATTGAATCTATATCATAAATACAATAACCACGTTGCCAAGCTTCCGTTACATTCATTCCACGCGCGCTGCAGCAGACTGCAGAGGTCGCCACTCGCCTCTCATTCATCTCGGCCGCGGCGAGTCCGACGCGTGAAATTTTAAAAGGCTCCCTTCAAAGGGTGTACTTAAATATTGTCCTTTAGCCGGCGGCGGTAATTACAGACATCATTACATTTTTTACTCTTTGGCCATTGGTTTTCTTAGACGTTTAAATTTCGTAACGAAGAAAAGCAAACTCAATGTCTTCTTTAGCGAAGAGCTAAAGACCGATGGACTGGTACGGTGTAAAGTCACTGTAACTGAAGGTAACTTGCGGGTGAAGGCGGCCACCTCCGACTGCATCAAATATTAATATACCATCTTTATTACTTTACATTCGTGAAAATTATGGAAACTTTGCCAATGAAAAACACGTCATGTGCCGTCCACATTCGAGGTATATTGCGTTACACGGTTGTCATGCAAATGCCACCCGGCCGTGGCTGGTTAAATAAATAAAAAAAAAACCAATTAATACATTTTCATGTATAATTAGGTATAAAAGTTAACGGCGGTTTTCAATAACCTATCTATCTTAAAATTTTCTTATCCATCTTTAAATTTTGACAGATTTTGTAAGAAAATGTGTCAAAATTTCACGATTAGAAAATTTTAAGATAGATAGAATATTAAAAACCGCCGTAAATAAATCGCCATCTGTCGCTTGACTAGCGAAACTAGAACACACATTATCTTCTCACGCATCGCGATGAGAAATATACAACACAAATCTCACAGATGGTGCTTTACCTTTGTAACACATTGCTTAAAGCCAGCAGCATATCACCCCTTAACAACGTTTGCCTATCACTTTCAATTTTCCTGTGTTTAGGCTATCAAACGAAAAATTTAAATTTCTAATCAAACTATTTTTTTTTTTGAAAATTAAACTAACTCATTAGCTTTAGTATATAGGAGACACCGTTTAAGGCGGTCTCAAAGGGTCTCAAACTAAAAACGTATTATGCGGGATACGGAAAATAAAGCAAAATATGCTAATACTGTTGTCGATTACCGCTTTGTATATTTATGTATTTATAATATTATAGTAGTCAATAAGCTATTACTTAAAAACTTGTTTCTATTCTAATGTTATTATGATAACATTACTTAAAATAATCAAATATTCTTGTTTCAGAGATTTAGATGCGCCAGCAACAAATATATTTTGTATACAATTTGAGTTTTGCAATGTTGTTTTGTCGACGTTCACTCCCACGACACGTTGATGGTCCTGCCACTCCTCTCGGCCCGTGATGCGGGCGTCTTAACCCACCCGTGCCATAAACATAACTTGCGCTTGGTACTAACTGCTGATCTAACCACACCGGAACGACTGCACTTTCGGAGACAATCCATAAAAACTTCAATCGTGTCTTCGATTCTAGTGCCTCTCTTACTTACTTTGAAGACAGCAAATTTTCTAATGGATCACTCTCAGATTTTTCGATCTAATGTTGTAGGTGTATTTCGTTGTTGGTATCGACCATCTTGTGGTCCAACAAAAAATATACCCATATTCTACCCGTGATGATCGACGGTTACCTGACACGCAGACATAGCACCATAAGCAATTTAATGGACTATTAAAATGTTAATATATACTAGCACTTTGTAACACTTTTAATAAGGATCAAAACAAAAGAGCTACGTACATTAACAAACACATTAAAGCCAACTACCAAACAAAGCACACTTAGTGATTGTTGAATGTTTAACATGACATACATCAAACATGCACTGCGGTCTGAGGTCTCTCGTCGTCGCGTTGTCCGAGACCCCTGAAGGGCGAAGAGGGACGATACAAAACCAGACCAACAAATTGAATATCCCTAAAATCCTCTCGTCATAGGATTTGATTGGTTGTTTGCTATGATGATTCTCATCATCATCAGCCTTTATCCGTCTACTAATGAACATAGGCCTTCCTCAATGAACGCCAAGACGATCGATACCCTGCCACGCGCATCCAACGCGGACCGGCATGCACGGAGATTGTCTTCCCACCTAGTCAGTGACCGACTAACACTTCTACCTAAACGCTTCAACGAGCTTATTTTTCCCGTGATATCGGTAACTTTAGTTGTCTAACGGCGGTTTTCAATATCCTATCTATCTTAAAATGTTCTTATGCATCGTGAAATTTTGACACATTTTCTTACAAAATCTGTCAAAATTTTAAGATGGATAAGAAAATTTTAAGATAGATAAAATATTGAAAACGGCCGTAGGTGATTCTCATCCTAGTAATAATTAATTTGCACAAAATACTGTCACCGCCGCGCTGATCCCTTATTGTCAACGGTGGATAGACAGGAAATAAAAGACACGTGCGACGATGCTCAAGTGTGTATGAACTCCGTCTCTTGAACGAGAGGATCCGGGTTCGATTCTGACCCCCCTGCGGTGCTATGAAATTAGTTTTCCTAAGTTTCTTAGTGCAGAGACGACACGAGATTATCACTAGCTCAGTGGCGAAGGAAAGCATCGTAATTCGTAAGGAGACCTGCATTCTTGATGTGATTCAAAGTCTTTGAAGTTCACCAACCCGCATTGGGTTTGCGCATCGGTGAACTTTGGCCCAATACCCTCCTCGTCGGATTTCGAGGCGACCCTTGTCCAGCAGTAGGACATATATGGATAGCCCATGAACATAGTCGAGTTGAGACATGAGATGTTAAGTCTCGGCGCCGCGCCGGTAATAACACTGTCTTGACTCTTGCCTGTGTGGCCTGCTCTCTGAAACACAGCGCGTCTGTTTGACGCGAGAAACGGTAAAGACGGTAGTGGAGCCGGGAGTGCGACACAGCGTATCTACATTCAACACCCACCTGATGAAATTCATTTGTATTTATATTCCAATTCGGCTCCTAGGGTATAATTTCCAGCTGGTTGTCAGTCAGTCGGTGGGTGATGGATGGTGTAATGCGGAGCCGGCGGCTCGCGTTACGGCCGCTAATGGCCGCGGTTCGTGTTTGTTTTATAAATTTGTCGAAACATACGCGACGCCGGTGACGTATCACAGCCTCATCATTAACCGGGCTACAGTTCTCTGCTCACGCGTGGTTGTGATGTTCATTAGGTTAGCTCTAACATACAATATGCTAGTAGTATATTAATTCTTACACACTAAATGCATTTTGTACTAGCAACGCCCTTCACTTTCACCCGCGTACTTCATATTCCCGTGAGAGTAAAGGGATAAATTACAGCCTGTTATTGTGATTTATATTAAGAAACTTAAGCAATTGGTTAATGTGAGAATTAGGTTTGTAATAAAATTAGATCATTTGTTTCGATAGTAAAGATAAATTTAATTAAATAAACTACAAATTTCCAACTCTAGTACTAAGAAGTAGATCTTTATGACAGTAATCCCTTATGTATACCTGGGTAACCTAGTTATCGTCGGGACGTGTCTCTAGACCGCCTATGACCTTTGACCTGAGGGATCATCAAAACGATAATGCATCGGAGATGCTGAAGCTTCAGAGATTATCTACAGTAAATGTGTACAGCGAGAATGTTTAATTTTACTGTCTTCATAGTTTTAATTATACTATCCATGTGTTATTGAAGTTTCACGATTGGAGTAATTCACATTATCTTATAAAAAAAATATATAAGAAACTATATAAGGGTTAGTTATTTGTTTCGTTTACAAAAGTAAAGTGTAACGGAGATAATGTTAGAGTGTGTCGCGAAGGGCTGTAAGGTCAGTGACACCCGAATGTCTGGGCGAGTATTCCCAGCGCGCGTGGGGCTCTTCGAATGGCCCTCGAGCCTTTGTGACCCTGTGCCCCCCGCACCCCCCGTGACACGCAGAGGACTCCGCGGAGGTGTTTTGTATTGATGGTTTTGTTTGTCCGCGTGTCTTTTATTAAATGTGCCTTGTATCCGAAGCCATGGTCGGTTTGATTCCAGGTCCTATATTTAGATGCCGCGGGATAGAAACAAATATTAAATATTGTATTTTTGCTCTCGTATAATAATTATATTTAATAGAGTCTAATAACTTGTTCAAAGTGTATAAATTCTTTAAGTTTGTTAGTTTACCCCCTCGCAATTAGCCAGTGCATGGGCAAACTATGGTCAAACACAGCTCGGCTGATTTCGAGGAGACACATGTCCATTCCCTGGAGCACATGAGAGTCGCTCACGCTACCATGCTACGGACGATGCCGTCTCTAAAAGTTTTCTTCTCCTTAATCCAAACACCCGTGGATGTTGGTTCACCAATGTCGAGTTACATTTGAACCGCGCCCGACAGCGCCGGAAACAGCGAACATTACGTTAACTGCTCTGTTGATCATCATTTAACATTCTTTCATTGCCAGAATCTTTTCCTGCGTGTCCCCTATGTAAAATACAATATTAAACTTGAATTAAATGATATTTGAAAGAACAGTCGTGATAATGATGATGTGTCCACTTTCTACCATTACTTTACAACTTTGTGAGATTATAAACAAATTAGACTGTATGAGACGGCGATTATTTAATGAGACGGGCGTAATAGTAATGATACCGTGAAATGCTGTCTATATTATATACCTTTTCAACTGGATGAGATGGAGTGTTATCTCCAGGTTGAGCGGTTGCTACGTCACTGGCTGGAATAAAAACTTTATAGTTTGATACTGTTATCGCACACTCGAAGGCTTCTCGCCAACGTTTAGCCTCGGCGAAGCTTAACAACTTTTGTACTGAAAGCTAATCTAGACTGCGATCGCGGAGATGAAAGCTCCGGGCTTTTTGAGCTTTTTCTTACCTTTTAACATTAGATGCGTTGATATGCACTTTACTCTAAGCGCGCTTTAAGATAGAGCTTGCGACTAGATTTCTTGCATTTTTTTTATATTTCAAAGAATACTTTTGCTGCCCTATATGATTGTATATATAGACAGATAGATGATATAAAAGAACATTGATTGAGACAAATGTGAATTGTATGTGCCTATTATTTTTCTTTTATATTAAAAAAAAAAAACATATACACCCAATGATTACTAGGGACTAGTATAAGCAACTCATTGTGTGCCCTGCTGCTGATAGATTCAACTAGTGAAACACCACAACATGTGTTGGTTTTGAGTGGGTAGATTGCCCACATCACTTTTTTGCCACATCTCACCCGCACTCGACTAATGCCTGATTGTGTTTACCACCGTCGAACAAAAATGGGGCAACCCATTGAGCATCTGCCATGTGACGTAAGACGGATGGACCCCGGTGGATACCGGTGATCACACGGCTCATGTCTCGCTTTAAGAAACACAAAAGCAATCGTTGTATTCTGTTTATTTCTCCTGGCCATGTATCCGTGATACAAATACTCCATTTTTTCTACGAGTCTATGAGATATGCCTTCACATTTATAATGTTATTGGATAATCAAATTGGCGAAACCCTCCATCATCTCCTCCGCTGGAGCACGACACGTCGATATTGCTCCACCATCGATCAGACGGGAGGTTTTTATCGAAATAATCCCGAAAACAAGCCGCTCTACATAAAATCCGTCAGCCCCTACCTGAGATTGGATCCGCTATAACTTGTAAGCTTAAACGAGCATGAAGTGAGTATAGATAGAGTATAGAGTATTTGGTTAAAAGCTTACGTTTTAAAGTTTAGGAAAAAATCTCATGAATTGTCTGAAATAAAATAATAGCTCTTTGCAAATATATGACCCCAGCGTATTGTATAATAGATGGTCTTAGTATGTCCAGGGGTTTTTTTTTCGACTCCATCACCACCACAATCCCATTGATCCTATTGATTTTCTATAATCGTAATATTACATTTTTTGTTTGATTAATTATTAAAATTAAATTGTAACCAATTAATAACTCAGTGCGCTTTATTAGCGGGTATATCGTCAATTTTAACGTATTACATATTTCACTTTTTAGGATGTGTTTGAACATTGGTAAACTAATTAATGATATTTTTATTTTATTTATAATTTGTTTCATGAGCATGCTATTAACATACTACCTACCCATAAATATTAAAAACAGGATTCATTGAAGTTGAGCCGAGTAATGTAAACTCAACTTGACACATATTAACAGCAAAGGATTAACTTAATTAGTTTAAAGATAACGTGATTTGAGTTACGAGTGGTTAAGTGCACTCATCTAAATATCCATATGTTTATTACTGCATTAACCGTATTGCCCCCGGTTAGTGGTACAGATACGATCTGTTTTATGAAGCTAACGTGCCTGTGTTTTTGTGTAATGAGCGGCGATTATGAATTTGAATTTACGGTTCGTTTAACGTTTTTGGACTGGACCAATCTGTTCGCTTTGATATACTAAATAGGCCTTTACGCGGCTCTAGTTGCTATAGAATTGAGTTTAGTGGTATTAAAAAAAATCGTCTTTTAGGTAAAATCTTGTATTCGTCTAGCAGTCTCATAGCGTGACTTGAAAACGTCGGACATCGACGGCAGTTCCTATATATTATAACGAATACATGTAGGTAGGTACTCGACCAAAACAATTCGGCGCATGGCAGAGTCGCGGTCGCGGACGACCGAAGTCCGCCTTCGACCAACGCTTCTCTAAATAGTGACAATGACAGTGACTCGGAAGGCGTGGTTCAGGCGTCGCTCAACTGTTAAAGCCTAATATAAAAAAACCGTTTCTTGAATCGTCGCTGCATCAGTCGGTAGTGTGTGTGGAAGGATCGCCCTTGAGGCGTAAGCCTGCATGAGTACCTCTTTGTTTCTCCCGTCATACACCTTTGCTGTGTTTCGGAGCTGGGTTTGAGTCTGTACGGACAGTATAATTAGTGCCACATAGATGTTTTTTGTCACATGGACATGAATGAATTTACTGGGCTAGTTTCAACTTTCAAGTGAACTTATTAATGTTGATGGACAGTGCTGACTACATACTGGCTCGTCTGCCCACCTTCCAATCCTTCCTATTCAACTAAATAAAATATTAAATACCCTTTGACGGAAATAACCTTAATAAAGAGAATTCGTGTTGTAATATGAATCTGGTGTTCTCCAGAACTATCCCAAAGAGGCCGTTCAGACCTAGATAATGCTAAAACCTATTGAGGATAATTCATCAATTCGTGTCGCCAGCCAAAGACAAAGGAGTCCGCACTGCAAGAGCACTCGCTTCGTATTTCAGGCAGCGAAATAATGAATGAGCTGAGGGTATTCAATATATGAATGTATTTATTATGCCGGTTTGATATCCGTAGTTTCCGACACTGAATTGTAAAATGATTTTTTTTTTCTGTAAGCTAAGTCTATCGATTAATCAGTTATTGTAGGTTATTCTTCAGTAATTGGAGTAAAAGCAAAAAGGAAATTTTTCATATCCGACTGGCGGTTGAAGAGATTAGTGCTAAATTTCCAGTACCCTAATTTAGCACCAACTTCCAAAAAATAAAGTATTTTCGTAGTATTTACCTACGAAATAAAGCTGATATTTTCATTTGATTAGATTTGAAAAACCGAACCTTTTCAACTTAGTTATATTATTACGGATTAAGAAAAATCCAATACATTGTAGACAGAACTGTTTCTTATTTAGGATTAATTCCGAAATGGAATATCTCTCAAAAGTATATTTGGTAAAAAATATTGTTAAACTTTATTTTTTTAAATTGCTTCGTAAAAAGCGCTAAATTCTCCTTTTATTGCACAATTGTTTCAATTGGCTAAAGAATTTGCATAACCTCTATAGGCGAGGCAAAATATTTTTTTTGTTTTTTTTTTTATATATTTATTTTATTATATTGTAATTTATTTTTATATTGTAATTTATTTTTATTTCAATTTCTAGATTTATTTGTATCTTGAGCTCTTATCCGATCTTTCTGAACATCTACTCTTACCCAAATGTAACTCGAAACTAGTTTTATTATCGGCGATCGATTTCCAGAAACAAACCAGTGCATTCCCTTACTCCATTACTTTATATTTGAAAAAAAAAACCCTTACTCCATTACTTTATATTCGAAAAAAAAAAGAAATTATGAATGAGGAGCCATTAGATGTTCGACATTGAAGTGGAGATAACTTACAAGTATGATGACAGGCCAAAGTTACCGGTTCAACGGCAAATCACTTTCGTGTTGTAAAACAAAACCCATTAAATATTAATAAAGTTGAGGACAAACTCTCGCCGGTGACGCGTCAAGAATAAATCACAACTTCAGACTTTAACACTTATAATAATATTCAGTTCCTTATATATTAACTAACCTGTAACTAGCTTTTACACGTGGATTAAAAATAAACAGAAAAAAAGGCATTCGTAGACAATGCCAACATATCGATCGAGCTTCGCGAAATAAATGTGAACGACCAATAAATGCTATTTTAAATAGTTGTAATAACGATAAAGATAGAGAGAAATACACATTGTTAGTGACATCGAAAGATGATGTACAAAGAAAATAATAAGACGAGAAGAATTTAATTAAAATAAAGATCTTGATTCCAGTTTAAAAACAAGACCGTCTCCCCGCCAGTCCCATCAATGCAAGACTGGCACTGCAGTCAAAGCCGAGACGATTCCCCCGCCACTCACATCCAGGCAAAACTGGCAATGCAGTTAAGCCAAGAAGACTTCTCTACCACTCCCGGCAATGCAATACTGGCACTGCAGTTAAAGCCAAGAAGATTCCCCTCAATCAAGGACCGACATTGCAGTTTATTTATAAAGTAGAACCTCGATAAGTTAAAGTCCTAGGGAAACACAAAATATTTTAAGTTATAGATGTTTTAAGTTAACAAGGGTCATATTAGTGATAGGTTAAGGGAAGGGAACATAACATAATTTTTTGTAGTTATAGAGGTTTTTAAGTTATCGAGGTTCTACTGTATTTATCATCTCATAAAGTTGGTAGGTCGACTTTCGACCCGCAGCCAACTAACAGTTGTCACAGCTCGATACTGTTGTACATTAACAACGATACATTGTTTTCATTATTAATTTGCGTGTAATTGATTACTAATGTGCATTACAGCGCCGTCATGGCGGCGGTAATAGTAATAGCTTAATATTATAACGTTTGATATTAATGTATGATCATCATCACACCCATAATGTCTTATTTCGTTATCTATAGTGGAATTCGTTCATCATTATCAGTAAGGTGAGCCATCTGCTCACCTACCTACCGATTGAGCTTAAAGGCCATCAGGCCTTAAAGTCTAGACCTTTCGAAAAAAAAACAGTATTTTCAACAGACACCCAGACAGACGATTCTTTCATTCTATTTCGACTGGCCAAGATTGGAGAATCAATGTGCAAAGTTTATCACTACGTCCGATTTAGCTTTACACAAATATGCATATTCATTAAAAAGAACCATTACCTAATCGCCATTCGGTTAATTGGTTTAATCCAAAGTAAAAAACACATCACCAACTAAAGTAAAAGAACCTAGTCCTAAATAATTTGTTTCCTTAATTACTCGGGAGCCTTTTTATTGGACAGCAAAAACAGTCTTCTCTCAAAAAAATCCTTTTGTGAATAAACAACGCAAACATTTGTATTTAATTATTTTATCTATCACAGAGCAGTCAATATACAAAAAATATCTGAAACCAATTCTAAACATCATCATCATCAGCCTTTATCCGTCCACTGCTGAACATAGGTCTCCATGAACGCCAAGACGACCAATCCCTTGCTACTCGCATCCAACGCGGACCGGCTACTGCACAGAGATCGTCTTCCCACCTGGTTAGTGGCCGACCAACACTTCGTCTACATGAACGCGGCCTCCGCACTTGAAACTTATTGGCCCATGGACCAACAGTTCCAAATTCCAATACAATGAGTATTGGAACTGATGGTCAATAGGTATTTATTTATATTTGGGGAAAAAAACAAGTATCGTAACAATCTAATATAATATATAATTATCCTTAATAAAATAGCTGGCACGATTAATTTGAAACAAACAAATTAATCGTGCCAGCTTTACGCATTAATCAACAGAACAACTAGTTAGATTTTTCTGGATTTGATAACTCAACTTACATAGTTACTACAACTATATACAAAACAATTTTCATTCCTTTAATTTTTTTTCTCTTCTAATTTTAGAGTAAGTAAAACCTGCATTCTTAATGCTCTCTTAGACTAAAATCTTAGACTAGCTGTTGCCCGCAGCTGCGTTAACTAAGATTTACACCTTGTGTCCGAAACACCCAAATATCTTACGGAACCCTATTTTTTCCAGAATAAAATTTAGCGTATGTTACTCGTGGATAATGTAGCTTTCGAATGGTGAAAGAATTTTTGAAATCGGTCCAGTACTTTTTGGGCCTATTCATTACAACCAAACAAACAAACAAAGTTTTCCTCTTTATAATATTAGTGTAGATAAGTATTAAGTATAGAAGTATAGATTAGTTAGATCTTAGATATGTTTTGACAATGTTCGAATAAATGATGATGGCATCATGTAAAGTAAGTAGAAAGTTTTTCGCACAAGGCGGTTCGTTTGCGGACGAGGCACGCGGTGACCGGAGTTGAGGAAACTAATGCACGGAACCAAATTTAATTTTATCATAAACATACTTCACATATCCTAAGCTGTACCGCCGCCGCTTCTTTAATCTAATACGAGTAGTCGATATCATAATATCGTATACACAAATATCATCTCAGTAATATATAGTGATGCTTTCTGATCTTATAAACATTTGTAATGAAATTGAATTTAATATTTCTATACCGTGGATATTTCTTGATATGCGCCACTCGTATCAGTATTATGACATCCTATAGCATTTCTGTAACTGGCATATTGGAATGGCGTTACTTTTGAGTTGGTGGTGTAGTTTGTTTGTTAGAGAGTGCGCCCTCGTGCGTTCGTATTGGTTGGCGTCGATGCGACGGTTTCTAGGCCAACGGTCCTTAGCACAATGGAGGCCCATCGTGAGTGGCGTGAGCTGATCGGAGCCGGCACACAGCACTAGCAGCTGCCAACTGTTAGACAACATTCTACACGCTAACATACATTTGGCTAGAATTTAGAAATATCAGTGAAAATAATACTAGCAGCGGCCCGCGGTTTCATCCGTGTACTTCCCATTCCCGTGGGAACACGGGGTCAAATTATAACCTATGTATTATTCCGGTATATAAACTATGTCATTGTAAAGTTTCATAATAATCCATTCAGCAGTTTTTACGCGAAAGTGTAACAAACATCCATACATTCTTACAAACTTTCGCGTTTACAATATTAGTAGGAAGTAGGACTAGTAGGATCTTATTTCACCTTAGACAAGCAGGAAGCATGCGCTAGTTCCACGCTCTGCAAGGGTCGGTTCGGCCAGCTCTCAATCGTCATCATAATATTGTGATGTTTTACAATTCCCATAACGTTCTCATCACAAAAACCTCCGCTAAACAAAGACGTACGTTACGTAGCTGTGTAAGTAGGTAGGTAGGTGGGTAGGTACCGTCGTATTTTTTACTGGAATCAAAGATATAAGATGGGACGTCTGGGAGCGCGGCCCTTTGTCTCGGAGATCCAATATTTTTGATTTCGATTCTCATTTTGTTATTTGTTCTGAATGTTCATGCGTCAGTGGATACTCTACGAGGGAAACTGTAAATGGTGTTACTCCTGCAAATTGTTCACCGATCCATGATAGAGCATCCGACAGCACCCTTTTTTCGAATGGACTTATTGCTGTTGTTCTCTAAGCTTCATCGGAAGAGTAGATGAGAAGATGGCTCATCTAAGAACTTTTATGAGGGGGGTGGTTTCTCCGCCAGCCGAGATAGACCGCACGGTCTTCTCGCTCGCTGGCTTGCTGCATTGTCGACGTTCCCAATTATGCTTACCCCCATCCATGCGCTGTAATCAAAAGCGACCAACAAAAGAGAAAAACCGCCAACCTGCATGAACTGCCTGACGCAGTCCGCCCCATGCTCCCTGAGGAAGGTCTGCAGCGTCTGCACGCCCCGGGCCGAAAGCCGGTACCCGTTGCCGTTGGTGCCGGCCGCGAAGAACACCCCGGGGGAGGTGCCTTCCACCATGTTACAGGTGACACTCACGCACACATGTTTAACATCACCAAACTAAATCACCGATGAATCCAGCAGGAACTCGCAAAATATAAAGGTTCACATTGTAAGCACTTTCAAAATCAACTACCGCAAAAATAATTCAGTAACTATACATTTATATGAGTAAAAACTTTTTAATAATATTGCTCCGAGAAATGTTTGTTCAATAAACAGCATTGATTTATTTCATGTGCAATTTTTACTTTAAAACTACATTAAAACTTTTTATGAACTGCATCGCGGTTTGTTACGATTTCACATCCGCAATATTACGAATATTTTACAATAATTATGACACGTTTATTTCGTGCGAATTTATTTTGTGAAGTATTCCAAAAGTTTCGTAAGTAAAAACAAACCCTCCATAATAGTTATATTACGAACAATGCACAAAGTCAATGCCGAAGCCTCCTTAACAGCAAGCCATACATTAAACTACGATCACGTATTGCTACGTATCCTTGCGTATTCGCACGTATTGTGATTAGCGACCGCGTCACCGAGTCATGACTCACTTATCTTTCGAGTTTCGACATTTAACTTTGTGTGCTACGAGTGCTACGGGGTATCGTAGCGCCGTAGAGCCCGCGGCGTCACCGGCCGAGTCGGCGCGTCTACGTACACTACGAGCTACGCCGCGTAGAGCGTTCTGCGATACCCGTGACGTCACCGAACAGGATTTACTCTGGCAATGGCCCAGGATCAATTACATTAAGATGGAACATGAACGAGATCATTTTAAGTTTCAAACTCTTTAAAGATTTATTTTAAAGTTAAAGTTTTTTAACTACGAACTACTAGAACTATTTGTTAGACTTGTATGATGTTAGGTTAGAATGCTGGAGAAACTGCGGAATGAGTAGTAAAATAACTAACGTTTCAGTTTTCAAGGTTTCTATGAATAGCACAAGACATAATTTTAATTAGCTATTTCTAATTAAAATTCTTATCAGGCACGGCGAAATTTCATTCATAATATAAGAATTTAAGCTCAACTACAACAAGTCTACAAATAAAATGGAAATGAACGTCTGGGAGGAAAAAAATACAATAATTTAATTGCAATTTCTGAGGCGCTTTATTATAAATTACACATATTTTTATTTATTTGTTAAAACTGGGATTATTACTTGTAATTTGAAGCTTTAAATGGGCAACACCTAATAACATATCTAACTTGTATTATAAAGGCGAATGTTTAGAAGTTGATTCCTCTTTCACGTAAAAACTACTGGTAATACGGACGGCTGGTCTAGAGGTCATACAACTGGACACTACACGTAGCAGGTAACAGTTAGCAGTCGGGTTTCAAATCGGTGTAATGAGAGACACCGGGTCATGGGAATGTATATTATTAAAAAATATGTCACCAAGTCAATCTTTGGTTAGTACAAACAGAAGTACTACTTACTAGCATAAGACTTTAAAAGGAATTGGACGCGTTTTAACCGTTGCTTTATTTTGGCAGGCTCGTCGGTGTTCGACAGGGAGGCGTGGAAAGCGTTGACTGCGGTATAAATATTGTATTAACAAGATCGGTCGATCGATACATTCAACACGACATCTGAACTGTAACCTCCACAACCGTCAGATATAACAATACAGCTGCCTTAATAACAGTTCAACACGTCCCGTCTAGTTTTACCGTTTAAAGAGACAGCAATAGGCCGTTCTCGTCGCTGCTACTCCAGTGCAATGTCATATATTACAGCGGAGAGATCACGGAGCCCGAAGAACACCACCGGACATCGCACCATCTCAATTACTGGAAATCCACAACAACTGTATTTTTACGGCATATTCAGCATCGCACCACCAATATATAATTATAATCAGCTGCCACCCATTTAATTTCCGAACCAATACGACTTAGGAACCTTGAAGAAAAGAGCATGCTCTTATTTGAATTGGCGGCAAAGTAACTGCTTATCATTAGGTTCACCGAATGTCACTATTGCTTACAATTAGATAGACTGTCCGTTCGCCCCCTTGGGACACAAAAAGCTTGGGACGCGCAGCAAATGTAACCAAAAAGATTCAGAAGGAATAGAAAAAAGGCAGCACACAATACCTACTGTGAGCGGTGAGCAACTTACAAATAGCAAAACACATTTACCAACAAAGTAAAGAGGCAATACTAGGAACGCGAAATGTAATGGTACCAAAAATCATTACCAATTTCAAAACAATAAATCACTTTGAAGAACCAATTTCGCTCATCGTGCCTCTCGCTGCAGGCCACCTGGGTCTCTATTATCAGGTGGAATGTTATTTCAAAATAACATTTATTTTTGGGCGGTTCCGTGTAGTGGCACAAACGTTTTCGTTAGTACCAACACTTTGCTACTCGTACTTGCACTGCTATTTTGCTGCGTTAATGATTATTGATTATGCAGATATTGAAAACAGTGACATACACCAGAACCAAGCTGGATGCTAGGTATCAGGAAGATTAAAATAAATACAACAACGACTAGGGTTATGTTTTACTAACATTAAAATTTATCTTTTTGCAAAAATAATGCTAGTCTAAATTCATTAGACCTTTTTATAGATGTTTATTATAGATATTTATATAATAGCTATTCTAACTAGGTGACTTTAAAATACACCATCAATTCATTTAGTTGCATCAATGAAACGACTACTTGAATTACGGTTTCAATTTGTCTACTATATTATTTACGTAGCCAGTGGTTACCGCCGTCAATCTGCAGTGCAGCGGTAGACCAACACTAGGTATTAGAAAATCAAGAACGACACTGTCGTCTAATTAAAATTTATAATTAAATGACTTAATGTCTTAAAACTTTTGCATATTGTATATCTAAATATTGCCAGAAAACGCTAATCTTTATACCAGACGCATTTGAAAAGCTAGATTAGATTTTAGACATCAATTATGGATGGGAGTTAGATTATGGGCTTATTGTTTTCGAAAACGTTTAAGTCCATATTAGCGAGGATGAGACTGATGGAACAGCCACTAATACTTAAAAACGTTTAAGAAGCTTACCTGGATGATTTGGATGAAATCCATTATAAAGGAAAAGATATTTAGGTATAGGTTTATGCGAGTAGAATGACATTTTTATGGGATATGAACAAGGCAACGTACAACAGAAGACAAGAGTCACTTTCAAACATATAGTATATTATTATTATGGATGACGTTGCTCAGATTAGGGTTACCGTATTACAGGAACTATATCAGGAAAACGGGGAAAGGGAATATTGTAACTAGTATTTAACATAAGAATTTTTGAAATTTAATTATGATCACAAAATCTTGCATGCATTAGCTTACACGGCACCCACGAGCCACGAATTTTAAAAATTAGCTACTTGCCATAAATAACATATCCCGTAACCCCAGGACATGAGCATTAATATACCGTGTAATCATTGGCATATTATATACTACGCATACATGATGCACAAATACAAGTTTCGCTGTGGCATTTTATATTTTACAGAATAAAGGAAATAGTTTTTGTGCGGAAGTTGGCCATAAATTAATTATCTTTGAATTTACTGAAACAAATATACGGCCAGTGGCAAGAAATAAGGTTTAGAGCTACGCCCTACTTTCTCCTTGTGTCGTTTATAGAATTCACTCGCGTGGAATTGTTTTCTTTTTTAGTATTGCGGATTCTCGAAACATTCTGTTGACTATTGCAATGGAACGAAAATAAAAAAAAATATTCGTAAAGATAAACAAAAAGACCACTTTCTAATAGGGCCTTCGTCTGACAGTTTGCCTCTCTCTCAATTGTAAAAGCCTTGCATTTGTCGATGGAGTATTCGCCACTCGTTTCTCTTCTCTGCCAACATCTTCTCCTCCTGAAATGACACTACCGGTACCTTCTCCTTTATTCTACCTTTTCTCCTCGGTCTACCTATTTATGTCTCAATTTGCTTACTCGAAGTAAAATTTGAAAAATAATAACCAGAAATATAAGTTACCAAAACTAAAGTATAATGTTTTCTTTACAATGACTTCAATAGCTAACGCCATACCGATCTTGAATATAAATCTCGAAAAACCTGACCCAAAACATAGTCAATCAGAATATGTTGGAAAGGAAAGTAAAAATAAAGTTGATCTCGCATTTAGTACATTCGATTCAACACAAGTGCGCCGAGCGGGCGCCGGGCGTGTGGCCGAAATAAAAGTAGCGTGAAGTGTGAACACTGAACCGCCAAAACGTCCGCTCAATGTTCCAAGTGCTTTCGATTCTTCGAAGCAGTGGAGTGGTGTGACGTAACGTTTTAAATGTGTCTTTTCCAAAGAAGCTTTCAATAAGCCAATGTGGCAATTACTCATCAAATTATTATTTAACTAGTCAACTAGCATCATCAATTGTTAGATATTCATCATTCTCGACAATTTAACTTGACGCTGTCTATTCAGCACTTTTGTTGAGATAGACACATCAGAAGCGGAGGCCAGAATAAGGTGTACTGGTGTAGGTATCACATAATGAGATTCGCGACTGTATCATAACTAATCTTACAGGTGTTAACACACTGAAGTACAACACTCAAGGCTCGCGGCGTGCGAACTTCTCACGGGGTTTAGCATCGCTTAATTAATATTTACATTGTTAATTATAAACGACACTTGAAATTGAGACGCAATATTATTGAATAACGCCATCATGAGCATCATAATTAAGCATTAAAATCACCGTATTAAAGCTAGTCTCTATTGGAGATCACGTCATCATCTCCCCAAACTCTAAATCCTTTGACGAATATTATAAAGAAACTATGTTTGATGGATTTTATCTCGGCTTATGATTTTCCAATTTTATGATGCTTTACATAAACCATAGTCACGGGAAGACTATTGATGGATATTGTAAAGAAAATGTGCTCTTATTATATTCCAGAACGAGCTTCTGGAATATTTTCTGTAACAAATATCGTTTTTTGATAAAAGTGGAAATGAGAAGCGATGGAGGAATTAAAAACAAACGGAGCCAAAGCGGCCCCGGAGCACATCTCCGGAGATGTCAGCGACAATACTACTTATCTACGGTTTACGCGGGCTACGATTCAACGGAGCGCGTTTTGTTTTTCAACATTTTCGTGGCCTGAATCATATTAAATGACCTCTGCGCGCCCTTATCGGAGAATCTAGATTTATACGTGTAGAAAAGATCTTTTTTTATGACAGTTCAAGTTAATCTTTTAAAACGAGGCCGACCTCAACTTAACAAATGAACAAGATTTACTTGTGAACCATAAATACACAGTGTCATATACTAAAGATGATATATAATAACAGTACCTACCGAACGATTTGATTTGCCTTCACATATTATTTTGCGAATAGAATATTATATGACTATAAAAATGTTACGTGGGCGACTCACTTGCAAGAAACTAGAATCTTTCAGCATCATCATACATGACCTACTGCTGGACATATATCTCAATAAAAGCACGCCAAGACAAAACTTAACAAAATATGTCATAACTTCAAATATTGAAATATGAACGCATCTACATGTCATTATGTTATCTGTATAATGTCAGTGTTTTTTATCTATGGCAAAACTGCTTCCTTCTTCCATTTTGTGCTTCCCTTGTAATATGTATCGTCGTTCCGTCTATTTACAATAAATCTGTACACTATTACCTAATCTTTAGCAATGAAAACTGGTATTAACCAGTTTTCATTGCTAAGGTCCAAAGAAAATTAAATCAAAAACTCACCGTACCGCACGGGATCCGAGCTTCCAATCTCCCGAAACCCACCGGCCCAGAAGAGTCCCGTTGTAACGTAATACTACCCGATATACGAGCTCACAAAGAATTCATTCCTCGAATTAATTTTCTACATTTCGATATGGAAGCCAAATATTACTTTCGAATTCGGAAGTTGGTATAAAGTTTGAATCTAATTTGTATATTTGACGTTGTGATGGTCACATAATCTGAAGCTATATGCGATGTTGTTGGTTCGAATCCCGCTAAAGACAAATACCTGATTTGTAAATAGAAAACATATGATGTGCATAGGTACATATAAATATTTATAGACATTAAAAATATCTTTATATAAATCTTTCGAGCTTACCATTGAACAATTCGTGGTGTGATCGTTTGATGTTAAAAAAAGAAATAATCATTAATCATCGATGATGACTAGAGAAATGATGTAATCATCATCGTAAGCCTTTATCCGTCCACTGCTGAACATAGACCTCCCTCAATGAACGCCAAGACCGATCCCTTGCCATTATGCTGACATCATAAAATTTTAATACTAATTATTATTCTCAATTTCATAATGCTGTAACGATTTTGATTAACCCAAAATGTGCTCAACGCCACAACACAATTCAAGTGTATAAGAATCGTGGTATATAGTTTGACCGCTCTGCCTGAGGCACTAGCTCTTAAACGGATGGAACTTTGGATGCCTTTTTATGTAAAAACAGCTTTGATAGCGGTTGTTCATAGCCATGTTTAAACATCGATTACACCCTTTCGTGTTTATTTGCTCTGTCATGTGCGCCTGGTTATTGTAAACTTTCAGTTATTTAATACATCAGGCAGTGATCGGTGATATTCGTGTGTCGTGTCTAAAAGTTCTAAAAACTATATTATTATTATATATATTGTCTTATATTTGTATTATATGTATTGTTATATATATATATTGTCTACTGTAATATAGCCATAAGAGCACATACGATATTCCGGATCACGTATCTGGTCCGCTGGTCGTTACTGCGAACCCGTGGCCGCGGTGAAGACGTTTACAATTTGTCAATACACATCGTTAACGCCTTTTCAATGGTTATGGCAAATTTTCTAAATAATTTTCGCTAAATGCTGGTTATTTGTGGCTTTATTTGTTTTGTTGGGCGCCAGTAGTGTGGGTACTATAATTTATTTTGTGGGTATATGGCGACTGGCCTCAAAGAGAGATCTCCGACCGAAAAATCGTCTTACAGGAATGTAAGGCGCTAGCCAAATCTCGCTTGTCGTTTAAACCGCTGCCGATGAAAGGAGCAGAAGCAACGTGAAGCCTACTGCTTAATGATTTCTACATTTCCTGATCTCAAGCTAGGTGTCAAATTAAAAGACAAACATATTTTTTATATTGCATGTCTTAGGACATCAGTTTTATTAATCACAAAAAAATGGCGATTCGAAACATCATCATATTAAGGTCAATAAACTCTCCGTTTTCCCAAACGCGACCCATATGTTTAGGTTTGAAGCAATAGAATCCGGGACGCTTTAAACTCGTGCCACTAACAGTAAAAGTACATTCGTCTATTTTTGGCGCCTTCGAATCGAATACGTTGTTAGGTGTTATAAATATTTTGCCAAATATCTGATATTAGTCATCATCATCACACTTCTACAAAGTTTTTTCAGTCCACTGCTGGATATGGCCTCTTTCGACGAACATCAAGACGGCACACGTCATGTTCATACAATAACGCAATACAAATATAGTCACGTAATCCTCAGGCGATCGAAGCTGAGGGGATAACCTCCAACTACCTCGGAGACGTAGATGTCTCCATACGCTATGAAACGTATTGTTTTATTTTGCTCGGATTGTATTTTTGTAACATATACATTGTTATATATACCTCTATACCATAACTATACTACGCGTATATACCTATCGACGATATCCTGTTTGTTATATGACCTTACTGTTTTCACAATATTTATTGATTCTGTAGTATCACTGTTGGCTCGGACATGGTATTTATGTCGGTTGTATTACCGCTCGTTGTCATTGTGTGTCAATGGCCATTAATACTGCTCCTTCATCCGTTCATAGAGTATTATGCTTCCCCTTAACGACCTTTACTCAATTCAGTAAGAGGTAATGCCATGCTGCTTTGCAGCCAAATTGGGCCGGCACGACCGGGAAGGAACCTCTCGCTTACATGAAATCGGCGTAAAGCGACAGCTAAGCTGTCGCGTTTCGTGCGGATTGTGAGTTTCCGGTGGCCTATTGAGGGGGACAGAAAAGGAGGCCTCTAGCCTCTGGTTATGTGGATATTAATGGGCGTCGATAGTCGCAAGGCTTCGACTGTTCGTTTGCCCTTCTATGCTACAAACTTACTACTTAATTTTTTCCAAATAAATCACACCTCTACATCTTTCAAAAAAACTGTATATATTTTATAGCGACATCTATATAAAAGTGTATTTTGTTCATATGTATCGCATATGTACGCGCATGTATGCATTAAATATTTTAATTTCCCTTATTCCTGGACATCAGTCAAAACATTCAATAACCTATGAGCTGATAACCCTCTCACACGGACGTGATGCCGTCTCATATCGTGGAAGCAATCCTCACGCTGAGATGAATCAGGTGTCACGCGCGGGTTCATACTAACGATATCAACAGCGTGCCCGCCAGTTGTCACGGGCATCGGGAAACTGGGACAAGAGCGAGTCGGACTCCTTTACAGAGTTCCGTACAAAATCAGCAAGAGAGAATAAAAAAGATTTATATGGAGAAATCATAAGTACAGAAAGCTAATATATACTAATATTATAAAGAGGAAAGATTTGATTGTTTGTTTGTATTTTAACTACTCGACTAATTTAAATAAATTCTTTCACTTTTGGGAAGCTTTACACTATAACCGCTGAACATAGGCTGTATTAAATTTTCTAAAACATAAATCAATTCTTTTCTTAGAATTGTAAATTTAAATCATTATCTAATCTTTAAAATTTGTCCAAAAAAAAAACGGACACAAAAGTACGGTCAGTACAGACAATGTACGACTTATAATATTAAACATTTTCTGTGCATTCGTCGCTTACATTTGAATGTAAATGTCAAAATACTCTAAAACATCCTCTCACCTACTCAAACTTGCTAGGGTAGGATCTGGTAGGGTCGGCAAATACGACCACTGCGATACAACATCGCTAGTTACTATTATTACCCAAGTTTGTAAATCTATGAAAGCAGCGATTGTAGAGCGCTTTAAAAATTTAAGAATTGAATCAAAATTGGAATTATAATTTGATTCCAATTTTGACTAATTTTTTAAATAGAAGTTTACAAAAGAAAAATGGTTCTATAAGCCATGTCACAATGAACCCAAAGTAATCTATTAGGATACCTTTTCAACGATCAAAAATAGATTTCCCCGACTACATCGCTTTTATGAGTCCTTCACTGACACCGGTGTAATCTGCATACTTATTGAAAATTTCCGTGTCAAACCACATATTGGCACCTTCGACCAGACTTTGTTCGCCTTGAAGTACCTTAAAAAAAGGGATAACTCACACCGTCACAAAGGATTTTTGATTCATTTTGAGAGCCAAAGTTCTAATATATAATATCGAACAGTAATTTTTTTAGTAGTAGTATTATTATCTAGTGTTTAGGTGAATTTCACTCATTATTACAATAAAATAAAATTTACGGATTGTATCGCGGTATTTTAAGTTTTTTACACGCTTGAATTATGTTTGAATATTATTTTCAATGTTATTGAGGGGTTTCGTTTCTTAGGGCCTGTTTCACAATCTCCCTTTAAGTTCCCTATAGGCTATTGGCAACATATTTGACAGATGTTTGACAGATACTCCATACTCTATCTGTCAAATATGTTGCCAATAGCCTATAGGGAACTTAAAGGGAGATTGTGAAACAGGCCCTTAAAATGGCATATCGGAAACCTCTATTTACCGCCTTTGTCCGATTGTCTGTCTATCGGCTTGTCAAATAAAATCCTAAAGGGTGCTTTCAAAGTCAAAGTCAATTTTTTTTATTCAAAATAGTACAATCAAAGTATCTTTTTGAACGTCAATTGAGTCTACCACCGGTTCCTCCTGTTCACATACCTAGAATAATTTCCGTAAGAAGCTAGGTCTTAATACATTATAATGTATGTTACAGAAAAATCACCTGTCTCCGTCCCTCAACGCGAGTCAGACTTGAGCTTGTCTGGATTTCTTTCACTAGTCAAGGTCGGCCCGAGTGTCCTAGCCCTAACTATATAATGATAATGCGTTGATATTCAGGATGACCACACGATGATGATGATGATCAAACGGAATAAATACGAGATATCATTTCGCCCGAACGCGTCCGAGATGCTCCGCAAGAGTGAAAGATAATTGAATCGCCGCCCAGAGGCAGTTCCTTTGATTGGCTCTCGTCCGCCCTAGCCGCCCAGCCGCCCCTCACGAGCCCGCGTCGCTAACTCGCTCGAATCTAGTTTGGACGCAGAGCTTTCGTAACAAGTGACATTCGAGTGGCCTTACAAATTAAATGACATGACGCCATTTTGTCGAACTCATCGGCCGTTTAATCCATTTGTGAACGCTCAATTTGTCGGCTATAGATGATCGCTGCTCGCGCGAGAATGAACAAGTAAAACCGCGGTATTTATAATCGTTTCTGTCGTGAGCATTTTGTCCCAATTACATGAAATAGATATTAAATCGACATTTGTGCTGCATCAATAAGGCAATAATTACAAAACAAACTAATGAAATTTAAGGTTTGTTAGAAGTTAGTTTATAAGAATTAAAATTAGAACCTTTTTTGTTAGTCAGAGGGTCAATCTGGCAGACGCGCCATCTGACGGTAGATGCTGGGGATACCCATTGACCTATACGTCTTCACCTGGAACTAGCCCCGGCAACACATTTACGTGTCGCCTGTCATATAATAATATAAGATATATCATATAAGGACAATAAAATAAGATGCTCAGCCTTACACAGCTGTTTAACGGGGAAAAGGGCAAGACAAGTGTCTTGGAAGCGAAACACTGCGCGTCTATTGGAGAAACAAGCAATATGATATGAATGATGCAGACAAAGCGCGGCACAGCCTATCCCTTCTACCTTTATTTTAATGGTGAATATTATACAAAAGATTATATAGTTATATAGACAGTGTCCAAATATAGAGCTAAGCTATATAGAAGTAACAAACATAGTCAATAGTACTAATTAGATAGGTGATGTAAATTATAACAGTGCGCAGTGGCCGGCCCTTGTTGTCACAAGGGATCTGTCGTCTTGGCGTTCATTGGATAAGGCCTTTGATCAAGCCATCGTTAGTCCGAATACTCCTGTAGACGTAAATCAACTCTCTTCTCGTCTAGCCGCTAGTAGGATATAAATGGGATAAATCCACGGCAAGGAATCCGCTGCAGCCATACATCTCGTAAAGAGAACACTCGGTATAATAAACATGTAAATCGGGCACTTCGGCCCAGCGCGCCCGGTGGCGATAAATTAGGCTAAGTGGTTAGCCAGGTTAGCCCAATGTGCTCGGTGGTGATAAATAAGGCTAAGTGGCTGGCCAGGTTGGCCGGCCGGTGGTAATGGATGCTCGCGACACCAGCGGCGATGCACTTACATCCTAATTCCCTTTGCTATTTTCATTATTCTAGTTAATTGTTACGTGTTACCTATTCGCTGGGATGGATCCTAGCGATCCATCCCAGCGAATAGGTTACATTATACTTACAAATAGTTTATATTGTAAGGTTATTGAATATTGGAGACGAGGGTCGAATTGACTCAGCCTTGAAATGAGAGGCCTGGATAAGCCAAGAACCTTCCCACAGCATAAGGTATAGTTTGACTTTGCCATATAACTTAACAAACCTTATATTATGTTCTAATTATTTATTCTGTAATTCTGTGTTTCTTTCAGCTGTTATTATTATTGCATATTACGTCTATACGTCATATATGTCTCAGTATACGAGTATATGTGTAGTGTGTACTAATAAATAATATACATAAAACCTTTTATTTCTATATAAACTTTGATTGACTATGGACATCTTACTTATGGAGAAAATTCATTACTTACTTGTGATCATTAGTTTCTTAATGTTAGAACAAACTCAATTACCTGAAACAAAAATATATTTATAACTACAGGGGTATTAATACAATACATATTAGTAAAATGTGTATTTGTGATGTGATATTGTTCAATTTAGTTCCAATTTTCACTAATAGATGTCACTGAAGCCTTGATCAATAATTTCTACATTACGCTACGTCTGAATTACCTATATAGTTCAACTAGCCGTTACTCGCAGCTTCGCCTGCGTTAACTAAGATTTACAACGGGATCTTAGTACGCGAAATAACATTTTTTACACCTTGTGTCCGAAAAACCAAAATATCTTACGGAACCCTATTTTTATCAGAATAAAATTTAGCCTATGTTACTTGTGGATAATGTAGCTTCCGAATGGTGAAAGAATTTTTGAAATCGGTCCAGTACTTTTTGAGCCTATTCATTACAAACATACAAAAATAGGTACAAATCTTTCCTCTTTATAATATTAGTATAGAAGTATAGATATAGATTTAGCAACGCTTAGACATGACAATACAAGAGAATACAGTTTATTTATAATAGTAAGAAACAGGGTTTCATTTCAGTTCTTGACGAGTAGTCTTATCGATTGAAACAAATTAATTCAAATAGTGTTGTGTTGGAAAGACTTATTTTATGTCTTAGTTTTTGCGGTAACGTTCTTCAATTTTACGAAATATAATATAAAAATATAAGGACCTATTAATATATAAATCTCTTCTTCATTCTATCAAAACATAGCAAATATGGAATTACCCATTATCAAGATTGACAAGTAACAGACACACAATGTCACTTTTTTGTTCAGTGTTGTTAAGCATGAAAAAGCTATAATAATATACGGTCAAATTGAGAAACCTCCCCTTTTTTAAAGTAGGTTAAGTAGTTAAGTAAAAATAAGCTAATTCGATTAGAACCATAATACCTACAGGCCACAGGGAATTCATTCATGTGTTACCATCCTGAGACATGCGATGGTAATATTCGATCGCAGTGATTTATCATTATTAAAGCTGTGCGACGGAAGATGGTGCATTTATGCAGAGGACGTCGCGGCACACGTCAATGGAGTGTGCCACAGTATTACGCTCACCATCTGCTGGGCCTTCCTCAGGGAAATCACCCGGTGTAGCCCGCCTGGGGCGGCGTGACGCTGCTCCGCTGCATGTCCCGACTCGATGCCTGAAGACCGTGCACACGGCTGGCGGGGGAAACCCCCCTTTTAAAATTATTAGATGAGCCATCTGCTCATCTAACAAACCGATGAAGCATAAAGGCCTTAAGGCTTAACTGACTTCAAAAAAAGGAAAATGGTGCAGTGTTGAGCAGGATGCAAAACGCTTCTTCGCGCCGGCACAACGCGGTCATCATTGTCAACCTTTCTCCGTCCAGTGCCACACAGGCATCCTCCAGCGAAAGCCAAGATGGCCGAGCCAACGGGCACAGTGTGTTTTATATTAATGATGTATATAATATATTTCGCAGTCATCGGTTTAGTTTCGTCGGCGTGCGTCGTGTTTATTGCTGTTAACTATTCGCTCGCCGCTCGCGTTGCTGCCCGCTGTTATTGGCTGTCAGGTCGATGTACACGTGTAGACACACACACGATTGACGACGGCTTATCGAAGGGTCACGGACAAGAGCAGGACTGGCAGTGTAATCAATCGCATCCAACACGGACCGGCCTCTGCTCGGAGATCGTCTTCCCACCTGGTTAACGGCCGACCTTCGACTACCTAAACGCGGCCTTCACTCTTGAATCTACTCAGTGAGCAGCCCACTGTCACATTATCTCCGATACAGGCTCTAAAGTGCGTTTTACAAAGTTTGAACCCACGGCCGGACCGACATGTCTATTTTTTATTTAATCATCAATGTCATGACAATGGATGACGGGCGAAAAATGTTTCATTAAAATGTTGAAGAGAATTTATCATCATCATTTATAATGACGATGATGCAACATACGTATTTTGGAGCATTGAAGACACAATACACATGTCTCGTGTCAGATAAACGCTAGGTGTGTGTTCCCATGTCACACAGTGTAATATATATTTTTATATTTTTTATTTCAATCTTTAGAAATCAAGTGCACGCCCCACGTGAAAGTGGAACAGACCCACCGAAAGACCAGATAACGAGCATAACCTATGATTTACTCTGAACGTTCCTCTGTCTCCGAACTGTACTTCCATTTATACGGCCCATAATGACCACGGCAGCGAATCAACGATTGCAGTTAGCTGCACAAGTCTCTAGTTAACATTGTTCAACCAAAAGGCTGATTATCTAATAAACTAATAATTTTTTCCGTCGTTCACACTCATAAGCAATAATAATCCGAATAAACTTACTCATCGTCTAAACTTATATATTCATCATTCGACGCATTATAAATAAACGTACATGTTTTATACGCGGCGTCTGGCAGAACGCCTGGCGACGCGCACGTAAACGCACAGTGCACACGCTCGCGCACGCACACAGACGTAAACACACACGCTCGCGCACGCACACACGCGAACTCCTGCGCATACACAAACATCACACAAGATCGTACACGCACGCACACATACACGCCGAGTTCATTCATTCCTGCGCTATCTATATTTAGCTCGCGGTGGGCCGGTGTTGGGAGTCCGGACTTAGATCAATTCGGTATGTTATATTGTTACGATTAATTTATTTGTCCTAATACAACACAAAAATATGGTCGCTTGTTATTAAGAAACATGTGTTTAGAAAATATTAATAGTTTAAACATAATATTTTTGTATCTTTTTATCGACACTGTTTTGTCTTCTTTTTGCGTGTCGATGGCTACCTAAATTTTATCCGCCCAGAACTCAGCTATGAGTATTCTCAGTAGCGTCCATTAAGTCCTGCAATGTGCAGGTGGTAGGGCACGCAGGACACGATATGAGATGGTCCATTGTTTGTGGGACGGCACTACACATGCACTCTATATTGACGGGGTCTGTGAATCCCCACCGAACACAGTTATCCTTGCTTCGGCCGACCTGAGGTCTATTCAAGCACTACCAGGTCGGCCACGGCAGCTCGTGTCCAGGTGGGGGATTCTCGGACGGTGGGACAAATGGAGGGACTATTTTGTTAAAATTTTAGTTATAAATTTCTTGAAATGTATGACAAAGTGCATTAGTACTACGACTACTACACGGCTATATACAAAAGCCCCAGGTCTACGACGTCCTATCACATAATCATAAACAATTCGTCATCCAACGTATTCTAAGATATCCCATCTCTGAAGATGGATCCAACTGAATTGTCTAGAATTTCATTTTAATGGGTATTTTAAAGATTGGTACTATTATTAGCGTGTTCTATTAGTTGCTTGGTAGTTGCTTGTTTTCATGGAATGTGTGTATAAATACAATTCAAATCGTAAACATATATTTCACGAGGGGCTGTTGGCTAATGTCCATATTATTTTAAAAACTTGCCACGCCCTTACAATATATACTTGTGATGTGACATACCGCCAGCTCTGTCGCTCCAAGTCGACAGTTGTTGATATCAAACTATCAATGGATGCCAAATGAACCGATCATCACAACAATATAGGCCATAAATAATAAAAATATTTAAAAAAAATGTGACAACGATTCTAAAGAAGTTTCACTTCAAAACTTGTCCGTTCCACTGCTTAATATTTAAAGTGACAGTTATTTAACACAATCATATAACGAATCACCCATAATCTTATTGGGACATATACTTTGGGAGTAAAACAACAAAATTCTAAATAAAAAACCCAATAATATTAAGATATCAATTGTGACTTTAATAAATAACTCAAGGTATTTAGATAGGAGAGACGAGTAATTTTTTTTTGAGTAGTTTATTAGTAGGTTGTATGATATCAAATGCCAATCTTTCAGGACTGTGGTAAGAGGTCATGTTCAGCAGTGGCATAAAGGCGGATGATGATAATGTATGTATTTATTTAGAAATATATAATAAATATATCTACAGTGGCCATGATTCCACTGACAACGCGACGTGGGGAAAGCGTGAGTCAGACACTGGTCTTTAATGATCTGCGCCATCATCGTCAGCGGCTATTCGTTCAACTGATATTATAACCGACCATTTCCCCATTTCCCTCTCGATTCTGTTTACTCTACTCGCGTTATCGCGGGGCGCCGTCGACGTACAGTTTACACCATAAACACCTCGCTTGGAATTAATAAAGATATTAGATCTGATTAACAAGATTCTTATAAAATATTGCGACGGTGGTCCAGTGGTGGACGGACTCGGCCTCTTACGCGAGGGGTCCCGGGTTCGATCCTGACCCGTCCGTGTGTGCCTTGAAATGGGTTTTTCTAAATTTGTGCACACATTAAGTGCACACGAGACCATCGTTCGCTCACCGGTGAAGGAAAACATCGTGAGGAAACCTGCATGCCTGATGAGATTAAAAGTCTTTGAAGGTATGTGAAGTTCACCAATCCGCACTGGGCCAGCGCGGTGGACTATTGGCCCATTACCCTCCTCGCCTCATTTCGAGGAAGGAGACCCGTGCCCAGCAGTGGGACATATAAGGGTTGATACTTTATAAAATATTTGAACAGAAAAATTTTACTGAGTTCGTTCCGTCGGTTATCAGCAGGCTCGCCTTTGAAGCGATGGTCTAATTGACGTTCAAAAATACAATTTGTTATTACTACATATTAAGAATATATATATTTTTTTGTAGAACGATTACAATACAGACAATCCTAGTTTTTTTTTAAATCTGTACTTTGTAGTGGTAGCTAGTGCCCGCAGCTTCACTTTACGGACGTATTCGGGTTGATGACGATGTTTTTAGCCCTGTTCCCTCTATCCCTCATTGGTAATGCTTCATTTTGCTATCTATATTATGCTCCTACAGACCGAGTGTTACCGAAATACTCTCAGTATAATCAGTGTCTACTCGCACGTACACCGACGTGTACAAACAAACAGACTTACATTATTACACGCATCCATCATATATTTACATTATCTTCATTATCGGTTGAGCCCGTGTTTCGTACTTTATTTAAATATATAGTAATGCTGTTCCAACATTTATCTTTACATACGTATGTTGTAATTATCTCAGCGTTTAATAATGAGCGAGAGGAGAGAAGCGAGACATCTGCCGTCTTCACATTGATTAGAGGTTTAATGGAAGGAAGATAATTTATGTTTAACAGTGAACGCTTGAAACGATTAAGATAGTTCCTGTTGGATGCGAGTGCCAAGGGACGGCTGTCTTGGCGTTCATTGAAGGAGGCCTATGTTCAGCAATGGACGGATAAAGGCTGATGATGATATGATAAAAGTAGATATTACTTTGTTAAATAATAAATAATTTCCTTGTTTCGTGTAGGAATATTGTACATGGCATTAACTGAAGGCATTTTTATATTATCACGAGTTCTTCTAAAATATACTATTCACAATTTAGTTAACAATATCGCACAATAGGGATGTTGACTATTTTTTTTAATTGATTTTATTTGATAGATATACTATAGGTAAACACGAAAAAACGATTTTTGTAAAGAAATATGTCCAATTTTAACAAAAAATTAAATAAAGAAAAATAGTTTTTAAAATTGCCCTTGAAACGCTCCAAGCGTCATTACGTCACACACCGCATTAAGAGCTTGCGCTATGTTAGGTGAGTTTGTACTTAGCTCAATGTTCAGTGACGTCATCGCCTTATTGGCGTTTGCGGTCACGTGATAATGCATGATAAATAACGCATTTAAATAAATTTTCTAAATTTTAAGACAAATAAGTAGACTTTTTAAATGTTATTTTAGGTTTTCAAATAGTGTATTTAATATGTAAAACATAACTTTACATGAATTTGTAACATGTGTCAACATCCCTATTTAAGATTCTAAAATATTTCTCAAGATGTCTGAAATCCATCATCTAAACGGATCACTTACGCGCATTTTCTGAAACGTTGGTTAAATTGTATGTCAACTAACATGGCTGTTAATGGCGGTTAACATACAAATTTGACAGATTTTGTAGCGGCTATGTCAACTAAAAGGCTGATCAAATTAGGTATAGTCCTCGCCACTTTTAAAGTCCTGCGACTAATGCCTGAACTAAATTTGACAACATTGACATCTTGACATCTGTCTGGAGTAAGAAGTTGTGATATTTTAAATTGTTTTACGTGAAATATGGAGCATATAATACAAAGTAAGGTGTAAAAATTTAAGGCCGTATAATGATCGTTAAAGTGAAATAATTTTGTGAATTAGAAAGTAAAAATAAACAACAATTAACCCCGTTAAATAATATGTTTATAAATGTCACAGCCATGACAGGTAAATTTTAGAGATGCCAGAGTCACTCATTTTTGCCTAATTTATGGTTAAAATATTATCATTAACTCTATATTATCACATATACTCTTATGATATTTAATGAAATCTTGATATTTTATAAATGATCATAAATGAAATCTTATGATATTTTATATGAATATAAATACAAGGTAAAAGAATTAAAACCTTGTTCAGATGAATGATATTTTCAGGTGTTTCTGTAAAAAAGGTCGAATAACAAAGGAAGTAACAATGGCAGAAATTACTTCTGAGAAAACCGTCACTCCTGGCAAAAGCCGAACACATCCGAAGAAGCTTGTTTTAGATGAATTCTACTAATCGGTTATACGTATAAAATACGAATGAAATATTTACAAAAAAATGTTTTATTTTACTAAAACCTGGCAGGGAGATTTTTATTTTGCTGCTATAATTATTTTTGTCATTATTATCATCATCAGTCTTTATCAATGCACTACTGACCATAGGCCCTATAATTATTTAAATTTTTTATTGTAATAGACTTGGTGGAAAATCATTACACTATAAATTGGCAACATTGAGTTATGAGACCGCAGCGCCGCGTCTATCGGACTTCTAAAGTGGCGATGACTCTAAGTAATTTAACCATGTTCCTAGCAACTCATTTGACACGTAACAAGAGATTTGACAGTTAATTTATTAATTTTTGCGTTGATCAGCCTTTCGGAAACCAGACATAACTGTTTTAACAAATATTATCTTTCAGTAACAATATTAGTATCGAGCAACTCTGTGTAGCGAAGATTAAGCGACCACCCAGGAGGTGATACGGTGATACAGTAGTGCCTTGATCTGCTCCGGGTGGTCGCCACTGCAGCATTCTTGTGACATGGAACAAAACGAGCACACGTACAGACCTGTATCACTGTCTCGCTCACACTTGCGCTTATTTTATAATAACGATCTCTCTTTAATCTTGGAATCTTGTTTCTCTTTTAAATGCCCTCACTCAGCAAACTGTTTTGAATTGTACTAATGCGAGAGCTTGTGTTGTAAGGTTAAGTTTTTTTATTATGGCTGATTTAACGTTGGTTCGTATAGAGAATCCCAGGTAATTAAAAGTCAACTCTTCTTTGGGGAAATAAACAACAAAATGTCCCCCACCCCAACCGTCTAAGATAACCAATGCTCAATTTCCAAGATCCCCATTCCTGTGCTGCATGTAGCGTCTACCTGTAATCCTGATCAGATCATCACTTCTTTTCCAGGCTGCTCATCGTCAGTTTTTGATTACCCTAGAACCTTCATGCCCTATTATTGGCCCTTGTGCCTGTAATATGCCCACTGCCACTTAAGCTTCACTACTATTTTAATCTTAATCAGTGTGCTCACTGCTCATATATTAGTATACTAACGGTATGGAGTATTAAATTTGTCGTACGGCTAGCGCCATCTAACGGCGGGTGGTTTAAAGTACTGTAACAGAGGCATCGCTGTTTACCGAACCTCACGGAGGGTTTGGAGGTTCCCGCATTTTCCACTAGACAAAGTGCATCCTTAAAACCTCCGGCAGATGGCGCACACTCGAAATGTATGACATTACTAAAAGCAGTAGGTATCATTATTAGAATAAATCTTCGATGAACTCATACATATATTTAATTTACAAAATACCATTTATATCGTCTTCAAACCCATTGAAAAATGTGTGGATATCAGATAAGGTGAAGGAAGACATCGTAAGGAAACCTGCATGCCTGATGAGTTCAGAGCCAAAGTGTGTGAAGTTCACCAGCCTCCATTTGGCCAGCGCATCGGTGAACTAAATAAATAACTATGTATTTATATCTCCCTCGCCTGATTTCGAGAAAACGCGTGCCCAGCAGTAGGACATACAAGGGTTGATACGTTTCTTTACTAAGTTATAAACTAGTCTATCTAAAATATAGACTAGCTCTAGAGATGGGAATAGACTTTCGGAATGATATTATTAAATCTACTATCACCAGCACTCTAAAACCGTATTAAGATTGCGCCGCCGATTAAATTGGCCTACCGACTTAACCCAGAAAATACTTTTAGGTATTTATTTCGATAGTATTTAAATGTGTCTAGTATCGAAACACTAAATTCTACAGAACCTGGACAAGATTTCAGAAACGTCTTAAAGAAGTATGCTTATCAAATTCAGATAGCGATGTGTATATAGCTAGCAAGCCGCAAACGAGACCTAATGTCGAACATCGTCAAAAGAAAAGTGGCTTTCTTTGGACACTCGCAAAGAGGGTCCGTCTTCGAATTCCTACGGACAATTCTAGAGGGCAAGATACCGGATGGAAAGCCACCAAGACCAAGGCGAAATGGTTTGACGATATCAAGAAGTGGACTGGACTAGCATACTACCAGATAAAAAGTATATCCCATGATAGGACGGAGTACCAAATGCTGGACGGAGTACCAAATGCTGATCTCCAAACTACGGTATGAAGATGGCGCCCCATGATGACGTAGATATATAGCACGTGTAAAGTAAGATTTTACTCAGTATTTCAGGGCGGGTTCGAATCCCGGCGGATACAAACGTATAAGAATATATTTTTAACTTGTCGTAGAATGGTACGCTAAAGTATATTTTCCCAATCAAGTTAAAATGTCTTCGACCCGTCAATACGCCCACGCTTAGTCTACGAACTTTGCGATGAAAATAGAAAAAGACGTCAAGAAACATCCAAGACTCTCTGAATGGTATCTCATTGTTGTGAGAAGTCGGCTTTTCTAGACTTGGTACTTTAATGTAATATTTATATGAATATTACTAGCTGTTGCCCGCAGCTTCGCTTGCGTTAACTAATATTTTCAACGGCACCTTAGCGGGATAATATAGTCTATATTGTCCCGCGTTCCCACGGGAATACGGGGATGAATTATAGTCTATGTGTTAATCTGATGTATAAGCTATATTATTGTAAAGTTCCATCAAAATCCATTCAGTAGTTTTTGCGTGAAATAGTAACAAATATCCTCACAAACTTTCGCATTTATAATATTAGTAAGATTCGTTCTCGACTACACATTAATATGGTATTGTGGTTTATGATATTGTCAAACTCACATGTTCAAAACTAATTAGAGGGTGTTCATTCAAATTCAATAGTGAATCGCTCGAGTGTTGAATTCGGATTCAGTACTACAGAATACAGACTTACGGTTTCTGAAACGTTGGTCAGTGTGTTTCAACTAACATGGCTGTTAATGGCGGTTGACATACGATTCTAGAGTCAAATTTGACAGCTTTTCATTGCAGTGGCTATGTCAACTGACAGGCTGATCAAATTAAGTAATCTAACCAAGTTTCTGGCAAATCATTTGACACTTAACCAGAGACTTGACAGTTGATTAATTTAATTTTTGCGTTGATCAGCCTTTCGGAAATGATCCACCTAACTGTACGATTGCCGGTTGATTTCTTCCTAAATTAAAGGCTATCTTCATTATTAAATAGATTGCTGCGCTGTAGACTATATCAAAAGGCGGCTTGGTCGTATCTACTGATTCTAGTAACTATTGGGTGAGTACAGACATCGAAAAAAAAACATACAGAAAAATTGAGAAGCTCCTTCTTTTTTTTAAGTCGGTTAAAAATAAGTTTTCAATACAAACTATTTTAAACATCAGAAGTGAAAATGCGTTTTAAATATAAACATTTATTATATTATCCATAAAAATATCAATATTAAGGTTCCCAGGTACATATTTTGAGATACATTCTTACTCACACTGCCCATACATTTACACACACAATGACCATATTACACATTAAAATAAACAAAGTGACCTTACAATACTATTCGGGCAGAGCTTCATCCTCCTCAAACTCACAGACGCGAATGACCCCTCTAATAATTATACCCCGCTATTTAAAGGCAAACTTAATGACCTTCGTAACGCTCGGCCATCCTACCCACACTTTGACAACGACAACTGGAACCTGTTCCCCGTTTCCGACTTATAGCCGCCAGATGGCACTGCGGTTGCTAACACTATATATTGAGTTATAGCTAATACTCGCGAGAGGAGTACCTTAGGTTTTCTTCCCCGCCCTCCCCGCACAGTATAAGCAGTTCAGAACCTTTCTTTGAAAAATAATGTAAAGTATCAACTACTATCAACCCTTTATGTCCCACTGCTGGGCACGGGTCTCCTCCTCGAAATCAGGCGAGGAGGGTAATGGGCCAATAGGTCACCGCGCTGGCCCAGTGCGGGTTGGTGAACTTCACATCCCTTCAAAGACTTTTAATCTCATCAGGCATGCAGGTTTCGTCACGATGTTTTCCTTCACCGGTGAGCGAGCGATGGTCTCGTGTTTGGTGTGCATTAAGAAATTTAGAAAAACCCATTTCAAGGCACACACGGATTGGTTAGGATCGAACCCGGAACCTTTCGCATAAGAGGCCGAGTCCATCCACCACTGGACCATCGCCGCTCGAAAAATAATGTATTTGACAATAAAAAACAAAATTATCATCGTACACAGTATGTTTTATCAACGCTCTGTCGTGAACACAACATACAAACCACTAACGACGGGGTACTTATCAACCCTGAAGGGTATTATATCCGTTAAAGGGCACAGGTTAAACATAACAAGGACAACTTTATAAACGAAGCTTCCGAGACGGACTTCTTACCACCATCATCATCATCATCAGCCAGTCAGTGTAACAACATTTACCAAAACTGCATACTTTAATATATTTTATTTACTACCACGTGCAAGCTAGTTAACACCCAGCTAAAGGATGATAATTTCTCCATACGCACTCTGATTCCTGAACCTGATTACTTATTTACATTTATCTTTTTTTTTAGTTAGCTTATGACATAATTGGACGCTGGGGATACCACGTAAAAGTCTGTCTTTAAACCACTACATGTTATCTATGCGGTAGGTAACAAAGATGAGCGAAGCTGACGTCTTGTCACTAGTGGATGCGACACAAGGACTAGTTTGGATGAATCTCGTTCAAGGTCAAAACGTTATTCGCAAACGCTCACTATTTTCATTAGTGATGTAACGAATGTTGGATTTTTCACATTCGCGAATGCGAATGCGATTGCGAATATTTATCTTCAACATTCGCGAATGCGAATGCGAATGAGAATATTTTAAAATTTCAAAAAAAGCGCGCGTAAAATGTTTGACAGGTTTGACGTTTCGTGTCGGCCATGTTTAAATTGAACATAGCCGAGCCGATATTGGTTAATTGAATGAATTTAGTCACAGCAAGTTCATTCTAAAAGTTTTGTTTTGTTTTGAGGTTAGTTTTATGTTATTTATTAAATTTAACTGATATTTAAGAGACAAAGTGGCATAAAAACATGAGTAAAGCACACATCAGCGAAGTTTGGACTTATTTTACAATATGTGATGCTGAAAATGTTAATTGCAAGTTGTGTGATAAAAAGTACTCGCGCAAAGGCAGGACCACTAGTGCTATGAGAAATCACCTGGAAGCTAAACACAAAAATGAATATGAAGAATTGAAAAAAAGAGAACATGAAAAGCAAGATGCTGCTAAAATTAATTCTTTGGCGTCCTCTTCGCGACACTGTACCAAAACTGACCTTAAGCAAATGTCTTTGAGTGATTGCGTTGAAAAAAATAAAAAGTGGGATAACAACAACACCAAGTCTTTGGTGCTGGATAATTTGATTGGCGAAATGATCGCACTGGAGGACTTACCATTTAGTTTTGTGGAATGTCTTGGATTTGTGAGATTGATTAACCAAGTATGCCCTTTATATAATTTAAAAAGTCGGCAATATTTTACTTCCTTCATTTGTGAGAAATTATACGGCAAGGTAAAAGATAAAATTCTGGAATTAATCAAATCATTTGAAAAATTAGCATTAACAACTGATATCTGGTCTGACTCTTGCTCTGGAGTGTCGCTGATAAGTTTCACTTGTCACGGAATTACCAATAATTTTGAACGAAAAATGATTGTATTGAAAGCAGAAGTATTCAATGATGGGCGACATACAGGAGAAAATATAGCGGCAAAGTTAAAAACTATGTTGTCATCATGGGGAATTCCCAAAGAAAACGTATTATGTATTGTTAGAGATGATGGCACTAACATGAAAAAAGGTATTTCTTTATTAAGTATTAAAAACATTGATTGTTTATCGCACCAAATCCAACTTGTTGTTAAAGAAGGCCTTAAGTCACAAGAATCTATCATTGCAGCCATTAACAAATGTAAAAAGATAGCAACACATTTTCACCACTCTAATGTAGCTCAAGATGAACTTGTTAATCTACAAGAAAAGCTTAATCAACCAAAGCTCAAGATAATCCAAGAGTGTGTTACGAGGTGGAATAGCACCTTTTACATGCTAGAACGCATTTTGAAAAACAAAGATTCGCTGTGCCTTTATGCTTCCACCAGCAACAAAATTTCACAACTAACTTCAGAAGAATGGATACTTGTGGAAAAATTCTTGAAAAAGAAATTGCTTCAACCTTTTGAAGAAATAACTCGAGAACTAAGTGCAGCCAATGTTTCCATATCATCTGTGATTCCGTTATTGGCCACTCTGGAAAAGGTGATTGATGAATATAATGCATCTGACGAGTGCATTAGGAACACTATACTTGTTTTAAAACAAGAAATGAGACACAGATTTTCTCACTTAGAAAACAACATATTATTTGCTACAGCAACGTTTATTGATCCTAGATACAAAACGAAATTCTTCAAAAATCCTTCAACAAAAGATCAAGTCATGAAAAATATTTTAGATTCACTTGGAGATGAGGACTTAAGTTTGCCGTCATGTTCAAAGCCAAAGCGTCCTAAAATAAGGAATCAGGATAATGAAAACTTGGGCTCCAGTACCAGTCTTTCAGAAAAATCTGTGACATTAAAAGAAACTATGAAAATGATGATGGACTCAAGTGAAAGCGAGGAAGAACTAGATAATGATATTCCAAATCCATTAGAAGTATTAATAAAAAAAAATATTAATGAATATGTTTTGGATAAACGTATTGAAAATGAAGAAGACCCACTTCTTTGGTGGAAAGTAAATAGCAACAAATACGGCATTCTTTCTCCAGTAGCCAGAGAATATTTGGTAACTCCGCCCACAAGTGTCCCCAGTGAAAGAGTTTTCAGTGGAGCTGGACTACTTTACCCACCTCACCGAAACAGGCTGCACGGAGAAAGAGCCTCCAAACTTTTATTTTTAAAATTTAACATTCCATTGCTTCAATTTAATTATTAAGAATTAAAAATTACAACAAATTTAATAATTAAATAGTCAACATGTTATTAGAAAAACTATATTTTGTGTACCTTCTTACTTACTTATATATCATTATTTTTATACATAGATAAATAACTTGCAATTGAAACCAAATGTTAACATAACAAGTATTAGAAGTTTACTTTAGTTTAAAATAAAAATAATTATAATTTTGTTTTCGAAAAAAGGTTTATTTACAAATAGTTAAGTATTCGTTGTTTTGTTTTTTAAGTTTATATTTCATTCATTATAAATATATTTAATTCCTCAGATATATAAAGTGGAATGAAAAAATATACATTTAAAGCCAAAGGTTATAAATACTTAATACATTAGATATTTAAAGTTTAATAATTTTGTTTCAAGTAATTGTTTAGTTTTTTTGTAAATAGAAACTGTAAACTTTATTTAAAAATGGTAGCAAAGTAATAATATACTACTAAATAAATGCAAACCTTACATAGTTGTAACAATGCTGATTAATGTTAGATTTGATCAGATCTCTGAAGTTCTTTTTTCATAAATGAGACTTTAATTTAGAATGTAGAAGTATGATTTAATAAAAATATCTAAGTGTTATCTATTGTATTATTATTTCATATGCATGCATATAATAATTTCCTTTTTGATTATTAAAAACATTCGCTAAATATTAGCATAATTTTTGCGAATGCGATTGCGAATGCGAATATTGAAAAATATGCGGATATTAGCGAATGCGAATGCGAATGCGAATATCCGTTACATCACTAATTTTCATCATAATCATTATCCATTTCCTCCGTACATTGCTGAACATATTACCCATTCGATGACCGCCAATTCAGCCGATCTCTCTAATTTATCGAAAACAATGCTCTTTGGTTTGAAAGGACGGTAAGGGCCATTCACACCTCCACTTTTCTTTTTCTCTTCTATAAATCTTACAGTAACAGTGTACTTCCATTTAGAATCTAAATTGATGAATAAAAATATAATCGTCTCGTCGGAGCCGCGCGTCTGGATGTCAACTCGTATGGGCGCGGGCCGTGTGCGCCGAGTGTGGCTATTAATAGCCCAGCAGACGCCTGGTGCGCGGGTAGTGCCGGGGTTCTGGACGAGATGGGTGTCCCGGTACGAGGCAGCCTGTGAAGATATCGTATTCCGGCAGGCAAGCGATCCTTACTAAAATTATACCTAAATGTGAAAGCGTTGATGTTTGTTACGCTTTCACAGTATAACTACTAGACGAATTATCATGAAACTTTGTACACATATTTTGGGAGGCACTAGAAGTAACATAGGATACTTTTTATTTAAAAAGGGGATTTTTTTGCTTACGCGAGCGAAGCTGCGGGCAACAGCTAGTACATTATAAAATACGGTTCTAACCGAACCTACTAAAACGAATCAGCGAAACAAACTCAATAGTGGTGGTATGTATTAAACTTCGTGATTCGCCCTTCGAGATTACAAGTATTCACAAGTAGTACCACGCGTACGTGCTGCCATCATACACACTTTTAAAGCAACTCTGGATAAAGAAAACTTGTTTTCTCCCCACTCACGCCTTCCTTAACAGCCCGTCGTCGTCTGCAGTCTCATACACGTTTTGTGTGCCGGCCATCGCACACGCATTTTTCTTTCTAAGTGAAGTTAGCATACTGAAAGTTCGTAGCTGTGTCACTATAGAATATTAGACATGGAAAAACGCAAGAATTACGATGAAAAGGAAAAATAAAGGATTGGAACGAAAAATGGCTAGAGATCGCAAAATATGTCTCCATAGTTTTATTCGTCATGCTCAAAATAATAACACGAGCGAATACAATAAATGAAGGTAAATCAAAAATTATTTATTCAGTTAATATTATCTTTGTTATTTTTGTTTCTTCTTAATGCGATATTGAGATTGATCTGAAAAATTATTACCCACTAAAAAAAAAAAAAAAAACAGCCTAGAAGGTTGTGTCGTGAATACATTAGACGTTTTTTAGAGTACAGCCCGTGATACTGTATCACAGAAACTATGCAAAACAGTAACGATCATTGACAAGATGAGCTTACATAACCACACTTAACAATCATGGAGTTATTTTTCTGGACTAGGCGTTGTGGTTTTTATTGATGCACTTTATTCTAGAACGCACTCGTGAGATTGTTCGTGAGCCCAAATCCGTGAGATTGTGTCGTGAACACAAATCCGTGAGATTGTGCCCTGAACACAAAATCCGTGAGACTGCGTCGTGAATACACTGGATATTTTTTCGAAGTGCAGCCAGCCCATGAGGCTGTATCACAAAAATGATACCAAGCATTAACGATCGTTGACAAAGATGAGCTTACATAACCACACTCAACAATAATGGAGTTATTTTTCTGGACTGGGCGTTGTGTGGTTTTTTTATTGATGCACTTTATTCTAGAACGCACTCGTGAGATTGTTCGTGAGCCCAAATCCGTGAGATTGTGTCGTGAACACAAATCCGTGAGATTGTGCCCTGAACACAAAATCCGTGAGACTGCGTCGTGAATACATTGGATGTTTTTTAGAGTACAGCCCGTGAGACTGTATCACAAAAACTATACTAGAAGCTAATGATCATCGACAAAGATGGAATTAACAGTAATTAATATTTATATTTTTGTTTTTGATACCCTCAATCTGTTGAGTAGTAGTGGGTAATAATCTTTCAAATTTATCTCGCGTCTGAAGATCAGCACCCTATCCTGGCTATCCTTGGCATCAAGGCTATGAGCCAAAAATCAGAGAAACAATGGGGACTAATAGGTACATAAATACAGCTAGAGCCGATAAGCCTATATTAAGGTAAATTACATTGGAGAAGATATTAAAGACATTTTGGAAAATGTTTAAAAGGCATAACATGTTATCAGAAAATCCACTAGCTGTTGCCATGTACGGTATGACTCAAATTCTAACCTCATAATTAATGATCTTCAAGTCTCGCAACAATGGCGATAATCAATAAAAAATATCGAGTGAGGTAAGTCGTGTTTTATGCTATGTTGACTATATGGGAATACTTTAACGGCTTCTCTAGACAAGAGCGTAGAAGATAACGAAGTATCTTCAACGGGACCAGCTCAGCTTTTTCGGAGGAGATTTACAAGAAAAGTTGACATCTATAAAAGCCATTTCTTACGACTGACGCAGAGTAGGTCTGCTATAACAAAGACTAGGTCGCTAACGACCATGAGTCGTAACTAACTTTTCCACCTCTAGTACAGGTTAGGCTTTAAACTTGGGTAAGAGCCGCCACCGACTCCGGGTGCTCGGTACACGCAACCGAATCCGAGCTAATCTCGCCGGCTGGCGGTGTCAGCAACAGCCAGCAGCGGAGCGGCGCCAGAACAACAAGCGGACACCGGTGCTGAAAAAAGCGGCGGTTTCATGTGGATCGGTAGATGGCGCTCCTGACCAACACCCGCTGGAAGCAGGTAGACTTAAATTTTTTAAATAAGGCGTAGGCGCAGATATTGATTCTTGATATTGCCTTGAGTGCAAGGTTTACATATATACCTTTTCTTTCTGCTGTTACCCAGACTAACATACCAGTCAATAGACCCACAAATATTGCGTATGACAGGGAAATGACTAGGGAAATAAATTATTTACTTTCATTAGATGCGATACATGAATGTAAACCATGTTCTGGTCAATTTATATGGCATATTTCTTATAAAAAAGAGTAATCGAAATAATGGTTTATTTCAACTGATGTATATCCGCGCCACATTTTCAAACTTGATTATAGAACAGCTTTAAAACTTATTTCTAATAATTGTCAAATGTGCATAAACATGCCAAAAAATTTTTCTATAGCTATTCATAATCAGCACAGATTTATTAATATATATTTATAAATCTGTGATAATCAGTGTAACAAATACTTGCGTTTTCAGTGGTTAAAAAGGATCAATGAATCGCCTTACATTTTACAGAAATCATGCAACCAGCTTGTGCAATTTTTACGTAACCAGGACTTATTATATCTATTTCTTAGACAAACAAAAATAAGCAAGAGCCTCTACGATTTATTTATTTAACGACCTCTATGGCTTGAGCAACGCGCTTACCATTGAGTTAGCGGGTTGCACGGAAGGTGGAGTTAGAGGTTTTGATTCCCACCTGGGAATAAAGAGCTTTTTGTATTCCTGGGTCATGGATGTGAAAATCTTGCATATCTTATGTATATTAAAAAGTATAAGATATTTTTCGTTGTCCGAAATACGTACCTTGACAACTTAGCGTGGAACAAGATTAACGTGGTGTAAAAGCGCCCATAGACATTACTACAATAATAATGATAATTATTAATAATCTAGTTTAAACATTTTTAAGAGACTAAAGAAATTGCGACGCTTTACGCACTTGATAGAATCACTAATATCGGTTTGTTTAACATTACAATATGGCTGGTTATATACAAAAAACTTATGGGTTAATTTATCTTTATTTACAAGAAAATGATTACGACCAATATATCTATTTACCAATATGTTTATTTACGATTTCCACTATTAGATTAATAATATTGATGAATGTTTTAGCCCATACGGTTAGGCGTTTGTCGAACGACATTATTTTCTGACTAGTCTCGTACAGGTACAGGAGATGAAATAGCTATTCTTAAGCAGGATTCTACCATCACATCGATTACTTATAGCTAAAGGTGCATTTTGTTGTCGCATAGTAATTCGGAATCAGTAGATTATGCAAGACATAAAATTAAACGTTCCGTTGAGAATTGACAACTCCACTGCTATATACATAAACAAATAATATTTATGTAAATAGGATGATATTAACCGACACACTTGAAGTGGTATCAAAAGGGTCTATATCTATATGATAATATGTGTTCGCATCCTACGTTAGCTCACAAGACAACTATGAGGCCGACGCAGAATCCCGTTTGCGTTAATTCTGATATAGAATAGAAGTTAGCCGACTATGCTTTTCAAAATTTAATAATTTCGAAAAACCTGAAGTAGATATTCTTGCCAGCTGGTTAGCAAATCAAATCATGATATCATTTTTCATAGGTCAAAGTCAAAGTCAAAATTTTTATTCAGAATGGTACAATCAAGGTATCTTTTTGAGAGTCAATTGAGTCTACCACCGGTTCCAAAGCGGGCCCACTGAGAGGAGCCGGCGAAGCAGGCTCAGTGGAACTAATCTTTTCAAAAAGGTGACGACTTGTACTCTTAAAAAGTAGTCAAAGTAAAAAATAAATAAAATATAAGTCTTCGGGAGTCGTAATTGTACCTGATAGTCTAGCCAGCCTTTTTTACAGAACATAAGGATTATCAGGGCAGCATTCGCAGGCCCCGAAACGCCGTCGAATACAACTGATATTAATAATATTTTTACTATAAATTTTGTGAGTATCTTATATGCATAAAGATAATAATAATAAACATTTATTAAGGGTTAAGTAATTTTGGCGTCTATTATGGATAATACCATAAGACAATATCTGTCCTTGTTTCTATCAATGGTACAATTTTTTATCGTCAATAATATACATTTTATACGATTAGGATTGATAACTAATAAAAAATTAGGATTGATAAATAATAAATGTAATATCAAATATTGTAAACGATTTAAGAATTATTTTATGAAAATAGTACGCATTATATATGACTAAGCACTCCGCGTCCAGAATATTATAATACAACTGAAAAATTGTGCTCTTTTTTTTTTAATATTAAGTATGGGTATCGTGTTCAAATATTCTTAATTTCAATTATCAAATAATATTCAAAATTAAGAAAATTTTATATTATAAAATCTGGGTTTATTAGAACTCAACCAATTTTAAATATACATTGCTATGAGACGCCTTCTATTTACCTTACTAGGACCTTAGATTATTATTTGAAAATGTCTTCTGAGAGAATGCCTTTTCAAATGTTATTTACCCTTTGTTAGTTTTTCAGGAAACTTTTGAGCCTGTAAGTTCACAGATTTTTAGCCGATGAATAAAAGCTACCGTCCAGGATAGTGGGCACACCAGTGAGTGCCCATAGTACGAGACATGCAGCTACTTGATCTGTTGCCGCATGACTGGTGTCAACATGGATGTTATCAAACGAACCGCTGGATGGATTAGATGTCACAAACTTAAGTCAAATTTTAAAACTGAGAAGTAACTACTGGTATCAAAACATTTGATTCCTTTTCTCACTTTCCTTGTAGGTTGGGGTTTTTTCAACTTCTATTGGTAAACGTCAATTCTAATGTATGTATTATATATATACACAATATATAGATTTTATTTACTATATGAAACATATTTTCCGATTATTTTAATAAAAGCCTTGTAATATTATCTAAAAAACTGTTGTTATAATATTACCTAACTACACTAGTGTTTTCACTAGTGTAGTGAGCTATTTCGTAGTTCTCTAAACAACTACTTGTGAATACTTGTAATCTCGAAGGGCGAATCACGAAGTTTAATAGAGAATCAAACGAACTTACCTGTAAGTGAAGTTCGATGATTATTAAACGAGTGATTCGCCCAAGAGATTACAAACCCTCCCAAACCCTAATTACATACATATTATTTATATTGATGTAATGCCCTTTCGAAATAGCTAACAGGAAAGCCGTACACGACAGAAACGTGTATGAGACTGCAGACGACGACGGGCTGTTAAGGAAGGCGTGAGTGGGGAGAAAACAAGTTTTCTTTATCCAGAGTTGCTTTAAAAGTGTGTATGATGGCAGCACGTACGCGTGGTACTACTTGTGAATACTTGTAATCTCTTGGGCGAATCACTCGTTTAATAATCATCGAACTTCACTTACAGGTAAGTTCGTTTGATTCTCTATTATAATCGTTCTATATTGCAGAAAAATTTAACAACACGTACTATCTTCTACTTGTCTTGGGAGGAACACCATATTTCTATCATGTTATCGTCCATCAAATGTATAAAGTACAAGCAGCGGCCCGCATTTTTCCCCGCGTACCTCCCATTCCCGTGGGAGTACGGGGATAATTATAGCCTATGACGTGTTATTCTAATGTGTACGCTATATTATTGTAAAGTTTCATAATAATCCATTCAGTAGTTTTTACGTGAAGGAGTAACAAACATCCATACTCACAAATTTTCGCGTTTATAATATTAGTAGGAAGTAGGATTAGTAAAATAGGATAGGAAGAATTGTGTGTACACCGACGGCAAATAATAGGGATGCTGCGACTTCTTTATCTGAATGGATTTATCCAAAAAAAAAAACACTGCCTATTTCGTCCTATACTAAATATAAATATGGTTTTGACATTAAAAAAAGCCAAGTCGCCACCCTATCTTACTAGTATGGGCATTGATCATCCTATCTAAAACTAGCTTGTAATACACACATAATATTATAGCCGTGACAACCCTGACAAGTTCGCAGAATAAATCAAGCGGTTTGATACCAACCACAGCGCTTTACAGTCGGCCAACAGCTTACGTGCCATTAGTCGGTGATGCTGCAAGCGCTGGAACGGTCACGTTAATTGCGCGGTAAACAGCAATTACCACAAGACAGACAACATGGCCGACGACAGGTATTATGAACACGTTCCTCGTTAATATACACACAGACTGCGCGGCTGCATTCTTCGTTCATGGTCACCGATACGATTTTCAAATCAAATAAAATATATTAAACTTTATATCACAGGTGTATATAATATATTCACATAAATTTCAAACTAGCAGCACCCACGGCTTCACCCGCCACACATACAAATTTTATCTCTTTCTTAATATTAGTATTTCTATTTAAGCGAAAAAACGACATCAAAGGACCCACGGGTCTCGTCTTTTGTGGATTATAGTGTAAAGTTTGCAGCAATTCAATATTATCAATCGCATATACTATACTATGTGACAGGCCTCATGATGACGACGGCGGTGATGATGATGATGATCGTCTTCACTACAACAAGACCGCCACACAATTATTGCATCGCATGTGTTATTCATCCTTCCATCATCGGTTACGTAAAATACAAACACACATGGTAGGTATGTCATAACGGGTCATACACAAACACAAAATATTACTAGTTGCCACTCCTTTAGTCACACAAAGTATTTGGAACACAGTGACATAGTGAGATAACATAATATTGCGTTTACTCGAGAGATGTAAAGAAATACTCGTTAGACCTCAATACCTGCACGGCTTAGCCTCGGTTTAAGGCCCATGCACATGTTTATTAGGCGAGCGTGTAACGTTTATAATATTACTATCATAAATATTTCAAACATCTTCAACAATCAATCACTCCAAATTAATACGCCATAAATTCCATTACTTTATTACTGAAGGTTACACATGCGGTTTCACATGTAGATAATTTAATAACAGTGCCTGGTTGACCGAGCATTTGCTCGGTACCCTTAGTGATAAAATAAGATAAATAAATATGTAACTTTTAGTTTACCATTTTTTTTTAAATCTTTATTTGCCTCTAATTTAGCTACATAATTAATAATAATAATAATATATATACTTGTGTTACGCCATACAACGGAAATACATAACATATATTTTAATACTTTTTATATTAGTACATATTGTATGTAGTATTTAGGATTTTTATTATATTATATTGTATTGCGCGATTTAGGGTTGAAGCGCTGATTGATTGATCCGCTACAATATCATACACAGGAACACAGAAAATATTTGGTTTCCTGGAGGTATTCGAACCCGCTACCCCGGGAGATAGCGCCAACGCGCTAACCATTGAGCTACAGAGGTCGTCAACCAAGCCACATAATTTATTTTTAGACAAGTGCCAAAATACACAAAACTGTGCATTAAAGATTTTTCTAAAGTTCACAATGTCGTAATTCAATACGACCTACAATTTATGAGTGTGGAATATGTAATAGGAAATACCACAAAAGCTGATGCGGATGAAATGCCGTATTGATTATTATTAATCAGTGTTAGTAAGGGTAGCAGTTCAGTATCAATGTATTATTATCAGTTATCAGTTTATTAACACTAAAGTAGTTATTGGTCATTGGCTATATAGTAATTGCAAATCGATAGTCGATACTGCTAATTATGTTTAAATGAAAGATTTCTTTAATATTTTCCATCTGCTGATGGACTACCATCATTCCGGAAAATTATGGTGTAAAAATATTTGTTTAAGCTAACAGTTTTACAGCTTTGAATTATTTTCAGAGCCTTCCTTTTCCTTCCCAAATCCCTTTCGGAATCCCAATCCCATTTTTGTTATTTAGATGTATTTACAAAAATTGTAAAACTATATTTTAAAAAGAGCAATCCTACAGAGTTTCTTGCTAGATTCTTCTCTGAGGAAAACTGCTACTTTGCGAATCTAGCATTAGCTTATAAAAAAAATTTACATGTTTCAAGTGCTATGTAATTTGCCTACGAAATAAATATTATTTGATTTGATTTTGATTTCCACCGTAAACCCATAAATGGTTTAATCATAGTGTGCAAAACAAACTCACTCTCATGATTACCATGAACACGCTTCCGCGTCCGCTGCCTTGCCCGCTTCTCCCGCGCGCGTCCTCCGCGACCGGTCGTTTACCTTGACAAGGTCGCCGGACCGGCTCGCAGTCGAACTCATTCATCCAATTTCTATGACCAACGTAGCGACGCTCGCGTACGTTACGTAAGGGCACGAGATTTGCAAATGGCGCCGTAATATTACCGTTTCGGTAACAAAGTATACAAGTGAAACGTTTCAAAAATATGATCAAATTACCTAAAATTTCAACTCTTCTTTTGGAAACCAGTAAAAATGGAGCCTGAATCAAAAGAATATATAAAATGGCAGCTCATTGTTCATTCTAATAATTAATTTAGGTGCTACGGAAGATACCAAAACGCCTAGCCTATTAAAATCATAAGCCTTCCATTCATGTTCACCGTAGCCGTCTAAAAATGATAAATAGATGTTATAGCAAAAATAATGTCTATCGGTCTTACTTATAAAATTTGCGTTAAGCATTACTTAGTCACCACTTAGTTAATCAACTCTAAGCTATAAATCAATGATTGACTTTTGTTTACTTTGATTAGCTGTTGCTGTTGCTTAGTTAGCAAACGAACAGAGAAAGTTTAACACAACATATAAACGCTAGCAATAAGATTACTCGTCAATAGAACAGCTGATTTATGTAATGTAATATATATATATAATATATAATATATATTATAAATGATATAAATTTTACAGCTATTTAAGAATTTCTTAACGACTTTGTAAAGCTAAATAGTGTTTATAATGCGAGGTTTTTGCTCATCAGTTGTTAAGCAATTGTAAACCTCTCTTAGTTACATATTAAGAGAGATTTTAGAGTTGTAGGATTTAATCTTGGAATAGTTTCACCAGTAATTTTTGGCACATCCTTACGTTCTACCTTACAAACTGTCCCTTGTGCTAGCAATTTTTGATTCAAGATACAAGAGTAGCAGGGATGGAAAGTCTAATACTAAGAGGATAAGATAACATATTTAATCTTATTTTAGATGCTGGTTACTAGAAGCAAAAATACTTTACAGAATCTATACGGCGTTCAAATAAGGGATTAGTTATCAAGTTTAGTGAAAATGCTGATATTGCGGCGCTCTGATACATTTTGACCATTTTTTCAGGAAGATTTTCCCTTTATATGCTCAGAGCAGCGCCCCGTGGTTTAACTCGCATGGTCCCAGATCCAATGGGAGATGGAAATACGGGAGTAAGGATACTCTATGGTCATAACATAGATATATCACTCGCTACAGCTAAAGATACATTCTTTATATTGTCGAAAGGAATTTTAATATTTGGTTTAGTCTTTGAGACGTGAAAGCTCAGACTTCGACAGATAATTATGCGAAATTACAGATAACAGTTCCACTGGTTGGCAGATCAGCTATAAATCAAATGGTTTAATACATTACTGTGGAATGCCTGCGTACCGTTGTCTACGATTACATGGCCGCGTCCACCGGCCACCGGCCACCGGCCAGCCGCGATCGGGCAAGTGTGAACGAGACACACGATACTCGTACGAAGGTACACCTGATATCCAGTACCCCCAGTTAGACCTCAATACAATCCTGTGATTGTTAAATTATCGTTTAAATACGCATGTCCTGATAGCGATGTGTCCAGGTAGAGAAGAGGTGACGGACAATTCAAACTGTTTGGAATCCGTAAGAGACATTCAAGAATATAAAACACATCTTTACTATATTATTTTAAATGTGAAAGCGTGGATGTTTGTTACGCTTTGACGCAAAAACTACTCGAGGAATCATCATGAAACTTTGTACACATATTCTGGGAGGTACTAGAAGTAACAAAGGACCCTTTTTATAAAAATAAGGGGTTTTTTGACTAACGCGGGCGAAGCCGCGGGCAACAGCTAGTATTAAATATGTGGACTGTTGGGAATTATGTATGTCGCAGGTAAATAACGAAATACCGGAGGAAGCCGAACAGACTGATTGATTACGTTTACTACGAAAGACGTGATTTCACTAAATCTAGCAAAAATTTGCACTAGAGACAGTACGTTTATTTAATTAACAGTAAATTGAATTTTCAAAAATTCTGAACCGTATATAATATTGTACTTTGAAACGAGGTATGCTCAATGGAAGATCATTATAATAGTTGATGATCAGGACCAAACGGTCAGGATACTAAACGCTGTTTAAGGTTCTACATACACCGAAGAATCCCGAATATCATCCTACAACCCCTCATACGAAGACATTCATCATTATGTTTTAACAACTAAAAAACCAGATTCCAAGCCCTAGACGAGGACATGTGATCTAGATCTGATATAATTGCACAAAGCTCAACCGCCGCTCACGATATTTAATGGAGGGGAAACCGCAAACACCACACGACCATTTATTACAATCGACAACCGGCGATAGATTTGAAGTTCACTAGTTTTGCAAACATTTGATTCTACATTATGGGTACAAGTCGAGGTAAGCGAATTGACAGACGCGCCACATATTATTTAATGGTCAAAAGATTATAAACAACAACAACAACTTTACAACTTTGAGTTAATGACAAAAGAAACACACAAAAAAAATTAAAGACTATAAATCCTATTTTTCTACAAGTTTTTTGAATTCCAATTAAAAAAGGGTAGCCGTAACTATATTAAGTCACCAAAAGCAGGCCTTGCATAAACAACACATAGAGGCAAGAAATAAAACTAAGAAGTAATAGAGCTTAAACGAAACGTTACAGTTCACACTGTTAATCAAAGATTGAGTAGACCCAGCAGCCCGTCTCCTGAATGCAAGTCAAGACTTGAGTCAGGCATTGAGCGGACGCATCAAAAATGCTAATGCAATGGTCTTTTTGGACGTCAAAAAAAAAAAGATCTCTAACAAACAGCTAAATTGTATAGAGAGAGAATTTGTAAAAAAAACCCGCTGGCATACCAGCGGTTTCACCCTCCTCCGATACCCTACCCCTATGTTTAATTGTCGTGTGGACGCGGCCTTAGCCCCGGCCGCACAGTTTTTTCTCCTTGGACATTGGCCAATCCGCATTGGAGCTTACGCCCCAATTTATTTCTTTACATAATATACGTTTCGATTCGCCTTTGTTGTGTGAAGTCCAACAATATTTATGCCGGCCTTACGGAGATGTGGGATGAAAATTAGGGTTATCGACACTGTTTTGTTGATATGTTCTTACATATTTTACTGATGGTTTATGATATAAAGACGAACAGACTCGCTATCTTATGATCAGCGTCACCCATAAACGTACAACAATTATCCTATTATGAAAGATCTGTTCTTAAAATCAGAAACTACCCTGACTATCCTGTCCTTTTGAGCGAAGCACCTGTAAGCTGTTTTGATGTTGATACGTTTGTGTGCGTGTGTGTGCATGCGTGTATGTGTGTGCGTGTGTGTGTATGTGTGTGTGTGCTTGTGTGTCGATGATTCAGCAATAGCGAGTCGAGTAAATAATAAAAATAGTATTGATCAGTATATTTGTATATGAACGACACATTTGTCTAGCTACATTAGAAACCTATGAGGGAAATAAGACTATTTAAGAATTTTCAAAATATTAAGAATTTCATGAATGATCTAAAAATCACAATAATTTTATACTTCTCATACCTACTGGTTCCAGTGCGGGGATAAATTATAGCCCATATGTTATTCCAATATATCAACCTTTCGCGTTTATAATATTATCAGGATATTTCATTCAATTACATATATGTACGTAGTCATTTTAGTTTACAAGGTCTAACCAAGCCTACCCTTATAAACAATTGATGGGACCTCTACGTAAACGATATATTTAGTAAAGCAAAATACTGTGTTTCTATACACTACCAGTCTACAAGTAAACCAAAAAGCAAACGGTCAAACGCTGAAGACAGTAATTCCAAAATCTTCGGTTTTTTAAATTGATTGCATGTTAAACTTATTGAATTATTGTATTGTCATCGGTCCTTGAAAAGTGAGAAAAGTTTCTTTCAATCTGACGTCTTAAATGTGGAAAAATAACACTGAAAACATCCTTAAATAGATAGATAAAAATTGTATTCATGAAAACGTTCAATACTTAAAGAAAGCCCAATATACGTGAAATCCATTCTCCAAAGTTGATGCCCACATGTAAATGAATTCAGGTGGGCCGTGGTAATGAGCGGGAGGGGGGGGGGGGTCCCAAAAGTGGAGGGGGGTTTGATAAGCGCCGCTTTAAATATTTCAGCGTACCCACTGCGGCGTCGTTAATGGACCTTACCGAAGAGCACACACACGCACATATACATTCACTCACACGCATGTGCATACAGACCCACACACGCACACATAGACACACACACGCACTCATGAGCACACTTATAGTGTTTTACAATTTAATAACTATTTCATTTTGTGTGTTGATGACATTATAATGATTCGAATTAGTTTTTTCTACATACACGGAAACAAAGACGATTATGTCGGTGGTGTAATTGCTGTCAAACAGACGGAATGACTGTAATTGTTACAGTATACACGAGTAGTATGCATGGTTCATTGGTTACAGAGGGTTCAAAAGAAAATTGTCAAATAACTTTTAAAACTATTTCAAACGAGTTTACCAAGTTTTAAAATTTTATTTGCAGAATCTGGTATTTTGAATGTCTCCTCGAAATAAGGCGAGGATGTTGAGACAGTACAGTAATGCTCTGGCCCTATGCGGGTTGGTGAACTCCACCCTAATCTTCCTTCATGTAGGTACTTTTAATATTTGAAGGTGTTAGTGGGAAAGACTATGAGTTAAAAGACCATGTCAGCGATGTTAAATCTTACTAAAGTGCAAATTAAAGGGGTTAGTTATAAAGGTAGTTTTTTTGAAACATGGCGGGTAAAAGGCCGGCTCCGGATACAGCTAAGGCAGCCTAAAATAAACCTAGAGTTTGTTTTTTGGCTCGCTAATTTGCTAAGCAGTCAGATTAAACAAAAAATTATTCTATTTTTAGGAAAGTCATATTTATTCAATTTAAAACGGCGCACACATGCCTGACTTAAAGCATTGTGTTAACCAATAAGTATACAGTGATAAAACCTTATCAGTACATTAATGTATACGTAATCTGTGACGTACCATCCAAAAATGTTGCCGCGACCAAAGGGAAATTCTGAATATCATCGGCGAAATGAGCGAAACAGGAATTTTGAGCGACAAGTTTAATAACGAGTTTGGTCATATTGTAAAGTGGCAAATTGTTGTGCATCCACACAATTAAATCTTATCTGCGGAAGGGAAATATTTTAAACCCCTTTAGATATTTTTTATAGAAGAGGGGTGAACGGACAGCCGGTTCACCTGGTGCTAAGTGGCAAACGCCCGCCGACTTTTTAAATATTAGAATGTTATTTTCTTGAAGGTAAATGTCGTATCGCTTTGGAAATACCGTGGTAGTTGGTAGGTGCTGTAGCGCTGAGCCCGGAAATCCTCGGGTTATCTATGCGTAGCCTGATTACCCTTTGTATTAGTGGAGAAGGGGGGAGTAGAAAGCAATAGGCCACCAGATCTCTTACCGAACGAAACGCGACGACAGTACAGACATTTCACGTCGGTGCTAAGTGAGAGCGATGAGTATCCTCGTATATGAGGATATATATGAGCGGGAAGACCATATTATATGAGGATATATATGACCGGATCGCGATGGCCCATTCAGTGGCAAACAGAATAGAGCAGCCACTTCTTGGGGCATATTTAAACAGAACAGGCAATACAAAAATTTGGGTTGTTCTCCTTTACCAAATCTCCTCCATCTGTTCCCGAGTCTATCATCAAAAACTCCGACTTCGGTTGTAATCAACCACTTCCTTAACGTTTCTACCGGGATGCATAGCTTAACTTACGAAAGCTACATCAAGTGACCTTCACAGGATGAAATTACAAAACTGATCTACAATGTAATTTCATCATTTATGCCAGTAACGGACAGCGAGATGAAATAGTACAACGTGACCTAGTAGACCCTGGTCCGGTTCATGGTTTATTTATAAGTGAAATTTGGATTTTCATGCAAATACGACAGCCGTTTTACGTATAATCAGGTAACAAACAAACCAAAGAACTTTCAAATGTATAAGTACTAGGTACTATAGTAAGTTGTACGGCATGATGTCTATTTTATTTGTGTTACAAGATCTGATATTGAGAAAATTTAAAGAAATTGCCATCTTGACTGTAGCTTCTCAGTACATATTTGCTAATGTGATGTGAAAAATCGTAATGAATTTGTAAAAACAAATGCGACTATCACAACATAAATACTAGGAACAAATATAAATTGAATGTTTCATTTTTTAGACTTAATAAAATTAGTGCTTTTTTATGGGACAATGTTTGCTATTTTACAATAGGATTTGGAATAACACCATATGAATGTGACTACCGAACCTTTTTTCGGTTTTTTAACTAAAGCAATACAATCATATATCACTCATTAGTCATTACTATTCACACAAAAGATGTGGTTAGCCTTAACATGCACGCAAGTAGTAAGGAGTGTCATATTCTGTGCCAATAAACATTTTCTATATAAAAGCACCAAGCGAGAGTTGCACCACCGTAGCCAGGGAGTACACACACGTCTACCTCATCAGAGGCTGCTACTTCATTAAAACCCTATCATTTACACCAGCGCCGTTGTGGATTGTTATTTACACGTTGACAATTGGACTCTCCTCACTTCCATACTGCACGAGTACAACACAAACGCTTCGTCATCTTCGTCATCATCATCATCATTATCAACGTCTACCGGACCACGGCTTCCGTTGCGTTGAGTCGGAGTTAATCAGTATATTTTTTAAGTGAAATTTCTTTAGAATCGTTGTGATTTCAAACCGGATGCAACGGAAAAAACGACAGGTAAGAGACACAAACACAAAAGAGCGAGAGAGCAAATGTCGGTGTGTATGTATATTGCACACTGTTTAATACTAGCTTCTATTTGAGCATGTGTTTCACTTCTATCGTGTGTGAATCGCACACACACCTTTTTTTTAACTGAGAGTTTTCCACTTGATGCTTACAATGTAGCGGATAGAATTCACAGAAAACATGTCATATGTGAGCTTAGCAGACATAAACCTCCGAATAGAAGGGCTATGACGTACGTACGGACGGACGTGACAAATTTATGAATCGTAACGTAATCGTACTATAAATACAAAAGCGTATTTAGCTCTTTCCTCATATTGACCCCGCAAAGGATCAAAATTTTCGGCACGAAAATAGTCGGTGAACCGATAATAATTAACATACTAATATGTTAGAGATGTTACGGACTCCGCTTCCGAAAAGTCGGAACTACATATTATTGACATTGGACCTCCGACTTCGGTTCCGATACTTTTAAAATCGGAGAGCATGGTGCGAACCTATTAAAACTCGTCACTTGAGGTGAGGTGACGTGGCCAAATTTCACGTTTTTCGGTAAGCCTGTTCCAGTTGTTTTTGTAAACAATTTACAAAAAAGGCGTCACTTTTAGAAAACCAATTTAATAATATTAAACCTACTCTTACCGGATCTCCTTCATCTATCCTCGACTCAAATATGAAAACTCCAACTTCGGTTCCGATCAACCACTTCCGTAACATCCCTACAATATAACTCCGTAAACATAATTCTTAGAAAAAATTTAAAGCCTACTAAACTACTGATTGTTGGATACGGTCGGTCGGATCGGTCGTCGTGGCGTTCATTGAGAGAGGCCTCTGTCCATCAGTGAACGGATAAAGGCTTATGATGATGATGATGAAGCTATTGAAATCAAAATAAACGGCAACACATGGCTTTTCAAACGCGAATCATTCTTACACGTGTAAATACGTGCAGTAGCTTGGTTCATTCCCTTCAGTTTTCATTGAAGGTTTACCAACATTACACTCAAGTACTTTTAGCACAAACTCTAAAGTATAGGCGTAGACTTCACCGTGGCTAACGCTTTGTCAACAGAACAATGAGATGTGTGCATCCTTATTTCTTTGGTGTTAGGCGAACTAGCAACGTGCAATTGTTAACATAGAGTATAGAGTATAGGCTGTGGAAACATTTCCGATATTTTCACTTGTGGGTGTAATGACCCTGCGCCGCCCATCTGCATACCAGTATCCTGCAAATTTCTTTCGTTTATTATATTAGCTTTGTTTCGGTAAGAGGGGCACGAGAAGCAGTGTTGGTAATTACTGTCACCAAGATCCATCTAAGTCTCAAAATAGAAAACTTTTTTTTTTTTTAAGTATAGGAAGCAAACGAACAGTCGTAGCCTTGCGACTGTCGACGCCCACTAACATCCACATAACCAGAGATTGTGCAGATGCGTTGATCTCCTTTACCCATTCCCCCCACCGGAAACTCACAAACCACACGAAACGCAACAACAAAGCTATCACTTGAGCGAGAGGTACTACCCCGGTCCTGCCGGCCCAATTTGGCTGCAAAGCAGCATAGCGCATCTCTTACAATGTTGCCTGCGCTAATTCTAAGCGAATTCATTTGTGATCGTGGTCACTTGACTGGTGGCCGTGTCATGTGTCTTTGTATGTGTATTCCGATATATTTAATAAAACCATTAATATCAAAGGGCACAGAGGTCGACACACTGGCCCAGGCGCGAAACACATCCACTGAGCAGTTTAAATAGAAACTAATATTGTACATATTTGAGGCGCACACGTAACCGTACGATCAATTCACGTTTATATTTAAATCTCACCAAACATTAGATAATATACCGACACGTGGTATTATCTCATGGCTCACGTCATCGTCATCTTTATGATGACGATGATGTATTAATCATCCATTCAGATATTTTAAAATATAAATACTAAAAGTCACTATTTGCCATGCTTTTGGTATAAACCGATATTTATTGGTAGTTGTATAGACAAACGGACAGACGAGCGACACGATGGATCAACGTCGCCAATCAACATACACAGACTACTCCAGCTCAGCCATTGCTTTGCTTGCCGAAACCCATCGTAGTGAACGAAGGGAACAGGGCGGCGTGCCAAAGCAGACTAGAGCGCGGAACGAACGCATACCTCGCACCGCTGAATGGATTTCCGGATAAACTTGTCAAGTAGACTGGTAAAATATGTTTTATATACGGTTATATGAAGTAAGAATAAGTCGTAAATAATAATCAAGAGGAGTTGTAATGGTTTTGCGACATTGAGATTTCACATTGTTAAACATGTGAGGGGAAAAGAGCAAAAGACCTTATTGATTATATGGGTTACATTAATATTATATAAAGCAAAATATATTGATAAAGTGTTTATTATTTCCACATAAGAGCGTACCCGTAGGCATTAAGTTAATAATCGAAAATGAAGATAACTACAATTACCATGTCGGTATCAGTACAACGTCACAAACGATCGCTGCTAATTTAGTCATTCGTAACAAAAAATACCGGAAAATTGTGGTTTACCTTAAAACATAACAAAGGTATAAAAAACATACTTGGAGCAACAAGTTCACGCTTAACCTCGTCGATACCAAATAGATGATAGCAAACGCGCACATATTTTGGTATTACCAAGATTGTAAGTAAACACATATATTATGGTTAGTAACTAGTAAGGTATATTTCTAGAAGAATCTAACAAAGACTGAGGCGCAGAGACCTACCTATGTCTTACAATACATAAGTCCGAGTGAGCTGTTTTCGAGTCCTGTCTTCTGTCTCCTGTAGGGCTATTCTGTAAGGTTGTTTTCGAAACTCGAAAGCGGAATCCGCGGTAATATGACAAATTTGAAACCCATATAAATAAAAATCATTTTCGAAGTGACGTAATGTGAGCTCTATCACTCAGGTGAAGCTCGATATTGAAATAGTTTCTTACAGAATAGCCCTACTGACTTACGTGTGAACTAATGGTATTTATGGGCACCGTTGGCACTCAACATCGGGTGGCTCGTCTGCCTATCCTAGTATGGAAACATCAAAATCATGACAGCCGTGAGCACGTATAAGACAAATTTCAATCTTATTCTGTGGAATATTTATTATTTAGACATAAGGTACGGGCAATAGCGCGAGTCAACCTTTTATTGCGGTTAATTAAAATTTATTTTCCCCACATTTTAACAACTATAATCTATTACAGTTATTAACAACAACCTGGTCGCAACGGTACACACAGTTGTAACATATTAATCATAATTACTGAAAAATCTTAAATAAAAAAGTCACCGGCATATCGTCTGCTATAATGGCGTTCGATCCATTTTTCAAGGCGTGAAAATAGAAGTTTCATATGATAAAGAGGATCTCTGTGACATTTCAGGTTTCTCTACCCTCAAACACTGTTTTAGTTTGTCGAGGTCATCGTAAAATCTGGACAGGCCATAGTCCACTTGGTTACAAATAAATCAACCACTGTAACCAGGTAAAGTTGATTGTTGTTACCCCGATGTACTTGCACGGCGGAAATCCTTTCACAGACGCCTCGAATTCACTACCGAATACCAGCAATTCCAGCTTGCATCGAGGCCATTGTCTCGTTCGACGGTAGTAGGTACTCTGACAGAGTAGAATGGACAAATGGCCTTCCTTGACAACTACTAAACAATTGTATTCGAGATATGGTCGCTTGGTCGTCAAAATAATACCAGCGCGGTTTAGTCATTTTTTCCGATTCAGTACAGGGCATGGATGTAGTATAATAACAGGATGGCTTACTCGGAAAAAATGTATTTACGAAAGTGAACACTAACTCAACGCATTAAGTATTATATTCTAATGGGCATTACACAGATGCTGATCCGAGCCGAGCGGGATAGCAATATGTTAGAAGTGTGTCTCGTTCTTTTATCTTGCCAGCTTAAAAATGTATTTTATTAAAAATTTGGGCTGATCAAAAATTTCATCGAAAAAAAATGTCTTTTTAATATTATTTTGACCATTGTATGTCAAGAAATTGTAATTGAATTTATTTATTTAAATATATTTCCAATTCAAAAAGAAAACATAAATTATTATTTTGCTTATTTCTTTTATTTCTTATGGTAGCCCAGTTAAGTGTCATCTTGACATTTTGTATTGTAATGGTTGCTATGGTTACTTAAATAACATAATTAAGATCAAACTACTATGGTGACCATGATTTTTTGAAACGAAGTTCCTTACGGCAGGCTTGGAGGGGAATAATAGCAATGCGAAAAGCAATGGTCAGAACGTGAGACAGAGTGACTCCGTACTAAAATTCCCACGTTCCTAATTATTTTAATCAGTTTGAATCCATGGCATCTTTAATTGTTTTGTAATCTTAATTCAAGAATGCGTTATAATGAGAGTAAACCTAAGATTTGCAGTTAATATTTTGGGATGATAATGATAACTCGACCACCTGATGATGGATTCCTGTCAAGTCTGTAGTATGGAAGTATTTGTATTATGTATTTCGTAATCCATCTACTATTCTTCAGATTTTTACCATTGCTAATGTTGGTATTTTCGTTTATAAGTAGTTGTGTCAGATTTTTCAAGCACCCTAAATGCATTCAAGCTAGCTTGCGATATCTGCCGGGGCTAAACGTGCCTTTTGAAGAACTTAAAAACTCGAGATTTATAATATTATGGCAGACGTGGTAAACTCATGCAGCGCTTAAAACTGCATACATCAAGTATGTACTAGTAGGATATAAACCTTACAAAAAAAAACCAATAAAAAAAATAAAAATTAAATAAAAAATTTCAATACCCATTTCCTGACAGTTTGAATTTTTGAAAGACATTTGTCCCACCTGTCAAAATCTTATTGTCACCTTATAAGAAAGGGACACACTCCTTAACACTGGCTATCTCTGTCGGCTCGTTTTTCTGTTACGAGTGCTTGGTCCTGTTATATATTATTACGTCCATTGTACAGGGTATCTAAAAATCGGAGGTTTCTGAAAAACCGTACTCACCATGGTTGACACATGATATTGTATTGAATGATCGTGGTGGGTGGGTAAGTCGCGATAAAATCCGCAAAAGTTTTTTCGTTATAATGAGTAATTCATTCGCGTAAACATTCAAAAATAAAAATGCAAAAATAGAATGTAAACATATCAATAAAGTTACAAAGTTCGTTTATTTGAACCCGCTAATCTCGGGAACTAAACTTGGGATTGGAGAAAAAATCCTTCATTTGATAGCCCGCTTATTGAGGAAAATTCTGGGCTATATGTCTTAGAGATTTTTTTTTTTTTTTTAATATTTTGGAGCCGAAAAAACCGACGGACATTGCCATCTGCGTGCTATTGTAGCGTGCGTTACGTACATCTTGAAATGTGCCAGTATTAAATACGATAGAAACGTCATTTCAGAACAGAGTTTTTCGGAACATCCGGACGGGGACACCGCGTGCACCGCCTAATCCGAGATATGCAGCCCTAATGATTAAAGTGGCTTTGTGCAATACCGGAGATACTCGTCCAGCTAGCGACACTCGTGAGGCAACAGTGGGTTATGCGAAGACACGCTCCAACGGGGACGCGCCCACATTCCCGCCACACACGCTGCCATTTAGGTACGCCGCATATCGACGGCCTTCGTTAACAAACCTTATACCAGATGAGGACGCAAACGATGTAATAACGATGGGATCCGGCTATGACTAGATTCCCAACGGAGCCAAATATAAAGGAACGTTGTTGTAATGGCGACTTTATGCGCATTAAAGTGGCAGTTGTAATTTCTTACGCCAAAGATCTTAGAGAAAAGATAGAAGAGTAAATAAAAGTAAGAAGACAAAAGGCTTTTGAGAGGATAGCGTTATTTACTGTAGATTACCAAATATTCAGTGTAGGTGACTGGCCTGTTGGTCTAGTAGTGACCAGGCCAGAAGGTCGTCAGTACGATACCCATCCAATATTTTTGTGATGAGCATGATCATGTGTCTCATTTCATCTATAATATGTATGTATTAGAAATGTTTTGAGTATGTATCAGTTGCCTGATCACCAATAAAAAAATCAAGCTCTGTCTAGTTTGGGATCAGAAGGCGGTGTGTGAGCTGTCCCTCCATACTATTATTACTTTTTTTTACCTATATCAGATTTATTATTCTTGGGTATTTTCTTTAATAATATGATATTTATTGAAATGATATATAATGAATGAAACACTAAATAAATTAGAATAGAGATAAAATTTAACCATTAGATTACCAATTTATAAATGTAACCTATCCTACATTATTTGATGCCAAACATAATAAGAACAAATAACAACTTCAAAACCATCGACCACACAACCTATAGACTCCTAATGTTTGATTTTTCGTATTAAATGCATTCTGGCATCTAGCTGAGGTGAGACGAAAGGGGTTGCAATGCTGTGATTAGTTAATTCAATGTCATACATTACCCATCACAGAAGATTAAAAAGAAATGTATATATTTCGCAACGGGAAAGAATGAGACAAAACGATAGTTTGAGTACTTTTGTTTACGCCTTACATCAGCTAAAAGTCAGATGTGTTGCCATAACCCGTTCCCCTGTTATAAGGAGTCTATGGGTTATGTGGTCAATGTTCAAAACTCATGTACAATAATATTTCCCATATTAATTTACACACAATTGGTTTTGTTCTTGTGTATGAATAATTAAGTGCAATGCGAACATATAAAAAATAAATATAATATACAATAAACACATTGTATTTCTTATGACATTGATACAAAAATTTTATATTAAGAAATGTAAATAGTATTCTTATGCTTGCAAATATGATATTTTGTAATAAGCAATACATTGCACTTAGTTGATACAGATACATTTACAGTCGAGCAAATAAATCATAGTTATATTTTATTTAAATATTTTAAATAGACTTTACCTGCATGCTATTCAAATTTAAAAATGTGTATTGAAAATTTGTATTTGTAGTGTAGTGCAGTGTATTTACTTTTGAAAGCCCAATCTGATAATGAAAGATCAGCGTAGTAAAATAATTATTTATGAGGAAAGTGATATACATATCTATATTTCAGCATTCTTTAAGCTAGTTACTAAATTATTAATATTGGAGATTTTTCAAGTAACGTAATATTATGTGAATGCACCTATTTTTAAATACATATTTTATTTTACCTCTTTAATATACAGTGTAGGAAATCTTTGAGGTGAAGTTTTAGTGTAGATGTTATTTGTTAAAAAAATATCCTATATTTTGTTATTTTCCACTAACCTATGTACAGCAGATGAGTAATTTTTATACATTCAAGCTAACTCTTTCTCATAATTTATATTAATTTAAATAATCAGCATGATTTTAGATAAAGCTATTAATCAATTAATATCTAATCTATGCATTTTTGGTAAAGGATGACTTCATCATAATAGACAGTGGTATTGAGGTGCTGGGACAGGCACTGCCTTGACCCACGTGCTGTTCAAATTTGTCAAGGTTGCATAGGTTGTTGCAAACCGCCTGTTAAAACAACTTAGTCTTTGATGATGAAACTATAATTTCTATTGATTCATTTTTATTTAGTAATAAGTTTGTAAAGACGTTTGTTTGTTATTTGAAAGAAAAAATATTCTCAATCATGAGAGAAAATGTTTATTTAAATACAATATTTTATTTTATTGTATATAAAATATACCGTAAGACTTTACTAATTGAATGATATAAATTTAGACATGATTTGACTTTTTAAAGGAAGATATTTTTATTTGGACAAGCTATGAAGAATATGTACATATTTTTTTTTATCTCAAATTTTAAATAACACTTCGGTTCACAGGTAAACACACATTTAAAAATTATACCATCAGAATAAATGATAAGATTAATTTGCATTGATTATGATTATCTGTATCACTCTCTCTCTCTCTCTCCCACTCTCTATCTCTAGTAACCTATATTGCAATTTAGGGTAAGGAGCCAAGTCGGCATTGAACACACAAATGATTAATGTAAAAGAATCATTGACACCAATAGCATATATAGACAGGTGAATGGCGCTCACCTGTGGCAAGTTGGCCGCGATCTGCCTGTGCAACGAGTCGCGCTCCTTCTCAACTTCTTTCAGGCGAACTTCGGTGTCTCCAAGTCTCTCCTGAGTCTCCCGCAAACTCTCCACAAGCTTGTCTCGCTCGTCCAACATAGAGACCATAAGCTGTTCAAAATTCGCATCCTCGCCGGAAAACTGCGAACTCCGCTGACTAATACTGTCCTCAGATATCGTGGGCATCACGTCGCACATCATATTCCACATTTTAATTTAACATTAAACTAGAATACTTATCGTACACGATACACCGAATAACACAAATTATTTCGATCACCGTATTACATATGTTTCGGCACAAACGTTACCTAAATCTAGCGCACAAGACTCGAGAACGTTGTTTTACATTGTCAAAATATTCGTACAACACTTCAGTCAAAATTTCGGGTGACATTATAGTTCGATATTTAGAAGACACACCTAAAACTTAATACTCCTACGATTCCATTCTATCACGGTGCAAGCGGCATGTCTGCCATCTTGGATTTGAACGTCAGTCATAGAGTATAATAACGTCAGTTTTATCACAGATTGCAGATAATTTATCCATGACAGACAATCAATGAAGTTTGAACACAGTACAATAATAATTATTGAAATCAGAATAATTATTATGTACTTCTCTATTTATTTTTTAACTTTGACGATTCAAACATAATAATATCTTCTATTTACACGTAAATACATAGATCAGAGATTAAATACGTAGATCATAATAACTTAAAATTTGACAAAATTTAGAATTCATACAAATAAATATATATTTATAAAAAAAGATAAAAAGGCGTCACTCGTGATACTTTCGTAACTTTTTGTATCTATTTCAAGCTTTGTTATGGAGTTGTTAACTCGTGAATGTGTTCCTTGCATTTTTGTGGTTATTTTGCCGACTTGGACTTTTTATTTGGACATAGATTTATAGCCATAAACGCCAAAAAGTAAAAAGAAATATTCATACGCCATTGGTCATATCATGTATTGTTGCATATCTTCGAAATATTAAATTATGCTTACGCTGAAATTGAAAAGAATTTATGGATATGAACAAATTTAAACTGTTTGAATATTTATTTTCCTTCATATCATTATGTGTACTAAAACACCGTAAGTAGGAAGGAGGTCCGCGTTGCTCTATGACTAAAGTAGACCAACGTCCCATACAATTTTGGACCGTCTCCTTTGTCCGATACAGTTAGCCAGGGCCGTCTCTAGCCCATGTGGCGCCCGTGTGCAACCATTACCCTTGCGCCCCCTAGCAAGCGCGCGGTCAAATTGAAATGGGTACAAAGTACAAGTACAGTTTCTCCGGTCGCTTAAGGGTGAGGACTTCATATTAGTATGGATCATTTATCCTGGAGCACCAAGTGGGGCTCCGTTGCAAGTGGCGCTCGGCGCCCCTAGGACCCCGGCGCCCGTGTGCAACGCATACTCTGCACCTAAGGAAAAGACGCCCCTGCAGTTAGCTATGGTAAAGACAGCAATTTTTCAAATGTATACTGTCAGCCGCTCAAATCGAGCAGTCCATGAGCTAACTATGCGAAAGGGCTATACATTACAATAATAGGATCAGAACGCTGACGGCCTTGCTGCCCTTCTGTAATGCGTAATGCGTCTGAGATGTTCACCAAGGTTAAGGAGTTCAGACCTATCAGGAAGCAGCGTTTGTCTTTTAATGCGCAGTAGTTATAAGTTCAAAGCTTTGTAGTGGACCAATCAGCGCCACAATCCTGAATCGCGCTATCGGAATTTGACAATTTGCTTGCTATAGATTATATATATATATTTGTTGGCTTCGGCCTGGCCGAGCATACTGACTCACTTGGTCTGAGATCTCGTTTTGGAGCCTTTCATCAAATAGCCTTTAGTTTCAACAGCAGTTTGAGCACACTGGTGGACAGGTAAGATTATCCGTCTCAAAAGCACTGGATAGACTTGCAAGCACCAGCAGGCGCGGTTATTAGATATAGATCTTATGAGATGCGCAGTCGTGTTTTTTTTTGTTTCCCGGACTCCTCATATCTATACTTCATGTCGCGCGCCTTAGGGTTTCCCGCCGTTTCTCCATATTTCAAACTGACTGTCGATCGATGTATCGATTACGACAGGCAACATGGCATCTGGTCTCAGCCTGTTCAACTTCCAATAACCAATTAAAAAAAGACATTATGTTTACTGATTAGCGATGATCCCTCTTTATTTTAGAATTTAATAATAATTAAAGATACATTAATACATTATTTATATTTCTTTTTATGCCTTAGAATTATAAAGGTTTAGGTTTATTTATAAAATGTCGTTATATCGTGTATACATGTATCCTGCACGTTAAGTAAAACGGTAATATTTTGAATGCAGAACCACTTTGTTACTCTCTTCCCATTTACTTTATAAGTTGTGAGATGCCGCGGAAAAAGGGGAAGAAAAAAAATATACCCGCAGGTAAATTAATTATTTCACAATATAATAATTTACATACAACATACAAATTGCAAACAAACTATTAAGCATTATTGTTCACATTTTGAGTTTTTCTTATAAAATGCACGTATTCTTATTTTCAAGATTTCACAATAAATGACTCCGCAAACGCTCCAAAGCCTGTTATGCGAATAAAGAAATCAACGATCCCCGAGACAGATCCAGTTAAGTCCTGGGAAGATCTCGATGACAATGATTGCGATTTGGTAGAAGAAATCAATTCTGATGGAAGCAAGAACATCGTCTACGTTCAAAAAGAAAGCAAACGTTCCAAAAATGAAACGGATCGTAATCAAAATGAGGGTATAACATACCCTGAAATTGTATGGTATCTAATATCTCGATATATAAAACCTGAGGATATAGGAACCTTTGCATGTATAAATAAGGCGACATATGCTATTACCAAGCGTGAGTCCTTTTGGCGGGCATTATATGTAAAGTATTGTAAAAATCATCCAAAGTTACCAGAGGAATTGTGTATTGAAAATAGTTTCCCAGCTTACGGTTTGCGACAGAGAGTGATCCGAGCTTTGTATTATACATACAAGACAATGTTCCTGAGAATACTGACTCAGGCGTCTATTGAGTGCTCCCCTCACATGCTCGTAAGAAGGAAATGTATTAATGTTTGGTATTATAAGGTGAGATCCCATTGGTCGATATTTTTTAAACTTAAAAGACAAAGAGTGCAGCAAAGACTTTCAGTGGACAAGATTAATTTTATACAGGAATTGGGAAGAATTGATGCCAATCCTGATGAAGATTGTAAAGTGCTACAGGTTTGTTTATCTAAGTAAGCTTGTAAATGATATTATGTGGGTCTAATACAAATAATAGTTGTGAAAAAAAACTGTTTCTTTTGAATTTTTTATACATATTAAGAAAATTTATATTCCAAAAAGTTTTTCAGTATGTGAACATACAAACTTCTGGCATAAAATATGAATTCATAAAAATATTTAACTTGATTTTACTATGAATAAAATACAACCTGTTGTTGAATAAAATGGACGAGTAATTCTAATATTTGGACAAATTATTTTAATTTTGTGTCTACTTTCTGATTTAACAACTATATATGTTTCTTTATTTGAGAGATATGATAAGGACTTGATGATTTTAATACAGTAGAAATTCGATTATCCGGCCCTCAGTTATTCGGATTCGCGATTATCCGGACTACCGACGGGATTCGGACAAGTCGAATTTGTGCAAGCACACACGATTGCTTGCACAAACGACGACAACACGGGATTGCTGCCCATTGTTACTCATTATTGTTTTAGTTAGTTAGCAATTTTTTTTTATTTTTTTTTATGAGCCCAACGTTTTGGATACTTTATAGCAACCATGGACGACTCCCGTCAAATGATAATTACCAAATTAAACTTACATATTTCTTATTCTATTTCATGATAACCCTACGCAAAATGCCAAATACATATTGTTAATAAATAATATATACCTACATATTTAATTTTATGATTAACGTAAAATTAATTTAGTATTCTCTTAATAAACATCGATTTTCGTTAATATGTACTTATTTGTTATTTTTAATAAATACATAACACTACTACATATTATGCACAAGCCCTGCTGATCTTCATACATTAGTTTATCCGGATTTTCGATTATCCAAATGCCTAACGACAAAAATTAGTCCGGTTTATCGAGTTTCTACTGTAATAGTAAATTATAGATGAAAGCTTAATTTTATGAGAATAAACTTTGATAACATGTAATTGAAAAAAAAAATTATTTATTCAATAGTAAATAAAAAACAGTCAAATATGCATTATTTCTTTTTAACAAGTTTAGAAATGTTTCAGGTGTCTTGCCAAAGTCTCAATGAGGTTCCTCCTTTGATGGGTATGGTACTCTCACATGTTAATGTGTCCCTTGCCCAGCGATTAACACATCAACGTCTCCACCTTGGATTTAGCACCGGTATCTGCACTGATTCCAAGAATATTGTTCCGGAATATTTAATGATTATAGATTCAGTGTTAAACATGTCCATATATGATTGGTGGCACCCATTTTATCCACACTCAAAGAACAAACTACCGTCAATAATGAAAGACGAGGAATTATTGCCGATGTTGAGGGAAGAGTTCTTTACTTCAAGTGAAGAGAAAGTTAGTGTCTAACATTGTTATAATATATTTAAAGAATATTTTGTTATTTATTGTTTTATTAAACTACCTAGAATTTAACGTATTGAATATAATACTTTTTAAGTCAAATCAAATCAAATCAAAAATAAGAAGTAACAGTAATAAAAAAATAAAAAAAAACTCGTTTGAGATACAGGATCCCCTAAGAAAAACGAGAAAAAACTTAGGGGTTGCTCTTTTGTCAATAAAATGAGTACATAATCACTACATAGTATAAAACAAAGTTGCTTTTTCTGTCCCTATATCCCTTTGTACGCTTAAATCTTTAAAACTACGCAACGGATTTTGATGCGGTTTCTTTTAATGGATAGTTCAATTCAAGAGGAAGGTTTATCTATATAATTTATTAGGTTTTTATATGCATTGGATAAGATATAACAATAATTGTTGGAGGGGTCGGAAAAAAATAGGCCGTCAGGGAGTTTTCAACGAAAACGCTGCCTAAACCCTTTGAGATATAACAAAATAATGTATGGTGGAATTGTATATCTTAAATAGGTCTACAATAAAGTCCGCGATGGCATATGTCTATCTCTTAGGAATATCATACTATATCCATTTAATACCTTAAAAAAATGGGCAATTATAACGCGATAGTTTAAAAGTTATTTACACAAATACGGTATGAATCCTTATGATTTTAAATCAATTAATTAGCTTGAGCATGTCATGCAGATTATTTTTCTCTTTTACATCATGCAAATTAAATGAATACTTTAGGAGATATGGCAAAATCAAAATAATAGGCAAGAAAATAAATCGTGTTGCCGTGTATCGAACGGACGGTTGTCTGGTGTCTAAGGCCGTAGTGTATCAACTCTGTATGGTGGAATATAATAATATAATATGTAATAGTATCCTAAATATGCCTACAGAAAGTCTACGAAGGGATATGTCTTTATTTCATTTTTAATACAAAAACTTAGTAATAATTAAAATAGAAAACGATCATCATCAGACATGATCAATCCGTAAATCTATGTTCACGCGGGCGAAGCTGCGGCCTGCGGGTAACATCATCACTACATAGTATAAAACAAAGTTGCTTTTTCTGTCCCTGTATCCCTTTGTACGCTTAAATCTTTAAAACTACGCAACGGATTTTGATGCGGTTTCTTTTAATGGATAGTTCAAATTCAAGAGGAAGGTTTATCTATATAATTTATTAGGTTTTTATATGCATTGGATAAGATATAACAATAATTGTTGGAGGGGTCGGAAAAAAATAGGCCGTCTGGGAGTTTTCAACGAAAACGCTGCCTAAACCCTTTGAGATATAACAAAATAATGTATGGTGGAATTGTATATCTTAAATAGGTCTACAATAAAGTCCGCGATGGCATATGTCTATCTCTTAGGAATATCATACTATATCCATTTAATACCTTAAAAAAATGGGCAATTATAACGCGATAGTTTAAAAGTTATTTACACAAATACGGTATGAATCCTTATGATTTTAAATCAATTAATTAGCTTGAGCATGTCATGCAGATTATTTTTCTCTTTTACATCATGCAAATTAAATGAATACTTTAGGAGATATGGCAAAATCAAAATAATAGGCAAGAAAATAAATCGTGTTGCCGTGTATCGAACGGACGGTTGTCTGGTGTCTAAGGCCGTAGTGTATCAACTCTGGTGGAATATAATATTATAATATGTAATAGTATCCTAAATATGCCTACAGAAATTCTGCGAAGGGATATGTCTTTATTTCATTTTTAATACAAAAACTTAGTAATAATTAAAATAGAAAACGATCATCATCAGACATGATCAATCCGTAAATCTATGTTCACGCGGGCGAAGCTGCGGGTAACAGCTAGTATTTTATAAATACAACATGTAACATCATAACATATTAAGAGTGAGTGTCTTATTCCCGAGGTGTGGTATCTTCAATAATTTTTTTTATTTCGTAATAGGCTTTACCACACAAACGTTCCTTAACAGTTTTCTTAAATTTATTAATGGAAAGATTTTGAACAAAAATTTTTTTTAAAAAAGATTTTGAGTAAAACAAAGAGACAAAACATTAATATTGATTCAGCAACCAACCAAACAACCAACAAATTTGCTTTCAGCAATAGTCATAATGTTAATAGACACCAAGCTGTGTGATGAAGTCCTAATCTTAATATATAATAAATAAAATCCTAAATAATAATGAATAATAATCAGGATCGGTCGTCTTGGCGTTCATTGGGGGAGGCCTATGTTCAGAAGTGGACGGATTGAGGCTGATGATGATGAATAATCAGACACTTGTCATTTTATTTTTTATGAATATCCCTATTATTTTACCTACAAAATTGACTTCTGCAGTCTGCTTGATACCTGAATGATAACATAGAGTAAAGTGATACTACGGAAAATTGATTACCTGCAGCACGAAATTCATATCTCATATACTTCATGATCCGCAGTTTCAGTCACAGAGTTTGTCCGTGCAGCACCATCTAGTGATGAAAAGTGGATTAAGACCAACATCAATACTAGAATATCGAACACCATTATCCATCCGAAAATATATTATACTAGCTGTTGCCCGCAGCTTCGCCTGCGTTAACTAAGATTTACAACGGAATCTTAGTACGCGAAATAACATTTTTTACACCTTGTGTCCGAAAAACCAAAATATCTTACGGAACCTTATTTTTATCAGAATAAAATTTAGCCTATGTTACTCGTGGATAATGTAGCTTCCGAATGGTGAAAGAATTTTTGAAATCGGTCCACTACTTTTTGAGCCTACAAACAAACATACAAAAATAGGTACAAATCTTTCCTCTTTATAATATTAGTATAGATTAATCAATGGGTTTAATACAATGTTATAGTTAGTATATGGTAATATTCATACGTCTTTTTTAGGGTTCCGTACTCAAAGGACAAAAACGGGACCCTTTTATTTGGCTGTATCTCAAGAACCGTAATAGCTAGACAGTTGAAATTTTTACAGATTTTTTATATTTCTGTTGCCGCTATAACAGCAAATACTAAAAACAAAATAATAATTAAGGGGGGCTCTCATACAAAAAACGTGAACTATTTTGCCCTTTTTCATCGCTACCACTCGCCGAGCTAGATCTCAAGAACCGTAATAGCTAGACAGTTGAAATTTGCACATAATATACTGAATCAAATAATAATTCCCTACAACAGAGTAGTTGTTGATGTTTTTTGCTGTGTTCTCATGAACCGTAATAGCAAGGAGGTTACAATTTTCACAGATGCTGTATTTTTATGGCCACAATAATAGCAAACACTAAAAATAAAATTAAAATAATATTGAAGGGGGCTCCCATACTCCAAAAGTATTTTTTAAGCATTTTTTCTGGTACGGAACCATTGTGCGCGAGTTTTTTAAAAGCATTTTTTTCCGAGCATTGGCAGTAAAATCGACTAAAATGCCTATTGATAATAGACTGGGTAAAAACCGCTATGGGCAGTATTATTGAACCACTATAGAAAACCGAATAAAAAATATTGTAATGAAAAATCAAGTCGCGAAAGCATTCTACCGAGATTTTTAAATATATTTTGACCATTTGAATTAATGTTTTCCTAATAGTCTACTCGTATCAAATTAAACATTGGACTAAAATCTTGACTCTTGATAACCTTGAGGAGACCGGGGCGCATAGCTACTCGTATCAAAAATTTATATATGTAACTATTATTAACACACTGTTGACTGAAATATGGGTATTATAATTATCATAAGACCCAAATGGGACCCCTATACATAAATGTGTCTAAGGAGCAATGATAAAAATTGTTAAAAAAAAAACTATCTGACTGCTTTAAGTTTCTATTAGGGAAAATTCAATTGTGTCGCTATGTTTAAAAATTCTTAGGGATGTTGTCGCCCGTTTTAGATGATTGTTTAAAATAATAGGAATAATTATTTTATGTATTGTTTATTGTCATTTGATTTAAATTTATAAATGTAGTCTACTAGGATTAATTAATAATCTGCAATATTTATAACTTAATTGACATAATCTATGGTTATAGGTTAAATTTTGAAATTAGATGGAATATCGTGATAGGTCTTTGTTTTTTCTTTCTCTTGATGGCGGACTTTGCTAACGGAAGCATCTTCTAGGTAAAGTGTGGTTAATTTGCGTGTATAACTGTAAGTAACAACCTATGTAACTATGCACCGTATATTATTAAAATGATGATGATTAGTAATAAATGGGTTAACTGAATACTAATGTGTATTAATCTCTTATAGGTACTTCACTTCCATGCTTTTGAGATGATTACATGCGGTATAAATATATATCAATTAACGGCTAAGAAGCCAGATATTTGACTTACTGTTGGCTTACAACACGCTTACAATTTTAGGCTTTATCACTATAAGTAGATTCTTGTTCAGTGCTTGTTCATTTAGCTTAAGAATCAGAGAGCGGTACAGAGCAAGTTAGTAAATATTTTTAATTTAACTATCAAATAACAATACAATAACTGTCTATAACTGAGTACTGAGCATTTTAGTTTAGTTTTTTGCATATAATAGTTTTGGCGCAGATGTATTTTTATGTAAACACGTAAAGTAAGTCAAAGCATTTCTTCCCGGGCTCCCCGTAGTATGATGTAGTTAATTAGTAGTCAAACCGCAAACGACGTGTTACTCGTCAGTTCAGTCGTGTATATTGTAAAATGCGCTCTGTGTTGGTTTTTATCGCTTTGTTTACTGTAAGTGTTTTTGTAAAACATAAGAAAATAATAAAAGTATGGCCGCCGTAGCTACGCCCCTGATTATAATATTCGTTTAGTCCTTCCGTGACATTGTACAGTTTCCAAAAACTCCACCCGTGGTGTATCTTATTATAATAACTTGCAATAAAAACTGTAAACAATTATCATATTTTCATATACCTACATTTTATATAAGGATTATAATTTTGCGGATTATCTTTAAACCACAGATTTATTTTATTTATAAATCTGTACTTAAAACAATCTGTACTTAGAACAATATTATGTTTTAGAACAATATTAAGAGCATACTTGCAATAAAAGTGCCATCTATGATACAGGTATGAAAGCTCTTTAATTTTTTCTAGGATATTTTTTAAACAAAAATTGAATAAATTCGCTTTTTGAGATATTTTAAAGCTCTATTGATCTTTATAATATTATAATGATTAAAAAAAATGTTACAATTGTATTGTGTTATGTATACTACCAACGCTCCATATTTTAGACTGCGTACTTCCCATTCCCTTGGGAGTACTTTATCATCATCATCAGCCTTTATCCGTCCACTGCTGAACATAGGCCTCCCTCAATGAACGCCAAGACGACCGATTCCCTGCCACTCGCATCCAACGAGGACCTGCCACTGCACGGAGATCGTCTTCCCACCTGGTTAATGGTCGACCAACACTTCGTCTACCTAAACGCGGCCTCCACTCACGCGAAGGAGTACACAGGAGTATTTACAGCTATAAATTATAGATATGATTCCTGAACTTTAAGCTATATTATTGTAAGAGGATATCATATTATGTCATGTGTATGTTTGTGTAACTTATACTTAGGTACTAAATTCATTCAGTAGTTTTCACATGAAAGAGTAATAAACATATTATTATATTCTTACAATACCTATTTCGCGTTTATAATATTAGTAGCCATACTATGTTTTTTTTCAGGTGTGCAAAACAGACACAGTCCCCCAAATAAGATGCGGGGAAATCCCTGAAAAGGTAAATATTTAATTTTCGTTTCAAATATGAAATTAATTGATTTCGTATAAAGGTAGATCCAGGTTACCTATTAGATTGAAAATCCAACTTACATTGATATAATTTAGATGTGTATCAGATTCCGCATTTAAATGTCAACAGCCAGTAGAAAACTAAGGCCCGTATTCTAAAACCTGACTTGAGCGCTGATCGGTGCTTGATACTAGTTTTGGCGGTACCAAAATCTAGTATCAAGCGCCGATCAGCGCTCAAGTCACGTCTCTGAATACGGCCCTAAGACAATTTGTATGGCGGATGACCTCCCGACCGTAATATACCAATTATCGTATGATATCAGCCGAGGTACAGCGATGTCTATTACTGGATCCAATTACTGAATAAGCTAAAATGGCGCCAATCGCCATATGTTGCGGTTAGCTCTTTAGATTTAATCATCATCATCATCATCAGCCTTATTTGCCTTTATTGGATTTAATGGGTGAAATAAAATTACATAAAATGCATTGCAAGTGGCCAAATGTGACCTTATAGATAATAATTATATCATCTTTACTCTCCTTCAATCTCCTTGATGCATTATAATATCTTTAGTAAAGCTAAAATTGTCACTTTATCTGTTTGAATGCGCGTACCTCGCGAATTACCTATCAGACAAAAATCTTCTGCTAGTCTTTTCAGAAATGTTATATTTTGAAGTAGAGCTTTGTATCTGGTGGTAAGACGGTCGCATCATTAAGTAGTGAATCTCACTTTAACTAAAGATACATTCCAGATGGTTTCCTGCATTGGAAACCCTCATCTCCTGACAGGGGAGATGACACGCAGCTGCACGACTGATTCTCAGGTGAGTTACAACTGACTAGGATAAGAAGATCAGCGAGCATTGTCAGTTGCCTGTTAATCTATACTAAAATAATGAAGCTCAAGAGTTTGTTTTTAATTTGCAACAGAATTTGTCGCCAAATTTTTTTACACAGGGCGATTCTCAAGAATACCACCGAGCTCTGTTGGTTATGTGCGATTCTCACTGCACTAGGACCGCTGTGAACTGTTAATTGTTTTTAAAGCGTGTTTTTGACTTATATATTTAATATTTTCAGTGCGAAAGGCTGAATTGTATATACAACAAACAAGGCTGGTTAAAGAATAACGCCCTGGACAAGAAGAAGATCTCCGAGTATTTGGACAACTACAGCAAGGAGCACCCGGAGTGGGCGCCGGCGGTGGCCCAGACCAAGGCAGCCTGTCTCCAGGTCGACCTGCCAGCCCAGGGTATCCATCTCAACTGCCCAGCGTACGATGTCTCGCATTGTCTCCAGACAAACTTCGCTAAGGTAAGATTTTTAATTGCTTTTCATTCAAAAACGATACTTTTTAATTTAAAAGAAAAACCTAAACACTTTTTTCTCACATTTGTTTATACTTTTGCAATATTATTTAGGAAGAACAATGTAATATCAAGTAATTCCCAAGCCAATGAGCCATTTGGAACTGAACTAAGAAGGTGCTGGAAGCTTATCCCAAAGCTATTCCATAAGGACTACATATTATGCTTTATTCCAGTTCGCGCAGCCCAGCCAGTGGTCGTCATCATCAGACTGCCAGTACTCGCGCCAGTTCGCCGCAGCCTGTCCGTTCTGCCCCAGCGACTGCTTCAGCCCCATGATCCCCATCGGCTCCTGTAACGCCTGCCTCTCACTCCCGCGATCGCCGTGAATATACTCGAATATATTCAAACATATTGTTTTCTTATTTTTACGCTAATTTCACTCATTATAATGAAATAAATTTTACGGATTTTATCGCGGTTTATTAAAATGCCCGACGTTTCGGATACTTTACAGCAACCATGGTCACGGGAGAGGGAGGACAGTCCTCCCGTGACCATGGTTGCTGTAAAGTATCCGAAACGTCCGTAAAAATTGTTTCATTAAAATATACTGAAACATACTCAAATATACAGAAACATACTCAAATATACAGAAACATACTCAAATATACAGAAATATACTAAAATGTACTTGTTTTTACTTGCTATTTTATTTCCTACTTTCCAGCCTTCTACTTCCAGTTCCCGTGGGATTACGGAGATGAATTTTTCGGAGATTATTATAAAGTTCCATCAAAATCCATTCAGTAGTTTTTTCGTGAAAGAGTAACAAACATCCTCACAAACTTTATTTTATAATATTAGTAGGACATTTATATGTTTTGATTCCATAACAACTATTATACAATACATATACTTATATACATAATTATATTATAACAATAATTATAGGACATAGAATCAGCGGACCCGACAGACGCTGTACTATCATTAGAAATTAGAAAGCAATAAGCAATGCTTTACTTACTAGTTAATACTACTGCTTACAAGTTACTTTTGTAAAAATATGATTTCAAATTATTTTAGTTATTAGTGTATTAGAGAGATGGCGTTTGTTACGGAAACAATATCTACATATTAAATATGACAAAACTAATTATCTTCTCTGGTTTTTTCTAATTGTATATAGTTATTTAGCTCTAGTGAATGCTATTATAATGAACATGACATACTCCTCGCATGTGATTTTTCATGTTAGTTGGAGAGCCCAGCCAACTGATTTATGTGTTGCTTATGAAATAATATGAAGAAACAAGCAAGATGGTGCCTAGTGATACCCACGCATGATATGATGATAATGATGATCATGTTGTACAGAATAGCACTGCAGTTAAAGCGGTATCATAGAAGGGCTAACGAACAGTCGAAGCCTTGCGACTATCGACGTCCATTAACATCCACATAACCAAAGGTTATGCAGATGCGTTGCCCTCCTTTTCCTTCTCCCCCCAATGGGCCATCGGATACTCACAAATCGCACGAAACTCGACAGCTTAGCTGGCACTTTATGCCGATTTCATGTGAGCGAGAGGTTCCTCCCCGGTCGTGCCGGCCCAATTTGGCTGCAAAGCAGCATGGCATTACCTCTTACCAGAACCTAGATATAATGTAGATGTTAACCTTTCTTCAATATACGTAGAGTCCCGCAGGGTGCTATCCTAGGCACACTAATATTTATTGTTTTTGTCCATGGTAATTTAATAAAGCTGATGTAACTACGAAGGAATTGTAATCAATTCCTATGAATTATGGTGCGTCTGAATTGCGTCCTTGAAAATCATGTTTTTTTTAATATTTCTGACCCTACTAGAGCCGGCATCCCGCAACTTGCGGCTGTTAGTAATGAAAAGGGCTTTTAACTGTTGCGTTTCCGATAGATATCAATACAATAAACCTCCCACGTATATCCCCTGTACAACCTTTGCGCGCAAGCGCGGGAACCCGCACATGCGCCGCCATGACATCTGTCAAAACCAGGCAGTCCTTTTCCCGACCCAAGTTTGACGTCACCGGAGAGGAGTAGAAAATATTTTTCCGTAACGACGTTTTTGGGAAAACCATGTAAAAACTGGTAAGATTATTTTTATTCTGTTATTTTACAAACATAACGGTAGTTATTCTGCCAGCTTGCCGTAGCTACGATGTTCATAAAAATAACGTTGTTCTATATTCAAAATTGATTAGTAGTGACGTATTTATTACGTGTTTTTGATTACGTTTACCACACCAAGGCATTTTTTTTAGCTCCCGGCTAAAATCTATTTTTAGTTGTTTGTTTGTGATGGACACATCAATTACAGCCTGACATTGCGCGTGCCTCGTGACCTTTCATCTTAATTGGTGATCTTTCGACATTCATTTTCGACATCGAACCCTCTCTGTATTAATAAATGAATGATCAGCTGCACATAGTACAGCTAGTCTAAGGGTACACAGTATTATTATCAACTTATTAAAATCATCTTGCTGATAGTTTTAATAACATGATCCAGGATAATATTTTGGTACTTAGTAAAATGTTTATATTTTTTAAATTATCTATTAAAAAAAGCTATACACCTATATTATAGGGTTAAGCCAGCCTTAGTAAAATGTTTATTATTTTAATTTTTCACTCTGTTTTTATTCGGATTCAAAAAAGTATGAACTGATTCGACAAAACACAATATTTATTTAATCTATCTAGGAGGTCTAGATTCATTTAGATTTTATCTCTCAGCTCCAACTGATATTTAACGATGGAGCCAATAAAACCACCAATACAAAAACGTCATCATCAACGATAAACGAGTAACATTTTCAATATAACAGAATATAGAATGTATGGTACATAGGTCTTGTGTCGAGTAGGTGGTAAAGCAAAGACCTCAATCCTGGCGTTAAAAAAGTGGGAAATTTGGAAATGATTAAATACTTGCCTGTATTTCAAAGTTGGAATGCAAGTTTTCAAATTCTTTTGGAATATTATATTCTAGTAGTTTCTTGATATTTGAAGTCGTAAAAATATTATGTTAAAACGATCAAAGATTTCGTTATATACCTAACCAAATCTAGGTGTCAAATCTAGCTGTAACCAAATATAAGTATCGTCATCTTTGAACATGATTGTTGTAACATACTTATTATATTATATACAAATATAGCTTATTAAGGACCTGTTTCACCACTTCGTGATAAGTGCCGGATAGGCTATCCACAACATATTTGACAGATAGAGTATGGAGTATCTGTCAAATATGTTGTGGATAGCCTATTCAGCACTTATCAGGAAGTGGTGAAACAGGCCCTAAGTATGCTAAAACATATCACACCAAGCATTTTAATCAACAGTTAACTTAATGGGTAAAATAATGTTCGCATCACTTCGCCAGTAGTTGTTTTGTTGATTGCAAACAGTGAATAAGTACCTTAATATAACATTAAGTTCCAATAAAATGTTCTCTGTATAGAACTGGCGTATTGTGGGCTTGTCATTTGCGTCTCAATCAACGCTCCAAATGAAGCGTCGTTAACACGGTGGAGAGTAGCGCCTGTTTTATTTGCATTTATATTATCTAGGAACAGAATAACGATTAGTAGTGGGCTGCCAGCTAGCTACCATATAATATGTCACATCATGTGGCCTTCCAAAGCCAGAGTTGCCAAGTTGGCTAGGATGCACCCAGCCTTCCTCTTTTCACATGAGAGAAAAAAATATTCAAAACTTCAAGAAAAATGTTACGTTGCATTAATCGTGTTATAGCATATATATGCTCTTTCCATTATTCGGAAAATAAAGGATCTCTGCTTCTTTGTTGCCCCCGTGCCTTCAGTACCCCATGTTTAGCCCTGAGCCTCGAGGAGGTTCATATTTCGTGTATGTACAGGTCCAAAGAGAATTGGAAAACTACACACATCGTTAAATACCTACATCTTAATAAGTTTGCGACCCCTAATGTTTTTGTAGGTTCCACGTAGATATCTAATAACTAAAACGGAGTAACCAAATACTTACAATACAATCGCTTTTATATTGTTATACTATTTTAGTTTTCCCGCACAAACTTCGAAATTCCTAGCCATAATTGGATACATTTCGAGACTCACTCGGCGTTTGGAGGAATCTGATTATGACGTACTTCATTCATCATTGTAATACAACCTTTCATCCAAATTGCGTTCAGAATTCAATTCAATAAGAAAACCTTATTATTATATGATGATATCATGAGACGTACTATGAATTTAAAGTACCTAAGTACGAAGATTCTAGAATAAAAGAGTAGGTTATGCAAATCAAGGACACAGTAAGATAAAGAGATAGAAGATAAAAGACACAGCAAAAAATATTTATGGTTTTACGTGTGTGGATCGCCCTAAACTATTTCATTAGAAGAAAATATTTAAAAATCCTTCTATTCTGTGTCCGGTGGGCTGTGGGCATCGAGCATTCCGGAATAGAGTAGTAATGGTATAATGTCATATGTGTTTTGTATGAAAACAAATTCCACCAAGTTTGTGCTGTGTCGCTGCGCAGGTTCTCTTGCTCTGATTGGCCGACTAGTGACGGACGATTGGCCGATCGGACGTAATGAAGGACGATGATATAGTACCAGGGCCTAGGGCCTTGATGTCGCCGGAGGTGATCTTAGAAGAAATTTAAATGTATCAAATATCAAATCTCTGTTACCAAAACATCAAGCATATTGCGAAATAGTTTAGTCAATAAAACATTAGCATTTTTCAGGGATGAAAATTAGCCTATATGTCATTTTAAACTAAGTACGATCCCGTTTTCATCGTGATTGGTTTCATCACCATCAGCCGTCCAGTGCTGAACATAGTCATACTTAAACATACTAGCAGCGCCCCGCGGTTTCACCCGCGTATCTCCCATTTCTGTGGGAGTACAGGGATAAATTATATATTAAGATAATAAAATTAAGGTTAAGTAGTAAGAAGTAAGATAGGATCGTCATCCTCATCATCATCAGCCCAAACATGTCCATTTCTAATCTTAAGGCTCTTTTGATGAGCACTAGAAAAACCCTTTTCCGACTTAATTAGGATCGGTTACTGCACGGATATCATATCAGATTTCTATAAAGATAAATATTTCATTATCTGTTTTTGTTTACTTCCCGTTTACACAGGCGTAATACTCCTGAACCATATCAAGTAGCACTTTTGTGTGGTCGTACCGGCACTGCCTTTACAAACTGAAATACTTCGATACCTGAAAGAACCCGAGGTTGTCGTCTCCAACCATATATGTATGTCCTACGATAAGAAGTGTACGCCCGAACTCTAATCAATATTATTCGATGTTCTGTCTAATTACGGTGTTATTGTTATCTTTTCATTAATATCTATTACGCATTTTCGCGACTAGGGTTGGCACATTTGGCTCGTCTAAGAATGATAGTTGATCTCACAAACAGTATCTGTATCTTTATATCTACCTACTAAATTTTTAGCGCTAAGGGAAAATCTTGTTATAATATTGTAGTTTTAGTTCATAAAGATTATTGTTGGAAGTTGTCTAAAAATGGTATACTTATATTCAAAATTTGCTTTAGAAGCGAAGTTAAGCTTTGGTTAGGCATTTGATTAGGCTATTGATGCTGTGAATATAAAACATACCGTAAGACTACACACGTCTTAATATTTCCCATAAGAATCCACTCTCGACTGGTCAGCGCTGATTCGGGAATCAATTTAAGGCTTATTACACTGACCCCGCTCAACGAAAAGCTTTGAATATCATAAAACTTGAATTTGATTTTTATTGAATAGTGAAAAAAGAGTGAACAGTATTTTTATTTTGTTTTTTACACTATCCGCGGAATTTTATAAACATTTAGTGAACTCTATATATATATATATATATATATATATATATATATATATATATATATATATCTATAATATCTTATAGATTATATTATACGTTACATCGAAAGGTCGATCTACCAATTCTGTACCTTCTTCAAAGTTCACTGACTTTGTATAGAAAGCCCAAAAAAATAAACACTGTGATTAGAATTGAGAGGACAAATCAACCGGATCACACTCAGACAACGAAAGGGTAAATTAAAAGGTTTCGGCGAAAGGAGATTGGTTTTGAATCTTGATGAAAAAATATATTTTTACTGAACATAATAAATGAAATATTAAAAGCAAAAAGTAAAAAAGTAGTCTCATTCAAAAGAATGAAACCCTTTTGTCATATTATCAATTCGCCAAGATTTGTTTTTTGCGTTGAGTTGTAATAATTCTTTTTGCCATCATAATAGTTTTACAATATAATAATAATGCTATCGCCTACACATCAACCCACACACCAACGACTCACTAATCATGAACCATACATACATAACACATAACATAAAAAATATGGATACTTGCCATAAGCCCGTACCGAGTTTTATAATTTAACCGACTTAAAGTCGAGTCTAAAGAAATGGACAATAATAATGAAAATAATATCACAGACCCACTCCCAAGCGGTATGCGTCAGTGCATTTCCCGGCGTAAACGAAAAAAAATTTAGGTTAGTAATGCGGAGAAACAACGACACACCAAATATATTAAATGGTAGTCCATAGCTCAAAATCACCTGCAATAATTGTCAGTAATGGTTGCTTAAAATGGCTCCCTTAAAAGTGTTCCGGCTGCCACGATCAAAAGATAAAATTGGAGTTGAGGTTGGCAATGTTCTGCACTAGCGAAACGGGACGATGCTTTTTGGGGGAAATACATAACATGCAGGACACGTGAAGCTCACATAGAAGCATAGCAGCAGCCTATCTCACTCATGGTTGTATCCTCGGTAAAGTCCTGACACAGGTAAAATAGGTACTACCTATCTGGTATAATTAATATGATAGTCCGGCCCCTGCTTCTTATTATCAGTTCGATAACGTTATCACTAATGTCTGTGAAACGACATCGAGCGTTTGTTTTGTTTGTGAGAAATCAATAGACTTATATTTAGCGTGTAAGCCCCGGCAAATCTGCGTGAGTTGTTTTCTACCCGATGCTTCATGTAAGTGAGGGTTTTATCGATGAATCGGACTGTGAATTCGGACAAGAAGCGGACTGTGAATTCGGACAAGAAGTCATCGTCCCTGCTGATGTGATGGTGTAGCGTGTGTTTATGGTTGGTGGTCACATAGCAGCAGGTGAACAGACTTTTCGTTTATATACCTTAACTATAAAGAAGATACCAATGATTAATAAGTTGTTTAAGTTTATTAAGCTGTACACGAGAGATTCTTAAACAAATGCAGGTTTTACAAAACCATAATCTTATACACCCGCTTTTAACTACATGCATATGAATATATTATTATATGCGATACATATACCAATACCAAAATAACATTTACCTATTACAATTATTATCTGTATGTCTGTCAGTCTGTTTGTTCTGGCTAATCTCTGAAATGGCCGGGCTGATTTTGGCGGGACTTTTACTGGCAGGTAGCTGTTTTAATAAGGAGTAACTTAGGCTAATAACAATAATCATTTTCAAACCGGACACGTCCGTAAAGCTAAGTTAACGCAGGCGAAGTCGCGGGCAACATTTCGAACAAGGAATTTCGTAAATCTTCATTAGTTCCGGAGATTATCGCGTTCAAACAAACTCTTTTGATAATCATATTAGTATGGAATTTATCGTACTCTAGCGACTATAGTTGCCGTAGTATCAGAAGCATTGGGAATATTAAAAAAAATGGCGAGAGAATATTAGAAGACAGCCAATTATTTTGATTGCATGTTCCAAAGCAATGAAGGCGTTGATGGATTTGACATTCCGTGAGCTTCTAGAACTAGGGCGTGGTCTATGGACGAGTCGTAGGCTTAATATAGGCGTTAGGTTAGACCATAAAAAAATGATGGTCCTTTTTAGGATTTTTTACAAAGAAGCGCCTTATGGCGAATTCCAACATCCACAGAGTTACACAGTTCACACAACCAGAGATTATGAAGATGTCCCCTTCTTTTTAGTCTCCCTCCAAGGGGCCACCAGAAACTCACAAGCCACACGAAATACTACAGCACAGCTGTCACTTTACGCCGATATCATGTGACCGAGAGGTTGTCCCTAGTCGTGCTGGCCCAATTCAGCTGCAACCATTACCTCTTACCAACCAATGATCCTATGATGCAGAATATAGATATATTAGCTGTTGCCCGCAGCTTTACCTGCACTAACTTAGTTTTACAACCGTATTATGACTGATAATATTAGTTATATAGTCTATATCATTCTGTGATAATGTAGTATTTAAATAGTAAAGCAAAGTCAAAGTCAAAGTCAATTTTTTTTATTCAAAATAGTACAATTAAGGTATCTTTTTGAACGTCAATTGAGTCTACCACCGGTTCCAAAGCAAGCCCACTGAGAAGGACCGGCGAAACAAACTCAGTGGAACAAACCTTTTCATAATCTGTTACAAACAATTAAATACATACTACTATATTAGTATAGTAAAAAACTCTGTTGGGTTGCTCTTTTCAAAATATAGTTAAAAAAAAATTATAAACATACTACTATTACTTACTACACACTAGCCTAAAATTAATAAGTAGGTAAATTTAGACCGCGCAACACAGAAAACAAACTAGAGGATATTGATGAAGCTTTTTTATAATTGGTCGAGTACCTGTAAGTAACCTTTCCCACATTGGATATGCGGACGTTTGCATGCACCACCACACACAATAAATCAACAACTACACAATCAACACACTTTAACAGACACCGGAGCATCCTCAGTGGGTAGTCTCTACGACTATGGTGCTATATGCATGCATATGCGTGCGGTAATAGATTTGTTGTAAGGACTGCATGCTTTGCGGAATTATTGTATTAGTTACACTATCAATCTTCATCATCATCATTATCAGGCTTTATCCGTCCACTCCTGCACATGCATTTCATCGACGATTCCTTTTTCCATCTAATTTCTCGACCATGTCTTGAGTTTGTCGACGACATCTCTCTTGCAATGTGAAATTAAACTAGAAAAGAAAAGCCTAAGGGCCAAGTTACCACAGGCTGTCTGCTTATCAGAACCTTTGTTGCAGGTGAAAGAAGACTTGAATCATGTTCGAGGGCGCGGTCGCCGGGATCCTGAACCGGCTGCTCGGCAAGTACATCCAGGACCTGGACACGGAGAACCTCAACGTCGGCATCTTCTCCGGCAATGTCAGCCTCGCTGATCTCAAGCTTAAGCCCGAAGCTTTGGTTAGTAGTTGTCTAGCTAGTGTCATTCCCATACAATAAGTATTCTATTCTATTCTATTCTATTCTATTCGTTTAGCGTTTGTGCCACTTTTCTAGGGGGGCTGTTCTAATAGACATTAATTTATTACAGTATGAATTAGACTTACCAATTGATGTGAAGATCGGTACCATTGGTAAGATCAACCTCCAGATACCCTGGTCAGGTCTGTACACGCAGCCGGTCATCGTGCACATTGAAGACGTACTGATCCTCGTTGGACCAGCGATATCCAACAGCTATTTCGACCCAGAGAGAGAGAAGCGACTAACACGCGCCGCCAAAAGGAAAATACTGCAGGATCTCGAAGCTGAGAGCGAGATTTTGAAAGGGCCTCAGAATTTCTTCGAGAATCTTTTCACGGCTATCGTCAACAACCTCCAAATCTATGTGAGAAATGTCCACGTTAGGTACGAAGATTCCATAAGTTCTAAAGATGGACCCCTGGCGTGTGGTCTCTGTTTGCAGACTCTTTCCATTGAGACAACAAATAAGTAAGTGCTTCATTTTAAAGTAAATAAGTAAAATTACTATAGGGAATAAAATATGACGACATTTTTAAGCTTTTCTATAAAAATAGCCACTTTTAACGGATTAATTTAGAAGAATGGTTTAAATACTTTAAGACATGCCTTTCCCTTTATCAATTGAGTTGCTAATTGTTATAGCTTATTAAGTTAATTAATATGATGGGAATTAATTATTATTTAGGATTCGAGGACCTCTCACGCCATATTTTCTGCCATCTTCTAGGCAAATCTTGTAGGTATTATAATCCAAAATAGGTGTAAATCACGTTTCTATTTTGGCATGTACTCTTCAACAAATATTACATGGCTATCTGCCATTTAAACATGAACCACGTTTTAGCAAATGGAAGCCAGCAGTGACTCCAGCTGACGCGTCCACCGTCTATCAGATCATGAGGGTGGAGTCTCTCTCGCTGTACTGGAACCCGACGGCCACCGCCCTGGACGACGTTGAGATAGCGCATATCACGCCCATGCAGTACTATAACTGGAAGCACTACATGCTCACGGGTCTTGACAAGTTCTCCATGCACCACGAGGACTTCGAATTTTGTAAGAAGACACTATTTTTATTCATATGAGGATAGTACAATGAATTTAAAAAAAATACCGTTGTGCATGTGCGTTTTCCGAATTTGAAAGTTGTTTGCTTAGCTCCGTTCTATGACCAATATCGACTCTTTTTCTTTGCATCTCGTCTTCGAAATCAGGCAAATGTTCTTTAAAAAAGTTATACTATCTTTTACTTGCTTTATTATTTGGTTCCTTTTTTCAGTGTTAAAGCCTGTGGCCTGCAAGGTCAAAGTGCTGATAAACCGTTCCGGTGAACCAAGGGTACCCCGGCTGCTGCTCGATGCTGTGATCCAGGACAGCGCGCTACAATTATCTCGAAGGCAATACTTATCTATAGACAACCTGTTAAAGTCTTTCGAACGCATCACCTTGAACAGGTAGGTCATTTTGTTGATACTTTAATCGATTTTTAAATACTATTAAGTCTTCGGACTTCTTTTTGTACCGAATCAATGAGATGTTTTAGTAGCATTACTGTCATCATAATCTACCAATCTTTTTCTTCTTCTGTTGAGTTACCACGGCATAACCGGTGGAATATGACGACCACGCTACGTACAACGCGCTGACCTGGCATTCCACGGCGTCGAACAATAGATTTTATTTTTATTTTAATATGAGTCTTGTAACAGTCGTAAAACAGATAACACCTATTTTTATATTGTAATAATTAATAAATTGTTTTTTTTAAAAACGTATTTTTCGATCGCCCGAATTTAACTGGCGCAGTCGGTAGGATCGCGGTACTTTGGGATAGAATCAAACTCTTCTACCTAAAGGGACGGTTTCAATCGTCGTAATATCGCGGTTCAAGATATCAAGAACCTCAGGGCGAAGACTACGCGTATCCTGGAACCTTGGGAGGCGCGTTGCTGTACAAGATCCCTTCAGGAGATGCAGTGGAAGATTTGGTGAGTACTTAGTAACTTCCAAGTTCCTTGCTCTATTTCCTGTCGTATTTTTTTTTATATATTTTTGTGTGTATTTTATATGTACGTGTGTTATATTCTCAAATCGCAATTGACCTCGTATATGTGAATATTAGTAGCAGTTTATTCTTGTGTGTATTTTCGTACAATTTAAAACTATTTCATTATTTTAAAGATATATACATATACCTATACATATAAAGCGTTAAAATGTCTCTTAAAGATTGTGATGGTGATTTTAAAATTCTATCCGATTTAATGCCTAAGTATGATGGTAATCCAAAAACGCTTAACTACTATTTACGCGAAGTAGACAGTTTGTTAGCCCTAGTTGATGAACAGAGTAAGCGGCACCCCGCATTATTGTGTTTAATTAAGCATAGGCTTAGTGGAGGTGCTATAGACGCAATTGCTTATGAGGATAACCTCTCCTCATGGGATGCAATTAAAGTAGCCTTAGTACGACGTCTAGGTGAACCCCGAAATGAAATTCAGGTTATGCAAGAGCTAACCCGAATGCGTCGCCTAAAATCGGAAGATGCAGAATCATTTGGGAAACGTCTTAGGGAAGTACTAGATATATTATATTCAATAGGAAAACATTCAGATAAAAGTTATTATGAAAATATGGTTATAGAACAATATGTGAACCAATTAGAGTTTAATGTTTCCATAGGTGTTAGAATAGCAAAACCGAACTCGTTGGAGTCTGCCATAGTCGCAGCTAGACAAGAGGAGGCTCGCTTATCTTTTAATAGTAATTCTAATTATAATAATATACCATTTACGTCACAAGCAAAATTCAAGGGACCTAACCACTCGCAATTTATTAATCAAAATAATATGTTTAGATCGATAAATAGTACACCGCAAAGATTTTCATTAAATAATAACCCTCAGATGTCATTTAACGATCGTAATAACCAACCTTCATTTAGTAATAATCGTAGTCCTTTACAACGTCTCATAACACCTAACTTTGTACCTAAACCAAATAACTTGTCACCTGAACAACGGCAGCAGTTGGTCGACTCTCTTCTACCATGGAAGAATAGACAAGGTAATTTTAATAACAGGCCTAATATGCCCCAGAGACCTGCCAAGCAGTCGCGAAGTGTCTCAGATGTCACCATGAGATCAGTAGGTAAGTCAAAACCAAATTTTGTCTCTGAAGAACTCTTCTATAGTCCCGAGGAGCAGTTTGCTGAAGAATACAACCAGCCAAGTTACGAGGAGTACGTGCCTTACGAGGAGCAAGTACCATATGACATGCCTTCTACTTCTGGCATTGAACAAGAGGTATGTAACCAAAATTTTACCCAGGACGAGCATATCACCAACCTCACGTAGTAAAACTTAATAATCATGACAAAGACCATTTACCTTATATAGAACTACCGGAATTTAATGGCAAGTTTTTAATTGATACAGGTGCTTCTAGGTCAATGATTTCCCCAGATGTTATTTTTGGAACTATTTTCGAATATTGCATTGAGTATGAACCATTTAAAGTTAAAACCGCTCATGCTACTACAGAGCATGATTATGTCGTTTATCTACCCCTACCACCAGCGTTTAATTCAGACATATATCATAAATTTTTAATCTTTGAATTTGACCCTAAATATAAAGGTTTAATAGGCTTAGATCTTCTAAAAGCGTTATCTTGTAATATAGACCTTAAGAATAAAGTGCTTCACACATCATCAGCTGATATCCCAATTCATTTTGACTTTCCAACAAAAACAATTGAAGTCGAACCAAGATGTAGTAAAGTAATTACAGTTAAAACTAATTATAGTGATGGCCAATACATACACGATGATTTAAATTTGTCAAATAATCTTATGTCACCAGCAGCAATGGTTACAGTTAAAAATGGTTTATTTAAAACCTCAGTAATTAATTACAATGATAAAAAAGCTGTAATTAAAAATAATATTCCTATAAAATTACAGTCTTATTCTGAAAGTAAACCTTATACTAGAAATAATAAAACTAACATATGTAAGCTTAATAATATTAAAGTTAAACCTAATACAGATAAAATACTTGTAAAAAATTTAGAAAAAATTAAAACAGCACATATGAATGAAGAAGAAAAGCGTGAAATTAATAAGTTATGTTATCAAATTAAAGATCTATTTTATATACAGAAAGTTCCCCTTACATTTACTCATGCAGTTAAACATAAACTAAGATTGACTAGCAACAACCCTATTTATGTTAAAATTTACAGGAAAACACCCCAAAAGAGAGTAAGAATAATTAACCAGGCTAAAAAAATATTAAAGCAACGCATTTTTGGAGATAGAGTGTCACCTTGGTCATATCCTGTTCATATCGTTCCGAATACTAACGGTGTCCTCTTGTTAATTTTTAGAGAGGGAAAAGTTTTAAAAATTATCAGATTATTAAATTATCAGATATATATTAAACTTTGAGCCGTATAGATAAAAAGATAGCTTCTATTACGCCTCACGTGAGAGCTTAGCGCGGCTTAATATAACAGGAAATTTAGATGATGATGCTGTTAGTTATAAATGGAATCAATAATTTGAAAAATCAAATGTACAAGACCCATAATTAAAAAAAAGAAAACATTGTTATAAGCCGAAAGTACAGTTAATGAATTTAATAATCAAATTAAGAGAATTAATGATAATCAGAACAATTTACTTAAGATTCTTAAAAATTCAACTAGTATTACAAATACACTCTTAAATCATGTTAATTTCTTAGATATGTACGTTCAGATTGACTTTAGTTTGCAATTAATATTAGATAAACTGATGGTATTAGAAGACGCTATATCGTTTTCGCAATTAGGTGTAGTTCATCCTAGCATAATAAGTCCACATAATTTAGTCCAAGAGATTATAAAGATGCAGAAGCTGTTGTCCTTCAGACCTGTAACAGAAATAAGCATTAGTAATATTCATGTAATAGAAAGGTCAATTGATGTAAAAGTATATAGTACACAATATTCTCTTACCTTTATATTGGAAATCCCCTCTATTGATAATAACGTGTATGATTTTATTCACCTATTCTCCATCCCGAATAAAAACAACCTAGCTATCATTCCTAAATACAAATACCTTATACTTGGAAGCGAAGAGTACACTTACCTGCAAGAAGACTGTCGTCTCATTAAGGAAGATACTCACCTGTGCAAGTCACTGTCCATGATGTCTGTGGAATCAAATGAAGATTGTATCTTATCTCTCATTCAACATAAAAAAGCTAATTGCACCCACGGAAAAGTCAATTTGAAGAAAACAAAAATACAGAAGATTGGAGAAAATAGTTGGATTGTGATCAACAATGAAGAAGTCGTTCTCAGAATCCAGTGTGGACCAAGAACAGAATACAGGAAAATACAAGGAGTCAATATATTGAAAATGACAAAAGAATGCCAAGTTCATCTCAAGAACATAACTCTCAAAACTCATGTCAATACAGTATACATACAAGAAGTTATACCCATACCAAAAGAACAAGAAGTAACACAAAAAAGTATTAAATATGAAGTGAATCTGGAATTTTCATCTTTGGACAATCTTCATCAAATCATCACTGAAACAAGAAGTTTGGGAAACATAGACAACATTGACTGGTCCACAATAATGGCTACTCCAAGTTGGACATCCCTAATCTTTTATGCAATCATAATAATACTAGTGATATTGAGAATATATAAGTGGAATTCGAACAGAAAATTTAAGAAGACACTAAATAGCAAGGAAGATAAAGAAAACAAAATAAGTAGCGAGGACGCTACTGGAAGCTGCAAGGTGCGCTTCCATCTTAAGGAGGGAGGAGTTACCACGGCATAACCGGTGGAATATGACGACCACGCTACGTACAACGCGCTGACCTGGCATTCCACGGCGTCGAACAATAGATTTTATTTTTATTTTAATATGAGTCTTGTAACAGTCGTAAAACAGATAACACCTATTTTTATATTGTAATAATTAATAAATTGTTTTTTTTAAAAACGTATTTTTCGATCGCCCGAATTTAACTGTTGTCCAACAGAAGAAGCAAAAGATTGGTAGATTATGTAAGTAAGACTTAAAGAATGCGAAAATAATCGTCAGGGAGAATTTAGCACTGCCATTCTTTTAAGTTTTATCTTAGGTTAACTTTTAATAAGCCTACACTAATACTAGAAATTGACTAACATATTCATTACAGGAAGTATCGACACCTTCATCCTGGTGTTCCACTAGCCAAGGACAAGAAGAAGTGGTGGCGGTATGCCTACAATGTAGTTGTTGAGCAGCGAGTTCGCCCTTATACGTGGGCTGCCATTAAAAAGCACAGAGAGAACTACAACGTTTACAAAAAGACCTACAAGAGTACCTTGCGCAGTCCCAATGATATTGAGCTGAAATTAGACCTCCAGAAGTGTGAAGACAGTCTCCCGATCATATCTGTGGTTATAGCGCGGGAACAGGCTAAGTTTGAGGTGATATTTCTTAAACTTTAAACCATTGATATGGTAAAACGCGTGGTGTCCCGGGGCACAAGATAGGAATGAATTTCCTTATTTTAAAAATATTAATTCAAAAAAAAGTCTACAAGATTTATAGAAAATCATTGAAATATTTTTTTAGTATCATTTTTTATCGATATAAAAACTACTTTATAAATTACCTTTATTTTGTTTACAATGATTCAAAAAAAATTACAATAATAATATTATGTCCGAAGAAACAGCTATAATATTATCCGTCATTAATAATAAAAAAATAATAGCAAACTCCCCCCCATAACGCTCCATAAGGAACTTCGATCCAGAAATCACACCACACAACAATCTTTCAAGTACATTTGGTCCTACTTAAACAATTTTGGAAGTTTAATTTTAATATAAGAAAGTACCTTAGTTTTTATAGGTGTTTATCGTGTAATTATTTATAGCTATTATCACAAGAACCTGATAGAATAGAGGTCGTGGAAACTGAGGTTGATTGGTGGAAACCAACAAACTCAGACACCGAAAGTGATTCTGAAGAAGTAAAATCACGCGTGGAACTGTGCGTAAAAAGCGAAAGATCCAAGACTCTGTGGAGCCATCTGTCTAGTCCCGAAAAGAGGAAGGTTTGCGAGCTGATCGGGTACGTTGAAGGAGGTCCTAGACAAGATAGGTCCAAGCAGTACATTGGTAAGTCTTTGTTTTAATTCTTAGCAACAATATCATTTTTTAATTATTTTTAAGGAGGTTCCAGGTTTACAAATTCTGATAGGCTGTTGTAATAATTTTTACAAAATATTTTTGGTTTTCTTTTTTTTTTTTTGCTTGCTTTAGCGAAATTATACTAGTAAATAGATTAAATTTAATTTACCTGTTTCAGAGCATAAGCTGAACCTGACCTTAGCAAATTCATCTATAACTTTGATGAACAGGAATAAAGAAGTTCTAGTGGTGACCCTTACACAGTTTCTCGCTTCTTTAGAAACACGACCTTCAGCTAAAGCTTATAAGGTGAAAAATTATATGTACCTAAATTTTTTATCAGTATTCTCTGAGATTTTACATCATTGATGATTTGCACTACTGTTGCATTTCTTTGTAAAACAACAGCTGTAATTTTTATATCACATAATTTATTCTTTTTATATAGAGCTTGCTTACCAAACCTCAAAAGTAACATGAACGTTCTGCGTTGGAGTAATGATGAAGGAAAGATCCTTTCATTTTGATTTTTTTTTCATGAAAGTTGGTTTATAAAATTCTATCAAATTATTTCTTTAAAATCTATAATTCATTGTTTGTGTTATTAAGATTTCAACGCGAACGGAGAGTATCGTTATCGAAGGGCTCTCGTCCGACAACGACCTGATGCCGATACTGCTGGCTGCTCAGAGTCCAGTGATAGGTGGCAACACCGCATTCGCTTTGGACGTGGAGAAGAATCCAGCCAACAGTCACGCTGACTTGGGCATATGCTGCCACGTTGAGCCTGTTGAAATGGTCTATGTTGAGGTAATTATAGAAACGACAGCACAACTAACCATAAGTTAAGTTTCAAATGAAATTATAAAGCGTTATAGAAAATGTTTTAATAAATTTGGGATCATAATCTAATATCAAATTTCAGCATGCGATAACAGAGCTGATAAACTTCTTCCAAACTCACTCAATGTCGTCCGAGGAGCTGGCAGAGGAAGTGTGCTCGGCGCTGGAGAAAGCTGGCGGGGTCAGCAAGTCGGTGCTTGCGTACGCAATCAGCCGCAAGAAGGTGTTCCATCTGAACATGGACTTGAAAGGGCCTTGCATTATTTTACCAGAACATGGATGCGTGCAAAAGTATGTATGAATTAAAATATAGAAAAAAATATGGTCTATCTAGTACTTAACCTATGTGAGCAGGACGCGTTTTGTTTTCCTAGCCTACCTTCATGTTAACTATTACTCCGCTTATTTTGTGAATCGGATGTGCTGTGTTAAATTTGTGTGTTCTTCCAGACCTGGTCGTTTGATGGTGCTCGATGTAAGCCGTATCGTGATAAAGTCTGATCTGCAACCGCTAAACTTAACCCTGGAAGACGCTACATGTATGGAGCTGGAAGAGCGACTCTACGACAGGTTCCACGCGGAATGTTCTTATCAGGTATCTACGATGTTATAGCTTAAGAATAATATAGCTCAATTCTAGATATTGTTAAGTCTGAATAGTTTTATCTAAACATATAAATTTCAAATCCTACCTCTCTCCATCCGTCAGCTTTCAATGTTATTTTAATTAAAAAAAAAGTAAAATATCATATTATATGCTGGGTACCGTATCCACCTCAAAATCAGACAAGGAGTGTATTGGTGATTTTGAACTATAATAAGTCAGGAATATTATATTTTCATCTTCCAAATCTGAGAGTTGAGACGTACTCGATTTTGACTTTGACTTTAGAAACGATTACATTTATGCTTCCTAATACAGATTCTCTTCTGCGACTCGGCGGACGCGTGGCGCGAAGCTCGCAAGTGCGGTGACTCGGACCTCCACCTGGTACCCAGGATCCGAGCTCAGCTCGTCTTCTCCACCAGCATCAAGAAGGACTACAAGCTTCTGCCTAGGTTTGTTTTGGTTTGGGCTTGACTAACTTTTGTCTGTAGTTTCACGGTGTTTTCAAAGTTTAAGTTTGGACTTCTGAAAAATTCTTGTCCCCTGGTTGATTATTTTTAATAAAATAGTTGATGTTGATAATAAAAATAGTATGATGTTGATAAGAATATTTTTTTTTGTATTTATTTTATGATTCACTTACATTTATTGATCTAAATTATGAATTTTGTAATACAGATACAAACTGAATATATCCCTATCGAGTTTAAAGTTGAATCTCTCTGATCGTATCATCGGGCAACTGCTCGACTTCTGCGACAACCTACCTGTGCCGGTTCCCAACACCGTGCCGGTCTCATTCATGGATTCAGGGGACTACGTGGAGGAGATGGAAGACCCGGAGCTGGTGGAAACCTTCCAATGCGACCGAGTGAGCGCAGATCCAGGCTACAACGACCTTGTCAAACTGAGACAGAAGATTGTCGCTGCGTACTTCAGTAGAAATAGGTTAGCAAATCTTTTAACAACTGTGGTAGGTTAGCTGATCATTTATTGCAGAAACAGTTGGAAAATAATTTTATTGTACGAGGATCACCAATATGTAGCTAATTTTGTCAAATTCGAGCTTAGCTGATTCGAGCAAGATTCAAGGGAATTAGATTACTATAGATAAAGAATCAGTGGTGTATTTACGGGGTGGCAAGTCGGCAAAATGCCACGAGCCCCCAGGTGAAAGGGGGCCCCGGTCGGAGGAAAATTACAACTCTTAACATTTATTATTACACATTTAGTAAAAAAAATGTGTCTTCCCTAGCATCCGATGAATTTGCCACGGGCTCCGAACGGTATAGTTACGCCACTGTAAAGAATATTGTTTAATACTCATCTTTAGAAAGTTTTCTTCTAGAAAAAAAAATGTTACCATTACTCAATGTTATCAACACTGACAACAGGCTATATTATAATGCCAAACTTTTTAACAGAGCTGCAGTATTCCATATCAATGGCACGAGTTCCATGTAAATGTTTAAAATAGCTGAAACTAGAAAATATTTACAACCTCTCCTCAATTCTTCTGTTTAAAAGCGCTGTGGACCAACTTACAGTTATAATGCGTCCCTCGGCCTTGAACAAAGGGTCAAATGCTGGTTTCTGCTGTAGGTCCTGACTTTATGAATAGCAGCGGTGGGAACGCGAGGTCATCCTGAAATAAATATTATAAGTTATAAAATAATAAATTTATCTTCTTGCAGGGCGGCTGAGACCCAAGTGGATGGCATGAGCACGATGTCTCCCGCAGAGGAGTCCCTGCCGACGGCAGACGTCAGCGACGAGGATGTGGAAGAGTACGCCCGCTCGGTCGACCTGCCGGGGTTCGATGATAATGTCTCCCCGAGCAACACCATCAACACTCTCATGCGATTTGTTATTGGTCAGTACATTGAGACCCCTAAGGTGTTCCTTTAATAATAAGCAACAGTCTTAAAGTAAAAAAAGTAAAGAAGCAACCCATATATGTCCCATTGCTAGGCACGAGGCTCCTCCTCGAAGTTAGGCGAGGAGGGTATCGGACCATAGTTCACAAGGTCGCTGGCCCAATGCGGGTAGGTGAACTTCACATCATAACAGCACATATATCATTACATTATATGTAACACTTTTTGAAAACCTGTTTTCAGGTGAAATAGTGATAAACCTGAACCGCTCGAGCGAACTGACAGACAAGCCGTACGTGATGCTGAGCGTGAGCAAGGTCTGTCTGGATATAGCGCTGATGGAGTACGGGCCGGCGGTGCAACTGGCGATCGGAGACGCGCTGCTCACCGACAAGCAGCACCACAGCAGCGCCGGGAAGTACCTTGAACTACTCACCAGTTCAGGGGAACTCTTCAATCTGTTATACAGAAAGGTATCTTTAATAAAATAGTCCAGATAACTAAATTAATTCGATAATTGTTAATAAATATTCAACCTAAATCTCTGATGTTTGGCAAATTATTATTCTTTATTTGAAAGCTATTTGCTTTACGTTTGGTCCTGAATTAATTTTATCAAGGTCTGACCAATTGTTTTTGAGTAATTCTCAAAAATGGTGATTTGGTTGACTCATATAGCTTAGATATGCTTATTTTATTAAGGGCCTGTTTCACTATCTCTAGTTAAGTTCCCAATAGGCTATCGGCAACATATTTGACAGATAAAGTATGGAGTATCTGTCAAAAATCTGTCAAATATGTTGCCAATAGCCTATTGGGTACTTAACTGGAGATTGTGAAACAGGCCCTAATTCTTTTATTTACATGTATAAAATATAACATTGTTTATACAATAGGGATGTTGACACCTGTTACAAATTCATGTAAAGTTATGTTTTACATATTAAATACAGTATTTGAAAACCTTAAATAACATTTTAAAAGTCTACTTATTTGTCTTAAAATTTAGAAAATTAATTTAAAATGCGTTATTTTATATTTCACGTGACTGTAAACGCCAATAAGGCGATGACGTCACTGAACATTGAGTTTAGTACAAACTGTCATAGCTCACCTAACATAGCACGAGCTCTGAATGCGGTGTGTGACGTAATGACGCTTCTAGCGTTTCAAGGACAATTTTAAAAACTATTTTTCTTTATTTATTTTTTTGTTAAAATTGGACATATTTCTTTACAAAAGTATTTTTTTCGTGTTTATCTATAGTATATCTATCAAGTAAAATCAATTAAAAAAATTGTTAACATCCCTATTCCAAAATTTTCACGACACTAATGGAATTTTATGATTGCATTGGAGTTTAGTAATAAAATGAGAGTGTAAATTAGTATTGTATGATCCCTTCTCTACTCGTGTGCTAATATATACTGAAAAATAATAACAGGACTTGTCTGATACTCTCAAATTGAGACCATTAGGCGCTGGTTACTAGTTTGTCTACAAAAGGGCTTGGTTCTTAAGGTCCGTGCCAATTGCCCGGAGTTCCGGTCGCACTTCCACAGCGTGGAACACTCGCTCGTGGGAGACGTGGGGCCCATGTCGCTTCTGGTGCATGCCACCGCTCTCAGCACGCTCCTCAAGTACCTACAGTACATACAGCGCAAGTAAGTCTCTATTAACTTGATGAGCTAGTAAACGAATGGTTGGTAGACCAATTAGATATTTTAGATTTTCAATGCTGTAGTCGGTCACAGTTAGTCGTGAGCATGAATTGATGATGATGAGCATTGAATGAAATGAATTTAGCAATGTTGAATTGCTAAGTGGTCGGAATTGGATATTTAGCTGTGCAATGTATTTTTGTCACATGAAAAGTTCACTTGACCGCATTATGTTAGCGAGTGAATTTTTATTTCACACCAATTATAAGAGTGGAGCTGAAACATATAAGTAACCAGCTTCACAGAAGTCTGTGACGGTACAATGACTATTGACTACCATCGATACGATATGCCGTTGTTTTTCATGTGGTAGTATTAAAGTCATTACTTTCAGGATACAAAAACGTCATTCGCTAAATTTGACCAGTGTGGTACCGAAGACAAGAACATTATGGGATTGCCTGATGAAACCTGAAATGGACACGCCTGTGCCTCCGGGAGCTACGAAATTCAGCTACTCTGTGAGGTACAGTTTTTGATTTAACCCTAATGTTTTCAGCGAATTAAGACTTTAGCCTTGTTTGTCAATGAATAATGTTTAATGATTTTCTATAAATAGCTGAAATAATCTAAGGCCTTTGTCTGCTAGTACTGAGCCTCTAGGTCATCTTCAGGGGTATCAAAAACTGGCTTATATTTTCTTCTTTTGAACGGCTTTGCTGTGTTTTAAAGGACAGGCTTGTGTAATTACTGGCAACTTGATTTACTGATATGCTTCGGGATAGGTGCACATTGCCCGAGGGATTCCCAGGCAAAGTGGTTTATATTGACGGACAACATTGCTTCATCAGTTAGTAGCGCGTTTGTCACTTGTCACTTAGCCAAGTGGTTGGCATTGGCAGGGTATCATCTGCTTCCGCTCGCCTGTGGGCACCGGAGGGTCCTCTGCTGGAGATGCGAGTGTTGGCCTTGGAGAGCGACTGCGTGTTCCGCGCCAACGACCGTCTCATCTTCAAACTGTTCCTCGGAGCTTTCCACATTGATGACTTGTCGGAAGCCACACTTTACCCTAAGGTAACACATGTCTTCGAAAAATTTGTCCTCGAAAAATAGGATAACCGCAACGGATTTTTTTTATAATAAAAACTCATGACGTTTAGTTAGCATTACTAACCTTTAAAAACCCTGGCTAAAACTTTTATAAGCACAGATCAGTTTTGAACTGAACATATTTGACGGTCGACCTGCTGATATGTTTTACTCAAGAGCTGTAGAATTTGGAAGTTTGGTGGCAGCGGCTAGTTTATACATTTTCAAGTGATATGCTGTGAAGATTCTGCTGATCTTTTTTTTGTCCCTCAACAAACCTCGTCTCGGGCTTTCAAAACCGCTTTCAAAGACCCCTTAGGGCTTCGGTTGATTTTAATTTCTGGTAGAATCGTCAAGATAAAAGGTCACGTGTTCTAGTTGGTGTGGCCTGATGAAGACAAGGTTCTGGAGGCGAAATACGTGCGCGCCGCCAGCGGGGACAGCGCGCGCCCGGCTGAGCTGCGCGTGTATGTGGGGCGGCTGCACGTGGTGCTGTTCTGCTCGCTCCTCTACCATCTTCAGGTAGCTATCACTTTCGCAAGGACTGCTTACGTTTTTCTCCATTGGCGTAGGGAAAAAGGACTCTATAGGCCTCGTTATTCCCCATGGGCACTGACCGCTCGGTGGCCATATTATACCAAAAAATATTTCCTTCTATAGCAATTAATGGAGAGTCTTGCACCGACTGGGGCAGCGGCGGATGCGGCAGCGGCCGCTGAGAGAGCTGCAATGAAGAGGGCGGAGGCTCTACGAACAGCACCCGACAGAATTAATCTCGCCGTAGAGGTATTTATTAAAAAATATTTGTACGAATAAATAAATATTATGGAAAAATGAAACCATGCTAACAAAGCCTCCGGTGTAGACATCTATATTCACCATACAAATTATATCCATCTGGCGGAATTCGAACCCGTAGCCACTGCGCGAATAATCCGGTCAAGAAGCGGTGAATTTGATTGATATAAGAGCAATCTACTCTGACATCAAAACTGAAAAAATTCACTCCAAGAGTTTTTTCTTTCACAGATTCACGCACCTGTATTTCTTCTGCCGCAAAAGCCTTCATCTCCAAATTTGCTCGTCCTAAACACGGGTATGACTTTTCTTTTCATAAGACACTACTTTTTAACTATTACAGCCACAACCATTATGAGTAAATTTTATTGGGTTCCTACGTATTTATTGGGTAGACTATAAATATTGGATATTGATATTTGACAGACTATAAGAAACGGAAAATAATAATGAGTACGGTTTTACAGGAGATTTGCTGGTGGAAAACTTCTTCAAAACCGTCAAGACAAGTGTAGAGGCAGCTGCGCCTGTAGTGAGTCCCGTGGTGGACAATATCCTGGTGAAGCTGGTGAACATCACGCTCTCCCGGGCTGTCATGACGTTGGCTGGCACATTGGAAGTACAGGTATATTTATGCTCAAAGATTCAAAGAGCTAGGCGGAGCGACGGTGTCAAAACATAGTTTCAACTATCTGCAAGCTGAATAACTTAGCCTAAGCTGAATAACTAATTCTTATTTCCAAATCAAATTAAAGAAGAAAAATAAAGCAACGACGCGTTTTTCAACTTAAATTTCCTTCTATGTGTACAAGAAATATTGGGACGTACTTCTGATTTAAAGCCTTTATAATCTAAAGTTTATTTTCTAAAATGCATCAACGTTTTAAAAATATATTCCAACATGATATGAGGGCATTTGTCCTATAATATTTTTGTTTTTGTCAATTTTTAAAATCAATTTGTACAGGAGCCAATTTTGGAGCCCATATCTGTGAAATGTGACGTCAAGAGAACATTGAGTTACTCGCAAGTGGCCAGTACGAACGCCTACCGAGACCTGCTGCTCTGCGAGGCCGACGTGGTCATGGACACCGTCATCCTCAACCTTGGGCAGAAAGACTTGGCGACAGTGTTGGCCGTTTGGAGTGACAACCTCAGTGAAGGAAACTATATTGGTAAAGTATTTCAATATTATGAAAAAAAAATCTCAGTCTTACGTTAGCTTGGAGGATCTTTTATGTTTTTGTAATGGTTCAACTGGCAGACGATTTGTGTGATGGTCAAAGTCGCTCGTGAACTGGAATTTCATCCTGGACTCTTTATTGTAACCAAGCAACTCATACCTTACGTATCTCCCGTTGTAAAATAATCTATAACTGAAGTTAGTGCAAAGATATTTTTTTTGGTATCTGAAAATGTACTTCACTACTGAACATAGGCTTCCCTCAATGAACGACAAGGCGACCGATCCCTTGCCACTCGCAACCAAAATGGACCAACCAAGGAGATCGCCAAAATATATATATTTTAATACTTGACAAATTTCACGACATCAAGATATTTCATGTAAATAAAGTACAAATTACATACTACATTTTAGGTACCATTGTTCCGACGTCCCCTGTGGAAATGGCGCCATCAGATGTGACGGTTAAGAAATTGCAAGCTTTCTTTGCACAGGGCGAGCCGATCCGAAAGGAATCTGTACTCAGGTATGTAATTAATAATAAGGCAATTAATTACTGTCAAAGACTTGATGCCTGTCAATCTGATGATTACCGTCAGATAAGAGAGACAAGTGGGCCGTATATAGATTAAGGTTCCTGTAGGATTACAGCCAGATCGTAAACTGCATAAAAATATATAATTTACTTCTAGGTTTACATTGGACGGCGTGGAGTTAAAACTCTTCTCTGATATGGACGAAATACTGAGCTCCCCAGTCCGGGATATGAACCATGGCCTGGCGAAGCTGACTGCGGGCGAGGCAAGCTTGCTGTTCGACTACTACTCCGACAGCAGCATGGAGGTCAAGGCTAGCCTACAGAGCTTGCTCATTGAGGACATACGACCGGACTCCTCTGTCGTTATCAGGAAGTAAATATATTATGTATTTGATTCAGAATATATTCATCTACTTGTGCCACAATTCCTAGTTTAATATTTATCTTGTTTTAGATGTTTTCTTCTGGTTCATCATTTTTCTTATTTATTCAGTCTTATTTCGATTTCTTATAGATATGCACATTATTTATACGACTTTCATACTCTACTCCCAGGATGCTGGAGTCTCAGGGTGGGGGTCGCGTGTATGGTGGAAGAGTGTCGGTGGCTCGGCCGGCTCTGCTGGAGGCGCTGCTGCGTCGCTCAGCACGTGCAGTAACCCTGGACCTGCGATTGGAGCGCACTCGTCTGAATCTAGCGCCACCTTTTCTGTTACGACTCGCGCGTGCGCTTCTTGATGCTCTTCCTGGTAAATTTTCCAGAAGTCAATTATAAAAAAGATAAAACTAATACCACTTTTGCTAGCTTGTTAACCCTAATGATCCTTATATTCAATTCGCTGTTTTTGTAAGAAGTAGAACCAGTGCTGTACAGCCGAGTGGGGCACGTGAGTTTCCGGTGGTCCATTTTTGAGAAAGGGTTGCAACGCATATTCATAACCTCTCGTTATGCGGATGTCTATGAGCGTCGGCAGTCACCACAAGGCTCCGACTGCTCGATTCCCTCGTTTAGAAAAAGGCTCTATAGCTTTAATTCATTAAATATTATTAAAGAACACAATAGTCTGTTATTCCTAGGAATGCATTTTGGAGATTTTAATATTTTCATAAATTTCCTTCCCAATGATATTTTTAATAATGTTTCAGGAGATAAATCACTAGAAGGTGGTGTTGTGAATCACGGGTATGTCGGCGACGCGCCCACCCGTATCAATAACAATAGAGCAGCTCGTTTTCCAAGCTCCAGTGATTCCACTAGTGGGTACTATTCTACAGGTTCGTAAAATATTATTTTACTAGAGGAACTAACCTCACCATCTTACTTAATTACTTAATAATTCCATTATGCAATAGCTTTACGGTCTTTAGGACGACTGTAATACTAGTACCAAAATGTATTCTTCAGTTTCTTATTTTTCGTATACTTTACGTTGCAGGAAATTCAATATGTGAAGACCCTCCAAGTCTGTCAATATCAGTGCAATGTAGACAACCGGAAGTCATGTTTTTCACTGACCTCACTAAACCAGAAGGCCAAGCATTGCTGTTCCGCACTGAACTCCTTATAGACTACTCTAGCCATTCCAACACAGAAAGTCTGGTGATATCTCTAGCTGGTCTCCAAATTATGTCGAAACTACAGTCCAAATTGAAGAATTTGGCACCACAGTGTGTATTAAAACCTTGTGATGTGGAATTCTCTAAGAGTTTCAAGAACGTGGAAGAAGGTGTTGTGGTCAGAATGTCCGTATCTGAGATCGATGTGCATGTTGCTGCTACAACAGTTCATACAGTTATGGGTAATTTTCTAGAATTTTTTTCTTCTATCAAATTGTAGAATATAGGTTTTTTTGCTAATTTCAATATTTTTTCCCGTAGACATTATAGAAGAAATCACTACTGAATTAACAATACCAGATGAAAAAGAGTTATTTAACTTTGCCACTTACACTCCTCGTCCGGAGAAACAAGATGAGGATCTGTGGTCGCCGAAGAAGCTGGAGATATACGCGGAATACAATGTCGAAGACACCTATATCCAACCCAAGTATCCCAGCATTAGGCCATCGGAGACGTTCATCATGACCGTGCCGAATGTTCGAGTCATGTTCGAGTTGGAGCAGTCTGTTCGAGTACCAGTATTGTCAGTCAAGGTGATAAGGCTTTTATGACACAGTGGGAGTGTGACTCACTCCTAGGAGGAGTCACACTTATTAGAGTCCTATATATTTAGTGCAGTCCTATATACTCACTCAATTAGCCAGGACCGATGTCATCATCGTTCTATATATATTTTTTTGCTTTAACTAATAAAGTCTGCACTTTAGTTAGTCTTTTGATGCTTATAGTTTATATAGTTTACTGACTGACATTAAATTCCATTTTCTTTCTCAATAGTTGTCAGCAGAAGCGACGCTTCATGATTGGTCTCGCCAATTGCATGGAGGTGGATCTTTGACCATTCAAGCATCAACGTTTAACGACCGTTTAGAAGTTTGGGAGCCTCTCATAGAACCAATCGTGGAGGATAATAGACAAAAACCATGGGACTTAACCGCTACTGTATTCCAGGTAAAGAGAAATTATTATATCTTGTTAGAGTTATAGTCGTAGTGTACCGTAGAATTGACCTCACGTAGAAAAAAAACCGTAGAAGCAGGTGATACTTTAGTAGAAAAAAATACAATAAATTTTATTTCAGGAAAAATCTTACCCTATGTCATCACAACTGGTCACAAAGAATCAAGAGATCACAATGACAGACCAGGTCTCAGACGAACCAATGAAGAAAAGTAAGAAGAACGAATTTGAATCTGAAACGTCAGCTGATGAGGCAGACACTGATAACGAAATGGTATTCATAAGGAATCCAAATGGAAAACAGAATAAAGGATACAGTGTAGATTTTAATGCCTGCAATATGTCCTTTCTTCGAGATTTGGACGTTGAGGAGTCCGATTCGGATAATGAAAGTGGAACGAAAGATAAGCTTTCTAACGCAATCGGGCATCTATTTACAGAGTAAGTAAAATAGAATTGTATTGGTTCATAAGCAGTCTCATTTTACGTGTTCAAAAAGTAGATAGTAAAAATTTAATCAAATGAAATTAACAGAATTAAACTTTTATAGCTTAGATTTTCATTATAGCTTTACTTCTTGCAGCAGTGATTCTAGTGTGGATGAATACAGCAACGACGAAGATTCATCTGCTCCTGAACAGAGTGAACCAGAAGCTAGTGAAAGAGAAGAAGAGAAGCCAGTCACCTACGCAGATGGAGATGAAAGGAAGAAAGAAGACAAGGTTGTTACTGTGCAGGTAAAAAATATATAATTATTTCTTCATCAAAGAAGAACCACCAACAGTGCTCCAGACACTTTCATCATAATCATCATCAGCATTTATCCACCCACTACTGAACATAGATCTCTCTCGATGAGGTCAAGACGACCGTTATCTTGCCACTCGCATCCAAAAAAATACATTTTCTAGGAACCTAGTCGAGAGAATAGCGTGGAGTCAGCTGAGGATAGCCGGTGGTGTACTTACGTGATGCTGGAGTCACGGAACACTTTGAACTTTACCCTGGGCGTGGGAGGTGCCCGCGTGCTCAGAGCATTAGGAAATGCACTCACCGATCGCACAGCAGCCGTGACCGCTCTCGTCACTGATAACCCAGCTATGCAACTTGTAAACGATATTGGTAAGTCTTCATATTTAGCTAAGATAAGCTAAGTAGATCAAAATTATTTTGCTTCCATATCCACGCGAATTTCACTCATTATAATGGAACAAATTTTACGGATTTTATCGCGATTTATTTAGTTTTTTACATTGCGTGGTCATGGTTGCTGTAAAATATCCGTAGCGTCGGGCTTGTAGAAAACTTAATAAACCGCAATAAAATCCGTATAAGTTGTTTCATCACAATTATTTTATGAGGAATTCTACACAATATCAAAGACAGGGAGAGACTTGTGATTTTGACTGCATTATTACCAATATTCCATCTTAATAAAATCTAGTGAACGTAACTATGTACTTACATTAATGAAAAAAGAAACTAATATTGAAGTTCTGATAAATATAAGCAGCGTTGTGCTCCTATTTGATTAGTTTCCATGTGGTGTAATTCAGGACCCGGTTCGACGGTATACCTGCGGACCCACTCCGAGACCGACCTGGCGGGCAACGACCGAGTGCTCGCCGTCGCCAACTACGACGACTCAAGTAGACCAAGCACTCCCGGTAAAACCATTACGAAATCCAAGCTGACTAAATTGTCAAATATAATGTTTTAAATGAAACTAAAAATGCATCAAATTCAATCTTAGAGCAACACGCCTTCCTCCTAAGGAAGACCGTGTTGCTTTAGAAGAATTTAATATAATTATTCAGACGTTAAACTGCCACAATCAGTAAATTAAAATAAAATACGATAAAATGTGTATCCCTTTCAGGTTGCGATATATCCGGTGCTGATCTTCTGGAAGAGATTGAAAAGGAAACGAAACAGGAGATGACTGATATAAGTGACGAATGGGATTGGTAAGTCATACAGGGTTCTGGGGTAACTTCTCATATTTTGTGTGTTCATTGCAAGAGACCTTTGTCCAGTGGACGGAAATGGTGTGTAATTGTGATAATGATAAGCGAAATGCAATATCGTTTTCATCATCATCATTTGTCAACATCATCTAAGAAATATATTTCTACATAAAATCTACGTTGAGGTACAGTTGACTAAATTCGTGAAACTTTGTTAGTCACAAGGTCAGAAGGTCAGATCAGGGCAATAATATAATATGGTGTATTAATTTAGTTTCGAGGGCGGTTTCCCCGTCAGCGCCGCGCCCGCCGGGGCATCGCACTCGTCGCCCGGCGCTCCGCTCTCTGCCCAAGAGTTGCTGCGGAGACTCACTGATATCACACTTTGCATACGACTGCATGACTTTGAGCAGCTTACGGTAGGTTTATTTTTCTATACCAATCGGCACGCACATACTGTAATTGTAAATTTTGATGGACTTTTCACAGGGTATACAAATTTCGTATCATCAACAACATCTGAATGCTAGAATTAACAATAACTATTTTAAAATAGAACTAAGATTTGAACGTATGTCTTTCAATAATTTTCAATATAGAATAAATATTACTTTTTTGTCTACAATTTCAAATATATAATGAATATTTATTGCTTAGATCTTATGCCCCCAACGTTCGGTGTCGAAGCTGCACGTCCTGCATCCGAGCAAGAACAACACCCGCTACTACATCGTCGTCGACAGGACGTCGAAGTTCAACAACAAGAAGATTGTTGTCAGATCCCCGCTGCAGGTAAAATTAACAATAACGAAATATTAAGCAATATAACAAAATAGATAGAAGAATCGATTTTGAACTTTTTCCGATTATTATTATCACGATAACGACATGTCGAAACGAACCATCTCACTTAACAAGTTAAATAAGATGAGGTGCACAAAAAGCGAAGATTTTTGATTTTGTTTAAAAACATATAGCTTATTAGCTGGCTCTCGTGTATGACTGTAAAAGTTTTGATTGCAGGCTCAATGTTTTGTAATGTTTTTAGAAGTCCACATGGTTTATTTTTTCAGGTTCGCAACGAGACCTCGTATGCCTTGGAGCTGCTGTACAGACAAACAGAGCTGGAAGCTGCTGGAGTGGAGCCCGTGGGTGCGGTGAGGAATCCGTTCTGTGGTCTTCTCCGCCTCGCCGTGCTGGCTCCTCACGAGACGTACAACGTGCCCATGTATATCGCGTACCACTGTAGGCTCTACCTGGTGCCTACTAACTTCGAGTGAGTGAGCTAGAAATGTTTATCTCTGACTCTTATCCTCATTATTATCTCTATAATATCATCAAACTCCAACATATTTATACTAATTTAGACCTAACCCAAGTGGTTTGTCCATGCCTAAAACGGTAACTTCATTGTGTCGTTGTGATTGCCGCGTTTTTCCAGAACTTATTGTGACTTAAGGTTTATCTTACATAATCAATTAATTTTTAAAATCCTGTAAGGGCTACAGATTACCGTGATTTAGCTATTTAGTCTTATTTAGAAAAATATTCTAATATAAATTATAATATTCAGGAGCTACCAAGGGGCTGCTCAGGGCATATGGTGGATGGACCTCGCGAATGACATAGGCGCGCCCCGCGACGTCGTGTGTCCGTCTATGGCGGATGGAGACTCCAGTGTGTTTGCTATGAGAGTCGTGGCTGTTGAAGGTAAATAAAACTTCTTTTCTTTAACACTATCATTACATTACCTCATGCTCTAAATTCATATCATGTTGTGCTGTGGTGTTTTCAGGTTCTAAATTTATATTGTAGCCATCGTTTTATGATGAGTGCTGATTTTGGCCGAAGAAGCATTGCAATTGTTAAAATGGTGCTTATATCTTACTCTTTTCCAGGTTGTCAGTCTCACAAAGTGTCCCGATCGATACCCAATCTCCTGATTCGAGTGTTGCCCCCGCTGGGGGTCCACAATCGCCTCCCCCACGCACTGCAGCTGACCGGTGGGGACATGAAGATCCGGGTGGAGGCGGGCGAGCGGGCCCACGTGTATACACTCCAGCCGGGACAGCCTCACAAACTGACGCTGGAGATCCACTACCTGGGGCTGCCTTGGTCAGGGACGTTCACGCTCTCACCAGGTATTCAAATTCTAATATTTTTTGCTCAGTGTACAACTTTCGAAGGAAACTTCTAAGGAATGTTAAATTATTTCGTAAGTGCACCTCTTGAGAAAAACTAGTCTTTTTAATACGATGTATTTGTTTCTGAAGCATCTTTCCATTGTTAAAAATATCATCAATCTTTATGGTTTCTATAAAGCCTGATATTATGCTCTCAACCGCCTCCTCCGTCCTTGTCATAATCATCCAGATGCTGCTTACAATTTTAAACACATCGTCCCTTCGTCTAGACTGAAGACTTCTTACACTACGGCGATTCGTAAATTGGCAGAGATAAAAAAAATGCCGCTATCAAAAATAATTCGATCAATATTTCAGTCAAATTTCACCCTTGGCCATTGGTAACCAACATTAATTAGATACATAATATTCTGTCAGATATGATGGAGAAGACAATAAGTATGACGACGGACTGCGAGACGGAGGGTGGCAACCGGCGGCTGGTGGTGCGCGCGCGGCTGCGGCAGGGGCCTAGTCTGGGGCTGCTGCTGTACGCGCCCTGCTGGCTCATCAATAAGACGGGCCTACCGCTGCAGATAAAGGTGCTGTCAAAAGACGACTTTTTTTCTAGAACAGTCTGCTGTGATGATTCAACTACAGACATTGCTACCACTGGATATAAGGACTTAGAGGACGGCACCATTTCTAGAATTTTCCCGGCTTATGCTCAATATGTGCCTATAGAAGTTGCAGCAAGATGATAGCTACTTGAAGAAGTCTAGTATCTTCTTATCTATAAATGGCAACACCGACCTCTTTCCCCAAAAGATCATAATATCTCGGGTCTGAATGATACATATGATACATATTGTATGTCTATCTCTTACTGTAGTTTCTCATTGCGCGTCTATTCATTGGTGTTCCAGGGTCGTTCGGACGCGTGCTACTCGGTGACCGACGAAGCTCTCCTCTGGGGCGAGCGTGCAAGCGGCGCAGGGGCGGAGCGCATACGTGTGCGCGCGCAGCAGTCGGGCTGGTCGAGAGCCACGCGTCTGCCTGCGCATGCGCCGGGGCTGCTCGTGTGCGCGCACGCGGAGAGACGACTGAGCTACAGGATACTGCTGCACGTGAGTCACAGGCCACAGCTGAATAAAATATATACAGTACACATCATGCCCCGTAAATATCGGGGACACAATTAGAATGGATGAAGATGGCTAAAATAGTTTTATTCTCACTGCTGATACGAAAAATTTCATAGAAATGTAACATTGCTAGTTCCGCCTTTTCCCATTTATTTATTCATATATTATGTAGGTTGACTAAATTTAAAATCTTTTGTGAAATAAATTCTTTTCTGTTATAGAATAATTTTCTTATTTTGTTTGACTGTGTTGTCTTGGGGTTCATTAAACGAGGACTATATTTACATGTATATTACAAACATGTAGACTTTCAACCTAAGTAGTATTAGTAGCAGTAATTTTTCCCAACAGGTGACTCTATCAGAGCTGTGCCCGCAACTGACGAAGATCGTGACGCTGCTGCCGTACTTCATCGTGTACAACGACACGAGGCGGCACATTCGGTACATGGAGGAGAACGAGGCGGCAGACCTGTGGATGGACCTGGCGCCGCAGCAGTGTGCGCCCTTCTGGCCGCAGACAGACACCATGGCGATGCACTGCAAGTGGCGCGACTCGGCGGTGGTGTCGCAACACTTTCCGATCACCAGGAACCATTTCACAGTACTGCGGATGGACAAGGGGGTGAGTGGAATCTTGTATCTAATGCTAAGTTCCCTTCAAATCGTCTATTACTAAATTATTCCTTATTAAAATAAAATTTTAGATTGAATTACGACAGCTGTTATAATTCATTTAGTTTAAAAAAAACTGATACGTCAATCTTTTTTGTAAATATTTAGGGAAAATAAATTAAACATTAAAGAGTTTTGTAATAAGAAAAAAAGATTAAAAAAAATAAGATAAAAATGATACAACAAATATATACATTTACATTATAATCCAAATATTATTATGTATTTATAATGATAATATAAAAATACATTCAACAATTCCTTACAAATATCAGACGATTATTGTAGATGAAAATACAAAATATAAAATTACCGAAATTAATAACATTGAGCAATATTTATCATATATACAGATCATTTAAATTATAAAACATTGACACACTTTTAGTTGTAGATCAGGATTCAGGATCAATGCCAAATATACTGGCTGGCACTTTCATCGCATGATGATGAAATTTTCATTTTCGTAGCACTTATAAGGAAGCGGGCCTTAGACCTTGGGAATGCCGATTTATTTTAAATTGACTGTTATGTTATAGTGACTAGATACATACAGGGCTCATAGATTCCAATATTGCTGAAAATAGGATTTGTAAGCTGAGTTAAGGTGATTGGCTATTATATATTTTGTTACTTTGCCCAAGGTTTTGCTCGCCTTTAAATTTGAAATTATTTTGACTAAAAAAATTACGGTCCTAAATAATCTTATTAGATGCAAATATATTTTTCAAATAGATTCGAATTTCGTAGACTAGCACGATCAAACAAACAATCTCTTCACATTAAATTAGTATAGATTTAATTAAAAAATAACAACATCTTATTTTAAAAGAAAACGAACATATCTCAAGAACTTATCCTAAAAATAAATTAATTGGTGGTGTCTCAAATTTTCAATATTTAGGTCTTATTGGTCTTTCTGGTGTCAAGGTCCCGTCGTCCCTTAAGGTGTACGCCGCCCCATTGGACTTGTGGGTCCAGATTTTGATGGCGGTCAGGTGAGCGTCGCTCTGGTCCTGACCCGCTGATGATTTCTGCTGATTGGGCAGTGCCATTGGATTTGACAGTGGTTGTTGATTTTGACTGTGCGATGTTATCTGGAACAAGGAAATCGATATTGTCAATATACTGCAATAGCACAAACAAATAATAATCCTACTTCCTACTAAAATTATAAACTCGAAAGTTTGTAAGTATGGATGTTTGTTACTCTTTCACGTAAAAACTACTGAATGGATTTTGATAAAACTTTACAATAATATAGCTTATACATCATAATAACACATAGGCTTTAATTTATCCCCGTACTCCCACGGGAATAGGAAGTACGCGGGTAAAACAGCGGGGCGCTGTTAGTTATTTAAATATCGGTCTCCTTTAGATCCAAGTGGTGAGACTCGAGAGTTCGGACGTCTTAGCGAGATTCTATGTCTTAAAGCGGACGGAAAAAGGATAAATAATGACGATGATTAGGCCCACTATCAAAAGCCTAATATTATTGTGTTACTAATATATTTCCTACACGCTGTTTGTTACATAGATGAACAAGTTACTCTGCAGGGCAGATGTGCTTTAGCCGCGTGTTCTTCTCAAGAATATAAAGTTATGAAATAGAGTTTATGTAATCTTATCATAACACACACTTTCTTTTTACTAAACAAATAATGAGTTAGCCCCCGCTAACATGTCACATTATTTATGATAAATTACCATGTTAAACTTAGTTTTTATTCAAAAAGTAATTAAATCATTTTCTCTTGCTGGTAATTAAATTTCACATAACTAAGTCAATTATTCATAAGTAACCATAAAAATGTATACGTTATACATATTGAAAATCGTTACCCTAATTAGGCTAATTTTAATAATTAGCATATTATAGTTCAAATTTGACTGGAGTTTAGAGAATTATTTTTTAGTTTTGTTATATTAGTAGGTACAGATATTATATCCTTCCTTCCGTTCTGAAATACTTACTGTATAATGTGGCACACTATAAGAGTTAACAGTGTCGAGCTTAGAATCGTAGTTCATTAACGGCAACTCAGCGAAATTCTCCAACTTGTAGGACGATTCTGTGTTAGCTACATTCGGTGATATATTCGTGAAGGCTATCTCAAAGTCGTTCATCGGTTGTGGTGACCACTCTCCCTGCGTTTTGTCCTCATCATTACCATACGCATCGTCTGCTATCACTTTCTCGATGTATTCATCTAGCGGAGATATTCTATGATGTAACATAGATTCGTCAGTATCTAAGGGCGCTTGTGAATACAAATTTGACTTCGGAGGTCCTTCATTGTTACCAAAGTAATTCGAATTTGGACCGTTGTATTCGAAACTTTTTGGTCTAGGTCTATCATTTTGATTCCTGTAATCATTGAATTTGCCGGTAAAGTCATCATCAGTATTGTACGTCGGCCTACTCTCTTTGTTCCTATCATCAGGGTTATCATATTCAAAGTCGCTCTCTGGTTCGCTGTGACTCGTATATCTTTCCTTCTCTCTCGCTAGTTCGATTATTTTATCCAAGTCTTGTCTTGACAAATACTTAACAATGTTATTCAAATCTTCCTCACCTAAACCAGAGTTAGTTTGTTTTTTACTAACCTTGTGTCTGAGATTAGGCGGAGGTCCACTGTCTTTCATACCGTATCCTGGAGGGGGGGTGTAGGAAAAGGGACCCCTCACTGGATACACATTAGGTGGGGGCTTGTAAAATTTTTGCGATGGCCCGTAATAGTTTTTGGATCTTCTCATCCTGTAGCTGCAGTCTTTGCAACCCTCTGGTCCATATCCCTGGACCATAAACACTAAACACACTAGAAGCAGGGCAACACGGGACATGCTGTGATTGGCACGCATGGTCGTTATGAACTGAGGACAAGTGAAATTGGCGCCTTAATCTTATAGCGCGCTCGAAAGTGGTGTCAATTAAATTAGTGTTGGTGACCATAATGTGAGTATACTTACGCAATACTACCTTGTGCAAGTAACGTATTTTAAATGTTTACCTTAACTTTTTTGCTATTTTTATTACATGAATATTAGTACACGTAATTCACGTCCAAGGAAGTTTTGATACTAGGGTCATGTTTATTGTTTCCATCTAAGTTACGGTATAAAATATGTTTTTAATTCCTCATGCTTACCATATTGACTACTTTTTATATTAGACCGCAGCGCCCTATAGTTTCCACCGTGTACGTTTATAGCCTAAGTGATATTTTTCATGTAAAAGCTGCAAGCAAGCATGTATTGTAAAATTTCATCAAAGTCTATTCAGTAGTTTTTGCGTGAAAGAATAACATACATTCGTAAAAACTTTCGCTCTTAGAATATTTGTATGATTACGCGTATTATAAAACTAGGGTGATATTTATTTCAGTCTGTGGATTATTTTAGGTTTCTGTATGCCGATTATTTAGTCGCAATCCATTTCTGATTAAATTGATTGCCAAGTATGCTGTATTCTATAGGTACCTGTTAAATTTAAAGCTAAGAATTCTGCTCCATTAGTTCGTGTCGGCCTATTCCTATGTTCCTATGTGTTGAGAAAATTTTGCTAGGGCATAATCTTATAGCTTCGCGTCACCGACATGCTAATGTGACGTCATTGTGAAGTTTTATAGTTTTTGTATTAATAAGTTGTAACATAACGTCTTCACTTCTATGAGCAGACCATTTTTTTAACCAGTGTTCTACTTTCTTGTGCATTATTTATATTACTTTCATATTTGTATTAAATTCTAATGCATCCGTTATCGATCCATTCGAAAATATTAATATCATTTTTTTTACATGCATAACATTTTAAAGCTCAGTAGACAAAGATTACAAGTTATTAAACATTTGGTCGTAAAATAGAAAATGTCGGTCTTTATACTTTATATTTGTAACTTTCTCTGTATATAGACATAATATTATTATATTACACTGTATACGTAACAGCCATTTTTATTTTTTATTGTGACCTTAGTATCGTTTACTGGCAGAGGCCTATGTCCGGGTGTGTTTGAAGAGGTACATACTGATGATGATGACGTTTTATCAATTGTGATGTCATTTTCAAACTTGCCAGTAACTTCCATTTTATTGATACAGAATACAGTAGATAATATTATACTGAGTACTTTCGAGTTTCGTACCGACATATTTAGCAAATAGTAAAACTATACATTTTGAGTATTGTTCATAATAATATTAAAAAGTGCTCTCTTGTTTTTATAATCACGTACACGTACGTTTGTGTGGTTTAGTTTTTTTTTACTTTTATTCCACAACAATAATTTAATACTAACGAAGATTATATTCATACAATTATAATAATATAATATTAGACCTGATTCAACCTACACTGTCAAGCCATACAAATAATAATAATAATATCTATGGACGCTTTTACACCACTTCAATCAGGTCCCATGGTAAGTTCTTGAAGAGATTTGTGTTACGGGTACCAGACAACGGAAAAATACATACTTAATACATATGTATATTTAAGATTTTTATTAAATAATACACAAATTTAATACAAATCCATGACCAAGGAACACAGAAAACTTTTTGTTCCCTGGCGCGATTCGAACCCGCTACCTCGGGCTTGAGCGCCAACGCACTAACCACTGAGCCGCAGAGGTCGTCACTGGTCTACTAAACTGTATATTTCAGTCGGCGATCTGCGTGGACGTTACCGGTGGTACCGACCGTCCGTTCACCATCACCTTCAAGCCCTACGCCTGCGGGGACGCTCCCGTGAGGATCGACAACCTCTGCGACGATCTCTTCCTGAAGCTGCATCAGGTACAGTTTCCCTTAATCATCGTACTGTGAATTATATTTTTACAATATTTTATGCAACAGAAAGGTCGTCGTGGCGTTCATTGAGGGATGTCTATGTTCACTAGTGGATGGATAAAGGCTGATGATGATAATTATGGTCCCATGATAAGTTAATTATTATTAAAGTATAACAGGTTTTTTAATATCATCATATACAGCAATTTTTAGCAAGTTTAGTGACGTAGATAGTAGGACTTAAGATTCTTCTTCTTCTTCAAAATTAACGATCGACATTAAATCCACAGGTGGAGTCTGGTCAAGTGGCCCTGCTGAGCCCTTACCAGTCGATGCTGTACACCTGGGACGATCCCATCAAAGAAAGAGAGCTGTCTTGGAACATTTACAATAATAAGGGGAAAGGATTTTTAGCAGATTTCTCACAGGACGGGTAAGCGACTGTTACATTGGAAAAAATCGTATTATTTTTATTGCGTATAAAATCCACGTGTACTTAAATAATACTTTATCACTATCATTTCGTTAAATATTATTGATTATGGTATTTTATGTCAAAGGAGGCAAACGAGCAGTCGAATCCTTAGGGTGAATACCAACGCCCATAGACAAGCACAAGCAAAGGTTATGCAGATGCGTTGCTCTCCTTTTACCAATTCTCCCAACATTCTTCTGGAAATTCTCAAACCGCACGCAACGAAAAAGTATAGCTGTCACTATATGCTGGTACTATGTGAGCAAAAGGTACCGGCTCTGTCGTGCCGTCCCAATTCGACTGTAATGCAGCATGGCACCACCTCTTATAATATGTAAAATATCGGATTCATTCAATGTGATTTTTTTCGCTATCAATTCACCAAAATCGCTTTAAAACTATAACTTTAAAATTATATACAGGTTTGGTGAGGTCAAGGTCAGTTTCCACTCCGTCAAGAACTCGACTGTCGTAGCCACCAGCAGCGTGACCTCGAAACTGTCATCTACCTTAAAACGACTCACTCCGAAATCTCCAGAACCATGCTCCTCCAGCAGTGACGACTCCGATAGCTCAGACCTCCCCGAAGTCCACGCTAAAGGTAAAAAGATGAGAAAAGATAAAGTGATTGTCTATTGGATATCGTTTATGGATGGATATCAAAGAGTATTCGCTCTTGCTCAAGATGAGAAAATCGCCTATCAATACAAAACAAGAATCAATTCGGAAAGGAGCAACTACGAAGTATATCTGGCATTGGCTAGTGCTGGCCTGTCTGTATGTGTGCCAACAAATAACGGCGTGAAAGAACTATCGTATGTGAGTATCACAGATTCCCTTCCGAAATGGGAGATAAATGTCAGCAACAAATGGAAACAACTGGCTCCAGATATCACAGCGTGGATAGAAGACAAATACCAGACGGAGCAGAAGAAGTGTCAGTTGAAGGAGTACTTGCATATAGATCTAGAAAAGATGCACATGACGAAACCATTCTTCTCAGAACTAAGGAGGCAATACAGTCCAGGCATGTGGTTGCAATTCCGTAAATCCGAAACCCACACATATTATCACCTCAAACTGCACACTCTACAAATAGATAATCAATTGCACGAAGCTGTATTTCCTAACGTACTCCACCCAGCACCGTTGCCAAGGAGTTTGAAATCCAGAAACGAGAAACCGGCGATTGAAGTCGTGACTCTTAAACAATATCGACCGGTATTGAACCAAGACGTGTATAAATATTTCAAGATTCTGGTCCAAGAATACTGCGTCAATTTGGATAGAGGGTTTGTCAATCATGTGTTCGATATTTTGAACAATTGGAAGATTGAGGAGAAGCCGGCTGTGAGGTTGCGAGCGGATTTGGCGTTAGTACACATGCCTTTGCCGGTTATTGCCATGAAGAGCCAGACAAGCGCACAAAAGAACGTCATATTTGAATTTGTCCATTTGTCTCCTATCAAACTGGTGCTAAGTTTGTCATCTCGAGGATATTCGACGGAGAGTGGTAGTCCGACGAGAACACGTTATGGTAACCAGCGAGAGAATCGACCGAAACTCTTCAATAGTGACCTGTTGGAGTTCCTCTTCAATTCTTGGGGATCTTCTCTGTGTGATATGAAAGATGTAGTCATCAGGTTTGTAATTTGTGTTTTTGTAAGATAGACTACTTTACGGTTTTATAATATTATAATAATGATTGGGTCTTTTAGTCCCACTTTTGGGTCATGGGCGTCGAATCAGTTGAGGAGGGTGTTGGTTAATAATTCACCCGGAGCTCTCTAGGTCCGGGTGAAATTATGTGATGAGCTCGGCATCTTGAGAAAACTCAAGATGCCGAGCTCATATCCACTCGGCCATCATCGCACCATTAAATAAAATTTACCTCATATATTCTTCAATTCATGTACACTCAGAAATATAAAATTAATAATTATTTCTTAGCTAAATGTAAACTATGGGTAAGCTTCAAACGTGTAAGACTTTCTCTTTCCCTTCCAATTTAATTGTGATATTTCTTTGGAGATAAGGATTAAAAGGGAAATATAAAATTCAATTCGTTAATCCTCTTTACCATGAATTCAATCTGCAGTGTTTAATGCAGTCACCATGGCCGAAAGGATTATTATTATAATACTCAGAACAGCCTATTATTTTTTACATGCATTTTGAAGTAGAGTGGCAGTGGGCCGGTGCAGTCAAAGCTGGTGGGTGTTCCGATAGAGTAATAGAGTGGGTACCACATTCGGGAAAATGGAGTGACGTTGACCTCTAGCTAGATTGGAGATCGATTTCCGTGCAGTGGCCGTTCCTAGTTGGAATGAAGATGGCCAGGGATTGGCCGTCAAGAAGTTGATAGAATTCTAAATTTTAGGATGAGCTACTTGGAGCTACGAAACGCACCCATCACCATGTCTGGTCTACTGGACTCCGCGTCTCACCACTACTGGCTCCAGCTGGTGCAGCAGTTTTATGTGTTGGTCCTCGGACTGAACATCCTGGGGAACCCGTACAGCTACATCGGAGACTTCTCCAAGGGACTGAAACAATATTACGAACCGCATGTTGTGAGTTTGAGAGTTCGTATAATTTCCTTTTGTCAATCGCCAATGCCTCTAGTTATCTTCTGGATTTGATGATGACGACACAACTTTATACTTCACCGGTTCTATATCAAGGATTTAGTTCCAATTTATTGCCTTTATTTTCTTATAATCTTTGACTCAATCCTGTCTGATCTATCTTATATAAATTATTGCTTGTTCTTATTTGTATTTTATATTATTTAGTATGTATATGACCAGGGCTCAGCCAGCCGCCTGTCTCTGGCGGATAGTCTCCTGCGCGGCGCGTCTCAGATGCTGCGGTGCTGCTCCTCCACGCCCTCAGAGCTGCACAAGCTGAGGCAGTCGCGAAGATCTGGTGAGGAAACAAGCGTCCATGAATGGTGTCTTTTATATAAGTGCTTCTTTGATAAGATTCTCAATATAACGATATTCTTTGAATAAGCCGTGACGGTTGAAAAGCTGCCAGTCTTCTCCCACCACAAGTCTACTGTTACTCGGTCATAAAATAAACGTTACATGGGTTATGGCACACTACTTTTTTACTGTCATTGCTAAAAATATCGATAAAATCGTTAAATTCTTTCAGAATTGTTGACGAATGCCGAGTTCACAAGATTTATAATTTTCCAATAATGTTTTAGAGGGATTTAGACCGGTCTAAAGATTTTCTTCGTTGTAAAATGGTCCTTACTGCTTACATGTTAATGTTCTGTTGTTATTGTAAGAAACATGTTCACAGGCGACAAGGGTGATATAATAGATGACTTACCCGAGGCCGTGGTGGAGGCGTACCGGACGAACCCCGCGAGCGTCGCCCTCGCGCTCACCGGACTCATAGCGAGACCTTCCTTCGGTACGTACCGGTGTTGCCAACCCTGGAATCTAGTTAGATTTAAATAATATGATAGATTTTGTGAAATTATTTTATTTATTTCGTTGAAAAAATAATAATTGTAAGCAATAATTGTAAGCAATGATAACATTTTACGTCCATTTTATTAAAAGCTATGTTACCTGCGATTTTTACTGCCCAAATTAAAAAAAAAAAAACTTTCCAGCAATGAGCTGCAAAAAACTCATCCAACAGGCATTTTTATAGCGAGCTCAACTCACACAACTCAACAGCCTGATAAGGAGACACTTTACATAACAACATTTTGTTATCACCCTAACTCGATGTTTGCATGTTTTGTTCTAATGTGTGTGTTTATTGTTTAATACTTACAAAACTGTGGCCATTCCACTGACCGCTTGAATATAAGTTTTGAATGTAATTCTTAGCAATTTCGGGCTAATGGTCGTAACGTCCATAGAAGCTATTTTATTCGCTGGTTTCTCGGCGAGCTCCTAAGGTTCAGGCAAAAGTCACTGACGAGAAGGCAACCGTATGGCAAAAGTGAAAACGGCTGCTCTGCGTCCGGTCCTCGAGCGGTGGATGCGCCGTAAATCCCTTACCTTCCGATTGAAGTTAATTTCATTGATCTTCAATCCATTATTATTATATGGATTTGTGCACAGCATTCTTCCTAGTAACACTAAATGACCAAATGCACGCAATTCTGCATGCTTTTTATCAGCTACTCTTGCGTATTTATGGGAAATAGACTACGGGATTAGGGCTTAAATAATTACTATCACTAGAATTAGTATTTGCAATATAGAAGGTATTATCTTAAAAAAATCTTAGATTTCAGTTTAATTTAACAAGTAAACTCATACTAAGTGCACGCTACCTTACTTTCTCTCTCTCGTCAATTTTTTTTTCGTTGAGCATTTCAATTCATGAAAATTATACCTTACTTTACTTTCTTTCGCATAAACTTTTTAGGATAACTCTTTTTTAAGATGTATTTGGAAAACTTTATTCGTTTGAGAGTAGATATTATAATCTGTGTTTGTACTCGAACATAACTTATCGTCGGTGAAATAAACCTTAGATAGAACTAAATGTCTAGTATGTTTTAATCATCATTCATAATATTAATTATTTTTGTATGGCTATCCATAGGAGAACTTAGTGTTTTGATGTTATTGATTTTTCCTCATTTTCTTTGTACGTCTGTTCTGTGGTGTGTAGAGGATGACTATGTCTTGAAATGTGAGTATTTGTATTTTACATTTGCATGAATTTAAGAGCCGTCAAAATTCAAACAAAAGCTTAGTCTTTTTTTTCTAAATGGCATTCACATCTCTTGTGTGTAAAAGCTTGGTTTGCTATACATAGACATAATATATAATATCTCTATTACTATTAAGGTAAGTCGCTAAGTTCTTGAGCTCGTAAATCTAGGCCTAGATTTACGAGCTCAAGATCTGTTGAATTTAGTGTGTCTATGATCCTCGTAACACTAGAAATACATGCATGATTAGCACCTGAGAGTGTTTTGCGAATGGCATGCGCGAGCATGACAATTCTTATGTTACTATATGAAACGGGCAGAGCAAGTGTGGAAATTATTTTCGAGTGTCTCGTCTTAAGGGCGGCCCCACATTTTCGGAGTTTCGACGCGTGTTATAGCTTCACGCCTGAACAGGCAAAATGCTACGCAAGGTTTTCTTCGTGTTTTACTTAGTATGGTTTTGTGAACAGATGTGACGCGAGAAGCGGCCAGGGTGGCGAGTGCGCGGGCCGCGGGTTCGAGTCCCGGCGTGGACGCGGCGGAAGCGGCGCTGCGGGCGTGCGTGGAGCGAGCCGGCGGGGGTCTGTTGGCTCGGAGACGGTTACCCAGGCACTGCTCTCACATATACGTACGTAGCCAATACATTATTTGATATTCACACATAACGAATCGCCGACAGCGAGTTGTAAATTTAAAATGCCAGTGGGCCAATAAATAGACTCGACACTGCAATTAAAAAAAGATGTATCCTGTCTAATCAATCTCTTGAGAAATTCCTACGCGATTGGATTATGGGTAAAAAAAGTAAAGTATCAACCCTTCATGTCCCACTGCTGGGCACGGGTCTCCTCCTCGAAATCAGGCGAGGAGGGTAATGGCCATAGTTCACCGATGCGCTGGCCCATTGCGGGTTGGTGAACTTCACATACCTTCAAAGACTTTAAATCTCATCAAGCATGTAGGTTTCGTCACGATGTTTTCCTTCACCGGGAAGCGAGCGATGGTCTCGTGTTTGGGGAGCACTTAGAAATTTAGAAAAACCCATTTTAAGGCACACACGGACGGGTCAGGATCGAACCCGGACCTCTCGCATAAGAGGCCGAGTCCATCCACCACTGGACCATCGTCGCTCTTCTCGTCGATTATGGGTAGCAAATGATAACATAACACCTTTGTACGTGCACATTATGTGCTCTTGGCAATGCTCGAACTAGCCACGTCTGTTTAGCCAATCAGAGTTTTATTGTCGTCGAGGATGTGAGTAGTCCTGGTGGTCTGTGCAGGGCATCCGTCCGTACTCGGCGAGCGCGGCGCGCGGCGCGGGGCTGCTGGCGCTGCTGTCGCGCGGCCACTACGCCGACACGGACAGCTACGTTGCGCACGCGCACCTCTCCCTCACCTCGCTCACCACCATCCTGCTGTCCACGCAGTGAGTCCCATCATATTACAGAAGCAAGAGTTATTGGAAGAACCGCTGTATTAGACTTTAGAGGATATTTTGTAACTAATCGTATCAATAATATCCTAACACCTTGTACTGCCTTTAACAAATTTGCAAATTATCAGATTTGTAGTTTCCATATTCTACCTATCTACATATTTATATATACGAGTATAATAAAAGTATATGTATGTTGAAAGAAGTACCTCGTATATAAAAAATGGTTTTGCTATTTCCACTGCCATAGCTGTACCTTTAAGATCAATAATTTTCCAGCTCTCTTGTCTACACTAATGTTTCATAACATTCAAATTCTCTTTAGGCACATATTCCTGGTGCGGGCCGGAGGGGCTCAGGGGGGCTGGCGGGTGGAGTGGGCGGTGAGGCTGGACGAGCTCATCGGCGCCCCCGTGGTGCGCGACGGGAAACTCATATTGAACATCAAACAGGTACTGTTAGTTCACGTTAACCAGATGACAATATCACTGCGGTGTATGCGATTGACATAGCTGGTTGCTGGACAGCGGAGTAGCTTTTTCCAGCGGCATATCGGGGAAATTTTTATTGGGGCTGGATAGTTTTATGATTTTTTCTTACACACACTGGGGCTCCTGTAGCCCGGGGTACAGTATTATTATACGGATGATACAGCGTCTGCTACGCCTCCCATTTTGTCTTAGGTAACTCATTGCAAACTTAGCACTGTCTACCGCTGTAATTGGAGATACCTGGTTATGTCCTGTGACCAGATTAAACACGCTCGACTTCCTGAGATCGTATAAGAGGGTCATTCGGTTACCGCTGTCACCGCGGGCTACACAGGAATAGAAGCGGTGGTAACATGCGATGAGCTCAGCTCCATTAAATAATTCACTTTTAGAATTTCAATAATTACCAGGCCTATTTCTATTTACATCGCAAATGAGAAATGTAATTACTAATAATAAATCGACATTTTATTTCTGTTTTCAGTGTTACAGATGTTTTAATTTCTTTCTTGTTGCAGGATGAAATGGTGAACTATTTCTCGACTGATGAGAAAGTGATCGAAATTCAAGAACCTGAAGTTTTGGCGTGGATGCAAGCGAAGATAGAATGCGCGCTCATACAGGCCTTGGAAGACAAGCGATGTACCGATCAGTAATTTAAGGACAAGAGGCATTTGTACAGATATGATTTTTTTTATTCTTCAATAGCGAGGGAATATTCAGTTAGTCATTTTGCCACAACTGGCAACTTCAATCATGGGAATAATGTCTATGGAAAGTGTCATACTTATTTATGTAAAATTCCCAACGATGCTAAATCTTTTAACGCCCAATATATTTGCAGCCAATCTCATCTGTCTGATTGTGATTTTTGATATATTTTACCTGTGTTCAAAGGATGAATAACAAAGACTACGTAATTACGCAGCATATCCTATTCTATAATTATATATTTGTTCTCAATGTACGCTGACTCCACAGACTTACTATAAATTAGTTTCTAGTAAGTCTGTGGCTGACTCCGCATTTGATACGAAATATGTAGTCCGTAGATTCTAATTTCAAATATGGGTATTGGGTAAAGTTCTAAAGAGAGTTGTGTAGCCAATTGAATAATAAAGCAGATTGTCTCGAAAAGGATATCGCGGTGGGATGGAAACAGTGATTTATCCTGAAAAGGTCATCGTATCTATAGTATTGCGTAATCTCTGTTTTGAAAGGACCACGATGTTTTCAGGACTAATTTTGGAACCGTTTCATACGACCGCGATGACCTTTTGAGACACGCCAATAAATAACCTGATGCCGTTTTATCGCACATTCATTATTTCATAATGTTATAAGTACTACGAACGACTGACCGACGCCGCTCGCGTCTTATATACGATGTATCCTATACAAATCTCTTGCTAACCATGCAAGCAATAAACATGGGCCAAACTGAAGGTAGTTTTACAGTTTTGAGCATCATGATGTATAAAACATTTATTTTGCAAAGTCACTCATAGATCACGTGACCATTTATTTATATAATATGACCTTTAAACGGGACACAACATCATTTACCTAATTACAAAATTCCCAAAAAAAAAAACTTTCATATTTACAAAACATAATATATAAGACATATTTATGTTTTGTTTACTATCGGGTTTTTACGACCATTTCTCGTTTATTTTTAAAAAATGCACGATTTTGAAACACGGGACAGTCTCATAGACAAACTTCAGTCGGCCATGTTTAATATGTTGTAGTGAGATGCCTATATGACGTCAAATTGTTGTTTTTTTTTAATGTAAACCCTAAACAACGCCGACGCTTTAAAGAATTGATTCATCAGTATTATAATATTTTATATGCTATAAAGCACAACGTAGAAAATTATTAAGGTTATCATATAATATATTGAATGTGTTTTATATTGATAAATTATGCTTATTAAATGTTTTAATAAATTATGAAATATATAACAATGTAATTGACGATGTCTGTTATATTAAGTGTTACCATTTAAACGTAGGTGATATTTGTTGTAACTTTAAATGTCTTGAATGTTCAATATAGCGAAAATATTGAAATTACACGTAAAATACTGCATAAGTTGTCACTGCAGAATCTCAATAATACGGTTTCCCTCAGCCTGCATTTTCCCGACTTTAATTAAAGATTATTTTTGACAATTATTTTCTTTATACTTCATTTTATTTATTTTGATTTGATATTGTCTCAATACAATTCTGTAATCCGAACATTCCAATAACCCTGGGGTTTGTAATAGTACTGTATTATTTACTCCACTGTATTAAGTATGCTTAAATCTATGACCTAAGATGCTGCCTTGGAAATAAGTTATTTATATTTCGCAGTTATTATTCACTATTAACATAATATTATTAATTCGACATTTGCGCTTTATATTCCTCTCATTGTTTATAAGTTTTCAGTTTTATTTCTGTGCCATACAATTTCACTTTAGCAGAGAGTTTATAGGAACAAACTGAAATAGACTAAGAAACGTAGACTTATTAAAATGAACTAGTAAACGGATACTAACAGTTCTTAATTATTTTTAACCTTATGTCTTGCTATTATTACTTTAAATGAAATTGGGGTAAAATAAGGATTTTTACCTCGATTTTTAACTTTATTTATTTTCGAGCATAATAGATATAAAAATTCTTTGAAGAACTATTAGTTTCTTGTAGCGTAAGTGCTTCAAAATTGGAAATGTTAAATTAGTATATGAAAGAATAAATATTTTTTTATTCTTATAAAAGTTCTTGAATATTATATAACATATTTAATTGAAGCTTATCGTACAAGTTAATAAATTAATTTTAATTTCAATAGGCTCCTTTTTGAGTTTAAAAAATGAGCCATTCTTTAGTTACATCTGCTCGTTTGCATAATCAAATAAAACTAAGTAAATAAAATATAAATAAAATAAAGCTTTTATTGCAAATATGTTTTATATGTCTACATCGAAATGTTATTTATAACATTAATGTAATTTTTTAAACAGCATAAATATAATGTTTTAAGTAAATGGTTGTTTTTTTTTACACCTACTAAATAAGTTCCCGCACAAGCAAAGTTTTGATTACATTTGATCCTTTGAGCCGGATAAATATTAAGTTACATTTACATCTAAGGTTTTGAAGTAAACATCTTAAAAATATGTTGTATTATGGATATATAAATAGTCTGGTGAAGGGAATTACAAATTTGTATGAAATTTATGACTTGATGACAAGTAACAATATTTAGTATGAATCTCAAATGATGCGTAGTTAAAGTCGATTAATTATCTATGGTATAACCATTTTTTGCTACTCAAAAGGACACGTTTTATTTTGGGCTTATAATTCCTTACATTATTTAACCTGTGTGCTTCTAGCATATCTATTCATAAACAGCATCTAGCACACTATTTTTAAAAAGCAACTATAATTAAAACTTTATCAAAACACATCTTTGCTAAATAAAGACTCGAGTATATATTTGTAAATAAAACAAAATATGTATGAATACTTGTATAACAATATATAATATTATATAGTATAAATAACAATAGTATAATTGAAGTGAAAATGTCTTTAGCTGCTTTAAGCACTAATCTAATAGATTCGCGTCACCAATATGCTAGTGTGTCATTTTGACGTCATTATGAATTTTCAATTGATTAAACCCTTTGCGCTGTAGCATGGTCCGGGTGACAGTTCCAGTAACGTTTTACCCTTGCAAGCCGCCGCAATTTTTAAAAAAAGATTGAGTATTTTATTAATACCTCATTCGTAACCCCTAGATCACTGTGGTAAATTAAATAAAACTCAACAAGAATGTGATAGTCTCCAAATAAAATCAAATGGAAGAAAAATTAAGCAGTGCTATACGTATAACGTAAAACCAAAGACGTGCTTAGTGTTGGGATGTACTATACTAGGATGGAAAGTCGATGTTCTGTTATAATAAAAATGTATATTGGGCGTAGTTTAATTATTATTGTTCTATCATTATCGTTAAAAAGTTGTCACGAAAAAAATATAAATCTGATTTTGACTATTTAATATAAGTTCAATTAAGCTATTATTATGTAGCCATTAAATATATGCATTGAAAAGTTTATACACGTAGATACACTGCACAATTACAGAATAACACACTAATTTTAATAATCCTTTTAATGAGAACTATACCTACGTTTCGAGTATCGTTAGCGATAAAAATAAATTGCATAACGTTACATCCCTAATCATGTATGTCAACGTCATATTGGCAAGTGTCACCCGCACCATGCTGCAGTGCAAAGGGTATAGTCCTATAATTTGGAATTTTACAATGTCATAATCCTAGCCTATAAATTTTTACTTCTGTCAGCAGTCCCTATGACTGCCTGTCTTTTTTAATCAATACCGAGTACCGACATATAACACGGGTTTTACAAAGATTTTTTTATTTGTACACTGCTCATGACTACACACTACAACAGACATTCTTAATGTTACCTGCATTCATTCTGAGCTCTCCCCACTAGAACTATAATCACAGACCAGCGAGAGAGCCTGTTTTGAAATCTTTTCTGTTACTTCAATATTATCATTACTTCTAGTACTCTCTTCGTTTGCTTTTGCTTCTATTTGTTCAGTATCGCTCTGCTCTTTGGGTCCACTGTCAAAATTTTGATCATTAATATTGACATTTGTTTCTCCTAATGTATTACTGTCTTCTCTATCATTACTACTGTTACTTTTTGCAATTGTCTCATTAGCTTGGCCTCTTACAATATTTTTACTTTGTGCTTTAGATGTATTGGAAATATGCCTATCTGATTGGTTTTGTTCTTGCACAGCTGTACAATTTGATTTATCTGTACCTATGTTATTGCTTTTATTTCCCTTCACAGTAATACCTAAGGAATTTCGGGTTAGTGATATACTTTTGCTTAGAGATTCTTCTTTCTTTAGACCTCCAAAGCTGGTTAACAAGCCACTTGAACTAGGCAAAGCTGGACTATTCATAATTTTATTTCTTGTAAATTTCTGTGTCTCTTCAATACTGATGGCAGGTTTCAGTGATAAAAGTGCAGCCATATTTCTATCATCATCTGATTCAGGTAGTAAACTTATATCCAGGGATGATTTTGCCAAAAGCATAGAATCATTTACAGCAGATTCTTCTAGCTCTTTCCTTCTTTTCTGAAAAAAAAAATATATTTAAACTATGTTTTATTTTAAATTTTATAGGTACATATTATTAAAATAAGAGTTTTGGTCCAAAAAAAGGTTTGCAAAGTTTTGCGGAGAGTGGCAAGACAGGCAGTGTAATTACAAGCACCAACATTTAACATAAGATGTTAAATGTTGGTCTCAAAATAGCCAACACAAAAATGGCTACCCTTTGGTAGTTCCAGGTAAATTAGTGTCTATTCATGAGCGATGCCAACCAAATAAACCAAATACTATCAAGTGGCATGCTTGTTGGGTTGCCTATCCAACTTACATTAAAAAAAAAACATACCCTAAAGTTTCTTCTTAGTGCACAGTTTGCTTCATAATCATCTTTCCAAACAGATTCATTCCTACCAACGAGTTTACTCAACCTCGGCTTTTCAAGCTTGCTTGTATCAAGATCTCCAGTTTTGTGTTCCAATTTGAACATAGCATCATCAAAAAGTCGTTTTTGTGTTTCTTTGGTATCAGGAACAATTTGCCCGTTTTCAGTTGGATCCCATCGGTTTTCTTGACGTCTTGCTCCAGACACAATAACATAATCCAAATTCTGAAAACATTAATATTATATTTACATATTACACAGATATATGGTAGAAATTGTTTAGGTATATACTTTGATGATGTAACAGAACTACTACTGCATTTAAATTTGTAATTTTGAGAGAATGTATTTGTCACCACATATTTGCTTCACATGAATTCAAATATATTAGAAAACAATTACATTAATTATTATATTTATTATTTGCTTAATATAAATTAATAAATATAAATTGATGCTATAGACATTGAAAATCAAAATTTTTGATAACATTACTTACACCTGGATCAGTCTTAATCTCAAAGTGATTGTCGCATAAATGGCACTTCATCCTGAATTGGTATACCGGAGTGCTATAGTACATTCCAATTTTTGTCTTTTCTGCATTGTACCTGACACCCATTCCTATGTGGTTCTTGCAACCTTCGCACCAGATGTTATATGGCATTTCAAACCTAATGATCAGAATGCCCATGTGCAGTTTTCGTGCCCGTTCCCTTAAAGCATGGGTACCCATGAATTTGTTCAACCCTCCGACTTTAGGATCATAGTCGGGGGGATAGTATAGGTTCTGACCTTTCCTCTCACCCATTTTGCTTTGTTCTGAAAATTAAAATTGGAAATTAATAATAAAAGTATGTCTTTTTATGTATAGGTGCAACAATTCTTTATTACATGTTAATTACTTTTTGTGCATCTTTAACTTACTTATTGACCAAGAAACGTAACAAGTAGTAGCTAATTAAACGTTTTGAATTTTGAATAATTATTATTTATACCATCAATATTTTTGTACAGGAGAGTAACTTAAAATATTAGACAAAAACGAAAATTACTATGACGTGTCTTTTCCAAATAAATCGTTTTAACTTACTTAAGGGTTGAGTGTATTTGAATTATACAATATTGTACTTATCAACTTGAATATTATAATTAAAAAGTGTAATAAGTATTCTTAAGCTACTTTGTTGACAAAGGGCTACTTGGGTTGACATTTGACATTGGCATTTGACGAATGGTGTTATCTTTTTTACGGTCCAGTTGGAACCGGCTAATACGATGTTACTAAACCTGTAGTAAGCAATATTTAATCCGCGCGGCTTCGCCTGTCCAGTACCCATCAATCAATTATTATTTCCACTCACCTAGAACATTTTACCATTATATTCGGTAACCAATCACATTATATACAAATTTAGTTTGTAAAACAAGACGTACTCAATAAAATCGCCAGAGCAGTCCTGCTATAACTACTCCAGAATTACTGTCACCCACAATATTGGCAAATCAATCTCAACCTAAGACATTAGACAAAGTCTGTCTGTCTGTCATTAGACAAATCTGAACAATATTATACAGATTAAGTTTTCAAGAGATTTATTAAAAAAACCTGCCCCGAATAAACAAAATACAAAATAACACCATAAAACGGGAAACTAAAACACAACGTCCTGTCATTTCTTCTGTTGTTGCATTTTTTTTTTGATAATTTATCCTCCTAATAAGAAAAGGCTATATAGTCTAGTCCGTACTTGTGTAATAAGGCCGAAGCTGAAGCTGAGGCAAACTGAAGTATGGAGAAACGGGCCAAAACAAACCCTAAAACACGCTTTCAACGGAGAACGTCGAGACATTCATCAATCAGATGACATCCCCGAGGCCATATATGGCTGGTTCTCTTAAAAGGGCTAACCGGGCCTTCTATTCCTACTAACGCCGGAACTTTTCCACCGGGATTGCTTTTTAAAATAAACACGATAGAAAACCGCTCTTTAATCTGAAACACCAAAATACAAAATAACGACTAATGAAACAGGAAAGCAAAAAATAGAACCGCGCACCCAGGCGCACATTAAAAATAAAGATAAAATAATATAAGCCATTAGAATAGAGGTAGAAGAATTTATATTAATAAAATAAACACGGCACACCTTAGTGTTCATTTTATTTTTGTTGTTTTAGGGCCACTTTTTGAGCCAAGAGCTCATATTTTAAACTTTGGTTTCTACACTCCATACTTATTGTGAATTTTAATAGAATGTTTGATTATTATTGTTTTATATTGCCAATAAGAAAAAGAGGAATTTACATCCACCGTCCACGACTAATTTCCGTGAACTAGCAACATCGACAGCTGTTTGACAGCTTTGCGTCTTGCAATTTTTCGAAAGATTTTCGACCTAAAATAAAAATCTATTATTTTATCATAATTCTTATAGTTATAGTTTTTAATCTCTTCCTTTTCTCTCAACTTTTACGTTAGTGAATATTTTAGTGTGATGTCTGATAAGAATGACAAAACTATAAATAGAATCCACTGCAGTTAGTTTGTAATTTGTTTGTGATGGTGGATCAGACATATTGAAGCGAAAACAAGTATTTAGCAGAATGGGTAGAAGAGAGGAGCCAGCATGGGCGCAAGGGACCGTAGGCCTCTCCACAGCCCGGGAAAGAGGTGACATTGATCGCAAATTCCAGAGTCGTTTGACGGTGACACGAAGTATGATAGACAGACTTGGTCTCGAAAAAGAGCTTCACGGACACACTGGATGTGTTAATTGTCTAGAATGGAACCGCGATGGATCGTAAGTGTGCCCGCCTTTGGTATATTAGCATTTTATACTTGTAGTTAAATGCTAATCTGAGTTTTTGCGTCATAGTGTTTTGGCCTCGGCGTCGGATGATCTCCACGTCATTCTATGGGACCCCTATCGGTACAAGCAACTCCACAATATATCTACTGGTCACACGGGAAATATATTCTCTGTAAAGGTATAAATGTACTTTTATTTATTGTGATTCTTTTTTTAGACAATAATTCACTCAGTTTGAAGACAGACATACATACCTAGAGTGTGTTTAATTGTTGTTCTATTTATTAACCACTGTTGTCTTTATTTGCTTGCCAATATAACAATTTGTTGTGTGAGTGCTTGCCAAATTTTAATGAATATTTTTTAAGTCTAATTAGTAGACATCTAGTTATAAGAACTTTATCTCTGACACTTAATAATGCCGCAATATTATTAATTGCGTGTAATTCAAGATTAATTCAGTTCTAAATACGACATACTCTTTTCTTCCAAGAAACAGCTTCATGTATTAACATTTTGTTTATTGAGCAAAATAGTAAATCATTGTAGTGTTAACAATGTTGCATTCTAGGCACTTGAATAATTACGATTTAAATGCATACATAGATTATTATACAAGTGAGTTACTATCATGGGTTACTAATTATCTACAGCTTAGACAACAGGTGTTTAATAGGGTGGTAGTTGAATTGTTTTATGTTTAAAGTGGTAGACACTGAAGATGCCCAAATACATAGGTATATACAATTCTTTAAAACTTGACCTGGAATGACTTAATAAATAAAAACAATATTTTTAAAGAATTAGTTTTTTCTGTCTAATTAAAATGTATTGGTATCCTTGTTTTACATGTTCAATTAAAATACATTGTAGACTGTATTTAACTTGTATAATTATACTGCAGATGTCTGTGTTGCTTACTTAATGATAAAGGTTAATATATATATTTAACACAATTTCTTTACTTATGACTAATGAACTGATTATTCACAAGCAAGGTAAATGTTATTGTAGAATTTCACAATCATAATTAATTAGCATAATGGAATATTTTAATATTTGTATATTTGTTTTAAAATCCATAAGATCCTTATCATAGTTTTTTGTTTGTGAAACAATGTTACTATGAGGCTGAAATGTGTGTTTTTGTACATGCAATTAGAAAATGAAACAGTCATTTTCCAAATCAGAAAAGTTTTAAGTAAAAGTTTGGGAGAAGTTTTACATGGGGTAGTAAAATGTATGCATCATGGTTCGAAAAGCTTTTTCATGCTCAGCCTTACCTTTGTTCACTGTTACCAGCGAGTATGTAAACATTATTCAGCAGTGTTGTATTATAATATGCTTAGGTCAAGGTCTAAATGTAATTATGAATTAAACATTGGGGCATAAATTACTATCATTAGATTGATTTTTGGGTGGATATAACAAAATTAGAGATAATAAAAGAATGTGAGTATTGGCTGCATTTAATATGCAATGGAATGCATTTTGTAAAAAGAGTTTCAGTTTTATCAGGAAAGAATTTAAATAAACCTTAAAAGTTATTAGTTAGTGTTTGTTCATTGAGTATTACATATTATATATACTTAGTAATGACGACACAAGTCCAGAAGCCAAAGCACAAAACACCAATAGTTAAAGTAAAATGTTATATTATGCATGGATTGTATGAATCTTTTAGTAGTTTTAAGCAAGTGAATATGGTGTAGGTCAATCAAGATGACACAAAATTATAAGCTTTAAACATTGAACCTGTGTTAGTCAGAATACAAGGCACTTTTTGTAAAATAATCCATTCTATAAGTGGTCTTGGGAATACAGTATGAATTATTGAGTACTGCTGGATATAATTACAATCGTTCTACACTGCCTTGGAAACTATTTGTCGGATTACCACGGGTCCACACTTTACTGTAGTTATTTTGCAACATTTGAACTTCAGATGATTTCTAGAATATGGCTTATTATAATCTCACCCTGCATAATTGTATAGTGACATTTAGAAAGGTATTTGCTAATAATAGCAATTTAACAAATTAAGGATAGTGGAGATGATTGTTATTGACACACTGTATCCCCCATGCGTAACTCCACCTGCACCCGGCCTTAATATGGACTGGTCACAAGAGCAATATGTATATTGAGTACTTTTTATTTTGCTTTAATAGGCAAAGGCATTTAGTGGTTTAAAGGTGATCATTGTTGGCCATGACTTTAATTGAATTCACCTCAGATTAGCCCAGGCTAAATAGCTATTAGCCTTTGGAGGGAACCTCTCGCTCTCTAGCGTCGATAGTCCCACATGTCCCTGGGGACAACCCATCCTCTAGTGAATGCGCAAAGCATTTCCACTGCGACAGCAAAACACAGCGCTAATTGGCTATAGTCAAGAAGAATTATTACCAGACAATCATTTTGCCCCAACTCGAGACATCCTTAAAATGTAGATTATAAATTCCTTAAGTTTTGTGAAATACGGAATTATTGCAAACGGATACAAAATTAGAAAAAACCCTTCGAGGAGGAGACTCTTGCCCAGCAGTGGGAAATACGGCGTTGATACTTCAATTAATTTTTTATTACATAATTAAATATTTCTATTATTGATTTTTGCAGAGTAACGCGTGATTCTATTGACTATGTGCCGTTGTGTGTTTGTTGCAGTTCCTATCGCCGGAAATAGTGGCGACCTGCGCGGCGGACGGGTCCGTGCGCGCGCGCAACGTGATCGGCGGGACGTCGCTGCTGGAGTGCGCCTGCCACTGCGGCCGGGTCAAGCGGCTGGCGGTGGCGCCCGACAAGCCGCACCTGCTGTGGTCCGCGGGCGAGGACGGACTCGTGCTGTGAGTAAACCTTTACAAGACTCTCTGACAGAAAGCAACGAAATGTAACAAACCACTCATATATTTTGGGGTGCAGCATGTCTTTGACGAAATTATTGAACGCTAATACTCGATAAGTACGTATCTTACATCTAATAAGTTGTTAAAAATTTTGATCAGCAAGGGAATCTGGAAAACATTTGCATTGATGTTTAACATATCCTTTTGGCTTCGTGAATCATATCGAAAGATCAATTAGTGGTTGCCATTGTCTATCCTGACTACACACTACTCCTGGTAGCAACAGGTCAATGATGAGATGCAAAATGTAATTAATGCCACGTCCTTTGCGAATGATGACTCTATTTGCTTACAAAAATATCAAATAATTTATTCCAGAATTGACTGAAATTTTTGATTAAATGTCAGCGGATGAGAGTGTGTGTGCATTAAATACATATTGTTATTATGTATATATTGTTATACCTTCTTGTTATACCTTCGTATATATTGTTATACCTTCTTAACCTACCACCACTCCCCAGTCAACACGACCTGCGCACACCTCACCGGTGCAACTCGGACTCGGCCAATGTGCTGGTGAACCTCCTGAACCACATGGGACGCTATGCCGAGGCCAAGTGCCTGGCGGTGAACCCGCGCCGGCCATACCAGCTGGCGGTCGGCGCCAACGACTTCTACGTCCGTCTGTACGACACCCGGATGATCAAGCTCTCCCGGCTGCAGGTAATGCAGGTTATTAGTATGTAACACTCCCGGTTTATATAGCATAATATCTTTTGAATTTATATAGTTTTCTAAAATTCGGATTACGTAAACGTATTGATACCTTTCCTCTAGTGACCCTATCTGTACTGTAGTCTAAAATTCACTGGTAAGATGCTCTCGTATCACCTTCATGCTTATTCCTCCCAGCAATTAGTTCTGGGACTATAGATTTTGGATAGAAGGACCGTAGAATTAGTGTAATTTTGACACTGAAACTTGTACGTTTTACGTTGCCTGTGTAAGCCCCCTGTGAATTATTTTATATTCATCGACAATGTTGATTTCCCATTGAGTAGCTCCTCTGCCGGTTTGTCTATCCACCATAACACCAAAAAACCTAACTTTCATATTCTAGGAGACCCAGGCGACCGGCCCGGCGCCGGGCCTCCTGTGGGAAAGGCAGAACGTGCGGTGCTCCCGCGCGGGCTACGGCGACCCCGACAACAACATACCCCGGGCCGCCGTCACTTATTTTGCACCGGGTGAGCTTTGTTTTCCTAAATCTTTGTAAGTCCTAGCTTTGAAACCAGCATGATTAAGCCCCAGAATAACATTTCGTAAACATAAATTATGTTAAGCAAAGGACCAATTGGTGTTCCTTGCAGTACACCAACTTTGAATTACCTTAAATTTAAAAAAATTAGATTTATACAATTCAATTGGTTTTTAATTTATAGCTAATTTAAGAATTTCTTCGCATTGTATGTAAGATTAAAACAAAATTATATTGATGAGATATCTTTCAGGTCATTTATCCATCGGTCCCAATGAGCACACATTCCCCAAGAAGGCGACCACCTACGTCGCTTTCAGCAACGACGGCAACGAACTGCTCGTCAACTTGGGATCTGAGCAGGTAACATACCAAGTTTGACTATTACAGAACCTACATTTGTGTTTGTAAGATAAAAAAATATATTATATCGATCAAAACGGGACTTAATAAGCAGGGTGGAACATGGATCAGCTGCTGGTAGCAGAATATCTTTTATTACTAAGCTTTCGGTAATAAATGATGGTGGTAATGATCATTATCTTTTTCATCTTATCATCATGACACATATTCTGCCATCATCAAACAGCTTTGCTGTGTACTGGAAAGAAGAGTGTGGTGGGCAATATATATTTTTGTATGCCTTAAGGTGACAACCGATCAAATGGAATCCTGATGGTACTACCAACGCCCATAGACAACCGCACAAGGAAAAACTATGTAGCCTCCTTGCCTTCATTTTCGCTATCCCGGGGGCATAGGCCAGCAGAAACTCGCAAACCGCACGAAACGCGCCGTAGCTGTCACTTTAGACTCGTATTTTGTGAGTCAGAGGCCACCCTGGTCGTGCCGCCCCGATTGGGCTGCAGCGTGCCACTACCTGGACTGGTCCTGACCATTACCATGGACCACCTCATCATCAGGTGGCTCGTCTACCTGATTTGCTATCCAGATACATACAAGCAATGACTTAGTAACGTTTGAACTTTTCAGGTGTACCTATTCGACGTGAACTCAGCCCGTCGGCCGGTGCTGGTGGAGAGTTTCATCATCCAGCACAACCACGGCTACCGCGAGGGGGAGGGAAAGAGGGGCGCGCACAACCCGCCGCCCCCCGCGCCCCCCTCCGGCTCCAACGGTACGGTGGACCCCCAGCCTGCGCTGCCCGACCGGGTGCGCCACCTCAAGGAGATGGTGAGTTTCCCAAAGATAATGGACCGTAGAAATCATAGAAAAAATACATAGATATCAAAGACTATGCAATTAAACCAAGGCAACATAATAAGACCCTGGCTTTTATTATCTTTTTAAAGAGAAGATTGAAAGATCATAATACTAGACTTGAGGTCAATTTGAACTGTGTTTAACTTTTTTCAATCTTTTATAGCGATTAATAGGCTTAACATAAAGCTCGTGCTGCCCTGCATTCGCAGTAAGACTGCACTAGTCACCGAGATAGAGAAGAAAAAACCCCAACAGAGGACTATACAATTTTCCTCCCAGCTCGTTACATGATGATGATCTGTGCGCAGGCCAACGACCTGGTGAACAGCGGCAACTACTCATCAGCAGTAGAGCTGTACAACAGCGCGCTCGCCGCCCGCCCCGACTGCGCGCTGCTGTACTCCAACCGCGCCGCCGCGCTCATGAGGAGGGGCTGGTGAGTAGACCAGTAGACCTCCCCTACCCGCACCGATTGCGCCGTTGTACTCCAACTGCGCCGCCGAGCCATTGAAGACTGGATGGTGAGTAGACCAGTAGACCGCGCCAGCAGTAGACCGCCTCCGCAATAGATCGCCCCCGTCTGCTCTCCGCAGTGGCATCTTCAAAACCGTCGTTGATAGAGCTAACGATGTTTTGGCATCAGCCTCGAAGAGCAATAATAAACAGAGGTCGTTTCAGGTCCGGGGACACGTACGCGGCGATCCGCGACTGCTATCGCGCCATCCACCTGGACGGCTCGCACGTCAAGTCGCACTTCCGCCTCGCCAAGGCGCTGATGGAGCTGAAGCGGGCGAGGGAGGCGCACGAGTGCCTGCTGTACTTCAAGGGCCGGTTCCCGCGCCACGCCGCCAGCCACGCCGTGTTCCTGCTGCAGAAGGACATCAACACGGCGCTGGAGAGCTGTGAGACCCAGCCGGACGAGGGTATGTGATGAACCAACTCAGACGAGACACTCGGCAAGTGCTCAACATCACTCTTATAGGTCAAAAGGTCAACACTGTTCGAAGATAGAAAAAAACGTTGGCCGTCACGGCATCTGAGTGAATTTTACAGGCATATGTTAAGCAGATGGGCAATCTGGACATCAGATAAATATCTAAATCTAGTCCGTTTAAAGCAAGGTAACACTTAGAGCCTGATATACATAGATATTGCATCCTAACCCAACTACTTATTATTATTGGTATTTTGGTATTGGAGATCCTTTGGAGATGTATATTTTTAAAAGATTATTAAAATATTATTATTTTAAATTAACAAACATTAAAATTTTCAGCCGAAGAGGAGAGCCAGTCGGGCAGCATCCTGGAGCGGCAGCTGAAGAGCTCGGCGCTGGACTACAGCCACCGGTTCCTGGGCCACTGCAACACCACCACGGACATCAAGGAGGCCAACTTCCTGGGGCCCGACGCCAACTTCATCGCCGCTGGGTAAATATCAGTTACCGAGAAGAGATGTTGATTTATCTCAACATATGATGGTATCCGATAAGAGTCAAGTGAGGCTGGAGCAATGACAGCTAGAGATCGTGATGTTCTTATCCTCTGCGCACACTTTGATATGACTTGTAAAAGCTTAAACTCTGCCTGCGGTCTTGACATAAGCACAAAATCATTTTATCACATTAGTCAATCAGGTTTCTTGATGATATTTTCCTTCGCCGTAGCAAAATTTTAAAGGATAAGAATTTAAATGGTATTCTACATAGGCTCGGATCCAGACCAGTCTTGCTGTTCGTTGCACTCATCATTCATTTATGGACATGTTCTGACTGATGGCTTCTTTGTTTCTAAATTAATTCTTATGTAGTAGAGATGACGCGAATTTTTGTCCTGGCAGGTCGGACGACGGCAGCATGTTCATCTGGTGCCGGAAGTCTGGCAACATCGTGCGCTGCCTGCGCGGGGACGAGTCTATCGTCAACTGCGTGCAGCTGCACCCCTCCATGTTCCTGCTGGCCACCAGCGGGATCGAGGCCGTGGTGCGCCTGTGGAGCCCTAGGCCCGAGGTGAGCTCCCGTCACCCGTGACAAACACTCTACCATTCCGTCCTCTTACCATAGAGATCGCATACAGACCTGGTCGACCTCATTTTTGAAGTGAAATTTCTTTAGAAACGTTATTTTAAACCGGATGCAACGGAAAAAACGACAGATAAGAGACACAAATACAAAAGAGCGAGATAGCAAATGTCGGTGTGTATGTATATTGCAGACTGTTCAATACTTGCTTGTATTTGAGCATTTAACATATGTTTCACCTGTATCGTGTGTGAATCGCACACACACCTTTACGTATTATATTGTTTCCAGGAGGGGTGGGCGGAGTCACGCGTGGTGCCGGAGGCGGGCGCGGCGGCGGCGGCCAACCAGCAGCGCATGCGCAGCGACCCCTTCGAGTCCATGCTGCTCAACATCAGCTTCGCGGGCGGCGCCGACCGGGACCTGCAGTCGCCCGCCTGCCGCGCCACGTGAGTACCACCACCACAAGAGAAGCGCCAGCACCGGGACAGTACCAGAACCATACTGTGCCAGGGGCAGCGGCAGACCACCGTGATCATGTTCAGGTTACATGCCAAGCACCAACAAGGACTTGGTTATTAGGGGTCAGCTCCGTATAGGCAAGTTAGTGGGGCTCCAGTGGCGAGCATCGTGAGTGAGTAAAGATATGCAATGTTTTTTTTATAGCAAAGGAGGGCATACGAACAGCCGAAGCCTTGCAACTATCGACGCCCATTAATATCCGCACAACCAAAGGTTATGCAGATGCGTTGTTCTCCTTCTCCCTATCCCCCCAATGGGTCACCGGAAATTCACAATCCGCACGAAACGCGACAGCATAACTGTCACTTTACGCCGGTATTATGTGAGCGACAGGTACAACCCCGGTCGTGCCGACCCAAATCGGCTGCAAAGCAGCATGGCTTGAGTGAGTGTCTTAGCGAGTCTTTTATAGCATATAAATTATACTGCTTTAGAAATGTATGAATGAAAGTATGAATCTAGACTATACTAAGTATAGTCTGATTACCCATAAGGCTAAATAATTATAAAAAATATTGAATGATTACGGTGACAGCGAACAAGTATTCAAAATTAATGTATTGTCTCCGTTCCAGGTAAAAGTGAAGTGACCGGACCTCTACTCGAGGCTCCCGTACGAGTGCACCAAGTCATTGTAAATACAAATAGTTATTATATGTTGTAATCTAATATTATTTTGTTGTTTTATGAGAATTGCCACGGTCACGGATGGAACACTGAACACTGGCAAATCCCCTAGTGCCAATAGAGTTCTTTACGTTATCATACAAAATAAAGCCTTGATATAATAGATGTAGGATCAACTTAAGTGTTTCATCTGCGGCCCCATCACACTAGTGGAGATAAGTTCCTAGACCTCTTATTCCCATGTTTAAGAGGATTCTCTCAGATATAATATGCTCAGATTGGAAACTGTACTAAAAACCTTATGTGTCTATGAACATTTTTTTTCTGTTTGGTGAATTACTATGACATTATAAGGAATCACCTCATAACCGAAATATACGAAAATCAAATAGCTTATGTTATAAGCTATATGTGTCTCATTTCGCGAACGCGAATGTTATTGTCTATCTCGCTCTAACATACACTATACTCTTTTCACGCTCATTTCCAATCTGTAGTATTATATATCAATTCATTCATAATTTCTACCCACCATTTCGACTGGTTGATAGTTCCCATTCCTTTCGTCGTTACAGGGAAGATATCAGGTAGAACTTCAATATGTAGATATTATACACTAAATTAGTAAAATATTAGCCTATTTAAAGTCGGCCAAAGCGAAATTGTCGGCTGAAAGTCGTTGGCTAAAATGGCGGCAAATTTGTTGTGACAGAAAGACAAAATGGCGGACTGTCATGTTTGAGTTATTTTTCCTTAACTTTTATTGCAGGGAACTGTTGCATGGCTCATTAACTTAAGATTACCATGAATATGACTAGTGCATAGTCTATATTATAATCTAGCCTTGAAATACTTATTAAACATAAACTTCCGATATTTGCATCTACAAAAAAACATCGAGTTTATATAATATACTAATTTACCTAATATAATTCGTATGAAAATTTTGTTACTATTTTCAGATACATAATTTTAAGATATTTCTTTTTTTTTATTTGCCTAATGTAATTAGGCATCATAAAAAGACATCATAACTCGTTATAAGCAGTTTTTCACGTTTCATTTACATAATATTTTATTATTACTGTAGTCCATTCATTTTGGCCAAGTTGAATTTTCACCTAAACAAAGGTTAAAAAAATGTCAAACTTCATTAAGGCAAAGTAAGTAAGTTGTTCTTACATTAACTTTCATATTGTCAAAAAGCCAAATAACCAAATTCAACGTGTCATAGATGTAAAGAAATATTTGTCTGCTCAAGACCGCACGGCAGGAGTGAAAACCAAAAATGTATGTAATGTAATAATTGCTAATAATGAATGATGACAATTATTATATATAAATTGAATATAGTAAACACAGTACACAGCAGTGAAGATAAGCTGACAGTGTCTTTCTCGCTCGACCTCACCCGATCGAGCCTTTCACTTCAGAGAGTGACGGGTCAGCCTCACTCACAGCTAACAAAAAATCTGCGTGCGCCAAAAGAAGTTTTCACTTTAAAATACATATTTAAAAAACTTAAGTCATAATCAAGGCTAGAATGTGGTGTCACTTGTCAAGTCATCACATAAGCGGGATCATCCGCTCAGGATTCGTTGTACATTAGTATAGAGATATATCCGACTATAACGTTTATTGTAAACTTGTAAATAAATAATAAATACCATTTTATAAAGCAACCCTTGTTTCATTTATATTCGATGTAACAATGTATGATTTTATTAATATCACAAAAAGTTGGTTAGTAGATAGATATAATGTAGGTACCTGGGGCCTAGCCAAAATGCTATTAAGAAAGCGTTAGGGAAGTTATTACTTGTTAGTTAGTTACTATGGTCCAGTGGGTAATGAGCTCGGCCTTTTAAGCGAGAGGGTCTGGGTTTGATCCTGACCCCCTGTGGTGCCTTGAAATGGGTTTTTCTAAATTTCTAAGTGTTTGTTTTTCGTGTACACTACACACGACACCATCGTTCGCTCAACGATGAAGGAAAACATCGCGAGAAAACCTGCATGCCTGATGAGATTCAAGGTATTTGAAGGTGTGTGAACTTCATCAACCCGTATCGGGCCAGCGCATTGGTGAACTATGCCCCATTACCCTTCTCGCCTGATTTCGAGGTGACACGTGCCTGTACTGGCGTACATAAATTGAACCAACTACTAATCCATAGAGTAAAGTAATACAACGCACTCATCTGAGTGCACGTACTTGTTATACTGCTCTTCGCAAGGCACTTAAAAGAAAATACCTAATTATTGAATGGCTAGGATGATATTTATTGACAGAATAAAGAAAAATATTTTAAGAACGGAGATTAAACTTATATTATAGAATATGAGTTATAGGTGCTGCGGTGGATTGAAGACTGAGAACCCGTTCTCAATTCTCATGATCTGAACTCATTTCAATAACCACAAACAAAGCTATATCATCTATGATTACTATGACTTATAAGTAATTGGCACTAACCCTTAGAGAGGGTTATAACTTATAACAGTACCACGAAGTATAGATATAAGGAGTCCGAACGATTTAGGCTTTTCCATAGTATTCGCATACACAATAATAAAACCAGATCTTAGTTCTTTTTTTCTGCCACTGGGTGCGCTAGAGTCGAATGTGTACCGATGCTATTGTAGCGGACCAATCAGCGCCATAATACTTCCCGCGTAAAGATTTAAACTCAACACCTTCTTTAGTAAGTAACTAAAGAAGGTGTTGAGTTTCAAATTATTCTCTAAAGTCGAGGGTAGTTAAATAAAAAACTTGCATTATGCTCGTCATTTGTCAACGTCCCTCCTTACATACATGTGTGACGCTGCGTCTCTCTTCCGCCAGCCGTCAACAAGTATAGACGCTTTTTCGCTAACTGTTAAACTTTAAACTAAGTTATAGGCCCATCAAGCTTTGAACGCGATCGTGTGTGTGTGTGTTGTTACCGCATATCTACAGACTTTTAGAAGACTAACCGAGGGGGTACGAGAGCTGCTGACTTCCCTGGAAGAAGAACATACACCAGGTCAGTAACACATTTCCTACTCCTGCCTCCTGTACGTCGACCTTAAGTCTGTCCTATATATTGTACAAGCTAATGCAAGTCAATTTCATATATATGTTACAAACGCAAAAATACAGTCCACTTTCTCATTTTACTTTTCCGTATTAATTTTATAAAGTTAACTGGATTATCTCCCTTATATATTATCTGGCCTCACGAGCTATCGAGGAAAGATATTTCTCCCGCACCCCGCAGACAGACACCCTCCAGAAGCCAGAATGCGTGCTCTACCGGCAAAACTTCTGTCATCCAAGTTGCAACCATTCGTTCAACATTACGTTCGGACTCCTTATATCTCTATACTTCGTGAACAGTGCCATCAGCTAATTATCCACCACTGGCCATTAATCGGCCAATCAGAGCGCAGACATTATTCTGGCTATAATAATATTGTGCTTCATGGTTAACGCATAATGTACACGTGTCTTCCAGGCACATAATGTTTTTGTGACAATATTTTATTTTTTACTTGAGAGGATTCGAATCACGAATCGATATGTAGTAGTATGAGGATTTGATCTGTAAAGTAAAAAAGTAAAGTATCAACCCTTTATGTCTTCTGGGCACGGGTCTCCTCCTCGAAATCAGGCGAGGAGGGTAACGGGCCAATAGTTCACCGCGCTGGCCCAGTGCGGGTTGGTGAACTTCACATACCTTCAAAGACTTTCAATCTCATCAGGCATGCAGGTTTCCTCACGATGTTTTTCTTCACCAGTGAGCGAGTGATGGTCTCGTGTTTGGGGTGCACTTAGAAATTAGAAAAACCCATTTCAATTGTGCCTTGAATTTGATCTGTAATAATACCTAATATTAGAAGGGATGATAAAGCCACTGATGGCATTCATGTACTCTGTATTATACACACCCTTTCTTCAGTCACGGCTATGAATTTTGTATTAATAAAAAAAATATTTACTACTTTGTACGTATTTTAAGTGATTTTATAATAGTCGATAAACTATAAACGCTATTTATCTCTATATTTAGTTCTGTACTTTTTATTAAATGATACAATACCAATAGTGAAAATTATGCTGGATTTAGTAAGGGCAGTGTCGCTGAGAGCCATTGGTGGTATATGTAGCCGGTATGGCGATGGTCTGTACAGGCTGATGGCCACATACCACCAGGTAACACGACCATCCGGTAATCTAAGAAGCAGCGATCATCAAGCAACTTTCGGCTAATATTTCTTATGACATCAAACGTCTAGATTTTTCTATCTGGCTCATGAGTACGAATATTTTTTGTATTAAAGAGTCACTTTGAACACTTACTGGGTGACAAAGAGTTACTCAGGGAGGACATATTTTCTTTTCTGTATTACTTAGTATTAGGATTCATAGTTAGGATGGCATGAAAAGGGAGTAAATAAACTTGTGATGAATTATTTCTAATTTCTATATTCAAATGCTTTACACGAGATACATTTAAATTCATGACAGTCAAGTCAGTATAAGTACATACACACAATTAATAATATTATAATAAATCATCTTATCAATATCCTGTGAATAAAACATTAAACAATCATACTTAATTAAACGCATAGCAACTTGGTACACTAATGCCTTAAATAAAAAAAAAAACTTGGGACTTAAAGATGAATAAATAAAGTTAATATTTATATCACAATAACAAATAAGAAACAATAAGTATCGTCGCCTAAGACATATAGGTAGTATTTGTACCAGTAACTACACTACTTGTTCTGCCGCTCTTTCGAAACACAGCAAAGCTGTTAGAAAAACTTGGTTTGTGTTGTTAGCGACTTGCAGACGAAAGCGCGGCTCAGTGCATTCCTCCAACCAGCGAGTCTAGATGGTTCTTCTTACAGGTTCAGGGGTCAGGGGTCAGTAGAGCATCGCATCTAGGAGAAGGAACTCATCCCCCGTTGGCGATGGTCACGCCAACGGTGGTGGAGTTACCAGGCCCAGGTACGTCCGACGGCTTCTATCTTCTTTTTATTTCTTCTATATCAATTTTTAGAGTTCAGCACACCGACAGCTTTTATCTTCTCTTGATTTCTTACTTTTCTTCTGTATTAATTTTTAGAGTTCAACACAAGCCTAGTTGGGGATTCAAGGTTCTAATAATTCAACGACTACTATAGGTTTTTCATTAAGTCCTAGTCTTCTAAAGAATATTTTCTTACGTCGTGCCGTCACTGATCGAAAGTTTACATTACCTTATGATCAACTGTTTATTAACATATTATTATATATTTATATATATACATATAGATATGATGTCTTCGTGTATAATAACAGTATTAAACTTGATTTTAATTAAGAATTTGAAAAACAAAATAATTTTAAGCTAATTCGTATTGAGATCTAGACTGAGGTAGTACGAGGTAATAGCTAACTTCCCGTTTATATTGTGTTATGAAATGTAATATTAAGTTATCTTAATAAAAACCTTGCAAACGAATTATCTGATTATAAGTAGTTATCCATTAAAATGAGCGAGTCGATCCGAGAGCAATAATTATGCCATGCCATCCAAGCGTTGGCGCTCCCGAGACGACGTCAGGACTCGATTTTTTTATAAGTGTAATTTCCTTATTACAGACTGCCAGGCATATAATAAAGCTTTATCATAGAAAAAATAACAGAATTTTGATAGCTTATGTCACGAGATAACAGTGGCAGTTTTTTATTGGGATACTTTTAAAGGCCACCTTAATTGCCACATCTAAGTTAAAACATATTAGATAAGCTACCACTTTAGTATGTATATAATATAAATAACAATTTATTATATTATTAAAAATCATATATTCTATATAGATTATTATAATTTACATGTTTTATACACGATGGTCCAGTGGTAGATGGACTCGGCCTCTCATGTGACAGGTTTCAAGTTCGATCCTGACCCGTCCGTGTGTGCCTTAAAATGGGTTTTTCTAAATTTCAAAGTGCACCTAAACACGAGACCATCGCTCGCTCACCGGTGAAGGAAAACATCGAGAGGAAACCTGCATGCCAAATGAGATCGAATCGTCTTTGAAGGTATGTGAAGTTCACCAACCCGCACTGGGTCAGCGCATCGGTGAACTACGGCCCGATACCCTCCTCGCCTGTCTTCGAGGAGGAGTCCCGAGGCCAGAAGTGTGACATATAAAGGGTTGATACTTTTTGTATGTTTGTATAAATGTTTCCTTGGCGAGAGTCGTACCCGTGATCACGTGTCCTTATTACTATCGAGCAGTTGAAGCAGTATTTCATCTTTCTTTTTCTTTTCGATTTCCTTTTATTGTCTTCCATCTCAGTTCTCCAGCTCTGGAAAATAAAAACGATAAGTTAATTAGCAATTCCATACAGAAACTAATTAAGTTTTGAGCGTACTACAATGTATTGCTTTTAAAACACATTCAAATAAATGGTTGGAAATCTGAATCTCCGTCTCATATAAGAATGCATGATATTAGGATTGGTTTAGAAAGGTTTAGACTTTGTGCCTGTCATTAGTTGCTACCTTTCAAATCTATCCATCATGTATCCCTTCAGCTACTTTTATTGCGTGAATTGCACTCATAATAATGAAACAAATTTTACGGATTTAATCGCGGTTTATTATAATAGTTAACAAAAAATAATACTTAATTAAAAAGCTAAGTATGTACTATACTATATAGTATATACGGACGTGATGTCTAGTTATAATACATTTTTACACTGTACAGATAATCTTTAAATACATCGGGGTAGATCATGAAAGCGGTTGGCGCGGGTGTATGAACGGGTTTTACTTTTAAACGCTGACACCATGGAGTCAATTCCCATGGTGAATCACAATATTTCACGTGGGCGCGCCCACGCAGACACGGCCAAACTTAACTTGCTGTGAGTATTCACTTGTACAGTATAGATAAGGTGGAAAGTCGCGCGGTCATCACTAACGAGAGAAAGGTGATAGCAATATTATTAATTTATGATCGTAATTCAAGATCTTTCACCATCGTCAGCCCGTCGCCGTCCCACTAGTAACCATAATGCTAATAACATTTTAATAGTGTGTTATTATCTACTAATACCAAAAAACCACGTTAGCGTGTCTAACTTTGCTTTTTTCTAACAATGGAAATAGAAATGAATGCTAAAAAAACTAAAGATAACGCTTTCGAAAATAATGTACTAAGTTATATTGAAACAACTTTTACGGATTTTATCGCGGTTTATTAAGTTTTTTACAAGCCCGACGTTTCGAAGTGCTTTACAGCAACCATGGTCACGGGAGAACGCGAGAGGCGCTCGTGGCTAAGCAATAATATCCACGCAGGTCGATTCACCAGGCAACGCTTGTCGAGGTTGGTCCGTGAATGGGATCTTTACACACTGATGGATGGGTGACCACCTTTACATAATGAGGCTCCTCCTTGTCCCGGAAAGCACGTTAAGCTGTTGGTCCCGGCTGTCATTCGTGGATCTTTTGATAGTGGTTACGGGTCGTCAGAAGCCCGAGAGCTTGACGACCAGTCTTACCACACGGTACCGTATCACCCGGTTACTGGGCTGTGGATGTTAGATAGGCTCCATTTAAAGTACCGGTATTCAGCTGAATCCGGTTACACTGGAAGCCGACATCAAAATATAATTGGGGTAAGGCTAGGCAGATGATGATGATGATTACGGAAGGACGGAATTAGTGGAACATTAGGAAACAATAAAGAGCCGTCGGTTATCCGTCGTTCTTTCACGCCGCGATGGATTTATGAGTAATAAATGTATAAGACTAAGAAAGAAGATTAGATGTCTAATTAGTTTGATTAAATTGTACTTCCTATTGGATTTCATATAGATCTTAAAAACCATCGGAAGGTACTACTGATGGACTCTAAAACACTGCAAGCTCCGACATCCTAAGACCACCGCAAAACTGCAGGGTATGTATTTTTTTTAAGAAGAAATTTTTTTATACTGCCTAAAAAGTGATCCATTGAATAGCATTGCAGCACGGCAGTAGCTGGGGGGGGGGGGGCATGTTGGGGCAATGCCCTACCTTGTAATCACTTTGCCCTTCCTAAAAAAAATACCCAAAACTAAGATAAATTATTATAACGAAACAAATTTCAGGAATTTTTTCGCGGTTCATTATGATTTTTACATGCTGTTTATTTAAGCGATTATATGTTTTTATCTTCCGCCCTACCTGTAACAAATTCTGCCCTACGTCAAATACGATTTTAGCTACAGGCTCTATTACAAAACCCACGTGTGTTCGGTGGTTATTGGGTTGACAAACATGTTGAGTGTCTCTTCACTGGTCTGCCCACGCCCTTATTCTCTCACTCATAAACATTTCCGAAAACTCATTTGTTATTATTAATTTTTTATAAAAATTAAAACGGAGTGTGAAGAGCGTTGCCACATCGACCGGTTTAACCAGCATGAAACGCCAACTTAGCGTATTCTCAAAATCAAGGTCTGATGCTGATGATGAATGTAAGTGGCTCGCACACGTGTCACAGACGGGCGATAAGTCGCGTGATGCGGGCGCAACGTCTTTTGTATTGAATAAAGGGTCTTACACACGGACGCGCCGAATCGTGTGACAAAAGTAAAGCGACCCTACACGTGCTCGCCGAATACGACGTTATACTTTACTACAGACACTGGAGTCTGTATGGCATTTATTTTGGGATTTCTAAACGTGTCCGTATAAAAAAAATTCATGTTTGTTCGTAAACTCTTACGTTACTGAACCGAATTTAATGAAACTGACACACGGAGATGTATAGTCAAACAAGAGAGAAAGAATGACAACGATGAGTTTTGTTCTTTTGTCGCTAGTAGGACGATATCTGCCCCAGCCCCCAACTAATAATAATCTAAATGTGACAATGTCTCTGTTACTTTTTCACACCAATAAATTATTTTCAGAAAAATGACAGATGAAAAAAAAAACGGATGTAACTTAGCAATTTCATAATTCTATCCCGATAATGATGGAAGCAGTAGATACTGAAAAAATCCAGTTTAAAAGGTTGTTTGAAGTAAAAACAGCGTCCGAAATATCAGTGACCCAATGTCGAGGTGAACGGAGCTAACATTACTTTGATAATAAACGCTTAGTAGATTGATAACAATATTTTGTTTTTGTTTGAGCTGACGGACTGATTTTAATGATATCCCAAAAAATATTTTTTTGTTAGTGGCTCGCTGCGCCCGAAAGATGGCAAGTGGACACAGCTCTACCCACTGAAACCCGGCGAGTAACACCTCTGCCGCCTTCGGTCAGGTGCCCCGGAGCTGTTAGCAAAAGAGCGCCTCAACAGCTATTCAGTTCTTCAGGGGACTGACGGCACCTTCTCAGAGAGGTTGTCCGCACCACAGAACAACGAAAATAAGGTGAGGTTCTCGTCCTCACCCCTTGCGCTCTGCTCTCTTGCCTCCTTTTCTTATAAGAGGCGTACAAAGAGCCCCTGAACCCCTGAGCCCCACCGCCACGACAAGGCCTGACCTGAATCCCCTGGTGAGGATTTACGGAGCACCTATCTTATCGGACATCAATTGGATTTTTAAAAAATGTAATGCTGTATGTAAAGCCCGCAGAGACACCCATGCCAATAAATTAATCGGTGCCAATCTTTTATGTATTATATAATATAATTTATAAATTACATTTACAGTTACATTTTAATATATTATTATTCTCTCTATCTATCTGACCATTTTCACTCAAACTATATTTTTCCCAGATTCAAACACTTGCTCTACTAATGCCTTCGTGGTTGTTTTAATTTCTCAGGATATAAGATAATCCTTCATCTCACCCTAACATAAATCAGTATGTTATCTTATCAGTGTTATCTCAAGCCTGGCTGTTATCACGTGAATTATTGGGATAGATCATGAAACGTTATTCCTTCACACATATTCAGAGTATAATAACTAGTTATATTTAAAATTATCTAACGTGAAAAGACGGACAAACTGCAATACCATATAAAATTTGCACATTTAGAGGTGAGTTCATTGCCACTCGATACTAGATGGCGCTGAATAACGTTTCAATACTAAAACGATCGATGGAAGACCAATATCCGAAAGTCTAGGTATATTTTCGTGACATTCATCCTGGTGATGTCAGGATCTAGCTGGCAGTTCAGTTAGCACTATTATGTTGTTACAATAGCCTTTCTTTGAATTCACCCATTAATTAATTCCGTTTTAGAATTTTAGAGCATTTATTTATACTTTTAAAACGCACCAGTGTAAAAAGATTTAATTTAGCCACTGATAGACGAACCAAAATTAATTGTATATATAACGACCACCCAGCCAGAGCCCACGTCAGCCCACCACCCACGGCCAGTATTCTTATCAACGGACAGATAATTAAAACCTGGTGACTTCACAGACTGACACATATCTCAACTTTACTATAGTTACACATAAGAATTTGATCATAATCGCCGATATACATTTTCATTGTCCAATAAGACAACACTCCAATCGGAATACACTAATTAAAGAGAGTGATCACGTAACCCGTCCCGATGACCTCGAAAGAAAGTTTTCAAGGTCATTTCACTTGGGCACTTTAAAACGAGCATTACAATGACACACTATAAAAAATAACTTGCCCGTGGCCTTGAAAGGAGTCAACGATCGGGAGCTCGCATCCGTGCAGCATCGCCGTCCCGCTCTGGCGCGAGGGGAAAGTGCATCCGCACCGCTCGCGCGCCGCCGCCCCGCCGACCAATGGCGGCGCTGCGCGCGCGCATCGGAGCGTTCTCTCGAACTAGGGCTGACAGCTTTTTTAAGCTCAGACGACTTTTATCCACATTTTTTCGTAAATAATATGACGTTAAAAATATTGTTTATCCATTGCCTCGCTATTATGTAAACGGAGTGCTATTATCTGTCGGTGCCTCATTCTTATTCCGCTCGGCTCTGTTTTGTTTCTATTTTTTACCCCCCGATGTCTTTGTATAGACTATTTGCTTTTTGACAAGTGCCGTGGAATGCCGGGGCAAACATGGCTGGTATGTTTTTGTCGGTGCGATGAAAGTAAAGGTTTTCGGAGGTGGAATCTCTGCGGGCTACTCGTTTTAGCTGACCGTCCAGAGACCAATTACTATAGTTTAACTTCTATATTTAGCTCTCGTTTTTAGCATGTCTCCCCGCTTCCAACATTTCGGTCGCCTTGCATTTGGAAATCATTTTAAGAGAACATACAATTTTTGATATTGATAATATAGATAAATTATATTCAATAATTCTAAACTAATTAATACAATATGTTATCGCATATTTATTACCGGGCAGTAGGAAGTTCTGGTCTGATCATTTGTTCTGGAAGGAATTTCCTCTTTATAGTGTCGCTGAGCATGCGCATTGGCGGCTGTCGGCAGGAATGCTGCACACGGCTCATGATTGATGCCATCGACACCTGTCCTGTGTTTTTTTATGTTAGTCGAATAGCCTGGCAGCCGTGCCACCTGATGGTTAGTGGTCACCGTCGCCCATCAACATAAACTAGTTTACCTGGAAGTAGACCAGGCAACTCGCTTGTGTCGCCCATCCTGAGATCTTTAAAATCTCGGTGCCAAACTGAGAGGAAAGACAATGCTTCAATGACTTACCTACCGATTAGCTTTGAGCTAATTAAAAATTAGATTGAGCTTAAAGGCCACCAGGTCTCGAAGTTTAGACCAGTGATTCCCAAAGTGGTCCAAGTGGACCCCAGGGGTTCACGGAAGAATCGAAAGGGGTCTACGATGAGTGTGACAAAAAATGGGGGTCTACAATCGTAAGAGGGGATCCATGAACATTAAATTGGTTTCGAGTGAAGAACCAAAAAGAAAAATGTTGGCTTGACTTCTCTTATGAATATTGTGAAGAGAATTTTACTATTATCATTAATATAATGAAATATCTTTAAGCGAGCAATTCTTGAAAAAAAAACAAAAGCTCAGCAAGGGGTCCACCTGATACGGGAAAACTTTGAAAGTGGTCTATGAAACAAAAGAGTTTGGGAAACACTGGTCTGGACCTTTAAAAAAAGCTTTACGCACGTACGTAGATAAGATTGATGATTGATTGATGTCTTAAGATGATCATGGGTTACAGTTATTACTTACCACTAGGTAATTCCAGGTCTATTGGCCTGAGTAAAATGAATTACCAAAGCTTTTCTAATAGATGTTATCTTCTAGCCTGTAAATTACGAGCTGTAGGCAACAGTCAGCATAATATTTATTCACGGGTACGGTTTGGTCGTTTGTATCTAGGGGAGCATTATTTGACCAGATGTGATCCTCACATTCAGCGACACACCTGAATTTAAATGATCCTTACGGTGCCGTAAGCTTGGCATAACTTGTTCAAACGATATTTTATTCATAAACTTAGCATAGCTTATATTCATACGGTTTTCACTCGTAATACACAAAAAAATGTGTAAAAAAATCATTATACGCCAACATTGAACATACGACCTACATACAACATACAACCATACATAATACCAATCATACATACGACATACAACCAATATACGCCTAAGTTTGTACGTTTTTTTTTTCTAAAAGGCTCTCAAGTCTACTCTCTTGTCATTTTAAGCATTCGTAAAGCTCAGAAGTTCTCTATATTTATTAGAATTATTTAATACTTGCAGCGCCCCGCGGTTTCACCCGCGTATTTTCCTTTCCCGTGGGAGTATGGTGATATATAGCCTATGAGCTATATAATTGTAAAGTTTCATCAAAATCCATTCAGTAGTTTTAACGTGAAAGAGTAACAAACATCTATACTTACAAACTTTCGCGTATATAATACTAGTAGGATACCTTCATAAATGTAATGTGTAAAGTTCGCAAATAATACTTCTAACAAGTTATTACAAACTTTTATGACGACATTAATTTTCCATCTACGTATTACATGAAGTCAATAAGGCATACAGATGAGCATTATTATCTATACGAGTTGTCTGAATTACGAGAAAGAACTGAGGATAAAAATAGTGGTTAATGAAGGCTGGAACCGTTATGTGACCTTTCCGTAGGCTCGTGCTCCGGCTTCCAATGTTGAATAGATCTCGCAATGTTTTACAAAGTTGAAATATTATACGAGAAATCGGCTTTCTACCTAGATAAAAATTTATGAAGTCGCATTCAAGATCGCATTTTACGCAGAATAAATGTATGAAGCTGACTGGATCGCGTTGGCTTGCCTGTTGTCAACATTTTTACATTATTGACAAATAAATAGGTTTGTTTTATTTATAGTAATATAAGACACCAAAGGGACACTCACTAACAGTCCTCCTGCAGTCTCTGGTCCTGCCCTGCCGTCCTAGGTCGAAAACGCCCTCACTAAAGCGATTTTTGTCTGCCGGCAATAATCTGCTACTACTTTTGAGGCTACACACTAGCAGTAGGAAGTCGTCAGTTTTTAACCGAACGTTGACGAAGCGTACTTGGTTAAGTAATGAAACAACACTATGCAAAGAATGCCCTATCATATGCGTCCACGTGTCAATAGTTTGAACGTCGGGAAAAAATATCGGGATTGCAATTAAACTATAAACGCGATATGTCGTAAACATAAAATAAGGGAAAGTAGCAACTTAATATGTCCTACTGCTGGGCATGGGTGTATTTCTCGGGTTAGTAAACTTTATACACCAATGTTTTTCAATCTCATCAGGCATGCAGGTTTTCCAACGATGTTATCCTTCACTGATGAGCGAGTTATGGTATCGTGTTTAGGAACCAACCAAAGAAAAACCATTTCAAGGCACCACAGGGGGTCAGGATCGAACCCGGACCCTCTTGCAGAAGAGGCGAGCCTATATCGAGTAGGCCATCGTCGTTTATAGCATTTACTTAATCTATATCTTTAAACGAGCAATTCTTGTATATATAATCTGTTTTCGGTAACTGCACCAATGATTTTCATTAAATTTTGTATACATAGAGAACGATAAATCGATCTAGCTTAGGATTCGGTTTTAGAAATTGTAGTTTTATTCGTATTTCAATCAACTTTGCCGACCAAAGCTCGGTCATCCGGGTACTACTTATTTAATATAAAAAAAGCCTTTGCATTTATAGAGATGGATATTGGATAGTAGTGGAAGGGATGAGCTGTATCGCTCTCGTCGACATGGAAACCACCATCCTAGTTATTGTGTTTCGGAAGGCTGTGCAGGATAAGCAGCTGAATTACAGGGAACTAGACTTGCCACCTTACGTCTCGGGGTGAATTAACTAATCTAGCCACGGGTGATCTCGATATGTTTAAAGGTGGCGCTAATGGCTTATCGTCACTTTTTTGCCCCTTTGCCTACCCAACCGACTTCTAAGCTAATAAAAAAGCGCTAATAAAGTCGAAATAAAAAATGGCGTAACATTACACCAGCACGGAGCCTAGCCAAAATGCCATTAAGAAAGCGTTAGCGAAGTTCGAAATGATAAAATGTATAGGATGGACCACGTGATTAAGCGCGGCTTTATGTCAATCCCATACATTTTATCATTTTTGAACTTCGCTAATGCTTTCTTAATGGCATTTTGGCTAGGCTCCGTGTAATGCTCATCGTCAGTTTTAGCCAACTGTTAACGAGTGATATTACAATATTACAATGGATATCATTAAAGTGGTGGCCATTCAATTCGCCCATTCTTCCGTTAACTACTTAAATACATATGCGTTACATTTTCTATGAAATGATAATAATTATTCATATCAGTGGTATAGGAATGCTGAACGTACATCATTGTTAAATTTTTCCCACCGGTAGAGTTGGTTACATCAGCGGCCATCTTGTCAACTAATCAATTGTTCGTTCCACATTAGCATAACCATCCAGCCGGTATCCCATTTGAATTATTAATCAACTTTTTTTGATGGCAACACTGAAACAATATAATACTTTCCAGTGTTGCTATATACGGATGGCTGATTATAAAATGGGGTCTGGGTATTGGTAACCTGACGCTAAAGAAAAACGGAAATACTTTTTAAATTGTAATTGTATGGACTCTACCGAACCTTTAGCCATACTTGATTATTGATAAGCTGTCCGAAAATTTATGGCTGTTTAATTTGGAGTTCATGTTTTGTTGTTGTCATCATTATCATAATATTATGTTCATATATCATAATATAACCACAGTGTAAATAAATTCATATTTATTGACACTGTGATATAAGTAGCTGTCCCGACAGACTTCGTTCTGCCAAAATTAAAATTCCTTATCATTTAGGGGGATGAAAAATAGATGTTGTCCAATTCTCAAACCTACCTGATAAGCACACAATTTTTTTTCAAAATGGGTTCAGCCGTTTCGGAGGAGTTCAATAACATACACTGTGACACGAGAATTTTATACATACGATACTTTTTCAAGCCAATTTTTGTTATGATTATTTTCCATTTATAATTATGGCAATAAGCTTTTAGTACAAATGGAATGTATGTTTCAAAACGAACAGTCGAAATTTCATTGTTTTGTCGTCAGCAAGCACCTCTAAATGCGCTACTGCCGGGTAAGGAACTCCTCTAAATCATGCGAGGGGGTATCGGGCCATAGTGAACCGATGCGCTAGCCCAATAAAAGTTTGTGAACTTCACACCTTCAAAGACCTTTAATCTCATCAGGCATGCAATTTTCCTTTCGATTTTTTCGATGTTTTTTATTCACAACATCTTAAATATATATTATATCAGTACCAGATGTTCCATCAAGCGTCTAGCCTACATAATCAAATATAAACATATTTACATAAAAATATTTTTCAAACTATGTGTGACATCAAACTATTTTTTTTATTGTATAAATTTTCAAACTGGAATTTGTAAAAACTGTACTAACATTCCAACTGTACCAACCACCAACAACCAACGAATTCCAAAAAAATGTGACAACACAACGTCACTGGAAAGACTCTAAAACGCATGGATGTAGTATAATAACAGGATGGCTTACTCGGAAAAAATGTATTTACGAAAGTGAACACTAACTCAACGCATTAAGTATTATATTCTAATGGGCATTACACAGATGCTGATCCGAGCCGAGCGGGATAGCAATATGTAAGAAGCTAAGAGTAAGTACCTACAGAGGTCGTCCTATTTTAAACGTCACGAGTTAGAGTGAGACTACAAGTTATAATTTTAGTGTAAGAAACAGAGACAGAAGATTTTTCTTTTGTCCCTGTCACCGTGACCAAATATTTTGTTTGGCAAACTGTGTATTCTTGCCAAACAAATACGTACGTTTTTGTTTTTCGGAGATTTTAATAGTTTTACACAACTTGAAACATAGATTTATTGCGATTTATTTGAATTGAGTTAATGCGCAGTGGTGAGTTGCAATATTTTAGTGTGTAAAAGCGGCAGTGAACAAAAATTGATGGATTAACATTTCACTCGTAAGTTGTTTAATGATGTGAAAATATAATATGTATGTAGTAATATATTGATTATAATGTCGTGTTTTAACTTAAATTTAACTCGTTGTAACTCATTAAATATCGATTACATGTAGAATTTTAACAATTATTTAAAACATAACCTTGAATTGTTCGAGGTGTAGTGTTGCCATGATGAGATTTTTTTTTACCTTACGGTTACGGATTTCCTTTTGTCCTTGTTAAGAAAAAACAGGTTGTTCAGTTGTGAGATGGAGAAAAAAAACAAATATTTATAATGCTAACAATGTCTTGGTATGTCAATACACATAATTTAATTTATATCTCCTTACGTCTTAAATTTCCTTTACTTATTTACAGTAACAGAAATTGCCACTTTTATTATTTTTTAAGTTTAATTCAATGTATTGACTTACTTGATACTAGTAAAATGTTATAAAATACATTAAATAAAACATTTTATACCAAAAAATTAGAAGCAGTAAAGTAAATAAAATAACAATAAAGTGTGAGGAATGTCTATTCGCAATTGCCGATTGTTTTTCATAAATAGTATCCAAGTTTTATTCAAAAAAGAGATTTTGGTGGATTGCATTATCCATCTCAAGATGTAATAATAATATCTATGGACGCTTACTACACCACGTCAATCTGGCCCCGTGGTAAGTATTTAATATTTAATATTTTTATATCTTATACCTTTAAACGAGCAATTCTTGTATTTGTATATATATATATATATATATATATATATATATATATATATATATATATATATATATATATATATATATATATATATATATATATATATATATATATATATATATATATATATATATATCGGGATCTCGGAAACGGCTCCAACGATTTTCATGAAATTTTGTATACATGTGTTAAAAACGGCGATAAATCGATCTAGCTAGGATACATTTTTAGTAAACTTTTTTTATTCGTGCTTTGAGGCATCGATAAAATATGATTAGAATACGAACGTAAATTTCGGTGTCAAATTATATGTCATGGTAGCTTAGTGGTGAAATTAGGCAGATAAGTTCGAACGAGCCTGATTCGAATTTCCAGTCCGAATTTTTTTTTCCTTTTTTTAAGATCATTTTTTTTGGAAGAAAATTTTTATCGTAACTTATGACTTAGGGTACCGAGCAAATGCTCGGTCAACCAAGTACTTAATACTTAAATTTTTATTATATAATACACATATTTAATACACATCCATGACCCAAGAACACAGAAAACTTTTTTGTTCCCTGGCGGGATTCCAACCCGCAATCTCCGGCTTAAGCGCCAACGCGCTAACCATTGAGCCACAGATTTCGTCAAAGTAAAAAGTAATAAAAGTTTGCCTACTGCATGTAGGTAAGGTAGGAATTCTAGAAAAATCTCTGAGACATATTTTAATCACTCGTGGTAATGCTTATTTTAATAATAAAAATGGCCTGCCAAAGTTGATTGACAATGTTTTTAAAAAATTAGTTGATTCTAATGTATTTGCGAAATTAAGGGATCACGTATTGGAACAAAGTCCACTCGACAATCATCTGTAGTTGTTAATTAAGGCAAGTGTTCTTAGATACCTTGAGATGAGAATTCATTTCATTATGAAAAAAACATCTCAAAGCGAAGAGAGAATTAAGAGCATGCATACCAAATTAGTTTTATTTAAAGGCCAGTATATCATACAAATTATTTAAAAAAATGTATTTTATTTTTATTGCAAATAAATCATAATATAATGTGCACACGGTGTAACCAGATCAGGATATAAATTAACAGTTTAACTTGACCTTACTCACTTACATGTAAAACCTACTTGTACTGAGAAAAACTCTCTCTATTACCAAAAAAGAACCATCTAGCGTAGTATAAATATTTCAGATAAAAAGTAAGAGTGTCCGAATTTTTAAATAGTATTATTTATATCGCAAGTCGCAAGTATTCATTTCCCTAGTCTAGTGACATAGCATACCACCAGGTGATCTGACTGGTCGTTTGCCTAATTGTAATAAAAACATACAGACACACAAACTACCTATGTAGAGGTTGCAACAAGTATTGTAGTAAAATTATTGAAACTATATAATATGATACCTAATAAATGCGAAAAATTAAATTTATATTTAATAGTAAAAAGTCCAAAGTGGTCAACTCGGGCTGTTGTCGTACGTACATTTACATAAACTCCCCTTATTATCCACCATATAGGGAAAATTTCCCTATATGGTCACACTGAAAAAAAATATTGCTGTTTCTTGTGCGGTCACGCTATGACGATCTCTATAGGTACTTACTCTTAGGTAAGAAGTGTGTCTCGTTCTTTTATCTTGCCAGCTTAAAAATGTATTTTATTAAAAATTTGGGCTGATCAAAAATTTTATCGAAAAAAAATGTCTTTTTAATATTATTTTGACAATTGTATGTCTAGAAATTGTAATTGAATTTATTTATTTAAATATATTTCCAATTCAAAAAGAAAACATAAATTATTATTTTGCTTATTTCTTTTATTTCTTATGGTAGCCCAGTTAAGTGTCATCTTGACATTTTGTATTGTAATGGTTGCTATGGTTACTTAAATAACATAATTAGTCAATCAAACTACTATGGTGACCATGATTTTTTGAAACGAAGTTCCTTACGGCAGGCTTGGAGGGGAATAATAGCAATGCGAAAAGCAATGGTCAGAACGTGAGACAGAGTGACTCCGTACTAAACTTCCCACGTTCCTAATTATTTTAATCAGTTTGAATCCATGGCATCTTTAATTGTTTTGTAATCTTAATTCAAGAATGCGTTATAATGAGAGTAAACCTAAGATTTGCAGTTAATATTTTGGGATGATAATGATAACTCGACCACCTGATGATGGATTCCTGTCAAGTCTGTAGTATGGAAGTATTTGTATTATGTATTTCGTAATCCATCTACTATTCTTCAGATTTTAACCATTGCTAATGTTGGTATTTTCGTTTATAAGTATAATACTTGTGTCAGATTTTTCAAGCACCCTAAATGCATTCAAGCTAGCTTGCGATATCTGCCGGGGCTAAACGCGCCTTTTGAAGAACTTAAAAACTCGAGATTTATAATATTATGGCAGACGTGGTAAACTCATGCAGCGCTTAAAACTGCATACATCAAGTATGTGCTAGTAGGATATAAACCTTACAAAAAAAAAAAACAATAAAAAAAATTAAAATTAAATAAAAATTTTCAATACCCATTTCCTGACAGTTTGAATTTTTGAAAGACATTTGTCCCACCTGTCAAAATCTTATTGTCACCTTATAAGAAAAGGACACACTCCTTAACACTGTCTATCTCTGTCGGCTCGTTTTTCTGTTACGAGTTCGCGGTCCTGTTATATATTATTACGTCCATTCTAAAACGTTTGTAATTGACAGGAAATATGACAGGACTCGAAATGGCGGCTCCCAACATCCGCCGCAACTTGACACCGCGGTGTTAATTGCTCCCCAAATTAGGGGAATCGAACCCACAACATCTAACTTATACGCCACTCGATTCTCGAAAAATGTTTATAAAAGGCAAATACAGTAGGTACGTGTCACCTCGGAATATTTAGGCAAGCCATCAGCAAGTAAAGTCAGAAGAAAGAAGATATAAATTTTTGTGTCTTTTAAAATGATTATCTAAACTGATAGGTTCTAAACATCTTAAGACAAAATCAATTACCACACAAACGGTTTTAAATTTATTGATGGACAGATCCTGAACATTTTCTGAGATCCTATTGTAAAAGCGTATTACTGCTTACTAAAGTAAAACTACACAAACTTACAAAAGTAAGCTATTATTGCTTACTTTTGTAAGTCTTAGTCACTGGGGCATCTAGCCTGTGTCTATTACGTGTATCCCTACTATGAATGTCACTTTTCTTAATTTGAAAATATTTCTATTTTTCCGGACATACAGTAAGCTATCTATCTATATATATATATATATATATATATATATATATATATATATATCGTCTAAGATATCGGATTCGAATCTCGCCAGGGAACAAAAAAAGTTTAATTGTTCCTGGTTCATGGATGTGTATTAAATATGTGTATTATATAATAAAAATCTTAAATATAAGTATTAATATAAAAAGTATTAAATATATGTATTTCCGTTGTCTGGTACCCGTAACACAAGTCTCTTCGAGAACTTAGCACGGGACCAGATTGACGCGGTGTAAAAGCGTCCATAGATATTATTATTATTATATTATATCTAAGATGTATTGAGAAGCAACGGTCAGAATGGACAAACTTGTAATTTAAATATTAAAAAAAACCTCATGATCTAGTAATTGATTATGTAATAGTATTAAATAAATTGTCTGTCTATCATTGTCTGTCACTGTCTATCATCGCAAAATATGATATGTATGGAATTGACATTGTCAAGTTGCACTTGTGTTCACTGGTGTTATTTCGGTTTATTTCAGTCAGCTTTCCTCGAATTTTAAACGTAGTAATTTGTTTCATTTTTTGATATTCATATTAATAAGTTACTTAACAATGTTGTACCGGCTAACGAATCGAAACGCACGCGTGGTTTCAGAGCCTCATAAAATTATAAATATTTTATAGATATATTATATATAATAGAATTGCGGACCGCAGGAATTTTTCACAAAGAATTTTCTCTTCTTTATGAATATTTTTATCCATTTTTGATATGTCTGCAATAGTTTTGAGATATTCGCGAAAACCATTTCATTTATTTTAATTTAAATGTATATAGCTTTTGCTTTTTTGTTGAGAATTCAACTTTTCCATAATCTTTCAAGATGTAAAATGCGTCGATATATTTTCATGTTAGTCGGGCCGGAATTACCAAAAACTAGAGTCTACATTTTCGGGCACGTCAACTCCATGCAAATTTAATAAGGTCAGCTGTATGTATCTTGCACAAGCTATAAGATATGATAATCATCATCATTAGCTTATAAGAGATTTTTAAAACTTGGCTGTAACATATCTTAGCCGCCCCTAGAACACGCTTTTAACGTGGACCGACTCCTACGCGAAAATAATATAAATTTTATAAAATGACAGTCACACTTGGTTACGTGGCTAGATTTTTAGTAATTGCGTTTATTCCTCTCTCTCTCTCTTCTTTCTAAAACATATCATAGTTGGGCCGTTGGCGCAATTAACCACCGGACTAGACAAATGTATCTCAGGGCGCATCTTCTAGATGATCTACTGTTATAAATGTCTGCTGAGCTCTAGTCTCTGGTCTTGGGTGGTGCTCCCCCCCCCCTTTCCCCCTCCCCCACGTGTATGTCTGTAAGCCAAGTGAAGCGCATCTGCATCCGGCATGTGGGGCACCATAACAATGGCTGTTTATGGGTTTTTTGTGTCAAAGGGCACTGTTTTATGATGTCTAATTTTGGATACAATTTGTATGTTAATAGGAAAATATAATATGACAATCTTATTGGATAGATTCTTTTTTTGAAAATTTGAAACTGATCGTGCGATTAGTTTTATCTTTGGCCAGGGCTTTATTATTCGCCTGTTATTTTCCCGCAGAGCTCTTAAGTGCCATCCTCGGCCAGCATCACTTCTCAGCATCGCCTGCATGGTCCGTACCGTAGCATCCCCAATTTTCTTGGAGTCTTTGGACAAAATCTTCCTGCTAGAAGTATCAGTAATTATAATCCCTGCTCAAATTAAAGGACATACAATAGTGTCATTATTACATTCCTTCTGTCTGAATCAGGAGAAAAACCGATATAGTTCGGCATTTAAAAACAATATCACACATAGCTGCCGCTAGATACATCAGTATCAAAGAAAATAAAAGAAATTAAATCTAATTTAGATTAGAATCAATAGCCGGTCAAGAATATCGCGGCAGCTTTATGGAAAGCTTATGACAGGAATGGCAAGATAAACCTACCCTATTTCTATCATCATCATCATCATCAGCCCTCCACTGTTATATAGGTATATAACAGTATATGATATATACTGAATATATAGGCGATGAACGCCAAGCCCACTATTTCTATGCTTCTTATTAATTTATCCCATCCTGGGGGCCTAGCCAAAATGTCAATAAGCGTTAGCGAAGTTCGAAAATGATAAAATGTATGGGATTGACTTAAGGCCGCGCTTAATCACGTGGTCCATCCTATACATTTTATCATTTCGAACTTCGCTAGCGCTTTTTTTAATGGCATTTTGGCTAGTACCTGTACCCATTAATATCAGTCCCATAACCTAAATGATAACATTATTTCGATCGTCGGTTGCCGTAGGATAATTTATCTGTTATATATTATATGCTTTTCTACTTCCCAACAACCAAGCCGGCTCATGTCCAAGCGAAGTCACGGACAACAGTTTTACTTAAAAAATATTCCGCGTCTTCTCAGGGGTCGTTTTTTGTTTGTTTATATAATAAAGTGTAATTAGTTGAGGGAACTTGTTTCTGTATCTGGGGACGCGGGCCTTGGCAGTGAAATGTCAAGTCTCTAGTGACGCGCCAGCGAGATATCGACATTACATTTTATTAAATATGCGATCATCGATAGACGTAATAATAATACCAAATATTATTAGCAAAGATAGTTCGTATTTTTTTTTAAATATAATATTTAATAAGACTGATGAATGTTGAATTTGGATAGCAAAAAGTGTAAATCTTGTTTTATTTATTGAATAAAAGTAATTTAGAATATTACTTTTTTTTCAAAAGGTCTAGACTTTCAGGCCTGATGGCCTTTCAATCGACAGTCGTGAGCTAGCTCACCTAGAAAATATTACATAGTAGCTATCTTTTAAGTAAGTCTTGAATAAACAGTATTTAATTTAGTTAGCACCTAGCCATTAAAACATACCAAACCATAACGATTGTAATCGACTTACGAGCCCCTTACGAAGAAACGTAGATAAATTAATTATCATTTCATCGACAACAAAACAGGTGCATCACTTTACAAAAAAAACCTGTCAGTCGGTCAGTTGACCTCAGGTAGTCCCTTCCCCTAGCCCTACGCGGCCCTATGCCCTATAACCCACATGCCCTTTAATACAGCTGGCCACGAACGTTATTAAAAAAACAGTTACATGTTTATTATAATTTTTGTGATGTATTCATAATCAGCTGCCTTGAAGTCCATTTTTATGAATAAGAGTATTAATTTCTGCGTTAAAATTTTACCGATTTGATTTAAAGCAACCATACTGTCCGATGCTGCTTGGTCCAGAGAAATCTGGTTGGTCCCTGTTTGGCATGATGTCAATGTGTAACTTAAGACATTCTTAATATTAATTAATAAAGTGGGAATGCAAGAATAAAATATCTGTTAAGATGTGAGAGTGTGGTAGACTAAATTGATGTTCAAAAAGATAATTTGATGGTACTATTTTGAATAAAATTCGACTTTTGACTTATATCTTAGAACGCCGCAACGAATTCGAGCATATTGCACAAAAAACAAGATTAGAAATGTCAACCAAAAAAACTGTTCTATTTTCAAAATTTCAATATGGCCAACAAAGTGCCAAACTCGAAGAGCTAATGTGTGAACAACTCGTGATCAACAAGATAATAATAGGTAGGTGCCTATATTATTTACGTCAAATATGATAATTATTTGGGAGTCCTACATTGTGTTAATATATTCCTTAATATTGTTCATTTACTTATATAAATACTAGATATGTATGTATTTATTTCACGTACCTCATTTTTATTATGTACTTATTATTATGACTTGACGCATGTAATTTTTGGGTTTTTTGTATTATCCTTATTTTCCGTAAAACTTTTTTATTTCTTACTGTATAAATTCTAATAAGAGTCTCAAGGACTAGGAGATATAATGAAACATCAACATTTTTTTTTTTTTTTTTTTTTTTCCTCTTTTGGCAATAGCGAAACATCAACATTGCCACCACAACCGTCAGATACCAAGAAGTTTGAACTTTCGTTGAGACAGTAATTAGATAATTAATTGTTGGTTGTAGTTTCATCTTGTCTATAAAAAGACATTAAATACGAAGCGTCTATAAAAACCTTAATTTATACTTACGTCCAAAATATTTCATTTTGAATATAATATTATTGAACCAAATAAAATGGAATAACAATTAATATATTCATTGTAATTATATAAAAAACAATTGTTCATACGATATAAAAACTAATTTACACACACTTAAAAATGACAATTACATTGTCGGACGATTATGCTGAGAAAATTACAAAAAATATTAACGTTAATTTAAAATATGTACGTAAGCGTATTTTATACACGTAACTGTAAAATTATGAATGACATTAGTCGTAATACAACGTCGAGTTGTAAACGACGCCAACTTCGGAAAATGTCGTAGCCGGTCGGGGAAATTCGCGCGCCACGCTGCGTACACTGACCTACGAGTTGCTAACAGTTTGGCGCGGCAATTTTTTTTCCAAGCGCTATTGTTTTTCGTCTATTCTAGCTTTTTGGCCTTAGCTTCAATTAATGATTTGTAGGTTGAAGTGTATGTAACTGTAACTGCTTAATTCATGTTTTTAATAAAGTATTTTTTTATGTTTGTGGTAAATATTTAGTTGATTGATATCAGCTCCCTATGCAATTAAATGTATCTAAAACATTTTGAATATGATTATTAAATATATAAAAAAAATCGTAGAATTTCAAAAGGATGCAATGGCGGCTGAAAAATAAAATTAAAAATGGCGTAGTGGGGCCGCGAGCCGCGTAGCCGGTGCAAGTTAGAATTCCTGTAGTCTAAACAAGAATAATTCAAGCGTTGTGAAAGTGAGCGGCCGTGACCGAGTGTATTGACCTATGTTTCCGATGCGTCTATGTTGGCCTAGGTTAGGTTGGTGACGTGGTCTTGGCGCCAACATGGCCACCGTTTAGGAATATATTTTTTTCTTTGAATTAAATACATTTGAATGAAAAATAACAATACACAACAAAAGATTGAAAAATTACTAACTAGGGGAAAATATTATTATAATATCTGAAATTAAATAGCAACTTTAAAAAAAAAACATTTTTTTAAGTGAATTACTTGCTATAGTTTATTTTTTCATCACGCAGTATAGGTACAAAAAATAGTGACTTCATTAGACATTATTAAATTAACAACACATCAGTAGAATATTTATAAAAAAAAATATCTTTACCACAATGCGCAATTTTCACGGTGTTGTCAATTTTCGTTTAGAAAAGTCCCGTTTAAAAATAGAATCGTAAAAAATTTGCGTTCAAATTATAATTCAATTCTTTTTAATATCTACTTTAATAGACTAAAACTTACTGGCTCCGTGTATGTGACGTCACCGAGACACCGCACCACAACCATCGGTTGATTTCCATCCCGGGCGGCTCCCGTCCGCGCGGCAGGACGACTTGGGATGTACTGAGCAAGCGCTCTCGTCGTCGGACAAAATTACGTCAGCGGCCGCCGCGCGCGCACCCCTTTCTTCCGTCATTTGTTTCTTACGAGATTTTGGCGATCTTTTTCGACGTATTTTTGCTGAGTATTGCCGAATGTAACGTCCGGATTATTTGGGTAACATTTAAATTACATATTATTTCGATCAAGTCAAAAATCAGCATCCAGTCTGTAAATTTGCCTCTCTTATGTAATTCCTAGCGATAATCGGCGATCTTTTTGACGCCGGCATTTTTGCTAAACACCGTCAGAAGGAATTTTCGAATTTAGTGAATTAGGGCATGTTTCACCACTTCCTGATAAGTGCCGGATAGGCTATCCACAAAATATTTGACAGATACTCCATACTCAATCTGTTGGATACCTGGTGGATAGCCTATTCGGCCCTTATCAGGAAGTGGTGAAACAGGCCCTTAATGTAATAAAGAAATTAATAACATCATGCCAATTAAAATTTAAAAAAAAAAGAGAATTACAGACTGCCAATACCTTTCTTTATGCGCGATTGAAATCTTGAAGTCAGAAGAAAGAAGAATTGAAGTCGCGCCTAAAGAATTTTTGTTTCAAAAAGTAATTTCCGAAAAATTTTTGTTTCAAAATATAAATAGTCTATAATATCCTTTGTTATTTTACCATTCACTCGTTTGAAAAAAGATGAAATAATTATTTTATATAACGATTTATGCGCAAAAATACTCACGACTGATACAAGTAACTATTTTTGAATATAGAATAATGAGCGTTACCGCTACGTCAGAAAAAAATCGGAGCTACCCTCCAGTCGCACTGGAATTTTTACTTCAAAAATCATAAAATATTCAAACCAATTAACTTGTTATTTAATTTTCTTACGTTATTTCTCGCCAGACTTTGATTTTCCTTACGAGGTATTTTTGACCGGCTGTTGCGAATAACAATATTATGTTTTAATTACTCCGTTGCTGTGCAGTGATTTCAACTCCCCTGTTTTCCCAATTTAGACGACTTTATTGGCTTATATCGTGTATTGCTAGGGAGCCAACACAAAATAAAATCTTAAAGTAATTCTTTAGTAAATCATAATCACACTTTACAAGTTACACACATTTCTTCAAAATCAAACAGTGAGCAAATCATTTTATTTTTATTTTTTTATAGACTAACAGCTATGCCTGTCCATTCCAATATCTTTTGTAAATACTAAATTTAAAAAAATAAATGAAATCATAAAAAAAACCTGGCAAACGTCACGGACACATTACATTTGTTTAAGGCTATTTTTCCTTACATTCACCGTTATTACTCTTTGAAGATTAGGTATTATACCTATCGTATTTTTAAGACAGACGGAGGCATATGAGATTTTTTTATCGTTTATTCCTGAAATTTATTTTGAACAAATTTCACGTATGATAGGTGCGTTCTACAGTTGTACCTTTCAAGTTGTTGATAAGTTGTAATAACCGACAAAGGCTATAATAAGTGACCTTTATAATAAAAAAAGGCTTCAGCTTAAGCTAAAAGCTTTAAAGCACAGGTCCGGGACCCTGAAAAAGGTTTAAGCTATTAGTGCCCTAAGATGTACCCCTTTCTTAAGTGTTCCTATTTCTATTTTCTTCTTTAACCCGTGATGATATGACCCGTGATGGGAGGCTACAAAGCTGATAAAGATAACCCAGCACTACGCTGACTCGTATTTTACAACTGGCTATCATCATCACTAATATGCTATATTTGAGCTATGAACTAGACGCATTTATTGTTATTAAATGAATACTCAAATTCTCATTTGATAACTTCATATTAATAGAGAAAAATATGGGACATAACCTCATATTGTCTATCCCTGCGTTTTCGGTGTAGATTAAAAAATTGTCTAATTTGGGACACATTTGTAAGGGCCGTAAAAACAGGCACACCTTTTGAATGCAGCACAGTATGATCAACCGATACGCTGTTTTTTTCTGGACACGTGCCTCTTTCAACGCCAGGACTGCAGAATTTGCCACTATTATTTATTTATGCGGCAGATTTTTTCCTGCCAATCAATATGATAATATAAATAAAAGTCGCACTATGTAAAGATAGCTTACGTCATTTTACACCGTATTAAGGTTTTATTAGTAGTAGGGAGTGGACAAAAAAGTTATCCCCGTCATTTATTTTACGAAACGAAATATTATAACCAGCATTATGCTGGTAAAAAACCTTAAAAAAAGTAACTTTTTCTTTATGTTTGGAGCCTCAAACAATCATCAAACAATTCTTATTTATGAAACTTACGATGATCGATTTAATAGCTATGATTATTGTCAAATTAATATTCAAGAAAAGCACAAATTATGTTTATAATTTTATTTAATATCGATACATTCGAGACGAAACATGCTTATCTAGTGTGTGCATAGATTCTCAGAAACAAATTTTCAGACTGTCAAATAAGAATCAATAATTTTTTTACAGTATTTCTCTTAAGATTCCCATTGAGATTTCAATAAACTAACTTAAACTATGGATATAATTATTAATCATTTCGTGATAAAACCAATCAAACACTATATTGCTAAATCTTATAAGATTACATGAAACGTACTTACTAAGAGCAAAATTTCTAATACATTTTTCATATTTCAAAATGGAGGCTGCCATTCCCGCAGACGATCCCAGTTACCTGCGCGCGCGCACACCCACACCCGCGCACACGCGCACACATTGACACCCACACAGGCAGCGGTGTCACATAGACGCGGCGGTTCCTAAGTCCTAACGCCGATGCATTTTTAAGAAGAATGACGCATCTGAATATTTACTATAGATATTTTTTTAGATTTTAATTAATTATTTAATATTATTTATATATTTATTTATTCCTATGTATATTATGTGTCTTATATACAGGAGTTAGAAAATGGATTATTTTTCTTTTTTTATTATCTTAAATGATATTTTTCTTAATCAGCCATACAATATTTACACCATCCATTTAGAAAAAAAATATGAACTGGTATAAATACTTTTTCCTGTCTTTCTTGTTTGCCAAAAAATAATTACTTCATCAAGAAATCAATAATCGACAAGAATTGTGTTACTAAATAACATTTTTATTTGTTCTAAACTTAAAATCGAAGATATTTTTCACTTGCCACCGTTCCACCGCATCCCGTGTAGTAAGAAAGTATAAATAAAACATAACTATCGTTCGGTAAGTAAGGGACGTTGCCCGAGAGCGCCGCGTTCGTGTGTGCGTGTTTGCTTGCTTGTGTGTGTGCATTATGTGCGCTCACGTAATGCGCGTGTGTGAGTGCGGCCTAAGTACACAGGGCACACTCATTCATTCGACGTTCACACCGATACGAGCTTGGAAACGTTTGATGTTTCACCAAGAAACTTACGTACTTACTATCGAAATAAATTCTTCCAGAATCTTACAAAACGCGATGGTTAAAAGAGATTAGAGAAAGACAAATATATTAGATACATTTTTTATTGGCTCGCCTTGTCAGTAAAATGTCGAGTACATTTTGCAATGCCAATGACCCTTGATGGCAAAGGGCATGACGCTACGGTAACAACATCTTTGATTTAGATTTTTAGAGAGTTGTGATATTTAAGGGCCTATTCCATACCATACAAGGAGATGTTACAAAAAAATCCATTCCACGTCTAGAGAACATTATCTGGAATTCTCTGGCTTCATAACGTTTATTTAATAATGACAAGATCAAAAGACATGTATTTAGACTTTAGAGGATCAACCATAATATTATAGTTGATATATATAAATAGTTGTTAATCTGGCAACGACACCAATTTGGTCTACACACTCGTAGTTCTACGTCTGCTACACACTGGCGTAACTACTGCTACGCAATTTGACGTAAAAATAAAACAATGTGATTTATTGTCACTGTCTTTCATTCCTTCGTTTATATTTAAGACGAGGCACCCGCAAATAATTTGTACGCTTGCTTCGCCCACTTCTCATAGTTTCGACGAGATAACTTAATTTCATAGTTATTTATTATTAGTTATAGATAATTTAAACATAGGAAAGACTAATGAACACAAACGCGTATGCGGCATAAGTGGCGAAACTATAAACCACTCAGGTAATGGCATGATTTTTTCCAATTCGCTAGAGAAGTGGCGTTACTATCGTTTCTGAAAACTTTGAAGTATACATAGTTCCAGAATAAAGATAATCTATAGGGGTAAAATTTTAAATAATCGTGTTTTACTATCCCATTTCGTAAGAATATATGATAAAAAATTAAATGCCTGTAACTCTTCATTATCACAATGCGTTGGATTCTGTAGTAGCAATCTTTAAAAGCTTATATTAAGACTAAGCTTTGAGTATTAATTCCTGAAATCTATGTAAAGTTCAAATGTTTTTATAATATCACTCCGTACACTAAATGTTTTGTTACGCAACGGTGTCACAATCAGCCGTTTCATATGTGTTATCCCGTGCCTGTAGTTCTATGTAAATAGCTGAGCCATAATTACGCGGGAGACACCGCAAGCAAATAAAATCCGATGACTTATGTACTATCCACCATCACACCTAATCGCTTTTGGCGGGCTCGGTTTGACAGTTACCATGGTGTTGCCATAGACAAGTATTGACGCCATTTTGGTATATTGTCTATGGAGTTTTAAAAATAGATTTCTTCTAAACCAACATCTATTACGAGATAGACGACTGAGAGACACAAACGGGGGGTGAGAAATAAGTCTAAATACACCGCATGGTAGTCTACAGTGACGTCATACGATTATTAGTTACCAATCAAATAATTTCTTCGCGTGATATCATTTTCAGTAATAAATACATAATAATGCGTGTAAATTTACTGTAATCCAATTTTGGTATGTCGGATGTATCCTGGATTATGGAAAGAGACGATATATCTGTAAGCATTACTGAAGCGATTTGTAAAGTCGCCATGCTAATAGCAGTATTTTTTTTCTTGTATGAACTGTTAATGTTCGTAATTCGAATAATCAACTGATGTAAATAGAATTATTTTTCTCAACACATTTTTCAAGATATGAGCACAGGGGGCCTAGCCAAAAGCGTTAGCGAAGTTCGAAATGATAAAATATATAGGATGGACCACGTGATTAAGCGAGGCCTTATGTCAATCCCATACATTTTATCATTTCGAACTTCGCTAACGCTTTCTTAATGGTATTTTGGCTAGGCCCCCTGTCCCTGCCTTTTCATCCCCAAACAGCTTTGCTGTGTTTCGGAGAGTCGCATGTCGTAGTGTAATTGCTGACACCGGGAATTACCGCCTTACGTCTCAACCCTTAGGATAGGCAACTGAATTTTTTATGTTAAAGTTAGCAGACGCACCATGTGATGATAGTGATCACGTCACCGATAAAATTGAATGAATACATTCAAGTGGAGGAGTTCAGGCATTCTCAGGCTTTGGATTTTAGTTAAATTCGTCTTAACCCCCCCTTTGTAACAATTTAACCCCCTTTCCATTACCTTAATATTCTTAACTTCTTAGGTCTTTATCCCCTTGCGGAGTTCGCGTTTAGTGCTGGTCGTTCGGTACAATGGCATGATGGTAACTGATGGCGTGACTGCGGCATGTTACAATAGCACCATGGTAACTGTCGATGGCGTCGATGGCGTGACTGCATGTGAATGACCTTTGATCTGCCAGCCCATTTCAATGGCGAATGCCACTAAACAGCTCGGGTAAAAAGTAATTTTATTCACATATCGTATTGTAGGGCATCGGGTACAGTCGATGACGAAAGTGTTACATTTTTTAATTAAAATTGTTGTCATCTATGGAAAAATTGAGATCGGTGAGATTTCAGAGTTCATCTATTTTAATATAAACATCAAGTTAAAGATAAATATATTTTATTCATGGTTTGGTGATATAAAATAAAAGTCCAGTCATGTTTTACCAGTTACTTAAATATTAATTATGATAATATGTAAGAAAATCTTCAAACTATTGTTAAATTTGTCATAATTCATAATTCATAATTCATTTATTTGCTCAAATTGTGGTTACAGAGATGTTACATATAAAATGATCACACTTCGTTTAAGTAATCATTAATATTATAATAAACTCGACAGTAAATTAATTAATTTCTTCTTGAACAGACCTGTGTGTTGATTGAATTAAAAAAAATCTCTAACGTGCTAGGTTATCGCTGAGTGACGTTACGAAACAAGATTTGCGAGGTTTTGTAAATCATTCACCTCACGCTAACATAATGTTTAGAACAATATTAATAATTTAATATTAATAATTATATATAAAACAATATACTGAAATATATTTTACAGATTTTATCGCGGTCTATCCTCCCATGACCATGGTTGATACAAGTATCCAAAACATGGCATGTAAAAATATTAATAAATCGAAATTCCCAAAATTTTAACGAAATTTCCATAAACATAAGAAAACAGTATTCTTAAAATTATTATATTACTTATATAGATTCGTATTTTATAAATAGAACATCATTCGCCTAACACATTCAAATAATCGTCCCATAACTCGCAGGCTGCCCTCCGAAGTGCGATCTAGTTCCTCCATTTTACCCGCAGTCAATAAATAGGTTCTCTGATGCAAAACACTTTATCACATTAAGCCGATAGTTCCTGACATTGTGTTTTCAAACATACAAAATCTTCCTTATAGTAAAAGTAGTTCAATATTAATAATTTGCTGTTTGCAATTGCTATGGTAATAATATAGTAACAATGCATTTGGTATAGTTACGTTTCTTTACTTTTCCGCTGTAAATTTTAGTAATTATGAATTTTAATTCTCATCACCACACGACTTTTTGCGTTCACTATATTTTAGACTGTTAAGAAGACTTTAATTTTCAGTAAGGTTAGTAAGGCATTTGTAGATAAATATATAAATTCAAATCAGAGTTTCCCGTGACAAGTATCCCGTTTTGAACAGTTTAAATAGGGAAGATAATTATGTGAGTTTATGACGTTGTATTGAGAATCGTTGGACTACATTTTAATAAAAATAACTTACTAAACGAAACTTCTCTAAAATTTGAATGCGCTAAGTGCATAGCATTGATGTTAGCGACTGTACTCATTACATAAGGAATTTTATTATAATCTTGATGAAGTAAAACTTCTAGAATTTAGTATTTTTTAATTAATATGATGTTTTAATGGATCTAGCGGGGTTGGCTATTAAGTGTGGGATAGTTACTTACTTTATATGGAAAGATAAAGTATATTATTATACTTATCCTTATAAAGCGACGATGGTCCAGTGGTGGATGGACTCGGCCTCTTATGCGGGAGGTTCCGGGTTCGATCATGACCCCTCCGTGTGTGCATTGAAATGGGTTCTTCTAATTACTAAGTGCACCCCAAACACGAGACCATTGCTCGCTCACCGGTGAAGGAAAACATCGTGAGGAAACCTGCATGCCTGATGAGATTGAAAGTCTTTGAAGGTTTGGAAGTTCACCAACCCGCACTGGGCCAGCGGGGTGAACTATTGGCCCATTACCCTCCTCGCCTGATTTCGAGGAGGAGACCCGTGCCCAGCAGTGGGACATAAAGGGTTGATACTTTACTTTTTTTATCCTTATAAAGTACGATAAGCGGTGTTAGTATTCTGTAGGGATAGACTACCTAGACAGCCAGCTTAGATTGGAGAGGAGCCTCGGATCTTGTTTTATCTTGAATGAGACATATCATTGAAGTAGACGGACGGACGGACCATCGAGTGATAAAGTATTTTAGACCCCCAAAATATAATAATAATATAGAAAATAATTTCTATATACCTTTGGAATAAACGTGTGTAGGTGTAAGCGATAATATTGTATCTACAATATATTATATAATCTCTCAAACTGAAATTTCCATTCACGGATTGGCCAATAAATGTAAGCATGAATGCACAAATGAAGTTAAAATAGCATGAATTCCGTATACACTAACAATTTTATTAATACGTCTCATCTTAAAGGACAAAATGAATTTCAACGACTCCCATAACGGTTCTGTTAAATTTCTTGCTAGTGTTTAACCGACAATTGGTCGAACCCCGAGCCAGTCAGTTATTAGTTTGTCGAAGCTGAATCTAAATGTTTAAAGGCTTAAAAAATAGCCGGAGATGCGCTTTTTGGACCACGCTGGACCAAACATAGGTCGGTCACTGGTTCGTGGTGAATTATGAACCCTCCTCGCCTTTTTTCGAGGAGGCCCGTGCCACGTAATTTGAAGCAGTACTCCATCCAGGGTTGTTTCTCACGCAGGCAGCAATTAGAGTCGCAATCTAAAACGGCTCGGGCAAAAACTTATCCATAATAACTTCTAATAAGTGGCAACCGGTTCTAACCGGACCGGACTAGGTTACACACGGGACGCGAAAAACGCTGCGATTGTATACGGGTGTGTGTGAGCCGCAATCGCATTTTACGTCGTTATTCTACGCATAAAATGTTATGAATTTTTAATTCTAGTGGACTTGAAAATCTCAGAAAGCTATTAAAAAACTACTGCTGGCAGAAATCTCTACTGGAGACGAGCACAACTGTATATAAATATTAATTATTAGTTTCGATGCTTCAAATACCTCATATGCACATAAAGAGTGAATAAATATAAATAAAATATTAATAATGAAAGTGCCTCGAATAAAATCAAGCTATTTCGCAGTTATCGAATACAAGAATATATTCCACACCGTACCCACATATATAATGTTATATAAATTAAAATTGCTATTTGTGTTCGTTTGTTTGTGCATCAATATTTTCTAAACTACTCAACGGATTTTGATATCATTTTCATTAGACCTAGCTAAACCGAGTTATGAATAAAGACGGGTTCTTAGTGTGATACATCAACATTTTTATCATATAAAATAGAGAAAAGATTGCTAGTCTCTTAGTTACGACTTAATTAAAAAACTAATCAACCAATGATTTTAACTCTTAAGGTTAGAAGGCTACGTTAGCTTCGAGAAAGACAGTCAATAAATAATTATCTTACTATCTACGGGGAGATAAAAACAGCCTATGTGTTATTTTAATGTGTAAGCTATATTAATGTAAAGTTTCATTAAAATAAATTCAGTAGTTTTTGCTTGAAGGAGTAACAAATTAAGTTTTAACGATAATTAAGATTAAAATATAAATATGTCTGTCGTACAAAACAATGATACTTAGTATTGGGGTGATAAAAACGCAGCGTTGCGTTCGTGCCGTGTGCTGCGGACTAGCAGTGTCGTTGGCTTTAATCGTGTAATATAGTATAATCAATAACATGTGCATCTACTGCGGCCAGTCCACAATAAACAACCTCCTACCTTACTTAGATAAAATATTTTCATTTAATAAATGAATATTGATGATTTGCCGTGTTATTATTTACTTTTATCATTAACATATTTTTTTTTAATTTGCAGGAATGTGAAAACATCCCTTAATGTGATGATGAAAGCTTAATATAAAGCCGGATCGTAGCAAATTAGCGAATTAGTGTTTTTTTAAACAATTGTCCAAATTACTGCAAATTTAAAATGAAAATATTTAACCAACATGGATGCCAATTTGAGTAATAATTAACATAATATAATATATTTATTTAACGTAAATATCTAAACAAAATTTCCTTTTATTTTATTATTTTGTGTTTTCTAGTTTTAAGGCAGTTGTAAGGGTAATAGAACCTTATCCCTGGCCGTCTCAACCCTTATTTTTGTGAAGCAGGTTAATGCTCTCGCATAGTCCAGGTCCTTGGGTAAGTGCAACTTGACCTATGTGGGGCAGCACCTTTAACCGCTTTGTGAGGGTTCGGGATCGGCAGGCAACAGGATCACCTCAGCGATAGGCTACGAGACATAGGAGTGGGTTTTTGCAAGAACCCCCATCACAAAAGCTGTCGTAACCCAGGTTAGAGAGTCTTAACTCTGACCCTAAAATCTCCGATGAAGTTATCAATTTGATATTTTCAGTTTTAAGACAAATATTAATATTGAGTAAGCAAAAGCTTGTAAATCGGCCAATATTACACGAGTACAGAAGTCTAATAAGACAAGATTCATTTTTATATATTTATTTATGAACCACATTTTTGACACGGGCTTTGGAAAGAAAAATCACAACACTATATATTGATTGACACAGACACTGTATATATTGATACTGTATCTGATTTCCCGGTTAATTAATAATTAGCATTCGCTATAACTGTCTCCCTTACGTTGAGGCGCTGTGAATAAACGACTTCTAATGGTATTTGGGGCTTTGGCGCTGTGAATAAACGACTTCTAATGGTATTTGAGGGTGTGAAGACTGTGAAGCAAACGAAGTGCGGGACGATTCGCTCTCGGAAGTGACTATGCTAGCTGCATAGACATATGCCATCGCTTACTTTTCTGTAGGCATATTTAGGACACATATTTCCACCATACATTAATACATTACCAAATACCTATTAAGTACATAAAACATTCGGACTCCCAGCTCGGATGCAAGGCGCAGGGTCACGGGACGCCCGCGCGGCTCTGTCGGATCTCGACACATTGCGTATTTTGATTTGGTACATTTCCTAAGTATTCACTTAATTTGCATTTTTTTATAGCATAGTAAGGCAAACGAACAGTCGAAGCCTTTTGGCGACTATCGACGCCCATAAACACCACATAACCAGAGGTTATGCAGATGCGTTGCCCTCCTTTTCCCTATACCCCCAATGGGCCACTGGAAACTCACAAGCCGCACGAAACGCGACAGCATAACTGCCACTTTACGCCGGTATTATATCAGTGAGAGGTACCACCCCGGTCGTGCCGGCCCAATTCGGCTGCAAAGCAGCATGGCTCTACCTCTTTCAAGAACAGAAAATACTTCTTAATTCATTTTGTAAGAGAAAATAATTCATGAAATGTTCTAGCCAACTAACATACTTAAGGGGCTCACCCGTCTCAATGACCTTGCGCGTTTTGTTTTCTTCAGCTCCCGACCACCCGCGAACCCCTCATATATATTACGTACAGTTCAATAACCTAAACATCGCCGTCTAGCGGCTAATAGCTTGTACTACTAGAACATGTACACGGACAAAAAGTAATGTTACCATTCCGTAAAATAAAGATAAAAATATTAACTTTAATATTTATAATAAGTTTATTTACTTTATAAACACAAAATAAACATGAATATTATACAATATAAAAAACAATTAAAAAAAGACCGAATAATAAACTTTTCGATAATTGCTACACTGAATGATCTTCAAGTAAATATTGAACCAATATTTAATATTATAATTTCACTATCCCAGGCCTGAATCGCGCTATCGAAATTTTTTCTTGCTGCTAGTATATATACAAACTGTTCTTACGAAATATTTAATAAGTTAGATACCTTCCGACTGCAATCTAATGTTATAAAATCATAGATGAACAGTTCTTTATAAATACAAAATGCAATGAATGTTTTAAAACATAAAAAAACATTTTACAAAAAGACTGTGTTTTATAAATTTTTAGATAATTATTGATACACTGAACAATCTTCAAGTAGCATGAACCAATTTTATAGTTAGTAATAATATAGTTTCATCATCGAAGTTCTGAATCGCGCTATCGAAATTTTTCTTGCTGCTAGTATATATATAGCAACTGTACCCATAAAATATTAATAGGTCGGCTGTCTTCCAAATTCCAGATATTGATTGAGAAATGTTATCGAAGAGTAGTTTTTTGTTATTATATTGAGAAAATGAGTGAGAGACGAGTATATCAACAAAAGTACCTCTAAAATAAATAATATAATTTATGTACAGTATTGCGGGATGAGAAGAAATATAAATGATTTTATCTATTTTTTTTTTTTGGTTATTACAAACGTTTTTAGATATAAAAAAACTTATTGCGGAAATGTATAATTTTCGAAAAAATGCAAAATAAGTTTACAATTTGGTTAGACTATCGTTGGAAGTTGGAACATGTATTGTAAACCTATTTATTGACCTACTATCTATCTCTGTTCCAAGTTTTATCAAAATCGGTTCAGTGGTTTAGGCGTGGAAGCGTTACAGACAGACAGACAGAGTTACTTTTGCATTTATAATATTAGTAAGGATTATTGTTATTGAAGAAATAACTACAGTATTCAGTTTGATCCAACTTGAAAGATAAAATAGTTTATATTATCTCAATATGTTTTTATTGCAAATTATTTGTCACTAGACGTGGTGTCCCGCGGTTTCAGCCGCGTACTTGACATACCCTAGGGAGTACGAGGATAAATTATTATAAGCTATGTGTGGTTCTATTATATGTATAAGGTAGCTAGTTAAACGTTATAATGTTATTATAAAGTTTCGTCAAAATCTATTCAGTAGTTTTAGAAACAAACAAACATCCATACGTATAATATGAACATCATAATTTATTACATCCATATTATTATGTTACGGATATTTATTACTTATTTCATTGTAATGATGTACGGTGTGCTATACTAATTATTTCTATCAATTTTTAAATGTAAATAGTTTCTATTCTGACATAACGTTTTTTGTAGTCATTGATACATGCTATCACAGATTTATAAATAAAGACAGACGGAGGAGACGCTTCAAAGCGAATACAAAAGCGCTCTCAAGTGCTTGACATAGTGTCGTACTCTAAACGTCTATTAGATTGTGTTCGCTTTTGAATTTGTGTACGCTTTGAAAGAATTTTTTGATAGCAGACACAGTAGTTTTCGAGTTTTTTTTTTCATTAGAAACATTTATAAACAACACACACACACACAAATACAAAATACAAATCTGTTCTCTTTATATTTTATAATAATATTAGTGTAAATAAATATAATGATCAAAAGCTTCTATCTATTATCTGATAGATGGCAGTATATGACGTGTCAGAAAACTATTGCTAGATGGCGCTGTTTTTGTTAAAACCTTTCTGTTCTCATATTTATAATATTTAATAATATTTTCAATATAAAAACCCTACAGTTATCATACTCCAAAAATTCCACATTCGTCTTTCATATTTAACTTTACATTTATTAAGGTTTTATTTGTATCACGAGTGAACTGCACTGTCTTTCATTACACACCATATTGGTTTTTAAACAAAAACAACATAATTTAAAATACTCCCATTTGATATATTATAATGAATAATGATCACTAAAAATGTAATAATGAATAAAAGCAGTAAATAAATTAGCGATTTAGAGCAACAACGGACATGACTTCCTCGTTCGGAGGCCTCTGGCCGTCTGTCGGCCGTCACCCGTGCGCGAATTCGAAGCAAAAATTAGATTTTTACGATTTTCTGATTAAAAACTGCACATTTAAAAAAACGACTTTTCAAATATTGTTAAGTATATAATTCCTCACTAACAAAAAAATATTTCACTACTGTGAGTTGTATAATTAGAAATCCTATTCGATTTTTGTATGCGAAAAGAGGTTCAGGTAAATAATTATTACTCTTTATTTTGAAAGTTTTATGTAATTATCTAATAGTAACATTAATAAACTAAAACCAAGTTACAACATATATTTATTTGGTATTTTTAACGTAACATTAATGTATACTTTTAAGAATATGAAAACGATCGAATTTGTCTGGGAGCCCCTTAAAATGATAAACTTTAATAGCGATTACCGTATTTGTATATCTAAATATCTTTTAAATTACCAATTTATAATTAACCATTTTTTAAGATTTAAAATGGATGCAACATGTTGTACTTAAGTTACAACATACAAATGCCACCGCGAACTTTTCTGTGGACCTGCACAATTCCACCATGCATTATGTTATATCTCAAAGGCAGCGTTTTGTTTGAAACAGCCAAAGGCATTTTCCGACACCTCCAACAAGTATCTTTATATTTTAGCCAATGTATACAAAAAAATTGATTGTGACCTCTCTCAAGAACCACTTTGTCCGTTGGTGAAAACAGCGTGAAATTCCATTTCATAGTTTTTGAGTCCGTCGCATATAGGCACACGGCGGAGAGCTTTGTTTTATAATATATAATGATTATAACAGATTAAAAAATTCCAGTTGATACTTCTATCAGACAAAAAGCACTTGTACTTATAAGCATCCTAGTCAAGTACCTAGGTTAGCTGTTTTTAGTATTTTCTATTTAAGGCTATATCTAATGCATGCCCATAGCCGGAGAATGTTGACTCCGTATACGGCTCATGTCAATATAATGAACGCATCCAATATGCTGTTCCCGCGCATTTCAAACATGGCGGCCGATATATATTTTTTCCTTTTCTTAATGACAATACCTTAGAATTGATGCTTGTCTACTTTTTATTCAAGAGCCTGAAGTGTCGTTTAATTTTTTATTTTGTTTAAGTCCTTATTCAATATTACTTTTTTATTATTAATCTCACATATATTACTTACAAGAAAAATTCATCATGAATTCCGTCCATTAGCGCGTTGATTATTAGCCGTGCTATTTATATTTAAAAAAAATACTACGCAAAATCTCAATTTATTTTAAAAACAATTAATATTAATGTAATGTAAATGACAAAGCGGAAAAAGATTTTACATTCTGAAATACTCGTATTGAGAAAAGCTACTGTCATTTTGGTAAATTTGGCGCCCATTTGTTTTTTTTTATATATTTTTACCAATGAAATATAGTGTACAGCCAAAAAATATATTTGACATTCTAAAATACGGGCAAAGAAATCAAATGCTCATATGCCACGTATTGAAACATTCAAGCCATTCTAACAATCTTTATAGCTAAGACTTGGAAGGCAAACCCCAAAGAATGCAGTTCTCGTCTGCAACTGTTTTTGCGCCCTTGCTACTGACCAGAACATCACATGTTTGATAAAAGTCTTAATAACCATAGCTTCAGTATAATTTTTACTTTATACTCGTAGTTATTGGGTTGGTTTTAGTTTAAGTACCATCGACGATACGACTTATTGGATTTGATGTAGGCGTGCACAATGATAGTACTTTGATTTAAGTTATCATCGAATTTACCCCATCACATACTTCATCCGTTTCAAAAGAAATTACCTGTACATAATATTATATCAATTATCAGCATCAAAAATTCAAATAGGAATTTAAAATATATATTTTGTGATAACTGTAGGTACCAACAACAGTAACTAATTTTCACTCACAAGTATGTATGCCATTGGTTGTGTTATTATTTACCCTAAATCAAATTATCATAGTAACCAGTTCCATCTACCTATCTTGGGGTTCATTGAGGGAGGCCTATGTTCAGCAGTGGACGGATAAAGGCTGACGATGCTGATGATGATATATCTGAATTCTGAGCCATAGTTTGTTAGATGTTGTTGGATGGAATTAAAACCTAGGTAAGTAACTTTTTTCAACAACAAAGCCTAGAGAGTAAAATAGGATAGTATTACTCAATAATATTTACTATACAAATACATTATAATGAAATAACTTTTACGGATTTTATTGCGGTTTATATACCTAGTTTTTATGAGCTCGACGTTTCGGATACTTTACAGCAGTGATTCCCAAAGTGGTCCAGGACCGTGGACCGTCTTCCGTGGACCCCTGGGGGTCTACCCCCGTGAGCGTGACAAAAAATGGGGGTCCATGAAAATGAATTTGGTTTTGATAGTGAAGAACCAAAATGATGACTTCTCCTATCAATATTGGTAAGAGAATGTTGCTAATATAATGTTAGATCTTTAAACGAGCAATTCTTGAAAAAAAAAAGCTCAGCAAGGGGTTCATGCGATGCAGGATAATTTTGAAAGTGGTCTATGAAACAAAAGAATTTGGGAAACACTGCTTTACAGCAACCATGGTCACAGGAGGACTGAGTTGTCTGACAGAAAAACTTAATAATCCGCGATAAAATCCGTAAAAGTTGTTTCATTATAATGAGTGAAATTCGCATAAACATAATACAACTATATACAAATACAACATTAATACAACATTTAAATATTGACAACTACATTTAAATATAAAGCCAACACCGTTTTCTTCTGAAACTATTTAAAAGGAATACGCTATCTTCTTTAATTTAGTTCCGTGGAGCTCGATATTTTGGTATTTTCTACAAACATTTGATACTTTTCGCGATACTGAACGTTATAATCTGTAATAGCATGACCTGAAATTCTAGACTTATGTCACAGGGCCATGTTTACCCTTCCTCTAGATTATTTTCCGGAGAGAAGATCTATTTGTCAATAACGAGGTGTCAGAATTTGATGTGAATATAAAATTTTGAAAAATTTGAGCCGAGTATTTTGTAATTTAAATAATTATATAGATCTGCGCGGATAAACTACAAGGTGGTAGGGATGCGCCCGCGCAGCTAACGTGGATGTCGATTTGCAATACTTATCTGCTAAGTATTGCAAATTGACGATATAATTGCTTGATTGTAGTTGTCATGTATATTATTTATTGAAATGTTGATGTATTATAAAAAAGGTAGGACTTTATAGAGATTACTAATTAGTGCATAACTTTGGTAGGCATAGCTTTCGTCTCAGAAAATCTAAAAGATAGTAATATCGCAATGAATTTGAAGTCTTTAGAACTAATAAGCAGCCATGGCCCTCCCTTGACCACGGTTGCTGTAAAGTATCCGAAACGTTGGTCATGTAAACAACTCAAGAAGCGGCGATATAAGCCGTAAAAGTTGATATTAAGTGATAGTCGCGTCAACATTAGAAAATAATATTTTAAAGCTGAAAAGTTTATTAGTCTGGCCCCCTAGACAAGTGGCACAAAGGCTAAACGAAAAGAATAGAATAGAATACTTAGGGCTAGTTTCACAATCTCCAGTTAAGTTCCCAATAGGCTATCGGCAACATATTTGACAGATACTACATACTGTATCTGTCAAATATGTTGCCGATACCCTATTGGGAACTTAACTGGAGATTGTGAAACAGGCCCTTATTGTATTGGAATGACACTATCATACGTCATTTAATTTGACAGCTATTGTTAGTCCTATACAATAAGTATTCTATTCTATTTCTATTCGTTTAGCGTTTGTGCCACTTGACTAGGGGGGCTGAATAGATTAATACGTATTTACCAGCTCATTAAAGCATGGTATTATTGAATTATGTTTTACACTTAAACTTTAGTATTTTAGAAATATAACCCCGCCAACTATCGATATGACTAGCGCCACCGTCGCCCATGTCTAGCGCGGGTGTCGGCTGGCTGCGGCGGACTGGTTTCGGTGGCCTTGAGGAGAAATGCCGCAGCGAAAGTTCGGCACTGATCCCCGCTACTGTCTACCGCTCGCCCGCATCCATCGACGCGCTTCACACGGACTGCGGTAGAACGGATGCTGGCTATAACTTATAGCTGTTACATGTAACGTCCCTTACTACTCTTATCTTCGATACTAACTTCCACTGCTGCTCTACCACTAACACGTGTGAAACATTGCTCTTCATACGGGCTGCGGCGAAACGGTTGTAGATTATTCTACTAGAAGTCTTTGAAAGTCAGCGTCTCGCCATTGCTGTAGTGGAGTGACAAATGCTGAGTGGTTGCCTCTATTGTTCACATTATTAAGACCGTAAGCTGTTTATTATTATTATGTTGTTGTGAACAATATATATATATTTTTCTTACTATCTGTAACATGTAGAGTTCTTCACCATAGATACAAACTTTCGCTACACCTTTATCACTAAACCGTATGAAGCAACACGTTCACACAAACTGCAGCACAGCTGTTGGCTGTTTATACTAGCAGCTATTATGGTTGCGTCAATAGCTTCTCAGCGACAGTTCTGCACCATGCGCTTCACACAGATTGCGAATACTGTCAGGCACTTCTTGTCTACCACTTCCTTGGCACATAAGTTCATTTAAAAGGTTTAACCTTTTTCATGGATACCTCTTATTTAGACAACATGAGTTAAGGTTCTAAAAAGCGAATAGGTCATCTGTATTGGATGCTGCTTCGCTGATCTCCTTCTTCCCCTTCAAATCCTATAGATGGATAAGTCACCAACACAATAATAATATCTATGGACGCTTTTACACCACGTCAATCTGGTCCCGTGATAAGTTTCCGAAGAACTTGTGTTACGGATACCTGAGAACAGAAATACATAATTATATTTAATACTTTTTATAATTTAACATATATTTAGGACTTTTACTATATAATACACATATTTAATATACATCCATGACCCAGGAATACATAAACTTTTTGTTCCCTGGCGAATTTGAACCCACTACCTCCCTACTTGAGCGCCAACGCGCTAACCATTGAGCCACAGAGATCGTCTAACTAAACTATGTATTTCTATGTCTGACTGAGAGTTTTAACGCCATCTCTAAACGATTAAAACTAAATCAGGCCACCATGCAAATGCACTGTAATGCATGCACCGTCATTATAAAAGATTCCATCGCGAAAAAAGCTAGCGGAGAAAATTAAATAATAATTGTTCACACACACACACACACACACACACACATGTTTTTTCATGGTCGCTTGGTCATCTTCTCGACCGTCATCTTAACAAACGCCAAATCGTAGGTCTCTGACTACTCGATAACTATAGGACCAAGACATTTCAGATCTAATATTATTTTTTTAGCAGTCTGTGTGAAGCGAAATATATGGGTTGACACTTTAATATAATATACTAGAGTTTAATCTGTGTGTTTGTTGACGCTAATCTCTGAAACTACTGACATTGCCAAACTTTTTAGCATTTACATTCGCGCGCAATAGCGGAAGGTTATGGGCTATACAAATATAGTATAATAAGTACTTATGTAATATATTCAAATGTAGTATAATTAGTATAGTATAATAATAAATATATAATAGGTATGCATGCATTTTCTGTTCTAACTGACCAGCGACTCAGGGTGGTACTCACCTTTGCTTAGTAGCTTAAATGAGGTTGGACAATCAATGACATATTAGGACCTATTTATTACAAATGGCGATAAAACCGAAATTCGTGAGTAATCGCCAAAATATTTATTTTAGAGTTTCTATTTATTTTAGATATTAAGTTTTTTTTTTTGGTGAATATCCTACTCTTCTCGCTACCTCTGGGGGCCTAGCCAAAATGCCATTAAGAAAGCGTTAGCGAAGTTCGAAAATGATAAAATGTATAGGATGGAGCACGTGATTAGGGGCGGCCTTATGTCAATCCCATACATTTTATCATTTTCGAACTTCGCTAACGCTTTCTTAATGGCATTTTGGCTAGGCCCCCCTTCGTCGTTTATTATATATATTACATCAAAGTAACTACTGATCCATACTGGTAACTGTGAACACGAGTCACGCCGCGGGGAGGAGCTAGTCTCATTAAAATACTGTGCCCTTAGAGCACATACCGGTCGGGCGTCACTATAAATAATTACCAAGTGTCACTCAGACCTGTTTTGGGCCCCGTTAGACCTTTTAGTTTATTGACTACCTTATCATACGACTCCACTCACATTTACAGCCGCATGGACGCATGATGATTGGAATTGAATGAACGAAGCGTGGGCCAACTATCAAATATAATTTCTTATAGGATTAGCTGCTATATAGAATTCGATGCAGCTTCGCCGCGTCGAGTTCGAAAAAGTAGCTTAAAGGAGCTTTCTAGATTGAGATTAAAAAGCACACTAATAAGTAGTGTTTATCGTAACACATCTCTATAAACTATATTGAAAGATTGGTTGTCTTAGGCCAGTAGCTATGCAGTTGCAGCTATATTCGAATCTAAGATATAAGGTATCACCATTTAAATTTTCACCAAAATCGATTCAGCCGTTTTGCCGCGGAAGAGCATAAACATCTAAACTTACAAACCTTCACATTTAAAATATAAATAATATTGCATTTGTCTCCAAAATACTTCTCACTCTCACCTAATGTCGATAATCAATACCTTTAGGAGATGTTAAAATTCAAAACTACTATTTATAGGAGGGAAAACGAACAGTCGAAGCCTTTACCGACTATATATCAACGACCATTAACATACACACAACAAAGGAGGGCAACGCATCAGCATAACGCTGATGCGTTGCCCTCCTTTACCCTATTCCCCGATGGGCCACCGGAAACTCACAAACAACACGAAACGGGACAGCATTGCTGTCACTTTACGTCGATATCATATAAACAAGAGGTACCACCACGGACGTGGCGGTCCAATTCGGACGCAGAGAGCGTGGCACAATCTTTTAGCATAATAACTACTATTTCTATCGACCTATATAGGTTTTCCCTCCTCGCCTGATTTTGAGGAGACCCGTGCCCATCAGTGGGACATATAAGGGTTGATACTTTATTATATACAAAAAAAAATTCTCTGTCACACGCCATAAATTTATGGTAGAATGTAATGAACATTAACTTAACACACCACCACCTATTGTACTACATTCTGTGATTAAATAAATTATTATTATTATAGTTTAGCAGGATAATCTCAATGTTATTCAATTTTATTTCACAGGTCTAGATATTTAGGAATTACTGAGTCTCGCAAACAAAGCGTTCGTAGGCAATGCTTTATATCTAGAGCTTAAAGTTAAATACTTACTCATAATATTAAATGATGTTTTAAACAGTTTTATCGGTCACTGTAATGCTGAGAGTCGTGAATGTATGAACCATTGCATATTGATGTCGTCGCTCTAACCACTTCTTCCCACACCGTTGGAGTATTAAAAATAAGAGAAACATCTTAGATGTTTTTTGTTCTGACTGAAGCGACTGGTCACACGATAGTTATAGCCCGGAGATAAAAATAGATAACATTATTCATTTATAGATACTAACACGTATATAATCATAAGCGTTTTAATCATAAACGTTTTCGGGATTCGAACCAGCGAATATTATAATATCAGTTGACAATGGCAAAGTCGCATTACCATGATACATAACATTATTGAACTTTATAATACCTAGGACTCCTTGTTAGATTCTAATCATTGTTATCAAGCAAACATTTTACCTAATCTTAACTGAATTAGCCAATAAAAAAGTAAACATCAAAAAAACCTAGACGGCGCGCGAATTCTTGAAATTCATCCAAGTTTTGTCCTTTAAGAATTACTTCTTGGACTTGCACTTATTCTTAGTTTTTCACGTCGAAGCGCTCGATCGGCCGCCGCCCGATTAGAAACCGGTCCGCTCGGTGCAATGCACTCCGTTTCCCATGCCATACAACCCTCCGTGAACGCTAACCTAATCCATTTTACAGACTAGAATTATAGCCGACAAATGTCAAAAGTATTCAGCTAACACAAAACTTTATACATCAGATTTTCAGCAAGGATTCATCCTTGTTTCAACAAGACCCAGAAATTGCATAAGAAAGCAATCAGCACTTTATATTCTATTTTCAAAATATAGAGCCCGTATCGACCGATTAAAAACTCATAAAATATGTAAAAATAAACGTAATATGCGAGAAAATATCAAAATGTTAGTAGAGAACACATTTATTTTAGGTTCAAATTCGCATTAAAATATATTTAAACCATGTATAATTTTCTTCATAGACTAAATTATAAATATGTGTCGGAATATGTTACAAATAATATATTTTTTATAAATGGCAACATTGTTTCTAGTCTATGCCTATCCTAACGCAATGGCGCGCCGTTTTTTTTTGTTCTAACGTAAGCGGTCTTGAATGTGTATTATACAGGCGGCGATAAAACACGCTGGTTCCATTGACATCGCTCATGCTCAGATATGCTGTTTAGACTGGATTAGGTTCCAGCTAGTTGAGGCGTTGACGTTATTTCTTAACGACTTTAAGTTGCATTTAGTGTTTGAATAACTAACGCAATATAGACCTGTTTATTTATGATTAGATATTAGATTGAGAAGATATTTGTGAGATAATCTTCATTCTAACGTTGAGGGTAGCTTTTAAAATAGTTTCTCTAATTTTATATACATCATGTATCAGCTAAGGAATGATCTGTAGCAATGAAATAACAGTTTCATTTTAACGAGTAGCTAGCAACACTAGACCTACCGTCTAGGTGAAATCCGAAATAACAATATGTGCCGCAGAAAAACTGTTTGCATTTATGCTACTAGTCCTACTAATATTGTAAACGCGAAAGTTTGTAAAGTATATATTTGTTACTATTTCACGTAAAAACTACTGAATGGATTTTGATGAAAATTTACAATAATATAGCTCATAGGCTATAATATATCACCATACTCCCACCCGGTGAAACCGCGGGGCGTTGCCAGTTAAAAATATGCGACAAAAAATTGCCAAACAAAAAGCAATTACCTACTTTACTGGAATAAAATGAAAATAGAGATCAAACTTAGCACTTATGGTGGTACTTACTAGGTACACTTTTATACTCTCTTGCCCAAACTTGGCATGGCAATGTCATAAATATTATAACAGTGAAGCCAACGAAAATAGTCGCAATTTTTATCAATCGGTGGTTATATGCTATAGAGGTATACCGCAGTGCCATCTAGTGACTTTACTAAACAGTGTTTATCAATAATATATTATTTAAATCTTCTAATCCCGAAGGACGGGGATGTACGTTCCATATTTATTATTTTATACATTTTTATCTACACTGATCTAATAAAGCTGAGTTAGTTTTTTGAGCGCCGATGGTCCAGTGGTGGGTGGACTCGGCCTCTTATGCGAGAGGTTCCGGGTTCGATTCTTCCCCTCATGTTGGTCTTGAAATGGGTTTTTCTAAATTCATAAGTGCACACCAAACACGAGACTATCGCTCGCTTATCGGTGAAGGAAAACATCGTGAGGAAACCTGAATGCCTGATGAAATTGAAAGTCTTTGAAGGTATGTGAAGTTCACCAACCCGCATTGGGCCAGCGCATGACGTATGGCCCATTACCCTCCTCGCCTGATTTCGAGGAGGAGACTCCCGGCAAGCAGTGGGACCTATAAGGGTTGATACTTTACTTTTTACTTTTTGTTCATATAAATGTCCAAATCTCCTAAAAGCCGGATCTTTTTTATGCCATGTAGATGTAACCGAATATAGCTTTATGTTGACGACAGACGCTCATACATCCGCACAACCAAATGCAATGCAGCTACCGGAAACTAAAAAGCGTGTTTCGTGCGCTTTACGATATTATGTGGGCAAATTTTTGAACGATCGAGCGATCGACGACGTGATTTAGCCAATCACAACTTCGAACGAACGAACGAACTTCGCTGTCGTTTTCGTAATGGCGTTTTGACTAAGCCCCCAGATAGTGTCAGCCAAATTCGACTTCAAAATAGCACGGCTCTAACAAACTATTAACAAATCTCTTGCTTTTTAATTTTGAGGCGTGTGAAACCGAGGTAAAAGCTAGTATCTCGTGCTAAGGTGCTCATGTCATCGGCGTTTGAGCCCTAATGCACTAGTTAGTACTAACCTTTAAACGTACGATGAATAACTTCACTACAGGTGGGTTTGTTAAAAAACCATTAACACGTAGCTCTGTGGTCACTTGAATGGGCGACGTTTACCCTTCGTTTTTGCCCGACTGGTCGTTTATTTTATACTAGTTTGCCCTATTTTTTATTTAGCATGTTTAATTAATCGAGACGGGTGAAAACATGTGAATTAAACGTTCCTATGACTTTCATTGATGTTTTTATCCGTAATAACGTTTGAATATAGCTTTAACCTTAAGTGTACTGGAAGTTTTCTTGAAAGAATAAATATTTTTATGTATAACGTTACAATATTGTAATTTTATATGTTAATAGAACTTCTTTTGAGTAACATTTAATGTCATCGCACGTGTTTGGTAGGTATAGGTAGAGTATTAGTGACACAAATGATTTTGTCGCTATGTAGCCAAAAATTTCGGATTTGGAAAATGCTTTATATTTGAGTAATCTTAACATCACTAATCTTAATATTGGCAGTATATGCGCTATGATATTTCTAATGAAAATAAACTTGTTTTACGAGTGCTACGCATTTTATAGGTATACTTAACATATAATATTGAAGAGTCTGTTACTTTGAACGCGCTAATCTTAGGAACTATTGGTCGGATTTAAAACACTTTCAGTATTAGATATTCCATTTATCAAGGAAGGCTATAGGCTATGTAAAAATGCCGTTGTAAATCTTAGCTACCGCAGGCGAAACTGCGGGTAACAGCTAGTTATAAATAAAACGCTTTACATAATTTGTTCAATATAAAGTAATTGAAATATCATGTAATAATCATAACAAAACGCGATACAAGCACATGGATTTTCTTTCATAAAATCAAATCACATAAGCTCTAAACGAGTTTTCACGTAAAGATTTATGTGAGGGTCTCACAGTGAGGCTCTTGTTAAAAGGGCGTTGTTTTTATTAAATTAATAGACGCATTGTGTCACTTTAATGCGAGCGGCAGAAAAAATGGAAAAAATATAGAGTTCAGCCAACCTGACTCCTAGATCCTTATTTGTAAACATTGGTAGCCGCAGGGCGCGCCACCACCGTCAGCTTTGCTGTACTAACGCAACAAACATTGTATACAAAAACTGTGTCTAATATTCACTCCATTTATACCATATATGAAATAACTAGCTGATGTCCGGCATATTATGTTACTTCTAGTACCTTCGAGAGTATGTGTTTCTTGTTGTTTGTTGTTAAAAGTTTCATGACGATCGGTTGGGTATTTTTTGCGTGAAAGCGTAACAAAAATCCCACTTACATATTTATAAAATACTAATAAGGAGTAAGTAGTTACAGATTTCGTCGTTGTTTTTTAAATTTTTAAATTAAACCATGCCGAAACCAGAGAGTCAGATGTCCTACTAGTGTTTACAGATCTGTAATAATGCCTGCCTCATATCTAAGAAATGCTATCTCAAGACAACGAGAGTCACGGAATAAGCGAAGGTGAAATCCGAATTAAAGTAAATCATAAAATGTGATTCGCCTATTAATATAATAGGAGAGATACAATAGCATATCTGCCACAGGTGGATGATCATAAATAATGCACTATTTTTGCCCGTCTTGTTTCTCCGTCGGCTTATCTCCGCTGTATCTAGTTAGAGATCCGTAGCTATATTTTGTAATTTATAATAGACATTAATATTTAATGTGCGCCGGCTAGAACCAGCTAGAGAACTTGGCTGCTCTAGGTATGCTACGTACACCATATTACACACGACATTATAATATTGAAAGTTTTTATTCTGAACTAACATTAAATTAATAGCGGAAATGTTTGAGTGTGTACTGCTATGTAGATGTCATGGCGGCTATTAGTAAATAGCTTAAAATTTTGGTATTTTTAGTAGACATCTGGTTGGCAACTTTAAAAAATGTAAAATTATGTCTATGGCAAAATCATTAATGAAACTAAAAAAAAAATTAAATGGTAGTTGATAGTTCAATTTGAATGTCGACGTTTGAATGGATCTGGACAAGCCTTAGCGGTGACCATTAGAAGGATCTTTCCTGAATTCCCCCGGGAACATGACCGTGTCAACATCGTGTGCTGATTGGTGACCTGTGGTAAACCTGACTGGTGAACTCAAAAAATATATATTAATTTTAATTTCATTCACTCATTCATTAGTTATAGTTCATTCATACATTGGTTCATTTGTTCATTCATACATTCATAAATTGATGGGAAGCAATAGGATAGGCCGATTAGGGCCTTGTCAAAGGCTTATTCTTGTTAAATTCCGAGCAGACCCGAGGCTTTTATTAGTTTCCATTCGGGCGTCTAGCTATTATTCTGTAACACTACCTATTACACAAGAATACCGCAATTCCAATTAGCATCATGCTTATTATAAATAAATTATTAAATTTAATATCCTGCTGTGAAATAGCGCAATAGTTATCTTAATTGTACGTATTCCTTATTACGTTTAATAAAAGGATATCGTTTTCAACAATGTAAAACATACTAATTACGGTAAACATAAAATATCGACGTCGGAATCCATCGCCGGTGAGCTGACTCAACATGGCGATCATTAGCAAATACCTCTATAACATCATTAGTACAAAAAAACCTAATTTGCTTGAGAGTGGTTCAACATACTTGAATCGCGGGTGGTGGCGGGCTGACGACGATTATTTTATTTTTAGATAATCTTCTCTAGATAAGTAGTTCCACGTGTTTTCTTCCATATCCAAATTGTTAAAAGATATATCTCGAATTTTACTAGATGAACCATCTGCTCACCTTTCTACCGATTGAGCTTAAAGGCCATCAGGCCTAGACCTTTCGAAAAAAAAAAGATATAATATAATCCTCTAAAATATTTTATTAACATCAATAATCAATAAATACAGTATCAATAATATCAGTTTTGATATCCTACCAATCGTTTCGGAAATTGACGGTAACAAACATACAGACAAACGAACTTATCAAAATATCAGTAAGTATAGATTTTAGTTCCTGTGAATATTAAACAGAAAGCTGATAACATTGAGCATCTTCTGAACCCCCTGTGTCCAAGGGCTGAATCCGTACCTGGCTTTAGGAGTGTTAAGGCTTAATGAATTATATTAAAACATCTTGGGTGTCTGTGTGTAGACACATTCTAAAATAGGCCCTATTTTTATGAATGGGTAAATTATTCCGACTATTCAAAACGGGCTATTTACATTTTAACTCCGCAAAGCAGAATATTTTGACTTGTTTAATAATATGGCTTGTAAAATTAATAATGAAATGAAATGGAAATAAAAACTCGAAAATGACATCTCGTATACTAAAAAATAAAATAACTATGTTAAATTATAATTTCAATCTAGTTGACTGACTACATATTAAAATGCAAGTAGGTACTTGCATTGCTTTGTATGTTTATTGGTTTGTAAAATAAAATTGATGTTAACTATATCACCTTGCAAAAAATTACTTGTCTTCCGTTTTGGCATAACAGAGTTACATTCGAGTTTATATCTGTAAAAAAAATTGATAAAACTAAAAGTTATTTATAATATGATGGCAGAGAATATAATATATATATGACAATAATGTTGTGGTTGTTGTCTATTTGTCGCGGACCGGTCGCTGGCCGTGTGAGCGAGTCGATGTTATGACACGACGCTTATCTATTTTCTATGTTGTCTATTGCATTTGCTTTTTTAGTTGTTGAAGCAAGGTGTTAGTGGTAACTTGAAGCATAAATCGCTAATATTGTCTTGCATTCATATTTGAAGTGAAACACTATAAAATAATAAAGATGGGTGTTGTTAAGTTACTAAAAACTATTAAATCAAATAAAATCAAAATAAATTATTTCGTAGATTTGTACACTTGAAATACGTCAAAAATGTTGTCAATAAAAAGTAAAAAATTAAATGTAATTAATGATAAAAATAATGTAGTGTAAGTACATTTTATCATTATTATTTTATCAATTGGGTCTTTTTTGAATTAAGTAATAAGTTATTCACGCTAAACCAATATACCATGTTCGAAAGAGCATTGTTTACATAGTCAAAGAGCATTTGCTGTCGTTTAATTTTAAATATTATAGAGGTATCATCAGCAAACAATACAATTTCATGTTTGTCCTTCACGAGTAAAGCCAAGTCATTTATATACACAAGGAAGAGAAACGGACCAAGCATGGATCCTTGAGGCACCCCCATTTTTATATTGGTATCAGGGGAGCTTTTACTATCTATAGTTACTTTTTGTGTTCTATTATATAAATAAGATTTATTCTTATCTTTGTTTTTCCTTGATTTTGATTGAAGTTACTTGTCTTATTATTGTTACACTTTTCTTTAATTTGAGCTGGAAGGGAGGAGAGGAAGACAAGTTACAAGATGGGCGGATGACATAAAAAAGATAGGAAAAAGGACCTGGTCTAGAAAAGCCAATAATAGACTCGAATGGAAAGAGCTGGAAGAGGCCTACGTGTCACAAGACACGCTGAACAATAAACCGAAAAATCCGTAGTAATTGCAATTCAAACTTTTATTGTAACAAACCAGTTTGTATCTACATTATTTTGATTTAACAAACCAATATGTAAAAATGTATATGCTTCAGCAATAAAGGCTTAAATAATATAAATAAGATACCAATAGTTTAAGTTCAGCACCCCTGATACCATAGTGGTGCAATTTCCTGATTAAAGTCGCATGTTCAACACAGTCGAAAGCTTTGGACAAATCGCAGAATATACCTAGAGCATACTGTGTCCATCTTTCTACTCTGTAGTATATGTATATAGAGAGCCTTTCCATCAGCCAATCCATTACAATATATGATTTATGAGATATACATTATAAATATTTTTCTCACTCGTTTATTTGTTCTCATTTGTATCTTAATTCTGCGACCTATCTGTTCTTTTGAGTTATAGTTCATCACTATAATATCTACACGAAATTTGTTGAGATAAAGGAAATTTAGGTGATTTTTAGGTTAAAACAATCTACAGTTGATTAAAATCATTTATTACATCAAATGCATTTCATTGTGGTTTAAACAATAAATAAATTGGTGTAATACGGTCGTACCTGTATATTGTCACTAGCTATACACTATATATTATTAATGTTTATAATAAACAAGCAAACGTCACTTCCAAAGACAAAAGGTGGCTGATGAAAAAAAAACCATTGTCTTTCGTGACAGTAAAAATTATAATTCACATTGACATTTGCTTGTCTATTTTAAAAAGTTCGAGATAAACATATTTATTCTATTGGAATATATGGAAATTTGAATAAATATGATATCTCCGTTTCGTTTCACCGATAAGCTAGAAAGGAATGAACAAGGCATATTCAAAGTCTTGTCTTTGGCGAATATAAAGTATCCAAAATAAATTGTACTTAACAGGTGACGAAATGTCAACAAAACTGATACAGAACAGTTCAAAAATAAAGACACGTTAAAGCTTTTCTGCGTTAGTTTAAAAGATTAATATTAAAGAAAATACTTTCAAATCACTGGTGCGTCCGAGATAACCAATTACAATACGAACATTTTAAAATAGCACCAATATTAAATATTAGCACATAACTGGCAACATCAACTAGCAACACATCAAAACGCCATATGATACTGAACGAAATGCTTCCCGAGTGATTATTTATACAGATATGATACGGTTACATTTGCACCCTATTTTAAATCACACATACCTAAAAGTTAGAAAATATACAGTATAGGTTATAAGTAAATAGATATGTTAACATCTTTTAAAAACTTATTTATTTCCTATGGTAACATTTTAACTACTTTTATATATTAGGTAGAGCATATATGCCATGTTGCAATATCCAACGGCAATCTATTTTTTCGCGCCTAAACTCTCAGAATTACATATGGCGCGGTTCTTTTCTCACAGCATGTTTTAAATCTTATACGATAAACCTAGCAAACCTTCTGCTTCACACATCCTACATGTAAATCACATTAACTAAAAAACTTTATTTGTCATTATGGATGGAATTATTATCTTGGATGTGTTTTATTAAATAGTAAATCTGATTTGATCAGATTTATAATAACTTTAAAACATCTTTCATACTCCATCAATGTATGCACCATTTAAATGAAAAAAATATTGGAATTATTTAAAAGAACCAAATAAAATAAAAATATATACAATAGTGGATAGCTACCAAGAATATTATAACTACGTTTAAAATAAATCTTCTGCAGTGCTATTCTGTAAGAAACGCAGCGCTGTCGCAACGCTGTTACAGCGCTGTGAATTCAACTTGGTATTCACTAAGCTTGTCAAACCATATCAAACACACTAGCGACGTCAACGCTGTGGGCGCGACGAGCTCGTCGCGGCGCACAGCCTAGAAAATGACTCTTACAGAATCAGGGGCAGTGTAAAAATTAACGATTTTCAAAATGAGTTTCTTCTGCGTTTAAAAGCACGATTACCGTTGGATATTGTTAATAAACGAACACTTAGTAAATGAGCCGAATACGAAGCAGAATTAAAGTAATTCGTTTATTTATAAAATTGTGATGTTCCCGTTATATAAAAATTATCTAGGCCCAAATACATACACGATTAAAATCCACATTAATTCATAACAATAAAAAAACATAAGTAACATTTGTTAGAATATATTATACTACAACTTAAACAAATGACGCCAACTATTATAACATATCTAACTTTATTTGGTCTCATTTTAGTAGTGGTCATTCAACAGAATAAAACTTATTTAAATACTACATAAACAAAATAAACATGTATATATTAAATCTGTGATGTAAATATCGTCTGTGGCCTGTTTTGGCGGGATCATTTGACAGGTAGCTGTCAGCTGTACTTTTTTTTTAATTAAGGAGAGAATACTCGAAGGCTTCTCAGTAATGTTGCCAGTACGTTCGCGAGGCATTCCGCTCGTAAAGCCAGCTGGCCTTCCAGAGTGGAGTTCTCTTGTCCACCACACTGGGCGGTCTTGGCGTTGTGCTCGTGTATAATCTGCGCCATCTCCGCCCCCGCCAAATCCTTGAACGCCGCTGTGACGTCGTACACGCGTAACACTAGATTCCTAGTCTGTAACGGTGCGGATGTGTGTCTCCCTAATGCCTGAAATTAAAAAAATCATTAGAAAAATATATTTCTGGAATAAACTTAGATAGTAAATTAAAAAAAAAAAAATAGAAGGAGACTTACAAACTACTTTATGGTTATAGTACCAACACATTATTTTATGTCCTTTTTTATGCAAACGGGCGGGCGAGAATATCTTGTGCAAGACCAAGTTGAATTGCGATTGGGGTCGATATACTTAAGTCCCAATATCACGAACTACAGTTTCAACATTTTTTTTTAACTCATACTACCACTTTCACAGGAAACCTGCTTGGTTGAAATAGTAGAAGTTATACACATGTAAACGAGAAGTCTAAAGTCAAAGTATTCGTTGCAACTAAGTGCATAAAATAGTTTCCTTAGGGCCTGTTTCACAATCTCCCTTTAAGTTCCCTATAGGCTATTGGCAACATATTTGACAGATGTTTGACAGATAGAGTATGGAGTATCTGTCAAACATCTGTCAAATATGTTGCCAATAGCCTATAGGGAACTTAAAGGGAGATTGTGAAACAGGCCCTTAATATTATAAAATTACTTAACACCTTAAAAAGCACTTGATTCCATAGCTTATTTTATTAATATCTGTAATTTTTGTAAATTAAATTGTAGTCCAATAGGAGTAATACCTGTGCCAGGTCAGCGAGTCGTCGCAGCGGCGTGAGGCAGTCAGCGAGCGCGAGCGGTGCAGGGGGCCCCACGGCGGCTGCCCCGCACGTCCCAGGGCCTCCGACTGCGCCCCCGGGGCCCAGGGCCCCCACCAGCGCGCGGGACGTGCCCACCAGTGACACCGCGCACGACGTCAGCTCACTGCGCGCGCGCTGCCGATGCGATGACATCCAGTCAAGGTTAAAAACTTGGGATAATTAGGTTTGTGGTAAAAAATCATATGAACTAAACATTAGAATGGTATAACTCGGCTCTTTTTTTAGATTCTTCTACAATAATGGAGATAGACTAACTGACAAAAGAGACGATATGAGAGTAGTCAACGTGACCCATGAAAGTAAACATGTTTCGCCTTAACTCTAGTGCTTATCGTGCCTGGCACATTGACTCAACTTTGCTTTACCCCCATTTTTTTTTTACTAAGATGCAGAAGTCAGGTCTCCTCTTCCCGGAGTAATGTTACCTTGGAACTGAATCTTAAAATGAATAAACATGTAAATAAAATATCACCTGAAATTTGGCCTCGTCTATGTCCTCTCCCCCGCCGTGCGCGTGCTGGTGGGAACACTTCTGAGCAACCTGATGCAACCTCTGTAACAACCCGTCAACGGCCACCTCGGTTTTGCAGAGCAAGTTCTCTATGGATATGTGCCCGTTGTTGCCAGTCTGAAATTCCGGGAACTTGACCGTCGGAGGTGATGGAGGCGTGGGGATGTCGTCAGCTACGTCTTCTTTGAAGCGGACGTGGTTTTGGGCCTTGGGCGTGGAACAGTCGCTGTCCTTCCTGAACGCTTTACGCTCCGAAAGCGGCGGACTGAACAACTTCTGGTCTCCTGGCGCTCCGTTCAAAAGGTCCGGGCGATTGTTGAACCGACGATTCATTTGGGGCGAGCAGAGGGATAGCCCGGACATATCCCGACTTTTCAGTATAGTCGACTTGGTCTCTGAATTGGATCGAACGTGTCGACTTTGCAATGTCATGGAGTAGTGTTGAGTTTTAGGTTCATCGGCCATATTGTTTTCGTTCTCAAGGTTCTTATACGAACTGAGGTTTCGTTGTAAATGGGGCGAGCCGATGCTAGCCAGTCGTTCTGGTGTCCGTATGGGAGACAGCTTCTGCGCGGTTTTCATTCGCAAAACTTCTATACTGGGCACTGGGGGAAGAGGTGGCTTTTTTGGTGGTAACAACAAGGGAGGAGGTGGGGAAAGGACTTTGTTCTCCTGTAACCGAGGGGGTAATTGGGGGGGAACTTGCCCACCTGAGTTGGCATCACAGACTACTCTGTAATTTAGTTTCCTGTTATTCAGGGTGTTAAAGTGATTGTTTGGTATTTCCACTGCACTCAGTTGATTGTTTGCACACGTGAACGAGTTTGACCTGGGTCTGGGCGCTGGTACTGGTGGTATCTTTGGCGGTCGTTGGGGCGGTTTCACAATTTCACCACTTTTCCTCTTCGGCAGTGGTCTCACTTCGCACACGTCTGGCATGGAATCCGAACTCTCCATATGACTTTCGATCTTTTCTGTTTCGTCAATACTTTCATCGGATTTATTCTTATCTTTGCTGCAACAGGAGAACATACCTTTTCTTTCCACTGTAGGGTATTCTATAACATGCCCGTTTCCGTTTAGATGTTTTTCGTTGGATAAGCTTTTTCTTTTGCCTTTAGGTGAATCAGATTTGGTTTGGTTTTGTTTGTTTTTGTCTTTTAATAACAGACTGTTTCTAGCGTCACTGAGTCCTTTGGAGTTGAACATATTTCTTATTTCACTAACGCTTAATGCTCCTCTCACTACATCGCCGTTGGTTTCGTTCACAACTGGCTCTGTTTTTGATTCAAATACAGTTACTGAAGATTTTCTAGTTTGGTTATCTGTATTTGTATTATTATCATTGCATCTACTTCTATCTAAAGTGGAAGCGTGCGAACCCGGTGGAGGCGGTATAATGTACGACATAATTTCTTCTGGCGTCAGTTCTATCGCTGGTGTTATTTTGACCGTGGGTGGTTGTATAGTGACATTAGCTATGAATTCTTCTAAGTCGATGCTCTTAGTTTTGTCTTGTGCGTTTTCTTTCTCGTCTGCAAAGGAAGGCGGTACTACGGGTAGCACTTGAGGCACTTGTGTTGTACAGTCTAACTCGTCTGGAGTCAAAGGCGGAGGTATCAACGTTAAATCTATAAGCTCGGCGTCATTTTCTACCATACTCTCTTGGAAGAAACACGGTGATTCGACATTCTCTTCTTTATTGCTCTTTTCTCTTAATTGTTTTAAATATTCCTTTAAATTAGGTTCCTTATTGTCTACTGTTATATCTGGACTGTGTAAGCCAAAGCTGGTTCTGTTCGTTTTGTTACTTGTTTTGTTTTGGTGTTTTCTTATGGGACTACTTGTGGGTGTATATGATGAGTCATTATCACTCTCAGAGTAACCTATATCGTTGTTAAGAGCCAACAACGCGTCTGTCAAACCACAATTGTTGAGTATGGCACTAAGACCTTGAGATTGTCTTTTTGTGAGGTCAGTATTGTTACTTCCTTGTCCCCCTTCAGTAACATTCAAGCCGTTAAGACCTTGATTAATAGTTTCAGTCAAAAGTAGCAACGAATCGCTGTGTTTCAAAATACCAGGAGCATCGTCGGCCGTTGACATCCTACTGTTATTAGACTCCGTATCACTCTCAACGTGATCAACGCACGTCTCTCTACCAACTAATTCGTCTCTAAGTATACCATCGTAACCATTCTCTGTATAAACATCACAATTTTCAGTCAAATATTGTTCAGAATTCTCAACTAGCTTTTGCATTTCTGCTACCCTACGTAATACTTCCTCGTTTTTAGCTTCAACTAAGCGTGGGTGGTTGCCTGCGTTCTCTAACAGTTCCATGGATAATACGCTTTGTAGATCAAAGCCCATTCCATCGTCTAGATAACATGTATCATTGGGATCGAAGAGTTTATATTCATCATTATTTCTAGTTCTATCCAACTCAGTTTCGGGTGGAGGCTTGTTTTCGTAACCTATTAGAGGACTATGGTTTCGGTTCGATATGGATGCGTTCATGTTATTGTCAAGATTGGATTTAATTTGGTCCGGTGTGGAATGGTACGGCGGGGGCATGCTGAATATAGCGTAATGTTTCTTAGAGAGTATGAACGGGTCTTCGTAATGTAAGTAGCTCCATTTTGTGGGAACTACGTTGTGTTGAGATAGATATGGTGGGGCTGAAATAGATAAATATATTTACTACACTGTTCAACAATGTTATTACAACCAAGACATCTTTATTTCAAACGATGATAATGAAATTAGACCACGGTTACTAAATATGTTTCAACTCACAACTGACGCAAAATACATAAGTGCTAAAATTTTCTTGAAAAAACGTTTCTGGGATAAACGGTTATATGCATTATATAGTATATAAATAGTATATTATTAGGCTTAAATCTTTCCAAGCGTTCCAAATACACCCGGTAGAGTAATATATTGATGGGTGAATATTTTTTGTAGAGGAATTTTTCACATAATAGTCGTATATTGTAATGGCTATAATAATATTTACCGATGTCCTCTGTGACGGGCTCCCTCTCTAGCTCCACGTTCAGCTCTTGGCCCGTGGCGAGGCGGTAGTAGCTGCAGCAGAACACATTCCATAGATCAGCAAAAATAGACGAATAATAGAGATGACGTCTGTTAGGTTTTTACTCTTGTGTTTAAATGTTTATGGGTTAAAACAGAGTTAATACCTAGATAATCAGTATTTTAATCACAGTTTGATTTGATTTTGATTGAGTTTGTGTCATCATCACATCATAGGTTTTTTCGCCAACTATATATTGGAGTCGGCTTCCAGTCTAACCAGATTCAGCTGAATACCAGCATGGAGCGACTCCTGTCGGACCTCCACAACCCAGTAACTGGGTGATACGGTATCTTTGCTACCACTATTTTATGGCTTCCTTTAGAACAAGAGGTTTAACAGATGCCAATGGTATAGTTGTGGCAATGGCATTTTAATACCACAACACCACTACCAATGATATCGTCTACTGTACCAGGTGTCCCTGCTACCACCATCACCATCTCTAACTCCGACGGCGGGAGCTCCAACACACCACTCACCCAGCGACCACGAGCGGCATCTCGGCGGCGTCCCGCTCGTCCATGAGCAGCGCCAGCCGCCGCCCGCCCAGCGCCAGCACCACGTCCGCGCCGCCCGCCCCCGCGCGCACCCTGATGCCCTCCACCTCCTCGATGGATGCCAGCGGCTGCGGCTGCAACGGAATATGCCATTTATACATCAAACGCTGTAACGTGCTAACAGTTGCCATAACCGTACACATTAAAAATACTTAGGTCTCCTCGAAAATTAGTGTTGTTAATTCTTTTCACAAACACAAATTTAAAATACTTATATATTTTTTTAACCAGAAAATGGAAATACGTATATTTAATACATATTACATTTAAGTTGTTACGTATGTTTATTATAATAGTCGGGTGGGGTGAGTGGTGAGTGGTGAGTGGGTAGTGGTGGGTAGTGGTGGGTAGCGGTGGGTAGTGGTGGGGAGTGGTGGGGAGTGGTGGGGTAGTGGTGGGGAGTGGTGGGTAGTGGTGGGTAGTGGTAGGGAGTGGTGTGTAGTGGTGGGGAGTGGTGGGGAGTTGTGGTGGGGAGTGGTAGGTAGCTGTGGTGGGGAGTGGTGGGTAGCGGTGGTAGTCGGGGGTTACCGCGGTGCCGGGCGCGAGGATCTGCGCCAGGCCGAGGCGCGGCGACACCAGCAGCACGCGCTCCGGCCGGCCGCAGCTGAAGCACTTGGCGCCGTAGCTGGGCAGCCCCGCCACGATGTCCAGGTACTGCAGCTTCGCCTGGATACCGTCATTAACTATCAGAGTTGAACAAACATCTACCAGATATATACAGAATATACCAGAAGACGCAAACGATTACAAAATTTATATTGTATAAAAGGAAATTTTCCCACAATTGTAGAGTCGCATTCTTACTTTAGTGCCGTTAACATGTATTTTAACCAGTACTATTTTAGTTTGAATAAATAAGTTTGCAACGGTAGAAATTGTTTTTTTTTTTAAATGCCCTTCATCGTGCCATCCTAACAGAACGCGAATGCCGCGTATATTGTGTCTTAGAGATTTGATAGTTCTTTAATGCTTCCAAGATTCAATTTCTATAAACGTATTTGTTTTAATGTTACTGTAGCAGATGGTCACGGTTACTCGCATGGCTACCCACGTCTTACTCCGCTATCTCATCTCGGACATTATTGTAATTATATAAAAAAAAAGTTGTGCGCAGGTCAACGGACAGATCTGTGCTATAATGATAATTTGAGGATTAATGATCGAATAGCGAAAGATATAACAAAAATTCAGCAAAAAACAAATAAAGCGGGTGACGGTCCCACCTGCAGTTGCGTCATCTGCTTGTGGCCCGCGGCGTGCAGCTTGAGGAAGTGCGCCAGCAGCCGCCGCAGCTCCTTACGCCGCATGCTCTCCGCCAGCCCGCTCGGGATCAGACGCTCCAGGCCGAACTCGCGTCTGGAAATTATAGCACTGTATGCTTAAAACGAGCCGGATAATTTAAACAAAAGAACTCTCATGCACGCATTTTACGGGAGGACTGTGCCCCCGTGACTGGCTATAAAGTATGCGAAACGTCGGGGGTGTAAAAAAAACTAATAAACAGCGATAGAGCAGAGCGCTGATGACTGGCGTCCGAATAACAGAAAAACTACGCCATGGGTATTGTATAGTTGTTGTATTGACTAGACCAGTTTTTACGGACACCACATATATTATGGTCCTCGTCTCCTCCATAATTTAATCACGATTCACGGCCTATTTACTCGACTATGCCATCTCACGTTGAAACTTGGAACTATCACTGCACTGGTAGTACAGAGCTGTGTCCTAGATGGCGTTAAATCTAAAACTCAATTGGTACTAACGAGAGGACAACAAGAGTATTATGATAATGGAGACACGACAAGCCGTTTACAACCTAAATGCTTTAAACGGGGGAGGCGCGTAATACAATTATGTAAATTGTGCGGAAGAGAGGTTCTCACTTGATTTTTGTGTTAATTTTTAATGGCGCTATGTAAAATGCATCGTAAAATGTTACAATGAGTTGCTGTAATGCTGTATGATGAGTAATATCTACGATGCTTTTACACGCATTTTAATACTCGATAATAAGATTTTACGGCAAGTCAAATTGCGTCGATCAATGTTTAAAGTTAAGCTGTCTGTTAACTGTTTATAAAAAAATAAAAATAAAGTTTTTTGAAAATATGCGCTTTTCTTGAAAAAGATTTGATGTTTTCACTAACATAAAAAGGGCCTAAATAATAATAGACAAATAGAGTATGGAGTATCTGTCAAATATGTTGCCGATATCCTATTCGGCACTTATCAGGAAGTGGTGAAACAGGCCCTAAATCTAAATATTGTATTTGAACGTTTCGAAACACTCACTCGATGGTCTTAACGTTGAGCTTGCTCGGCGCGATGTTGTGCTGCAGCGCGAGCTGGTGCGCGTGCAGCGCGGCCAATCGCAGCGCCGCCTCCGCCGTCAGCTCGGGGGCACAGCGGCCCTGCTGCACGTCGTTGCAGCACTGCACGTACAGGTACTCGAGCGCCGCCAGGTCGCGCTGCGCCAGCTCGCTCGCGGACCGCGGCATGAACGCCACGCGGAACAGACACCGCATCTTGTGCGACCCCGGCCGCGCCGCTATCTGTTATAACAAATTAATAAAAATAAAAATTATTTATTCCTGAACAGCCATGTTAGATTCATTTATCGTCGTCATCATCACCATAATCATCATAGACCCTGTATGCCCCACTTTTTAACACACACAATTAACTGTATTCGTTAGCGTCGTGCCACAAGGTACCGTGATGGGGCCTTTTCTCTTTCTCGTTTATGTTACTAACTACGTGGGATAGTTATGTAGTAAAAGTTTTAGGTTTAAGTTAAGTTTGGTTTAGCAAATACATGTCGTATTATGTAAAACGAATTGCATCAATAGTTTAAATTATATAAGTATTACAAGCTGATATAATTATTATCTTATTTATCACAAACCCAATCATATAAAGTACTATATTCTGCTCACCCTAGCCAAAGATTCTTTGGGATCGAGCAGCGTCAGTTTGTTCCGCCTCAGGCTTTTGACGTGTTCCACCACGAGCGAGAAATGTTCGTCTGCGGTGATGCACAGCTTATCCTTCAAGCTGGTCACCACGTCGGCCACCGTGGTGGTCGCGTCGTATTTGAACGACTTGGTCTGCCCGTTCTCCAGGAACACCTTCAGCACGTTGGCCATCGGCGGCAGGCAGAGGTCGCCGAGGGAGAACGCTGATGGCTGGAAAGTACAGTCGAGATTTATTTAAACATAGGTATTTTTTGCTTTAATTAACGTGATTTTTTGACTATGTTAATCTTTTTGAGTTAGGGAGATAGGACTGAAGTTAAATTATAAGGAATCTTGGGTTATTAATAATAATAATAAAAAGACACCACGTAAACTGGTTCACTTGAATTGTCCGGTGGTTCGTAAAAACTTTTGTTACATTACGAAAATATGCTGCTTAACCATGTTCCAACTACATATTTACAGGAGAAAATAATATATTGTTGAAGTTGTTTCATGATTATAAGAAATGTGCAGAAAAAGTTCATTTGATAGAATCCCTCACTAACAGGGTTGGAAATTATCAAGATAATTATGTTTATTATTCGATAATTATCACATAATTATCTGATAGTACCGTTATTATAACCCGTAAAACCGTTCCAAAAATAATAAGTTGTTATAGGAGAGAGTACTTTTAAGTTTGCAATAAGAGATTGCAAAAACAAAAACTTCCTCTGTTCTTGTAACTTTATTATGTTTTTATAATAAAACAACTTTTACGGATTTTATCGCGGTTTATTTAGTTTTTTATGAGCCCGACGTTTCGGGTATCATAGGGAAGTTTCGAATAACTTTGTTACAGTAGGACATCTGACACCTCAGTCCTCCCGTGACCATGGTTGCTGTAAAGTATCCGAAACGTCGGGCTCATAAAAACTAAATAAACTGCGATAAAATCCGTAAAAGTTGTTTCATTTAAATATGTTTATTAAAATAACAAACAAAATCAACAAAACTAAAAGAAATCACGTTATCACATCTCTTTATTATCATTGATAATTATTATCAGTACATCATGTTGATAATTATCCCGTGCAATTCTGTATCAATTTCCTTTTTGTATTTCTATAGACAGCATTGCAGGTTCCAATAATGAAAGCTATTTCTCAGTTAATAACTTGTCGTAGAATTCTTTTGTTCAGTGAACATTGTATACGGCAGTCGGAAACATTACAGCGTTCTTCAGGGGATTATATCAAACGCTATAAATTCGTGATGGTAGAATGAAAATAGTAAAGGATATTTATTTATTCTTAGTCAAACTTACAGGCGTTTGACGTCAGGGTAGAATCAACGATGGCTTAAAAATAATAATAATATCTATTGACTTTTACACCACGTCAATCTGGTCTCGTGCTAAGTTTCCGAAGAACTTGTGTTACGGGTACCAGACAACGGAAAAACATATTATTTTTAATACTTTTTATATTAATACATATATTTATGATTTGAATTATATAATACACATATTTAATACGCATCCATGACCTAGGAACACAGAAACTTTTTTTGTTCCCTGGCGAGATTCGAACCTGCTACCTCCGGGCTTGAGCGCCAACGCGGTAACCATTGAGCCACAGAGTATTAATAACATGGAACTAGTCCATTATTTCGAGCTATATACACTTACGGGATACATAGGGGCTCCGTTCAGTTGGACAGAGTCAGCGAACCTGACCCGCGAAGGTCGCGCTCGTAGCCTGGCTCGTTTCGTGGCTGACAGGAAGGCAGACCTCCTCGCCAAGTTGCCTGTCCTGGCAGGCTGGCAGACACGTAAAGTGACCTTATCAGCGCAGGCCCGCACTGCGGATATAACGTGCTCGCGGGCAGCCATGCTGACGTCTTCTCCGTTCACCATCAGGATCTGGTCTCCGGGCTCCAACTGGAATCGCACAACGTATTCTGTAATGCCTGTGACGAATTGACCCCGAGACATTTATTTATAAAAGAGGTGGCAAACGGATAGGAGGTACTTCCAGGACCGAAAGATACTTACAGTCATTAACACACTCGTGTTTCCAGTAGGCTTGCACCCGTGTTACCATCCAGACAAAAATCGACTCCATTCATATGCCATTGCCCATTTTGACATAATATTAGATATTATGTCGATATTTTTAAAACTATTTGAAAGTGTCGCATTTTAGTTAACAATGTGCTCGTACTTTCTTTAGTTATTTTTAATGTAAAATATGGCGGTACCTATCACATTTCAATGATTCTTCGGAGTTACTTGCCGTCCAGCGACGAACAAATAAAATATGGCTTTTACGCGATGAAACATTTTATTCCTAGCTAGCTATACCCCGCGGCTTCATCCGCCTTAAAATTTTCCAATAAAACGAAAGCCCTATTAACTTCCTTAATGATTGGGCAATCGAATGTAAAAAGACTTTTTTATTCCGATGTTAATTTACAAGATTAGCGAGTTCAAAGAAACGTTATAGCTTTTATAGTATAATAGAATACTATAGAATAGAATTTTAAATTAACATGTTTTACACTATTCTTTACAACAAAAGGAAATAAAGTATATACTATAATTTCTATATCAGATAATACAAATACTTTAATATAATATGCTAAGCACAAGGCATCGCTTCCGTTCCTGCCAAGACACTATGCTAATGTATTGTTAGTACTTAGGTCTTAGAAACAAAGACCCTAGTACTACGATACTAAATAGTAAATACTACTAGTATTAAGCAGTATGGAGATGTTAAACTGTCAAGGTACTTATAAGTAAAGCACTGATAAAATTGTTTAAAATTATTTATTATATTTTTCACTTCGAATGCTTTGTGTAATGTATTGTTGACGAGCAATAATTATATGTATTTTTAATAAATAGTTGATTTGAGATAAAGCGGATATTTTGTACCGACGCTGTATCCTGATTCTTAAATTTTAAAACGGTTCGAAGATGGGTCGTACTTAAACAATAAACGGAAGACATATAAGGAACACTTTAATTAACAAAAACAATAATCAAATTTGGTTACAGAACAAAGAAATTTAAGGGCAAATTATGATTGATAAATTTCAATTTATCTGCGATCGATGGCAACAAAGGTTTTGCTTGTCTTCTCATAAAGGAAGCCCGAAGTCCGCCCGATCGTTTATGAATTAATCGACTATGTTCGGCTAGATATTCGGCGGCCGGATATCCGGCTTCAGTATTGGCTGAATTTCGGTTTTCGGTATCCGACAAACCTATCCGTTTCATGTGTAGCGTGTGTGTATGCTCTTACCTTCCCCACGCTGGGCGAGTTGTCGGTGACGAACCGCACGAGCACGGGCCGCTCGGAGCCGGCCACGAAGCCGAAGCCGAGCTCGGGGTCTCTGCCCAGCACCACGTCGCGAGGGGCGGGCGGCGACTCGCACGCCCCGCCCAGCGGCGCCACATATGTGGTGGTCTTGTTCACATGACTGGAGGATAGGAACAGTTATTGTAACTTTTTTGGGGTTCAGGTATTACAGTTCACTTTTATGGATTATTTCGTGGTTTATGAAAAGTTTTTTAAACCTAATGAAGGATCTTAAATATTTTTTGATGAAGGATCTTAGATGAGGAGTTTGTTTCTATTATGCGACTTAAGACGAGGCATTGATATTTTTAGCAGTTTACCGCCCGCTAATTGGGAAAATTTTCCTTGTGTAGTTAATTTCATTACTAGCTGTTGCACGTGGCGTCACCCGCGTAATAGCTAAAAACATATTTTTTTATGTTGAAATTTTTGAAATGAGACTATACGGGGCACCTCACCAAAGGCGGCATTGGAGGCACTCGCCGGGTTTTAGTGGGTAGAGCTGCGTCCACTTACCAGCTTTCAGGCGCAGCGAGTCCCACATACCCGCCTGGGGAGACCCACTTCCCTACGGGATGCCTAAGCGCATTTCCCGGCGGTAAAGACAAAAAAAAAGGCAACTCATTCACGTAGGTATTGCCTATTCTGAGACAAGTAACATAAGGATTACGAAGGAGAAGTAACATTGTCAATGTCTGTAATTGAACAAATTATGCTGAACAAAGCCGTGTAACAGAAGATTGAAGCTGCTACCCATCCCTTAATTAAGAATTGGCCTGTGATAGCCCCAACCTGAACCTTACGGCGTTTATCAGCTTCATCAGAAAAATATGCGAGACGAAGGCTCGTCTAAGATGGACGAAAGACCGACATCAGTATATTAGATTGGGGTGATGAGATTACTTACTTTATATAGTATGGCTTCCCTTTGCTGTCCAGAGCCTGTTCCCATCCGAACGGCAGCTCCTCGTCGCCGTCGCTGCTGACGCTGCCGTCCCTCGTCGGCCAGCACTCCACTGGTGGTAGCCAGCTCGCCGTCCGTGTGATGTGGCTGTGGACATCCAAATAAGGTTATATATGTGAACAACTACACCACGTCACGTTAGTCCCGTGATAAGATCAAGAAGTCACGGGACGGCCAGGAGACCTATTACAACAATGTTCTAGAAGCAGCCTTCAGATGTCATGCCGTGTCCCGTCATGACATTCAAGTCTATTTCACTGCGAAATTGCCATGTTATACATCATAATAAAGAGGACACAAAATCCTGTGGTACTTAGCAGTAGAAGTAAAAAGATAGTCTAGCATTTAGTTCTGACGATTAGAGCATTCAAATATACAAACATATGCCTTATAATATTAGTATAGTACAATTAAAAACATAGTAATGTGTACGTCAGAATGATAGACCTAAAATCTACGCAAATATGTTTAAAAGTAATAAATTAAAGCTGTCCTCGCGACAGTCCCGGCTCACGGCTCGCCGCGACATAAAACCCAACGGCCTGTATAGTATTATAACGTGATAATATTCATTCACTGATGACACCCTGAAGAGACGAATAAATATATTTTTATCGATATCGATATTATCACCAAGATAGAATGTCCTGGCGCCGACGAGAAGAGCCGACCCCAAATAATGGGAAAAGGCAAGGACAAAGAGATCGATATTATCATTAACCTGTTCCCTTAATGAACACCAAAACGACCTATTCCTTACCACCCGCCCCCAACACGGACCAGCCACAGCACAGAGATCGTCTCCCCATCAGGTTAATAGCCTACCAATACTTTGCCTACCTAAACGCAGCCTTCGCTATTAAAACTTATTAGTCCATTGCACGTCCGTTCTTCTGTGTGTTTAAAAAAAATGTTCTTTTTTTATTACCGCGTAACCTGAATTAAAATAAGGACTTAAGTTTATAAGGTTAATCAAGATTTTAATTCCATAAGTGTAAAGATGAACTTTAACAATAATTTTAGCAAAAAATAACATTGATTGACTAAATTCTTTGATAACATTGAGTTTTTTATTTGTTTCGAGACAAAATATAATTTGCGTTCCACTTAAGAAAATGTCTAAAATGTTTAAACACCTATTCGAATATCGGCTGACGTATATAATATAAAAGGACATAATATAGAAAGACAAAAATATAAACGTGGCAGAATGAATTCTTGAAAAGAATATCATAAAAGAAGGGACGAGTATCGACGTCGTTTCCATTCCGCTGTATCGAAAGTTAGAAAACTCCGTCGTTATTCTCACTACATATTGTACGTTCAGTAATACATAGTTGTCGATAAAGCCTGCACCCCATCACTAGCACGCACTATTCCGGTGCCTCCCCCTATTATGTCAGTTCTCACGTGTAGCGTCGCTCGTATTATCGTAAGTGCTTTAACAATTATAAAAAGTACTGGCAAAGTACACTTTTTTTTTAAAAACATCTCATGATGAAAAATAACTACTATAATTATTATAAAATATATATTAAGAATATATTGTTTAAGTGAGACGAAGCGAGCCCAAACTAGCCTACTACCAAGTTATTTGCACTGTTGATATCGCTCTTTGAGAACCTTATGACCCGAATACTCCCTTATTTCTGAAGAACGTTTAAGACCAAGGTTTTAAACCAACCTCAAATCCACGTAGACAGTAAAAATTTCATCAAAATTTGTCTTTTATTAGTTCAGTCACGACAAGTAAGTTGCAGAAACGATCTCATCTATTACTAATTACAATGTAAAACTTCTACCAGCTCTCTCTGGTCAAATATTTTGAAGCACGCCGCAGGATCGCTATTACGGCTTTTAATTACGAATCACTGTGACCGCAACACCGGTGCGGCGTAGGATGCCCCCCCCCCCCCCCCCCCCCCCCCGACCGCCTCACACCCGCCCACGCCCGCCGCCGCCGGGTGACCACAATACGCGGGGCGGTGCGGACACGTAACGTTCAACAGTATTGCATCGAGCACTGAGCACATAACCAAAAATCTGTGCTGCGACCCTGGGCTAGGTTTTATTGTATATTCCTTAGAGCTATCAGTTTTATAGGTAATTGTCAAAGAAATCTAAGGAACTTTAAACTCGATAGTGACCAGTTATTTGGGGAACGTCTAGTACCAACTAGTATAGCGTGCCGAGTCGAGTGGTTTCATCATCATCATCATCTCAGCCTATAGCCTTCCACTGCTGAACATAGGTTCTCTAATGGTCCTCCAGCGCGACCAGTCTATCGCCACCTGCATCCAACGAGACCCAGCGGTTTTCACTTTTTTCACGAGTGGTTTATTTAATGTATATATTTTATAAGACAGTTGAATCCTGAAGATAGCGAGGAAAATGTCTATGCTCTGTCGTATATCGTTACAAAGAAATTGTAAATTAAGACCTTGCTCCTGAGTGTAAGCCCTCTATGTTCGCAACAAAATCCTGAAACCTGAAAATAGTGCTCTAGTGCTCTAGTGAGTGGAAAGTAATATTCTCCGGCGCCAGTGGTGAGGTTCGGTAATTCGATTCGTGTATCCCGCTCTGGGCCATAAAGTTCGGCTTCACCCGAAGCGCTCCCGAAGCGCTGCCGTATCACTCGTGTAACACTCATGATTTACAATGAATATTTCTAAAGATAATATTATGTCCTTAGTTATTCCTTTTTTAGTTAAACTGATAACAGAGTGTTAAGGCTGTTAGGAATAAGAAAGATCTCCATTAGAGCACTTACTCGAGACCGCTTGTATTGCCAGGACCAGACTTCTTCATTATCATCATCATCAGCCTTTTGCCGCCCACTGCGGAATAAAAGCCTTCTCCTTGCCGTCTTAGCAATTAACGCTAAGATGACCGATCTGATAAGTTGGTATACCTATATTAAATTTGGAGCATAGAAAAGTTTCATAACTTTATAACCTATTTTAAGCGCATAACATCTGACTCGAATGATTTTCAGGAGGCCCGTGCCCAGCAGTGGGACATATAAGGGTTTTTAATAAACTAAAAAACATATCCAAAAAACGAGTAGATATCTTTCCATAATCTTTACGCGTGTTCCTACTGTTTACGGCCACAAATTGAGCATAAATACGCTGAAATTGGGCCGACATTATTATTTATTTTATTCTAAGGATCTTAAGCTAAATGCTCACAGAGTCTAGTCCCGAGTCCGGGTTCGATCCTGGTGCACCAGTGTCTTGCAGTTCCCACGTGTTCGGAAATATTCCACACGAGATAGAAATGAAAATATCAATGTTTCCAAGTGTGATGAGATTTAAAGTCCCTATGTAGATTACATAATGTTTAAAAATACATAATATAGTGCAACCCTATTTTGAACTCAATAAAAAAACCAGTCCAATACTGGCACGTAGAATCTAAATTATTAAGTTAAGTCAAGCTACTTTTCCCTGTCTCCCATGACCGTCAGGACTTCGAAATGGAAATTATTAACGACATAGTTATGCAATACTTTGTGAAAAGGTCTCATCGGTACTCTGTGTTCGAATTTATTGCTTTTATTACTTATTATGCAGTGCTGTGTTGATGGAAGCCCTTTACTTCCAGGTCTAATAAACAGAAAGACATAATATAGACAAATGGCAAAGAAATATATATTTTTTTATATCATAGGAGGGCAAACGAATAGACGAGCCTTTAGGCGACTATCGACGACTAAAAACATCCGCAAAGAGTTATGTTGCGTTGCCCTCCTTTTCCCTATCCCTCCCGATGAGCCTCTGTGAACTCATAAACCACACGAAATGCGACAGCATACCTGTCACTTTATGGTATACTTAATGTGATCGAGATGTTTTACCCCGGTCGTGACGAACCAAATCCGTTGCAGCATGACCCTACTTCTTAGGTAGAAATTTCTTTGTCATCATTCATTTCTATTCGAGGAATGAAACCCTTCAAAAAAAATCAAGTGGATTTATCGACATTTTGCGTTGTTTTCTCGAATCAATCTCGAATTTTGCGGACACAAACATTCAATACAGAAGTCTCCAGTAACGTGGAATATTCCAGATTGCTCGGGATATCGAAACGCAAAGTGATTGGTCTCCACGACACGAGAGCTTCGCAAACGACAGGCACGGCTAGACGATAAAACGCTGTGGAACGGAAACTAGATGCTTCCATGAAATGTTACCGTCTATTTAGGCGAGAAGTCTTATCACCTGACTGTCTTATCACACATCATATACATATTCTTACATAGATATTGATAAACTCGAGAGTAGTATGAGATAGAATGAGAGTTGATATTCGCAAATGAAAGATGAAATGATTTTCATTACTGTAGGTTGTCTTGGCATCCATTGAGGGAGGTCTATGTTCAGCACCCCACCATGGATCTGAGCCTTGTCGCGGCGGTGGGGCTTAAGCCTGGGGTGTATCCAGCATCTTGGGCGACCAATCAGACCTCGGGCGGCAGTTGTTTTCGACCACTGCCGGCCAAGCCGCTCCCCGGTCCATAGGGTTGGGGGTGGTGGTCGCCATCCCAAGTCGGGATGGGGACTGCGTGGAAGACAACCACTATAAAAATTACCCTAATCTCAAGTTTTGGTGCGCGGCAAGGAGATGAATGGTTGGTGGGTCACCAGCCGTTAGCGCACACCTAGCCGGGGTACCTGCGGACCCCCCGGTCAGGCATAAATGTACGCCATCCTGGTGCATAGGGCTCTGCCCAGGATGCTATCTTCCCTGCCCCCGAAGATGGAAACATCAGAGGGTAAGTATTGTAAAAATTAGTTCCAAAAAGGCAAACACTCTCCGGGCGGGTACTGCGAATCCCGCCAGTCTTCGGACTGAGGCCCCGTGTAATACGGAGGGGGCCAAACAATGCTTCGGCGGTTCGGCGAACCCGGACCACCGCGACCTGGCGAACATAATTGATTCTGATTTAGCAAGCGATTTCGACATGACGACAGATAGGATGGATGGTAGACGACTGTGTGTCCCGGATTGTTTTCTGGGAACTATGGCGGGGGGAGAAGGTAGAAGTCAGGGAGAGGAAATCACCGTTGATGATAAGAGTAGAGGGGATGTCCGGCGGGAGGAAGATCTAGTGTATGATGTGGGGGGCCTTAAGGAAATGGGGCTAAACTCCGGGTTCGAGGACCTGGAGAGTGGTGCCGAGGCATCAAGAGAGGCGTCGATAGATAGGAGCAACAGGGGCGGCATAACCTTCGATGAGTTTCGGGGTCTGGAGTCTGGGGCCTCAGAGTCGGAGGCCTCCGCTACCAAACGATTGTATTCGCAGCGGGGGCTTGTAGCTGTTACGGCCAAGGCCTCGGTTGCTAAAAGGGGAAGAGTGAAGGATGTGACGGGCAGACTTACATCAGCTCGTCTGGAGCAACGGGACAGAATGGAGGATACTAGAGAATCCGAATTCATGGCTTCTCTCGATCGTAGGGCATTCCGTAAGCCCAGGGAGGAGGCCACAATCGTTACTGCATTGCCCCCAGGCCCTCTAGATATCGATCCGGACCGAATGGGGACCGAAGAGTTAAAGTCAGCCGGCGAGGGCAACCTCAAGGAAATTCTTGGCGTGGTGGGTCGAAGTACCAACCTTAAGGGTGGATACTCTAACAAGATTCGTCGATCCGCTGGCGTCCTGCAGCTTGTCATCGACGCCCTGGCCACTCGTACGGAGACTGAGGAGACGCGCCGTCTCAGAGCCGATATTGGCAGGCTACAGAGAGAGGTGGCCAACCTGAGAGAGGAAAATCAGGCGTACCGTAGGGATTTCGAGGAAGCTAAGGTGGCGGCGGCAGCTCAGAGGAAGAGCGTAAGCCCAATGTCTAACGAGCAGTTGAGCATTTTCGAAAGCAACATCACCAGGTTGGTTGGTAATCTGGTTGATGGAAGGCTTGCGGCTCTCGAAGATAGGCTGCTGCCTCCAGTAGTTTGCCGGCCTCCTCTTGCAACGGACAAAGGAAGGGTCGCTCAAGCGACCCGGGCGGCAATAGCGGCGAAGAGAGGGGCCATTGTCACGCAGGAGTTGCCACCGGTGGAGACACCGCAAGTGCAGGAATTGCGGACGCATAGTAGAGCGCCGGCACAAGCAGCGGTTGAGGAGTTTCCACCACTGCCTGTTCGTGCTGCAGCGCGGTCGACGCCTGCTCCAAAGAAGGGGAAAAAGAAGGGACATAGAGAGGCAGAGTGGACCAGTTTTGGCCCCTCTGTCTCCAGACAGAGCCAGCTGCCTGTGCCGCATCAAGCAGGAACTTCTGCTCCAACCATAGCACCTGAGGATGGATGGTCAGAGGTCGTTCGACGCAAGGCACCAGTCAAGAAGAAGACAGCGCCTCAAAAGCCAGCACCCCAATTACTAAAGGGTGCCACTAGGGGTCTCAAGCTTATGCTGCCGAGCTCTTCGGCAGTAGTTGTCAAGTTGCGGCCAGAGGCAGCACTAAAGGGGGTCACCTACGGTGAGGTCCTTACCAAAGCTCAGGCCGAGATAGGCGATGTGCGGACGATGGGCATAGGGCCTGTTCGTATTAGGGAGTCGGCCACGGGAGGCCGTCTTATCGAGGTGCCAGGACGTGCTAGTGGAGAGCAAGCAGATGTCCTAGCCAATAAGATTGCGGAGGTATTGGCGGGTGTTGCAGAAGTGACCAGGCCCGTCAAGTCAACTGATTTCAGGTTGACGGGCCTGGATGATACGGTGACACAAGATCGCATACGGTCGACGGCCGCGACTGAGGGGGGCTGTTCTCCTGGACAAGTGTGGGTCGGCGATATATATCGCGGCCCACGCGGGCTCGGATTCGCCCGAATGTCGTGCCCCCTAACGGCGGCCAAAAAGTTGATGCAGCTAGGGCACCTTGTCATTGGATGGAGCAGAGTCCAGCTGCAGCATATCGGAACTCGTCCCAGGCACTGTTTCAAATGCCTGGGCGTAGGGCACGCAGCTACGGTGTGCCCCTCGGAGAAAGATCGCAGCGATTTGTGCTTCCGTTGCGGACAGCCGGGCCACAAGGCGTCCGACTGTGAGGCCGAGTTCCGGTGTGCCGTCTGTGCCGACGCCGGCCAAAAGGCAGACCACGTGATGGGGGGCAGATCATGCAAGCCCCCACTCACCCGCGGAAAGGTTACTTTCTCCCCACGTCCTTCGGGGAGAGTTGCGGCGCCCGAGCCTGAGATGTCCGAATAATGACAGGACATCTTAGCTTCTTACAGGCCAACGTAAACCACTCCGCTGCGGCTCAGGACCTTCTCCTGCAGTCCATGGTGGAGTGGTGCGTAGACGTGGTGATTGTGTCGGAGCCTTATTATGTGCCCCTCCAACCACATTGGGCCGGGGACGATACGGGCTCCGTCGCGATATTCACGAGGCCCGGTGCTGGACCCCCCCTTATACCTAGAGCAAAGGGACGCGGATACGTGGTGGCGTTTCGGGGAGAGGTTGCGATTATTGGCGTATACTTCTCCCCGAACCGCGATCTGGCGGCCCTAGAACAGTTTCTCGATGGTCTGGGGCCGTTGATTGGAGGACTAGCTCCCCTTCCCGTGATAGTGGCAGGAGACTTTAACGCTAAATCCTCGGCGTGGGGGTCTCCTGTTACAAATCCTAAGGGGAGGGAGGTAGAAGAATGGGCACTAGCCGCAGGGCTGTCCCTGCTGAACAGAGGGACAGTCCTAACCTGCGTGCGACAAACAGGCGGTTCAGTGGTGGACCTCTCCTTCGCCACTCCCACCATCGCGCGTAGAGTGGAGGGGTGGAGAGTAGTTACGGAGGTGGAGACACTTTCGGACCACCGCTACATACGGTTCGAAGTGTCTTCCGCCTCCACATTGAGTCCGGCGTCTTTGTCCAGGAGGCATAGCCGGTTTCCGCGTTGGGCACTTACCAAGCTCAACCGGGAGCTAGCGGAGGAGGCGGCCATTGTCGGTCGCTGGAGCCTCCCGTCGAGTGAGAACCAGGAAGTGGACGAAATGGCATGCTGCCTCGGCAACGCATTCACTAACGTATGTCGAGCAGCCATGCCTAGGCTGAGGGGTCTTCCCCCCTCTCGACGGGCAGTCTACTGGTGGTCCGCAGAGTTGGCTGATCTTCGCGCTGCCTGCAATGTAGCGCGTCGCACTTATGTTCGCAGCAGGCGGCGCCGTCCTCAGGACGTGGAGCGGGACAACCGGCTGTATGAGATCTACAGGGAACAGCGTAGAATCCTGCAGCTGGCCATCAGACAGGCCAAGGAAGAGGCGTGGCTGGAGCTAGTGGAAGGTCTCGAAAGAGACCCTTGGGGCCGGCCGTATAAAAGAGCTAGAGGTAAACTTCGTACCCAGTTGGCCCCATTGACGGAGACGCTCCAGCCAGAGCTGCTAAGGAACATCGTCGGGCAGTTGTTCCCCGATCCCCCGGTAGGCTTCACCCCTCCGCGAATGGCCCGACCGACGTCGGTCCCGATGGAGGAGGAGGGTGTTCCGCCACCCGTCACCGACGCTGAAATGGAGGCGGTTCTGTTCCGCCTCCGAAGTAAGAAGAGGGCGCCAGGTCCAGACGGGGTGCACGGGAGAGTTCTATCTATAGCTCTCGTGCACCTCGGAGACAGTCTTCGGGAGCTATTTGACCGCTGTATGCGTTCCAGCCAGTTCCCGAGGATCTGGAAGGAAGGTCGGCTCACCCTGCTACCAAAGGGGGGCCGTCCACCGGACAACGCGTCGGCTGTGCGACCCATTGTGCTGCTGAACGAGACGGGGAAGGCTCTGGAAAGAATCTTAGCCTCCCGTCTTGTTCGGCATCTGGATGGCCAGGGGCCCGGACTATCAGAGTCTCAGTTCGGGTTCCGGATCGGTCGTTCGACCATTGATGCCCTAGGGCGCCTTAAGTCGGTGACGAATGAGGCGGAACGCCGGGGAGAGGTGGTGGTGGCGGTGTCCTTGGACATTGCCAATGCCTTCAATAGCCTTCCCCACAGCGTAATACGGGAGGCACTGAAATATTTCGGCGTACCCCCGTATCTCAGAAGGCTCTTGGAGGCGTATCTCTCCGATAGAGAAGTCGTTTTCGAGGACCAGTCGGGGTCCCTAGTAAGGTGGAGAGTCGGCTGCGGCGTCCCGCAAGGGTCGGTTCTGGGTCCGACCCTTTGGAACGTCGGGTACGACTGGGTTCTGCGGAGCGGCCTTCTCCCCGGGATGGATATTATCTGCTATGCAGATGACACACTCGTCTTGTCTCGGGGACGAATATATAAAGAGGCTGCGCGGCTGGCCGAGGTGGGAGTATCCCTCGTTGCCAGCCGTATAGAGCGAGTAGGGCTTCATGTCCGCTGGGACAAGACTGAAGCCCTGCTCTTCCGCGGGCCTGGGAAGAAAGGGCCCCCACCGGGAGCACGACTTCGTATCGGAGAAACGGAGGTCAGGGTGAGCCCCACCATGAATTATCTGGGGCTCATGCTCGATGGGAGGTGGACCTTCGGTCCCCACTTCCAACAACTGGGACCAAAGATCACGAGAGTGGCGTCAGCGCTGGGAAGACTCCTGCCAAATGTAGGAGGGCCCAGCGAAGCCTGCAGGCGGCTGTACTCAGGAGTGTGTCGGAGTATGGCTACGTATGGAGCCCCTATCTGGGCGGACTCTCTCACCGCTCGAAATAAAGCCTTGCTGCGGAGAATGCAGCGGAGCTTAGCGGTGAGAGTAATCAGGGGTTACCGTACGGTCTCCTGGGTGGCAGCCACTGCCCTGGCTGGAGATGCGCCATGGGAGCTCGTGGCGTTGGTGCTCGCTGAGGTGCGCCTGTTTGTCCTACAGAGGAGGTCAATCGGTGAGTCACCTAACTGGGAGGAGCTCTCAAGAGTACAAAGGTTGGGGCAACAGTGGCTTTTACAAAGATGGGGGGAGATCCTGGCACAGTCACCATACGGCCAACGTACGGCCGAGGCACTGCGTCCGGTCCTGGAGGCGTGGATGCGCCGCCGGAAGAAACCCCTCACCTTCCGCCTGACACAGATACTCACCGGACATGGCTGTTTCGGTGCGTACCTGTGTCGGGTGGCCAGGAGGGAGCTGACGTCAGCCTGTCACGAGTGCGGCGATGTAGAGGATTCGGCCCAGCACACCTTAGAGGTGTGCGATAGATGGGCCGCACAGCGCCACGACCTCGTGGCAGTGCTTGGAGGGGACCTCTCGCTCTCGAGTGTAGTGCGCTGCATGCTCGAGAGCGATGAGGCCTGGCAGGCGGTGGTCACCTTCTGCGAAACCGTCATCTCGCAGAAGGAGGCCGCGGAGCGGGACAGAGAGGACGACCCTACGTCCGTCCCACTCCGTCGACGTAGGACGGGAATGCGGAGGAGACGCTATGCGCACCTCCTGCCTCTCGTCTAACGGGACTCGGGGTAAGGCTGGGTACCTGCCCCAGTAGAAAAGTTTCGGCGTCGGCGGGGGTGCTTCAGGTTGTCGGAGTTCCCCCATACTTGTAGGAGCCCGGTTAGCCCTTTTGAGGGAACCGGCCGGTCGCGAGGCGTGTCCTGTGTTAGACAGATCCGGGACACTCCTCAAAAAGCGGCTGAAGGCAACCCGCAGTGGTTTTAGTGAGGTATACCGGCGTCTGCAGGAGTCTGGGGTCGCCGGGAGTCCCACATATCCCCGGGGACGACCCATCCCCGGGTGAATGCGCAAAGCATTTCCACTGCGAAAAAAAAAAAAAAAAAAAAAAAAAAAAAAGGTCTATGTTCAGCAGTGAATAAAGGCTGATGATGTAGGTATCCCGTGGTTCAATATAATACATTTCTGTCCAGTATACTCATTGTGAATATATTTATCTGCGTTTGAACTTGGGCCTCCTTTTATGAACGCCAAAACAGTCGACCAATCACCATTCGCATTCCCATAGAGTTTAGACTAGATAGTCTAGAGTCTAGACTCTAGAAGGTCGTTGGTTCATCCAGATTGATGAAGATCATCCACCCCACCCTCTTTGCCATAATCTCGAAACCTCATCTCTAATCATTAAAAAACGATACTAAGAAAAGCCTTTAAATTTGGAATTTAAAATCGGGACTATAAAAACCTTCCCTCAAATGTTTATCTCTTTGTATAAGTGGTACATGTTTAAGTTGGGCCGTAATGAATTTGAATTACGCAAGGGTAGTGGGATCATCCCCTATTCTTATAAAACCACCGACACATTAACAGAAGGAAGCGTTTACGCACATAATACATGTGTGTTTGGTCCTTTTGGTTTGGTTGGAATATTATAAGAATAGAGAGAAATTAGTTGTAATTAATTGTAGTTTTTTTTTTATTCAGCAGTTTATCAGATATGAAGAACATGGGTTTTTTCTATTAAATTTATTTTTATATTAGGTATATATCCACAATTCTGATCACAATCAAATCACAAATATCCAATCATTTGTAGTAAACAAAAACATGTTTGTTTGTATGGACGTGGTTACTTTTAAACCACATGCCAGGTTTTAAATATAAATATTCTTATGATTTTATGGAGAAACCTATTTATTCTAGTTAGTTTGTAGTTCCAACTAGTTTTTATATAGCATACGTTAGAGCGTATTAATAAGATGCTACTCGGTCGTCTTGATAAATATGAATGTGTCCGCTCCGCCCATCGCCGTGACACCGATACACTTAGATTAGGTGGTGCCGAGTATTCGCTTTTGTTCCATTGTGCTATATTTTTACCATACACACAGGTTCACGCTAACATTAAAAAGGTTTTATATGAGCTTTCGTTTTATTAACTTGGCTTACGTGCGCCTTAGTTTTATCGAGGTCCATTAAGACGAAATGTCTTTATATCAAAGATGTCTACATAAGGATTGTACGTATAAACGTACGGTACGGTACGGGTCTCCTCCTCGAATTCAGTACCTAAGTACGCTCTGTGGAGCGGTTGCCCCGCACCACAGAACAACCACTCCCAACGTCTGGACAGTACGATGAGGTGAGGTTCCCATCCTCACCCCTTGCCCTCTGCTCTTTTGTCCCCTCTTCTTATAAGAGAGGTACAAAGAGACCCCTCAGCTCAATTCGCTTCGCCCTACTGCTGGTGCTGGGCTCACCCTAAGCTACTAAGCCCCACCGTCACAATAAGGTCTGAACCATGGTGGTTTTGTCACTCGCATCCAACACGGACTGACTGCTGCACGATCGACAGTTTCAATATTATCGCCAAAATCACGCAGCGAAGGTTACTCTAAAGCTTTAAATAGACATTTGAAAAATCTTAAAATATTCACCCAATACAGATTCTCTTTGAAGACTCGGAGCCTGAACCATGGTGGGGATGACCTGATAACCTAGCTCGATGGGGTGATCTGTGCCCAGCAGTGGGGCATATGAAAGTTCTTTACTTTTTTATGTAGTAGGTACCAATATTATACAGAGGACAGATTTGATTGTTTGTTTGTATTGAATAGGCTCCGAAACTACTTGAAAATTATTTCACTGTTGGGAAACTACACTATCCCCGGTGAACATAGGCTATGTTAAATTTTCAAAAAGTCCGTATTAAAGTTTAAAGGATGCGAGTGGAAAGGGATCGGTCGTTTTGGCGTTCATTGAGGCCTATGTTCAGCAGTGGACGGATAAAGGCTGATGATGTTGATGACAAGCCCAAGTTTGGGTACCCTGGGAGTTTGTGCGATTGTGATATGTATAATCACAAACATGATCAAGACTCCAAGAGTGCACTACCCTCGTGCCCTCCCCTACATCAATCATGATCATCACGCTGACCTGCTGAAGTAGGCCACCGTACTCAGACCTGCAAGTTCTCAGCCTATTACCTCGCGCCGGCGGCTACCAGCTCTAACGACCTGAATAACCCAGGGTTTGAGGGCTATTCATTTTCAGTAGCAAATTAAGCTTTTCTATACTTTTTGAGTACGTTGCTACTAAAGCTTGTGAATCTAAGTTGACGTCTTATCTGAGATGAGGTCAATAATAAGTGATTAAAGGTATTATGGATATTGCGACCACATGGATACTAAAAGATTTCACGGCCTATTGTAATATTTGAAGAGATTAGTTCCACTGAGCTGGCTTGTTACATATTTGTCCTTGCCAGGATTCGAACTCGCTACCTCATGTGAAATATCTTGCTCATTAACAGTTTTCCACACGCACAAGAAATTCTTCAATTATACACAAAAAAAATTAACTTTAAATAAAAAACAAACATCTATTATGTTCTTATAAATTAGTAACAAATAAAAGGAACTAAAAATTAAAAATAAGAAAATCAGAGATTAACTTAATAAGAAAAATGTCACTGTATAAGTTACATGGCAACCTTTAATGGTGGTTAATTATACTCGTGACAATAATCCCATATCGTAAATGAGTAAATACACATTAGACATTTTTAACAAACCCTAAAACTTAACGCCCTGTATGCGTTGCTATTTCATACCCAATCTTTTATAAATAAAAGCGTGTTACATTGTCAAATAAAATAAATCTTGCAAAAGATTTTTGAAGTGAAACTTCTTTAGAATCGTTGTGATTTCAAACCGGATGCAACGGAAAAAACGACAGGTAAAAGACACAAATACAAGAGCGAGAGAGCAAATGTCGGGTATGTACTATGTATATTGCACACTGTTTTAATACTCAAGTACTTGTAATTGAGCATTTAACATATTGTGTTTCACTTCTATCGTGTGTGAATCGCACACACTCCTTTTTTATTCATGTTAAAAGTTAATTTCCACATCCTCTACATATACGGAGACTATCTAATCAGTGTAATCGCTGACATATCTAATGAACGCTAAGACGAACAGTCCCCGCACTTAACTAGGGTACTGATTGGACGGAGGTCCGCTATTGTGACCATAAAATCAAATTCAATGTAAGACAATAATCCAAGCACGAGACAGAGATAAGGTCTGCCGCATCTGGCTCCCCGCTCCCGGCTCCTTCGACACAATAGCGTGGGCATTATCAATATTAGATAACTTGTAAGTTTAGGACGGGATGGGATGGCCGTCTTATCCCATCCCTTCCTCCATTTAAGTTCGTCCCACGCACTTCAAACTCCAATCTGTTACTGATTAACCGTACATCGGAATATATCATCGACCACATAACCCATAGACTCCTAATAACAGGGGAACGGGTTCTGGCGACACATCTGACTTGTAGTTCCGATGTAAGCCGTAAACAATGTACTCAAACTATCGTGTCGTCTCATTCTTTCCCGTTGCGAAATATATCTATTTCTTTTTATCGTTCCGTGATTGGTAAAATATGACATTGAATTAGCTAATCACAGCATTGCAACCCCTTTCGTCTCACCTCAGCCAGTTGCCAGAATGCATTTAATACGAAAAATCAAACATTAGGAGTCTATAGGTTGTGGGGTCGATGGAATATATTCAACTATTTCCCATAATCAATGGTAAATGATACAAAACACTAAGCTTCGATTCAAACTAATCCGAAGATACATCGTGTGCGAAAACAAAAATTAAAAAAATAGGTAGTTTTTGCATTTTTTACCCTACTGCACTGAGAAATTTTACTTTACAACCGTGAATGATTTTCATGATAGATAAGATTTTTTTAAACCGTCATTACTGGGTAGGTCTAATGAAAAAAACTAAAAAAAGATGGTAAAAAAAACCCGACGCCATGAAGCTGTGGAAGTCACACTCCAAGACTGGCTCCCTATTTACTATATCATAGGGTGAAGCCAAACGGCTCACCTCTTTCCCGATGAAGCATTAGGGCCATTAGAGCCATTAACATAGCTCCGATCGAAAAAAAATTAAAAAGATGGTGGAATTTTGGCGCCAAATCACTTTATTCTAGAATGTTCATATTAACAGCTGTAGAATATAATTGATGGCGCGTCAGCTGCAGTGACCTGGACTGATGGATACCGAACACCTGGATCCCATTACCGGGCCGTCGAACGCCAATTTTCACTTCACCGGAGCATAGGGCGTATAATGGACGACAACGGGAGCTTGCGGTTGGGGTTCTAAGGCCTATGGAACGCCAATATTGAGCATTTGTCTGCACTTGGAAGCTTATAGATACTGAGCTAAAATATGTCCTGCTTTTAGTCTATGTATGTATCTCTTAAACTGTTAGGTTGTCAGGCGTTAAAAATCTTCCGAACATCTTATAATGAAACAACTTTTGCGGATTTTAGCAACCATGGTCATGGGAGGACTCTTTTTAGGTCTTCTAAACTTATTTATGCGGAATATCCATGCCGCAGTATTGAGGATTGAATCGCAAGCTGATAATGATGAGGTCTTTATTTTTCTGACCTCTAGATCCTAAGATACAAATACATTCTTTACCTTTGATGCTACTAGACAAACAATTTATTCTATAACTCCAGAATAAGCGCTTGATACGATCTTCAAATATGAAAAATTACATTTTTTTGACCCTACCTTAACCCTCTGGACAATGAGGACTCCGAGTTAATATGGGCCATAAACAAGTTATTTCGCGCTACACCAGAGCCATTCTTCGAGGAACGCTCCACATATTTCACAATAAAGCACCCTGTATAAAGGCGGGCGAGATTTTTTTTGTTTCCGAGGCCCTTAACGTTATTAGAGGAGCACAAAGGGATGCCAAGGGCCCGTATTACGAACTTCAAGCCCCTCTGAATGTACACTCTTATCATTTTATTTTAACATAATTCATTTCGGGGCTTTTGTGTATGAAATATTTTTTGTCAACCCTAATGATCTATATATCTATAGAGTTGTTTTGTCTTAATTTAGGGTTGCCGCCCATCGAGGTTTGAACTTCGAATTGCGATACATGGTGATGAATATTATAATAAATGATTTTTATTATTGTATGTTGTCATATTTTATTGAAATCTGATCAGGGGCTTAGTTACATTGAGTATCTAGTACAACAACACAGTGAACTATGGTCAAAATGGCATGGTTTAAGTTAATTTACTGATACGAACGAACTTTACAGTCTTTGAAGGCTTAATCTTATCAAAAATACTGCTTTATCATTTAACAAATCCTTTTGCTAAAGGAATATCTAGACTTTCAAAAATTCCAGAGTTCTAAAGCATCTAGATTCTAGATCAAAGCTGACAATGCACCTATTCGTCAGCCGAGACGTGACAATGCTCTCGTGTGATCCGCGACCGGTAACGGGGACAGCATTACTCGTGCCTTTATTCATCTACCCTCGAGTGCGCGTCTAAAATGGAATAGAGATTTTCACGTTATGAGAAATTATAGAGAAAATGTATTTTTTGTAATTTAAAGTCCCTTAACTCTGGGAAAAAGTAAAGCTTTTAAATTTTATGAAACAGTCGATCAACCGTCGCATCTTCAATAGTTACCACCCACTGTGAACACGTGTAAGTTAACCTGATTCTTTTGAACTAGAATCGTTGTGATTTCAAACTCGATGAAACGAAAAAGTAAGTCCAAGAGAGAGAGATAGAGAGAGAGACAAAAACGTAAATATATAGGATTCAGCCTGCGAGAGAATGAGATAGAACACATTAGACGTTCGGGTTGCGGGGAGGGCTCAAGTAGATAGAAGTAGAAGTAGCGGCAAGAAGCTAAAGCTGGTGCACTACTACTGGGTCAAGTATGATTTGTTAGGTGTCGCTTGTAATTGATATATTTTTTTTAATACTTTTCAATAAGTATTTTATTTTGGGACTTTTTAGGAGTTTTACTTCTATCTTGTGAGACTTGCGCATACACAAACACACTTGCACATTCACTTTTTTCTTATGATCCTGCATGCATAGATGTCCCTAAAACTGTTTAATTGAGCCTATTTTCACTACACAACGCCTTAAGAAAGAGAAAGCGCTATTTTTAACACACTGGTGAACTATGACCCATTCTTGTCCCTATTAAATTGATCTGATTATCCCGTTGTTACCTTAACTAAAGTGATATGTGCGAGTATTATAGATGTGAACAAATAGCAGTTTCCCACTTGAAGTCAATATCGTCGGAGCACGTCCCAGGCGGGAATGCCCCCCCCCCCCCCTACTCCTAATGCAATTCCAGATTACGTGACGCATTCAAGCCAGTTTATTGGAAATAGGTTCTAGTATGACACAAAAAAGGCTTTTCGAACCTTAGGGCCTTTTGTATGATGTATGTCAGGGTCGAAGGCGGTGGAAAGAAGATTCTGATTATCCTAGTAGAATTTTTAATTACTGCCCGCGGTTTAACCCGCCTTGCAATAGAATAAAAAATTGGTTTTCTGTAAAGTCGGTTTACGGACGGTAGTTTGACGTGAGAACGTCAAACATTACATGCAGCACGAACCGAACTGAGCCGATCGCACCTACCGATTGAGCTTAAAGGCCATCTGGCCTAAAAGTCTAGACCTTTCGATAAAAAAAAATAAAAAAAATGAGCCGATCGCTCGAGCCGATGATGCTTCTCTCGTTCGTGCCGCGCTCTCGCTGGCGGAACGCTACATGACGTCATCTTTTTCGTGCACGCTGCCCGTAATATCGAGTTATTAGACGTTGTCACGTCAAAAAATTCCTCTAAGAGCTTTCTTCGATACTCGATCAAATGCAAAATGTTTGTTTTTAACCAGCAGAAAACGGAAATAAAGGCGATAAAAAAATAAAACAATTTGTATTGTGTTGTGGTATTTTACTGTGGTGTTTGATGGTGGCTAATGCGTACCCTTGGATACGCATATGCTGTTTGGGAAAGGATATAATGCTATGCATGCAAATACTCACAAAGACTGTATTATTCGCGGAATTACTAACACATATTTAAGGTGATACATTCGAATTTTTGGCAGTGTACGTTTCGCGATTGTAAGAAAAGTAAATTAATATTTTAGTATGTTATTTTTCATCATATGTTCTAAAGAACTGGGATAAAATAACACGATCAGTAAAAATTGCCCCGATAGATTTAATTGAAGATAAAAGAAGTGCTCTTTTTATATTTTTTCTTTGGTGCTCTTTGCGGAACTATATGTATTCATACATTGGAATTTTCAGCAACGATAGTAATGTTACTTATCTGGCGAATTGGGAAAATTTATTATTTACTCGTGTATTTTATTTTATCTGACTTTCGTCTGTCTTGTTTGCACACGCAAGTAAATGAAGTAAAATAAACTGTAAATATCTAGTATTTGTTGTCCGCAGCGTTTCGGCACGAATATTAAAAGTGATTGTTTCTTTCCCTTAAAACTGTGACTAGCCCACTGCCACTTTAACGTGCTTATTCTTCACGGGATATCGGTAACTTTAGTTATCTGGCGGAGGACTTCGTTTCGAATCCTATCTGCCAAAGAAACACCCAGCATAGCACGCTCCATAGCACGTTGAGCTACGGCAAACTTACGGACCAGTCGTAAATTAAGAGGCCACGTTTTAAAACAACTTAAAAAAACGAACTTTTCAGCTTAACTGTGTACTAACGATTATATATTTAATATTCCTGTAATCTGTTTCTCTTTCAGGAACAAAACTTTGCACTAAAGGAATTGCACTTTGAAAGATTTCCAAGTATCAAACAGTTCCCTGCATGAAGCTGGGAAGGCTTTACATACCTGGCTGTACCGCCTCACCGACAAGACTGTTATTATTAAGGTGGGCAGAACTCGCAAAGCCTTTTGTACGTTTGTGGCTTACACAGCTACAAGCCGCCTTACTGGCGGACTACAGGATCTGGACTTTAGCGGTTGGAATGCGCTTATCAATCTTGCTTGTACCATGATATGTCATGGGTGACGTGGACCATTTGCCGTCAGGTGGCACGTCTGCGGTCTGCCAGTAAAAAAAAATATATACGTGAAATAGGAATAGACATTAATACGTAGCATACCAGCAGTAAAATAAGTCGATTTTTAAGAGTTGCATTTATTTTATGTGCGATTGATATTTTATGAGCCCTTACTATCAGATGCTGAGCCGACCTTACCCCGGGCCATGTGGGACTTAAGCCAACGTCAGCTGGTATCTGATATAGGCCAAGGTTTGAAATCTTTGAATGGGACGAAAAACTATTGGATAAATCACACAGAGATTTTGTCTTTTTAGAAAAGATGGGCAATTCACTATAATCCGAGACTGGAAGACTAATATAGGCACTAGGATTTTGAGCTCTTTAAACCATATAGCTCTATCTCATTCATTCATCAGTCTATCTCCAGTTCGTCTTTCTAGCAATAAAAAAATGCATATCATAAATGCGGTATACCCTCCTGCAATCTCAGATATAAGGAGTCAAATATAACATTTTAACATCACGTTCATTACACGTAAGACATTTTTATTACTATTCTAGATATTCAAAAAAGAACACAAAGCATTTCTGTGAATTTATAGTCCGCTATTTATACCCACGAGCAATAAAAGCGGTGTCATAAAAATTGTACACAGTATTTAGTGCTCACGTTAATTATTATAATAATAAAATTATTATGATTGAATTTTTAACACATTTTTTGCATAGACTTAGGACCAGGAGTAGGCATAAAAAAGCGATTTGCTACTTCAAGTTGTCTCTACCAAACATGTGTAAAAAATATGATACAGTAGGAAGGAAATATTATTCGTTGAGTAGAAAACAAAATATATTAAAAATACCTATTTATTTTTGTATAGATATATTATACTTCAGACATGATCAATAAACTGATCATAACTTTGATATATTTTATTTCAGTTAAAAAGAACCACGATTTCGCAGTTCGCCAGCCGTGCAGCAGAAAGTGGTCCACGTCAGCCTATCAACAATGTGTCTATATACACATTTTCTAACATTTTCTTTATATCTAAACAACATCAACCTAATCATAATTTTTTATCTGTTTGTCTAACTCAATGGTTTGACAATTCCTATTATTAGGAACATATAATTGAGCAATTAATAATGTGTTGTAAATACATTCATAAAGAAGAAGCGGGCACACAGCGGGGAAACAGCTACTATATTAAAAAATTAAAAAATGCCGTATCCAAATTAATTGCACGCAAGTGTACGTTAGTGCAAAAACGGCGCAAACCATAGACCGATGTAGATTAGAACAAGTGTCGAGGTCATTTAAACGTTAGCGGGAGAACCGAGCTGCTATACCGTTTGAACACAACCCACAGCCCACAGGTAACTGTAAGCATGCAGACCATCAGAGTCCTAACAATGTATCTTGCATACACTGATTTATAGAATAGGTACGTAAAATAGGTGTCTGCATACAAAATCTCATACAAGTGATTATATTATTATGTGCTATTCACCAGGGCGGCCTATTTTTAGGGTTCTCGTTGATAGTTCGTCCTGTCTGTCTGTCCGTTTACGTCGCAGCCGAAAATTGGATTGATCGAGATCTAGTAAGTAGTGTTTGATACGCAATAAATCGTAAGCCGCAATTTATCCTTCATTCAATCAACTCAAATATTATGTTACTTGCTGCTACGGAACCTTTCAGGAAAGACTCCTGTTGGCCGCATTTTATTTTAATAAGCATAACAAAGATTACTTTCAGATTCGGTCAACTTTTCTCTATTCTCTTAAAAATATTTTTTTCCAATTTTTTTCCAGAAAAAGAATATAGTAGACGTATGTTAAAAAAAATAACTTAAACATAGAAAGCAGAAGGTACTCTAACAAGATTAGGGTTAGCTTACTCGAGGGCTCGAGGCGGACGGACGGAGAGCCAAATATTGTGCTGATTTACTTACCTGAAACAATAATTTATACATTCATATAATATAGATTCCCGAATTTACAAAACTAGTCCGCCACAGGACGGTATATGTAAAACATCTATGTTATCACAATCCCACTAATATAAACGCGAACGAACATAGATTCGCATCCTAAACCTAGACACGCGGTAGCGTGTCAAGCCAAATTCAGCTAGCGAACAAGCGCCGTAGTGTAATATTACACGAACCATTTGGCGCTACTTTTTACCCCCTCATAACTCAATTTATTGTTACAATAGCTAAAATTGATTTTCTCAAATGCTAAAAATAGATTCCATTAGTCGATTAAAATCTGTCCGTTCCACTTTAATACACTTTAACCAATATAATACACTTCCAAGAATCAATTACCTTTTAAACATTAATTTTGTTGAGATCATATTTTGCAAAACGTTCCGGCGAAGCGACATATCTTCCTTATTTGTAAAGTTTTCCAATTTCAAAACAATCAAAAAACCAAGATGGCGGATCAATGAAATCTACAGGTGATCACCTGTAGATTGAGTTCTTTTACGTCTACTTTTTTGAAATTCATTTGTTTTATGTATTAAATTTATCGAGAAATACAGACAACATTCCAGATTCCATTTTTTTAAAAGATCGAAAGAATTATAGAGCAAGAAAATACAGCAATTTAACTGCTAAAATTTAGGACCAATATTTGTCAAAAACAAAACTGGAATAGCCAACATGTAAATTCGCCTAGTATTAGCACATTAAATGTCTAGGTTGAGTTAGCCACATAAATTTAGATTGCATGCCGTCTAATGCACGACAGGCGCAATGCGGTGCGATCGATTTTTTAGAAATTTCATGGAAATTCGTAACAGCTGATAACTGCGCTAGGGCACGCGAAGTGCACTCAGGGCTGCCTTTCCACAAAAAGAAGAAGGAAAACGGATGGATAGAGAATTACAATAATCACCAGAGAACTATAATATCACCGTGAAGGAATTCACAGATTTTAAAATCGAAGAATCCTCTTTGCTAATTATTTGTACAAAAGATAAGACAAAATAATAATTTGCAATAATGATTAATTAAGTTTCTAGATCGAGATATACAAACTATCTACAAGACAAGCGATCTGATGATGAAGTAGAGTTACATCTGCCCTAGACCCCGGCAAAGCCTGTGCTGTGTGCAAGCCGTCTGTGTTGCCAACTTTTGCGCGAAAATGAGCCCGACAACTTTTTCTCTCTGGCTTTCTTGATGCCTAAAATGACCAATGAAGTTAAATAAACTACTAAATAAAACATGTCTGAAATGAAAATCATCAAATGATTACGTTCTCGTGAACTCATGCATTTAAAAACCGCTCTTAGTTAAGATATTTATTTATGGTTTAGACATGAATTAGATAGAAAAGCAATAAAAGTAATACACACGTCTGCTACAAGTAGTAACTAATAAAATAATCCACTTAACAACCCTGAACATGCAGCCGAGCTAGGAATATTATTAATGGAGTATGTTGCAATGCTAAATAATTGTTTTATTGTCTGTGCGATCATGTCATTGGCAATTTGGCGACAAGCAAAATTGTTTGCGTACGTAGGTTTTCTAATATTTCAAGTGACAGTTTGACCCGTATTTGTACCTGTGTCAACTATTACACGTTGCTCCTCTTTCATTGCTAATATTAGAACTCCAAATCTATGGAGATTCACCGCATTTTTATTTTTTGCTGTTGGTGTTTTTATAGGTATGATTTTTAAATTCGAGAAATGGTATAACATAAATAACATTGTTTTATTTATTTCTTTCGAATGACTTAATACAATGTTGACAACTGACCATCCGGGGCCACCTGATGTTAAATGGTCAACCGAATCTCTACCACTGGATTTTCTTCTTTAAAGCCTGGATAACGATGTGTTGTCTAACTTGAGACAATTTTTGGACGATGGCCTATTACTATATGACTATTCCTGTGCCCTAAACTATTTTTGACCACAATGACGTAACGTCAGGCGTTTCATTTAGGGAAACGAAGTAGTGGATGAAGCAGAATATAATTAATATTATACATAATTTGACACGAATAAAAGGCTTCTTTAGATAAATACCTAAGGATACTGACAATATTGTCCTCCCGAAACGTCGGGCATTTCAAAAACTTAATATGCCGCGATAAAATTAGTAAAAGTTGTTTCATTATAATATTGTACAAAATGGAATATGTATGTAACAATAATGTGTATTTATGTACTTTAAATTAAAAGCTATCAAAACCCGGTAGGCCAATTGAAATGTGCTTACCTGACCTGATCCATCCATCAGACCCTCGTCAAAGTCGATCAACCGACGGTGTCATCACTCAGGACAACCCTGGACACATCATCAATTGGTTCTTTTCACATCAGATCGAGCATTTTTTCCCCAAGGTTGTTCCAATATAAGATTTATTTTGGTCCGATGTTTTAGAAAATTCCTAATTCAAATTCCGTTATTCGTCCACGATTTCAAACTATGCATTTCATACTACTATACATAAAAGAAAAAATTGTCCGTTCGATATTTCCAACGATGTTTGTCTTTAAACATTAACACCCGTATGCAAGAACCTTACTTGGCTAAGTAATGAAACAACACTATGCAAAGAACGTTACTATCTATGCGCTCCCCGTGTTTGGGTTTAAGACGCACAGTGGCGGATTTCACTTAAGTATTGTCTATGAATTTTGACGCGCCATTAACAGCCATGTTAGTTGATATACACTTTGACCAACGTTTCAGAAACCCAAGTCCATCAAATGTTGACCCTGGGTGGTTGTATCTAATTATTATGTTGAACAACGAACGTTTTCGTTTAGATTACTAATGACCAAATTTCATGGGCGTATCTAGACTTGACTTGACACCATCAATGTCAGTGGATTAGAATTATAAGACATCCTTACTATAACATTATCCTCAAGTTCTTATTTTGGTATTTCTTTTATCAAGGCTTGAGCCTTTTCAAGGTTAGTGAAGGTCTCGCCTTTTTAGGACTTGAAGATTAATTTAAAATCATACATTCAATATGAGGAACGAATCAATTAATCTTATCTTATACCTTTAAACGAGCAATTCTTGTATATATATATATATATATAGAATCGGGATCTCGGAAACGGCTCCAACGATTTTCATGAAATTTTGTATACATGGGTTAAAAACGGCGATAAATCGATCTAGCTAGGATAAATTTTTAGAAAACTTTTTTTATTTGTGTTTTGAGGCTTCGATAAAATATGATTAGAACACGAACGTAAATTTCGCTGTCAAATAATATGTCATGGTACCTTAGTGGTGAATTTAGGCAGTTAAATCCGAACGAGCCCTGATTCGAATCTCCAGTCCGAATTTTTTTTTTCCTTTTTTTAAGATCTTTTTTTTTTTTTTTGGAAGAAAAATTTTATCGTATTTTATCACTAAGGGTACCGAGCAAATGCTCGGTCAACCAGGTACATTATTAATTAATTATTATCTGTCTTGCATGAATAGTTACTCGACCAAAAGTTTCGCTCGAAATTTGAATCTTTAAAAGTAACTTCCACACATGAACTACGCCAAAAAAGGGGGTCAATAATTTTTTTTATGAATTAAAAATTATAATTTACTTCTATTGTGTTGAAGGAAAACATGTAAGAACAGCTCACAAGAACAAATACATTGGTAACAATCTAATATTTTTCCGCCGTTACGATCTGCCTTATCTTATCTTATTGGTATCTTAAGAAATGAATTGCCGAAATGTAGGTATATTATCCAATAAAACAACTAAAATTAATACAAACACTATGGCGCCATATTTACACTTACACTAATATTATAAAGAGGAAAACTTCGTTTGTTTGTTTGGTTGTAATGAATAGGCTCAAAAAGTACTGGACCGATTTCAAACATTCTTTCACCATTCGAAAGGCACATTATCCACGAGTAACACAGGCTAAACTTTATTCTGAAAAAAAAATAGGGTTCCCTAAGATATTTGGGTTTTTCGGACACTTAGTGTAAAAAATCAACCAGAAAAGTTACTTATTTTGCGTAGGTACTAAGATCCCGTTGTAAATTTTAGCTAACGCAGGCAAAGCTGCGGGCAACAGCTAGTAATTTATAACTGGAAATTCCGACAATTTATTTTTTGTAAGAGGTAGTGAGTGCCATGCTGCATTGCAACCGAATTGGTCCGGCACAATCAGGGTAGTACGTCTTGTTTAAAGTAAAGTAACAGTGTAAAGGATTTGATGGTATTGTTGGTTTACGGAAAGAAAGTACGTATGTTCCAAAAAAAAGATATTAAATTATATATTAATTAGCAGTATCCCGCGAACCATGCAGTCTTTATAGTAAATGTGTGAGTGCACGCATATGCATGCATATAGCACCGCCCTCCTTTCCCACACTGCATATGCGTACACTCGCATGCACCACCACCACACACACTACCATAAAAGACCACCACCATAAAATCTACGCACGTTTCACCCCGACACCGAGGCATCCTCAGGATGTAGACTCTACGATTAGTAATCGTAGAGTCTACATCCTCTACTCTAAGGATGTAGACTCTACGATTACTAATCGTAGAGTCTACATCCTCTACTCTACGATTACTAATCGTAGAGTCTACATCCTGAGGATGCCTCGGTGTCGGGGTGAAACGTGCGTAGATTTTATGGTGGTGGTCTTTTATGGTAGTGTGTGTGGTGGTGGTGCATGCGAGTGTACGCATATGCAGTGTGGGAAAGGAGGGCGGTGCTATATGCATGCATATGCGTGCACTCACACATTTACTATAAAGACTGCATGGTTCGCGGGATACTGCTAATTAATATATAATTTAATATCTTTTTTAAAATGGATTTCCGCAAAGTAACGCCTGATTCTATTAACTACGTATGTTCCCTCTAAGCGTTTATTCAGAAGTCTCTAGAACTGTCAGATTTATTCTATTTATTACTTTTAAAATTAAACAAATATAAAAACGGCCAGCATGATAAATAAATATGATATATAAAAACTTTATGCACTAATATGCCTCAACATACCCCCGGGCGTTGAAAGCGTTGCTTTCAACAGAATTATTAGAATCAAATAGGGGCATATCTTGCTAAAGGATCTTCCGATGACTCCGGTGGAGCAATGACGTCGGCAGCACGACTGATGTCATCAGAACTGGATACTGTGCTTCATGCGGCCTAATTTCCACTTCAAAGGTGGATGGTTGTCTTCCTTTTGAAGAACTAGAGTATTAATATTTAACGGGTCCTTACGAGCAAACCATTTTATCTTCTGATGAAGTTCGGAACATACTCCTTGCATCATCTTGCTCAAGTGTTGGTGGATTTGACTGCTCCTATAGAGCATTTAAATTAAGTGACCAGACAACAGAGACTGTTAACTCTAGCAATGTTTCTAGTGACATGCCCTTAAATAATTCTATGACTATGAATATAAATGATACTAAGAAACTTGATTGCAATTTAAAACTTATCTCTCAAAATATTCAAGGCATGTCTAGTAAAATTCATGAGTTGGAACTTCTCTTGACCTATGACAAAATTGACATTCTTTGCATTACTGAACACTGGCTTAATAGCAACCAGCTCATGTTTAATTTTTACAACCACCATATTGGTAGTTCGTTTGTCAGAAAGAGTGCGATTAGGGACTCTGGAGGATCCTTAATTATTATTAACAATTCTATTAAATATAAAGAACGCACTGATATTGTAAATCTTTCAGTTGAACGAACCATAGAGATAGCTTGTATAGAATTGGAGCCGGTTATTGTAGTTAGCGTATACAGAAATCCAAATGGATCCTATGATATTTTTGAAGAAATTATGGAAACTGTTCTTCATAAATTAAATTACACAAATAAAGGCATCATTGTTTGTGGAGACTTTAATATAGATCTTTTAGTTACGTCAACATTATCAAAAAAGATTTTAACATTCTTCAAATGTTACAATTTGATTAATCTATTTCTAGAACCTACTAGAACTACAGCTAATACTAAGTCCTGTATTGATAATATATTTACAAATCTAGAATCCACAAACATGAATGTCATAAACAAATTAAGGTCTGATCATAGCGGCCTAAGGGCAGATTTTAAAATAAATTTAAACAAAACGAAAAAGAATATCGAATACATACCAGTTACTAAGGCTAGATTAAAAATGTTTAATAATAATGTAAGTTCAAAAATTACAAATCTGGAATTTTGTGAAGATCCAAATATGTTATACAATAAGGTGTTTAATGTTACTAAAGTGGAATATGATACTGTTTTTAAACCTAAAATTTTGAAAGTTAACGATTGTCTAAAGTTTAGTGATTGGGCAACAGTAGGAATTATGATTAGTAGAAATAAATTGTACAGTCTATATGATGAAAAATCAGTGAACAATAGTCCGTCATTTGTTGAGTATGTTCGTAATTATTCTAAATTGTTTAAGCGTGTATGTAATGAGGCTAAATCTAGATTCATAAAGAATAAGATTGTTAATAGTAAGAATATTGTAAAGACAACTTGGCAAGTTATAAACAGCGAGACTGGTAAAGCCAAACCACGCAATCTCGATTTTAAATTGAATATTGATGGAAATTGTATCAGTACAGATCTTGAGGTTGCCGAAGCTTTTGATAAATTCTTTACTAACATCCCAGTTTCGACTACCAAATACCTAAATTCTTCTCCCACACTAGCTGAATCTTTGTTGAAGATGAACATGGTCGAGTCCAAGGTTGTCTTTGTATTCCATCACGTCAATGCATACTCAATTGTAAAAGCTTTTAAATCACTGACTGTTAAAAAAACCGCTGATCTGCATGGCCTTTCCGTCACAATAATCAACTCCATCATAAACTGCATAGCTCCCCATCTAGCTATGGTTTTCAATAAATGTATTGATAATGGAGTTTTTCCTGATTTAATGAAGTGCAGTAAAATCATACCTTTATTTAAAGCTGGCAGTAAGTCTGACCCCACCAACTTTAGACCTATATCTATATTGCCAACGCTAAGTAAAATATTTGAAAAACTAATTTTAGATCAATTGCAATTTCACTTTTATTCCAATAAAGTAATGCATTTCAAGCAATTTGGATTTACCAGGGGTCGTTCAACAACCGATGCAGGTGTTGAACTAATACGATGCATATTTGATGCCTGGGAGGAGTCGCATGACGCTTTGGGTGTATTTTGCGATTTGTCCAAGGCTTTCGATTGCGTTGATCACAGTACCTTGGTCAGGAAACTTCATTATTACGGTGTGAGAGACAGTGCACTGAGCCTTTTAAAGTCTTACTTACATGGACGCGTACAGAGGGTTGATGTAAACGGAAAAGTGTCAGGTGGGTCTGCGGTTACCATGGGTGTCCCGCAGGGCTCAATTCTTGGTCCGTTTCTCTTTCTAATTTATATAAATGATCTACCGAGTCTTGTAAATAACTGTCATGATATAGTGTTGTTTGCGGATGATACTTCTTTACTTTTTAAAGTTAGACGACAACAGGATAAATATGACGACGTAAACAATGCCATTAATAAAGTTGTTGAGTGGTTTACTGCAAATAATCTTGTGCTCAATGAAAAGAAAACAAAATGTGTTAAATTTACTCTGCCCAACGTAGGACAAGTTAATACGGATATAGAGATAAAAGGAGAAAAATTGTGCCTTGTGGAAACAACCTTGTTCTTAGGTATTACTTTAGATTCTAGATTGCAATGGGGCCCTCATATTGACAAGTTAGCGGATAAGCTCAGTTCTGCAGCTTACGCGGTTAAAAAGATAAGGAACCTGACGGATATTCAAACCGCCAGGTTAGTTTACTTTAGTTATTTTCATAGTCTTATGGCCTATGGCATTTTGCTGTGGGGTCATGCCGCTGATACCGAGCGCATATTTATTCTGCAAAAGCGAGCTATTCGAGCTATTTATAAATTGGGTCCCAGGGAATCTCTTAGGGATTTTTTTAAAAATATTGATATATTAACATTAACATCACAATATATCTTCACAAATTTAATGTATACCAAAAATAACCTTCATCTGTTTAAACAAAAAAGTGATATTCATAATGTAAATACTAGAAATAGAAATAAGCTAGTGCCCTATAGTAGTCGACTTAACAAAGTAAGTAAATCTTTTGTGGGTCAATGTATACGCTTTTACAACAGGGTGCCTTCTAATATACAGGAATTATGCCCCAAGAAATTTAAGATTGTCATCAAACAAAAACTAAGTAAAAAAGGATATTATAAGATTAATGAATATTTCGATGACGCAAATCCTTGGGATTGAACTGCTCTTCTATCAAGCTGTATTTATTTAGAATGTATATAAATTTTGAGCCTGCAGTATGATAAATTAAACTTGTATTAAGGTGAAACGTATGACATGTCATGCTCGCTTATGCCATTGCAGTGGTGGCGTTGTGTGATGGGTCCTCCACTTCCCTCTAATATGTGGAAGAGGTTGACGCTGGCACACGCGTCCTGGCCTATGTGAAGGTGCCGCTGTGGTGGCTGGTCGTGTTATGCAGTTTCTACCTCGCTTGGTTTTTTGTTTTCTTTTTATTAACATCCTCTTGTTTGTTTTGATCTGTTGCGGGGTCCAAATTTATTTACTTATTTATTTTAGGCAAATTTGAATTAATTTATGTAACTAGCATGTTGTTATTATTTATTTGTATATTAGTATGTTGTTATTTTGATGTACTTACAAAAATTGTAAAACTATATTTTAAAAAGAGCAATCCTACAGAGTTTCTTGCTAGATTCTTCTCTGAGGAAAACTGCTACTTTGCGAATCTAGCATTAGCTTATAAAAAAATTGACATGTTTCAAGTGCTATGTAATTTGCCTACGAAATAAATATTATTTGATTTGATTTGATTTGATTTGAGTTGTCCGATGCTCTGGATCCTCGTTAACTATGTGGAAGAATGGCTCGTAGTGTTCTGTGATGGCAGTAACGTGAGAGGCCGTCCAATTAATAATGACCAGGAGTGAGTGGCGTCTAATCATCTGGCCTTATAGATAACGACCTCAGTAATCTTGAATTTAAACCGCCTTAATTCGTGATAACAATTTAGATTACAATTTCCCAACACTCTTTTAGTGATATATATTGTTGATTTTACACCAGCCTCCCACAATCCACCGAAATGAGGTGAATATACCAGAATATAATGAAAATGTATGCCATCATTGACTGTGGTTTCCAACAATTGTATTAATATTATTTATTAAATATGAGAAAACCTATTATATGTACCTACAAATGAGGTAACATTCTCCGAAAACAAATTGACAGGCTTACCTCGGCCTGACATAAATATATACATAGCGGATTGACATTTGCCACTAGTCAAGTCAGTTACTAGTTCAAAGTGGATCGTCTCAGTAGCAAAACAACTAAATATAATTATGTATACCTTCATAAGTCTACAACCTCGTCCCTGGCGACTAGCAGACAATATAATAGGCCCTGCATAGTCAATGCTTACATTTTTTAAAAAGGGTAACTGGGTGTAACTCCAATCGACTGCATCGAACGCATTGAAGGAGACATACTCTTGCTAAAGAGCGACCACCTATCAGCCAGTACATCTCGCGGATGGAGGCTAATTATAAAGGTTACATTTCTGCGTGCACGAGTTTAATATGCTCAAAACAATATATCAATTTATTGAAATGATGTGTGGACTGTATTAACATGAGTGAGCTTATCGCCCCCCAGCACGCATGATGTTATTTTCATCTAGAAAAACATTGAAAACTATTAAATAACCTTTTTTTAATTAAGTGGTAACAATTAATACCCTGAAATAATTGAATTTATTATAACTTAATTAATGATATAATAGAGATATATTTAATTCTTCTCTTGTTATAGAACTAGCCTTATATATATCGATCCTTACCTTATTTTTGCATGCATGAATAAACTTTAAAACATAAGCAAATTATTGGTTTAATCGTTATAAATTAGAAAAACGAATAATGGATCTGTTAGTATCTACCGAATTTAAAATTGAATATGACTTCCTGACGAGTTACAGGTAGATTGTTGATAACTCCAGGATTGGATGGTCAGTCGCATAAATGACTCTGTATAAATACAGGACTTGACCACCAACATTTTAATAATTAAAAACAGCCTTTAGCTCTTTGAAATGAGTCACCTAATAACTGGTGATATTCCTTTTATAGGAATTTTAACATAAAATAGTCTATCCTCTGACCTAACTGTATTATTATTATTAACATGATCCTCACATGATTTCTCTTTTTGAGAATAATGAGATGACTGACGGTCAACTCCTTTGAGTTGCCAAAACCGCATGAGTTGGGTTTGTGTGTCATCATCATCAGTGTGGGTACGGGAGATCACCCGTGAGAAATGACATCTAATATCAGTAGGGGTAGACTTAAAATTGGAATTAATTGTTCCAGATATTATCCAACCTAGCCTTGTTTCATACAGTGCGGGTTGGCCTTTACCTAGATCTAGTCTTTGCGATCCTAAAACATCCCAAAAGACGTCAGCACCTAAAATTAAATCGATTTTCGAAGGGCTGTGAAAACATGGATCTGCCAAAGAAATATTAGATGGTAAACGTAAGTTAGAAATATTTATTTCTTTAGCCGGGACTTTATCAGTGATGGTCGGCAAGATTAAACATTTAATATTTGTTGTAAATTGTTCATTTAGAGATTGAACCTTTACGTTACACATTTTATTTACCTCAGTAATCGAATTATTAATACCAAGAACCGATTTATTAATGTCCTTATAAGGCAAATTTAATTTTTCATACATTTGTTGTGACATAATGCATGATGTACTTCCGCTGTCTAATATGGCACGAGCTATGTGTTTTCGTTGTTGAGAATCAAACAACGTAACGAGTGCGGTGGACAGGAGTACTTCACTATCATTGTGTGTGTCACTAGTCGATGTAACACTCGCTGACAGTGCCACCTCCCCGTTCAGACAGCCAGGCACTGACGGAGTCGAGACATGCGTTGACGGCTCATGATGCTGATCTGGAGTCAATGTAGTTCCAGTTATCACATGCCTAGATTTAAAATCAGCGATGTGAATTAAAGTATTATGTTTATGTTTACAGAATTTACAACCCTGTTTCTTACATGAATTAGCGAAATGACCGCGACGTAAACAATTAAAACATAACTTGTACTTAGGTAATAATCCTAACCTTTCTTCACTGCTCAATGCAAGAAACTGTGAACATTCACTCAAATAATGTTGGCCGTTACATTTCGGACACAACTTGGACGATATATTATTATTATGACTTATTGTATTGTCAACACGCTGGACTGATACCAGTGTTTTTAATTTTGAGCTATGTTTGCTAGTCTGAGCCAAGTTATGGTTACTAATACGAGACATTTCTAGGGTCTCAATGAAGTCGGCATGACGGCGAAGAAATCCCATAAAAAACTTAAAAGTTAAAGGCTGATCCTTACCTAAACCTCCCTTACACTCTTCCCAATCACGATAAGTTTTAGAGTCTAACTTATGTGTAACAATATAAATGAGAAGAGTGTCCCAGTGTGTGGTAGGCTCGCCGAGGGTTTCCAACGCTCTTAAGTTTTTATTAACTTGATCTATGAGACGTTTTAATGTAACGGAAGACTCCCTTGTGATCGGTTCTATGTTGAATAATGCAGACAAATGATTGTGTATTATTACACTTTTATTATCAAACCGATCGCATAAGAGATTCCATGCGACTTCATAATTACTGGCAGAGAACCCAACTGACTGTATCACGACTGCTGCTGACCCTTCTAATGATGCTCGTAAATAATGAAATTTATTAATGGTATCTATGTCATCATTGTTATGAATGAGACTCATGAAGGTATCATGAAATTCCAACCAATTATCGTACGATCCGCTGAACTTGGGTAACTGTATAGTGGGCAGCCTTACTGGTATATTTCGGGAATGTGAACCTTTATCACTAACATTGTCGAAATTCATTAATTTTTCATATTCGTACATTATGTCTTGAGCCCTTGCAAGAGTACGATAGTAATAAGATTCGAACTTTACTCTATCATCTAACAAGGAACTGGGTTCATCGGATTCACATTCCAGCGCCAATTGTACCTCATCGTATTTATCATATAACAGGTTTACCTTATTCAATCGCAACTGCAACTCACTTACATCAGCTGATCGCATTAACGACACATTTAATGCATCTAAATAGTTGGAAAACGCAGTCAATTGTCCCTTATAACTGGCTCGTCTTTTAAGTAGCTTTGATTCCTCTCTTTCTGTCATTGTAAGGGGCTGATGTAAAATCAACCTGAAATTTTACAATTAATAGCTTTATTCCTTTCGTGACCTCTGATTTTATTCTAGTTTGTGAGAAAATTAACTATGTACCTATCTAACTATGAATTATACCTTACTTGTAAATATTTAGTTATACCTAAACACCCTAATAACGTCCTTAATGGCTCAAATGTTATTTTTCAACATCAATTTAAAGTATTTAGTTATATAAGCTAGGCATATCTTAATAAACAAATGAATTCTTATTTGTTATGTAGCTAGGCAACAGTCTTAATAAACAAATGACTACTCACAAACAATCTATATATTTTATGTATCTATACGATTAGAAAGGAACAAATAATATCTTAATAATTGCAATTAGTTTACAATCAATTTATTAAATACTAACCTTAATTTCCGTAATACTAATTATTACTTAATACCTAACAATACCTGAAGAGTGATGGGTGAAATAATTAAATCACGAAAATAATTGAATAGTGCGATATCAGCTTCGCCCTTGACGAACGGTGACCCTCAGCTTTGTCCCTGACGCCGCCGCTCAGCAATTATCTTTATTTTATTTAATAAACCGTGATATTTCCGTCTCCTCTTCTTGAATCCTTAATTAATGAATGGTTATATTCCATCCGGCTCGTTCTTGGACCATGTAAAGGATTTGATGGTATTGTTGGTTTACGGAAAGAAAGTACGTATGTTCCCTCTAAGCGTTTATTCAGAAGTCTCTAGAACTGTCAGATTTATTCTATTTATTACTTTTAAAATTAAACAAATATAAAAACGGCCAGCATGATAAATAAATATGATATATAAAAACTTTATGCACTAATATGCCTCAACAAACAGCTATGCTGTTGCGTTTCTTGCGGTTTGCTGGTTTCCAATTGGCCATTGGGGGGTATAGGGAGAAGCATTGTAACATATCTGTATATTCATCGGTTGTGTCTACGAGCGTCGGTAGTGACTGTTTGAATACCAGTATCTTAAATGGAGCGACTGCTTAAATATGATGTGCGGTGGTACGGTACCCCGTAGTAAGACTTGTTGTCTCTATCCGGCTTCTGACGACCCGTACTGACTGTAAAAGATCCACGAATGACAGTCGGGAACAACGGCTTAACGATCTTTCCGCAGCACAGTGGAGTCCCGGTATGTAAAGATGGTCACCCATTAACAGACCGACCTCCGCAAGCGTTGCTTAACCTGGTGAATCGATCCGCGCGTCTATTACCATTAGGCCACGAGTACCTTGAGAACTATGAAAATGATGGTGATCAGAAGGCTGGCAGCTATTTCGCTCAGAGAATAAGTTTAGCTATTCAGCGAGATAATGCTGCCAGTATTCTGGGTACCATGCCCCAAATTGAAATTTTGGATGACATATTCTTTTTGTGAATATCTATATGAATATTTTAGAGTTAATTTTTAATTATAAGTTTTTAGTTTGATATAGTTGTTATTGTTAATATTGTTACGTAGATATAATATAATATTACTTATTAGCTATTGTCTAATTGTTGGTTTGATACACGATATTATAACAATTTACTAAAGTGAACTTCAGTTACATTACTATGAAAATAATCACATAAAATTGCGATATAGTATCGTTAGAAAGAATTGAAAACATCTGCCAGTACTTCTCACATAACAGTATTTAACCTTAAGACTGTCATTACACGTTATTGCGTATAATAAACCTGTATAACCATGTAAGAACACCAGTACAGCCTAGTATCGTTACTACACCGAGAGTTCACGTAGTGATGTTACGGAGGTAAAAAGGTAAGGTAAGGTTACGTTATGAAAAGTCAAATTTAACATAGACGTCACACTTCCAATCTAATCCCTGACACTCTTCTATCAAAGTTTATAATCGGTCGAAGCACTGTACCATAGTTCAAGCCTGGCGGAAGAAAAGGAATCTTTGGTGGAACGATTCGAACTAAGGCAGTCAACGCTCTCACTAGTATAGGAAGCTGCGGAAATGGGAATTTCTGCTGTGCCTGTTACCATGAAGTTAGAACTTTTACTCGAAGGTTCGAGCGCGTTTTTACTGTTCGAAAATTAAATAAATAGACACTGGACTCATGATGGGCTCCTTCAATATACTAATGCATCTGTTCACATGATTTATATTTTGACAGTACCTTTTTATTATTTCGAAAAAAAAAATATTTCGAAAAAAAATTTTCGTAACAAAAATTTCGACTTTTTAGTCAAACCGTGTGCTTTGACTACGATAAACCTCCACCATCCCTATCCAACGTCGTGAAGCCACCCCCCCCCCAGCGCCCCCTTTTATTGCCCGATAAGCCTCATCTCGTTCCATCGGAGTCCTAACAGTAAATACGCACAATAAAAATATTTGTTACAAACTCTGATTATCTCCTGTTAAATGTGTAATAACATACAGAAGCTATGCGTGTGTAAAAATGTCAACAGCATAAAAACAACAACATAAAATATTCATTTAATGCCAAACAATCCTAGAAGCGAATCTTGACTCTGAAGTTGTACCCTTACGAAGACTATCTATCAGCAAAGGTAGAACCCTTCCCGGTCCATTGATAAACGCAAGCCTGGACGTCCGATTTCCGCAACTCGTTTCCAATCACATGGGGCCATTGCTTTGAGATCATTTAAACAATCAATCTACTTGGAGGTCAATTCTTCATGTATCTCTGGCAATGTCTTGTCAACAGGTACCAAAAATTCATTTTTACATATAAATTTATATTCCCCTAACACTCCAAAAGTCACAAGCTTCTAAGCCAACTAATAAAGATGTGATATACAATAACTTTATTAAGAACTCCGTTGTCTAGCTGGCTGTCCTATTTGAAACTATCCGTAGTAGTGTCCGCTGGCTTTGGACACACTGAAGAATTAGTTGGCATTATCCTAGTAGCTAGATAAAATCTACCCACACCAATACTACTGCTTAGATCAAAAGGGCAATGCTTTTATTTCATTAAATGGACGGTGATTACACTCATCTACCGCCATTAAACATAATACGCTACCGAATACAACAAAACACGCAACACAAGCATTTGGCCATATTACAAAAGCAATAATTTTATTGCCTGTAATTTGTTTAAAAAGAAAAAAGCTCTCCCGCCCAAAGACTACAAGACAAATCTAATTATTTAAAGGAAATTTAAGTTGAAACAGCAAAGTAACAAATAAATTACATTTTAGATTCAACGCGCTCCTACCGCGTGGAAAATTATTGTGGACGTGACAACTACGAACGGCGGGAAAATAGCGGCGGACGCCATTTTTTATTTACTATTTATTAAAGTAGTGATGACCACACGACACCAGCGTAAGCTTCAATAAAAGTCAATAATAGAGACGTAATCACTGGAACGATAGACGATCACACTCATTTTGCTGATGACGAGTGACGTCTACTGAGTACACACGATTCAGTTCCTAACCAATCCATTTATGTCGTGAGGACGCACCGTTCCACGCACACTTGACGTCACGTGGGGCCAAGTTTACGGAGCCAAGTAAACTCGATTCAGTGTGACATACCAAACTCGATTAAAGTGGAGTTGTGCCAAGTGAACCGGGTTTAGTGCGGCGCCGACAAGCGTGCTCAATGACGACTGGAGTCAAGCATTTAATGCGACATCAACCCAACGAGTTGTCGAGTGCAGCTAACTTGGAGACAACAGGGACTGCTAAGCTTGATGTCGAGTGGAGCCGAATAAACACGATTCAGAACGACACAATCCGAATTTCTTTGTTATGATACCACTTGATTACTTACAATCGATAATTTTAGGAGGAATTTGCTGGTATTTGAAGTATAAAATTAAAAGAAATAACTGGTGAAAAAATCAAGGCAAAATCACGTTGAATTTGTCACGAGGAAAATGTTTGAAACGAGCACTAAGGAACAGTTGAGAGCAGTAAAAGGCAGTATCACCGGCAATAAACCCCGGCCCGTAAATAGTTTCACTGCCAATTGTAAGATATCGGGCATGTGTGTTGTTACGCTACATATTGAAACTCCGAGTCTTCAAAGAGAATCTGTATTGGGTGAATATTTTAAGATTTTTCAAATGTATATGAAAAGTTTTCTTATGTTTACGCGAATTTCACTCATTATAATGAAACAACTTTTACGGATTTTATCGCGGTTTATTTAGTTTTTTACAAGATAGGACTAAATAAAAATATTGTTGTATCATAGGGTAGTTTCGAATAACTTTTGTAACAGAAGGACATCTGACACCTCAGTCCTCCCGTGACTCGTCGTCGGGCTTGTAAAAAACTAAATAAACCGCGATAAAATCCGTAAAAGTTGTTTCATTATAATGTATATGAAAAGCTTTAGAGTGACCTTCGCTACGTGATTTTGGCGATAATATTATTGGCTTGATTGATTGACTGTCGATCTCCGTGCAGCAGTCGGTCCGTGTTGGATGCGAGTGACAATCCCTTGTCTCTCGTCGGTCGTCTTGGCGTTCATTGAGAGATGAAGGATGATCATGATGATGATGATTGAATCGTCGCAGTGCTTGCTTTATAACGAAGAATATCATGCGGAAGCCAAGCCAAGAAGAAGCTAGAGTAAATAGATTACTTTTAGATAAAAGTACAATTACGGGTTTTATAGCCGTTTTTTAAAGATTTCTATATGACTGACATCTCAGATACTTTACTGCAGCTCACTGAAGATGCGATAGAATCCGAAAAGTTGTTTCACCATAACGAGTAAAATAAAAAGAAAACTACAAGGGACTTGAAGGTAATTCACCTGCCATTTGCGGGTTAGTGAGAAGATTTAGTTCATCAAATCTTCTTTCTCTCTTCTTTCTCATCTAATATAATATACATGCATACAACGTTAAAAAAACATTTCCTCTCAAACAAATACGTAGCACGTAACTTTTAATAATAATTTCAACAAATAGCGTATTCAAAGAAATATTTAACTGTATAGCACTAATTATAAATTCAAACATGACCTTTGGAATTGAACCCGCGACTTTAAACGATTAATTTCATGCTGGCATTTACCCACGTTAGAATTTGCGGAACGGTAGCGAAATAACAAGTCAGGTGGGCGGCGGGTGGGGATTGTGGGGGTGTGGGGGGGAGCTGTGGGGGGCGTTTGTGTATAACGAAGTGTTTGTGAGACATAAAGACAGCCACCTTTGAGTTTATTAATTAAACACACGCAACGCATTCGCTTTATGAAATATGATGGGCATTTGACGTAAGCGGGCTCTTGACTTGATCGGGTCAGCTTAAACCTTAAACGTACTCTTTAAGAGGTTTCATATATTATGTCTAGTACTTGTAACAAATACGCAGGACTGCAACGCTAGTTAGGGTTCTGTACCCAAAGGGTAATAGCTAGACAGTTTAAATTTGCACAGATTATGTATTTTTATTGTGGCTACAACAAATACTATAATCAAAATAATAATAATAATTAAGGCGCCTCCCTTACAACAGAGTAGTTGCTGGCGTTTTTTGCTGGTAAGGAACCCTTCGTGCGAGAGTTCGACTCGTACTTGGCCGGTTTTTTTTAATTTGATGATTCCAAGATTGCGTCTACTTGAAACTGTCAGCAATTGCTAATGAACTATTAAAATGCCCAATTTCCCATGGGAGGGATGCGCTGTCGCGCTCCTGGGCTGTATGGACACCAATATCTGTTGAAACAGCTTTGCTGTATTTCAGAAAGAAACACCGAGATTCCAGTGAGTCACCCGAAAATAATTTCTACGCTCTCTGCACCCATTTCACATAGTTTCGATGACAGTGTAGCATCAAAATCTATTTAGTGGTTTTTGCGTGAAAGAGTAAGAAATATACAATCTACACATTTTCTTTCTTTGTCTTGCGCGATTGTTAGTATTATTTGGAATTATTGTTCCTTTTATGTTCTTAATTAATTTTAAAATCTGTTGGAAGCCAAAAATATGCTTTTACCTGGCATTAAATTTAATACTTGAATTTTATTTCGTAATATTTTTCGTAATATAATTAAAACGATATAAATAAAATTCTTAAGTATTTTCAGTAATATTTTTTTTTTGTAAATTAATTAAATTTTAATATGGTAATAATAAGCATAAATACTTATATTTTTTTTCTATAAATTTATTATTTTATTCTACTCACTACAGTTGTTGTTTAATGTTTATATAAGGGAATTGTATGTATATGTGTGTTAGTAATACACGAAATGAAGGGGGTTGTTGTACTTAAATGTATCTACATTTTGCATGTTTTTATTCCCACAGGAGCCTAATAGAATAAGATTTTTTTTAAAATAGAATAGTTTCAATTTCCCGTAATTTCCCTTACGATATGTTATATATGTTATATGTTATATATGTTAATATTAAGGTCGTCATCATCAACAACCTCCTGCCATCCATTCCACGCTCCAGCCGGCAAGGGGTGTTTTATTGAAGAACGCCTATGCACATGAATCACATCGATATGACATGATATAAACCTGGAAGTCTCACAGGAGATAATGATCCCCTTAAAGTGGTACCAGCGGTACAGTCGGCGAAATCAGTACGTGATTGTCTTTCAATATACAAATTTCCAATGTTTAGCTATTAAAATGATATTGTTTTGCCGATGTTCACGCATACGTTCATTAAATTAATTTTATGGAATTCGATCGATATGGAGTAAGATTTTTCCCGTAATAATCATAATGAACCGCGACAGAATCCGTAAAGTTGTTTTAACAGGATTTTGTTGCCTCAACTTTTTTGTTGATATTGTAATAAATCGTGTTTTGTATATTCAATTTTACAAATACTTATCCACGAAATATTTAAGCCAATCAAGATCGACCCTATTACTTGTCTGTGAGATTTTTTTCAAAAATTTCGTTTTTGTTATTCCATTTAATTATTATATTATTACTAGCTTCTTCGGTGCTAGCAAAAAAATCCAATCTTTTCAATGTATCCTATATTACTTCTAGTATCTCCGAGAATAAGTGTACAATGTTTCATGATGATCGGTTGAGTCATAAGGAGTAAAGTCCTGTCGTGCGTCGGAGCTTGACACACACTTTTTTCTTTTAATTCATTGATGCAATAAAATTCGTGGCTTAGGGCCTGTTTCACAATCTCCAGATAAGTTCCGAATTGGCTATTCACAACATATTTGACAGATACTCCATACTCTATCCGATAGCCTATTCGGCACTTATCTGGAGGTTGTGAAACAGGCCCTTAAATTAGGAAGTAAGGCCACGACAATGCTCGCGGCCGCGCGTGACGGTGCACTTGTGCCGGCACGTGACTCGCCACCGCCTCACCTCGTCTAGCTAATTACGATTCAGGACATTTCAATGATTTTCGAATACAATTCGGCTAATGTCCCATCATAAGGTGACTGCGAATTACAAGGTTAAGATTATTGAGCTTTTTTTACCAAAAAACTCGGGACTCGGGACTCTGGACTTGGACTCAGGACTCTAAACTTGGACCTGGGACTCTGAACTCTGGACACGGACTCGGGACTCTGGACTCTGGACTCGGGGACTCGGGACACGATAGATGTTGTCCAGTACAAACAAACAATAGTGGACTGAGTTGTACATCTAAATTCCATAGCCATTCCAGAGTCTACTTGAAAACATAAAAGTCGATTAAATTATACATAAGCAATATGTCTCGCGAATTACGCAATCTTTACAGAACGTGTGTGAGTGCACGCATATGCATGCATATACCACACCCCTCCTTTCCCATGCATGCATATGCGTACTCGCATGCACCACCACCACACACTACCATAAAAGACCACTACCACACAATCTTCACCACCGCACGTTTCACCCCTAAAACCGAGGCATCCTGAGAGTAACGATGGATCGGTTTTTGACGGAAACAGGACGGAAAGAATAAAGAAAATATGACGTTGGAGAATGTTTACCCTAAACTTTACGAGTGTGGCCATTCATATGGTGTAGTTATCATTACTATAAGCTATCAGCAAGCTTCTACAACATACTCTTCTTCTGTTGCATACAAGAAACGTATATTTCCACACGACTGTACACGGGTATATTGAACTGGCATCAATTAGCGCTGACACGGGGCCAGCCGTGGGCGGTTGGGCGACGGTGACTCCCAGAATTAACCGAATCATAAGAAATACTCCCAGCTCCAATTACGGCCCTTGCAAATTGGCGGCACGCCAGCGACATTACTCGACCGGAGCTAAACAGTCGATACGCTAAACGTTTCGCAATTTCCCTTGTTTGTTGAATTTACTTTGCACTGATTCATAGCGATACACATTTTGAGGGTAATGTTTGTGGGTGTTGTGATAACCAATCTAAAACTACTGTAAGCCCTACGTGACCATGGTTACTGTAAAGTATCCAAAAAGTCGGACTTGTGGGAAACTTAATAAACCGCAATAAAATTCGTTTCATAATAAGTGAATTTCGCGTGAGCGTCAGAAAACACTACTTAGTACACAGCAGTGTTTTTTTAAAGCTATATTTAAATGATATTAAGATTTTCATCGCACGGCTATGTTAGTCAACCACAGTTGAGATCAAATCATTTAACCAATGACCGTTTATAATATCTTATTGCAGCCCCATTTCCTCGATCCGTTTAAAATTCATACACCTATTATGTTAGCGATAAATCCTACTTAATAACGCGAAAGTTTGTAAGTAATGTTTGTTACTCTTTCAGGTTTAAACTACTGAATGGATTTTCGTGAAACTTAACAATAATATAGCTTATACATCAGAATAACACATAGGCTATAATTATCACCGTACTCCCACGGGAATGGGAAGTACGCGGGTGAAACCGCGGGGCGCTGCTAGAGAATATATAAACGTCAAAACATTTTTTATTTCTAATGTCCTCTTGAAAGTTGACACCAGCAACAGGTGGGTTGTCGCAGTCGCAACAGTTCCGACTGTTTGCACAGACCAGTATCGGCATTTGTCAGTCCGTCTCTTCAATAAAATTTTTCCGTAATGGAATGTCATTAAGGATAATTAACTGTTGAAAAACTCAGCTTTAAATATTTTTGGTTCCATTCAACACACTTTAAAATAAAAATTAAATAATGATAAGTGAAATGCGATAGTTGAGTAGTAATGAATTTAAATCACTAAGATCGGAGCACTGAATCAAATCAAATTAAAATATGTCTATTTTACATAGATGGGGTAAAAAGGTGCACGGTTCGGGCTGGTCGTTTCCACGGAGAAGAACTAACCATTAGTATTATAATATTAGTATGTTACAGCATTAGTATTTAGAGACGGTCATGTAGGCTCGACAATAGGTCGAATTCTTCCCTCAATGAACGCCAAGACGACCAATCCCTTGCCACTCACATCCAACACGGACCACTGCTCGGAGATCGTCTTTCCACCTGGTTAACGGCCGACCTTCGTGTATCATAACGCGGCCTCCACTCTTGACCCTTATTAAAATTTATACTACATTTAAATTTCTCAAGAACAATTCCCAAATTTCACTCGAGAATCACTTGAAAAAATACACGGAAACGCCTAAAAGGAACGCCTAATAAATACTCACAAAAAAGCACATTTTCTTGTTAGAACCGGGGGTATGCAAATTACGGGTGACGAAGAAAAATGGCGGAATTAAAAACGTGACAAACTCGCCGTCAAAATACGGACCTTATATTAACATTACGGCCAAATGGAAACAACTATTTACCCACCTTACAGTCACAATTCGATTCTCTTGAGCGAATAACAAATGACTTTGTTGTTTCTTGAGATGAGTTCTAGATGCTAAAATTAAATTTATTAGAGAGAATATAAACAACTAACTTCATAAATTTTGTACTTTAGAAGAAAATCAGATGAACAACGGTTTTTATGGAACCTGGATGGAAGATCACCAAAATCTGTGCAAATTATTTTACTACCTGCACTTTTACAGGACAACTTTTTTTTTTTTTTTGAATTAGTGAAATAAGAATTAGGTACAGCTCATATGAAGGCTTACGTTCAGCAAAAAAGCGTATATGATAATTATAATAAAGTAGAGAAAGCATGCGACAAAAGGGAATATAGGAATATGATAGAGAATTTTGTAATGTCTCATTTCTTTAAATCGAATTTTAATCGTCATCACCATCAGAATCAAAAACCAACTACCATTATCTTGTCACAGAACACCCTAATCTATTCCCGTGGTAAGGTCATAACGGAAACACTATTAGATTTAGAAATTTTGACGAATACTATCCAATGCTGTCTGCATCTATCTATTCATCATCATCTATAATTATTATACAAACTATCAGCATTTGGCGGAATCCATCATCATTATTACAAATTTTCTGATTTTCCATATCTTTACAAGCCCGACAAAAGTCCTCCGGTGACATAGTATATGTACCAAATTCCAAAACCGCGAAAAAATCCGTAAAACCTGTTTCATTATAAAAAGCTGATAATGATGATGATCGCGACCACCTGCTACGTGTACGAGTAAAGTTATAAAACAAAGCAGAGCGTTCATCAAACGACACTTACCAAGTTAGTCCAGCGTTGCGGAGAGCTAAACTTTGCACTCAGGGACATGTGCAAACTGTAACTCGAGTGTGTTAAAACTCGCCAAGTATACACACTTTATTTGTTTTAGAAATGTTAAATTATAAAGAAATCATTTGACGACCTCTGTGGCTCAGTGGTAAGCGTGTTGGTGCACAAGCCGGAGGTAGCGGGTTCGAAACAAAAAAAGTTTGTTTGTTCCTAGGATGTGTATTATATAATAAAAATCTTAAATATAAGTAGGTATTAATATAAAAAGTATTAAATATATGTATTTCCGTTGTCTGGTACCCGTAACACAAGTCTCTTCGAGTACTTACCACGGTTCCCTGCGGGGCACGGAGGGGGGGCCCCCTTTCGAATTTTACTAGTTGAGCCATCTACTCACCTACCTACCGATTGAGCTTAAAGGCCATCAGGCCAAAATATAGACGACGTATTGGCGATTAACCAGGTGAGAAGACGATCTCCGTTGGATGAGTGTGGCAAGGGATCGGCTGTCTTAGCGCATATTGAGAGAGGCCTAGGTTCAGCAGGGGTCCAGGGAATGGATATAGGCTGACGATGATGGTTATCATATTGCGTTCGTGTGAAAAATAGACGTATTAAAACCATAGAAATTAGTCGTTTCACCATCCCTTAAAAATCTACAATAATGATCCCTGAATGAGAGTGCTATCAAAATTAAAAATATTTTTTTAAATCCTACTTATTGTTGTTTATTAAATCAGAAACAACAGAATAAACTAAAGTACACCACGAGCGCAGTTGCAGGAAGTAACATGCAAATCCTAGACGTCTCTTATCTAAAAATATTGCATGCGCTATAATAATAGTCCTCTAAAGTTTTTCTACGAGAACGTTAGGTTGGGTTTAGTCCCACAATTTGATTAACTACAAAACATTAAAAAAAAATAGATAACCTAGGCTTTTGGGACATTATTTTTGTGGTGAATAAAACAGCTTTGAAATACTAGCGTGTAATCAGCGGGCATTGTTCGTACGGAGTGGTATGGAGCAGTAACCTGGCCATTAAACGCGCAGATAAGGTGCGGCGGAAGAGACGTCGCCGGCGCTCGCGTGAGCTGCACTGTAGTACGGCTAGTGTAGCGGTGCCCTGAGTGAGCTGAGGTTTATTCTTAGCCACGCAATGGCTGGAACTTATAACATGTAAAAATTGTATGAAAGCAAATACGTATTTTACAATAGATGGACCAATTAAAAATCTAAAATCAAAGACATCATTAATGTAATAATCATGTTGTCATCAGTGTTTGTAATATTTTTTTGTACTTATCTAATATATCCCTCCATGTATAGATAGGTACCCATAATGGCTCAAAAACATCATCATTTCATAGGCAATACCAATATTAGCAATACGACACTTGTAAAATAAATAGACGTAAGAAAGAAATAAAAAAGAAACCTTTAAATACAGTTAGTATTTCTTCTACTTCTGAGTCTACGTCGCTGATATGAAGTTAAGAAAGTAATTACCCAAAATCATCATAACCAGCTTGTAGCTTCATTGGGACTATAAACCATCCAAATAAGGTTTCTAAATATATTATGCTAGTCCAAAATGTCGGTCATTTAAAAATCTCAATAAATCGCGAGAAAATCCGTCAAAATGATTTCAATATGGGTGTAAATCCGTTCTCCTATGTGTGAGAGCTCACTGCCACTTGTGTACTGGTTGACCTTAGTTCTCTGGCGGAGGTCTTCGTTTCGAATCCTATCTACCAAAGAAACAGTCCCATCCTATCTGTCGGCGCCTATCGTGCCTATTCGGGCCTCGTCGGGCGGTGACAGGGCGACAGCGGGGTCAACGCACGGGAGGAGCGGTGAGCGGCGCACGATCGCTCGGCCGCCAGACTGCCACCAGCTGTTGCGCACCAGCATACGGGCATTTCGTTGTCTCCACAATAAACATTTATATTCAAATACAGTCCACTCTTTTTTATAACCCCCTTCGAGGCCTTAACATTGGTCCTTCGAGCCCTTGAAGAGGATTTGGTTTTTCGACGCGAAAGCTGAAATTCGGAACGTCAACATCGGCAGATTTGACCGTTAAAATACGAACACAGCAAGTGAGAACAAAGAAGTCGTTCCCGTAGCTGTGTAACATATATATTATGTTACATAGATTTACTTACGAGTTTTGTACTATTTATTCGTTTTTTAATACTAAATTCATATTCCGCGCGCGAATTTCTTCATTCGCCTACTCGATCACTATTGGCCAAGACATATTACGACGTCACGATATGTGAAGCGTCTTGGGATCGAGTCGTGCCGCTTACGGACCGGTCGATCGTTCTTTTTCTGCCGGAGAGTGCTGAGAAGCGCACACGCGCCGCGTTATATTTTAGTGGGGTCCCAGGCGTTGCCGTCGTGGTCGGTGCGGTGCTAATCCTGGGCGTGGCCGAGTAGCTGTGGACGGGGTCCAGTAGGAAGCAGACGACGGGAACCAGAGCAGCTGGGATCCCACTACCCACTTATTAATTTACCCACGGACCCCACGGAATCACTGATCCCATACTTCTCCTGACCTCTCTCTTCGGGGACCGCACACCACAGTGCTGGCTTCGGTCCTGCTCACCGCCACGCTGAGCGACGGGACGGCGCGCTGGACGAAGCACGGACCACGTGGCACGTGACCGGACGCAGTCTATGTTAAGTTCTCTTTTAAATTAGCTCCCAACTTGATATCAGGAATAATCGAATCCACGCTCTCTTACAACCTTAATTAGCTAATTTAAATAAATTTTCTCATATTTTTAATAGTCGGACCCAAACCTATTTTTCCAAATTTAATTTATAACTTTCATGTAACACTTTTTATTTCATAATATAACTATAACTAATTTACATCTTTTATTTTCATTTATTCCCATTTATACAATTTTTTATAACCGTAACAGCTGCAGCAAGACAACAATTCAAGAAGCTGGTGTCTTTCTCTGGGAGTATATTTACAGTGTTTGAGTGAGTTCGTTCCAATTAAAAAGTTTATTTCCCTTTATTTTTCTATATTTTGCCGAAAATAATTAGTGACTTATCTTTAAAATCATAGAAATTAAAATATTTACAAATAAAATATTACTAATAACTTGAATGCATTACAAATTCATTGTGTAGTTCAGTCGTATACGCATCGAGTAAGTTGTCGTGTCCTTGAACGTGACTTTGACCGCAATCCTTTGTCCTTGCATTGTAACGGACGATTGACCGTTAGACAAGGAATTTCAAGTGACCTACTTTTAATATTTACTATTTTTTATTGATTTAATTCATATTTTCACATTCGATTTACCTAAATAATGGCAGATAACATTAAAACATTAATTAAAAAACGTAGTTCAATTAAATCAAAGCTTACAATTTATAATAATTTTTTAAATTTAATTAAAAGTGGTCCCGAAGTATCGGATTTACAGCGGCTAGGCTTACAGGAGCGTTTTAACAAATTCGAAACCCTACATTCAGAATTTGATGACTTACAGACCCACATTGAAATTCTTGCCGACGATGCCGATGCAGCATTTGCGGAACGTGAAGACTTCGACCGTCAGTTTTTCGACCTGGTGGCACTCACGCGCAGCCTGCTCGGTGCTTCATCGAACGGTGTGGGGTCCGAGGCGGGCTTCGGAGACGCTAATTCAGGTGCACATATTTCCAATAGGAATGATTTTGTACGTTTGCCAAAAATCGACTTGCCTCATTTTGATGGGAATTATCAGTGCTGGCTTGAGTTCAGAGACACATTTAAGTCATTAATTCACGACAACCCTAGCATTAATAATATAAACAAGTTTCATTATTTGCGCGCTGCACTTCAAGGCAACGCAGCTTTAATTATTAAAAATATGGATTTTAAAGGCGACCACTACATAATTGCGTGGGATTTGTTATGCGAACGATACAATAATAATCGTCTTCTTGTCAGTAACCATATTCAAGCGTTGTTCGATACCGAGCCAATAAGCAGGGAGTCGAGTATTTCAATACGCAATCTTGTCGACGTAATAAATAAGAATGTCAGGGCACTTACATCCTTAAACCAACCGACTGAACACTGGGATACTATACTGATCCATGTAATGGTAAAAAAATTAGACATGACAACCAGTCGCGATTGGGAAGAGCACAGAAATACATTTTCCTCTGATAATCCCAATTTATCACAATTTTGTACCTTTTTAAATAGACGAGCGGACTGGTTGGAATCCGTTGAATCTAATATTAGTTCAACATCATCATCAGCTCGAGTTAGTCAAACTTTGAATACTAATTATCAAAATAAATCAATTGTTGCCTTAAATAATAATCACACAAACCACACAAAACTCACTCAAATCAACAAAAAAATTAATACAAAATTACATAAATTAAATAAATGTCCTCTTTGCTCCCAAGGTCACGCTTTGTTTAAATGCGAGTCGTTTCGAAACCTTAGCATAGAAGATCGCATACAAAAAATTAATGACTTTAATGTTTGTCAAAATTGCTTACGCTTTGGACATTTTGCTAAACAATGCAAGCTTTCACATTGTAAATATTGCAATAAAAAACACAATACGCTTTTACACTTAGAAGCACATGAACCCAATAAATTTGCTGATCCTTTGCCATCTGCTTTGCTTTCGGCTTCGCCTTCTACGTCTAATGTTGTGCTATCAGCCAATTCTATGCAGCTTGCTACTTCTGCGCATGTTTTACTGTCCACAGCGCTCGTGAACGTGATCAGCGCGACGGGTAAGAAGTACACTGCACGTCTATTGCTGGACAACGGTAGTACGGCGAACTTCGTAACTAAGAGCTTGTCGGATACACTGGGTTTGTCACGACGCGGTACGAGCACCAAGGTAACGGGTATTAATAATCACATATCCACTAGTACACAGTCTTGTCATCTCACAATAGAGTCTTTATGCTGTGCCTTCAAAATTGATATCGAGTGTTATATTTTGCCCGAAATAACAAAATTGCTGCCGTGTTCTTTCGTGAACATCAATAATGTCCCTATTCCTACAGGTCTTAATTTAGCGGACCCGAACTTTAATGTTCCGTCGGTCGTTGATATCCTGGTAGGGGCAGAAGTATTTTGGAATGTATTATGCAACAATACTATTGACTTAGGCAAAAATCTTCCAAAACTATCGGAAACCAAATTTGGATGGTTAGTGTCAGGTAGTATTTCCCTACAACCTAACAGTAGGTCTAATTTTTCTTATACTCCATGCTTCCATTCCAATGTCACTCCCGATCTTACTCAATTTTGGGAGCTTGACGATGTGTCACCTAAGCATATACATTCTCTTGAGGAACGAATGTGTGAACAAATTTTTCATGAAACTACCGTTCGTAAAAATGATGGTAGGTTCGTCGTCACGATGCCTTTAAAAAGGGATCCCAGCACTCTAGGACAGTCTTATGAAAACACTAAAAAACGTTTCTTGTCACTAGAGCGGAGGTTTAAGCGTGATCTCGCGTTTAAAAACAAATATATCGAGTTTATGCGCGAATATGAACGTCTAGGCCACATGACACTAGACTCTTGCAGTTCTATTGATAACAGCATAACAAAATATTATATACCTCATCATGGGGTTATTCGTAGTTCTAGCACCACTACTCAACTACGCGTAGTATTCGACGCATCGTCCTCTTCTAGTTCGGGAGTGTCATTGAATGACATTCAGATGGTCGGTCCCGTAGTGCAAGACGATCTTTTTAATATTTTAACACGTTTTCGTCAACATAAATATGTGGTGTCCAGTGACGTCGAAAAAATGTACAGGGCAATTGAGTTAACTCCAGAACAACGACCTCTGCAAAAAATTTTATTCCGGTTTGATCCGTCAGAGCCCCTTAAGATCTATACGTTAAATACGGTCACCTATGGTACTGCATCTGCGCCCTACTTAGCAACCAAATGCTTAGTGAGCTTGGCTGACAACATTGCGGATAGTCAAGTCCAATCTGCCATAAGACGGGACTTTTATGTAGACGACTATTTAAGTGGAGGGAGTACCATAGCAGAGACTGTCAACGTTTCAAAGCAGGTTCAATCGGTTCTGGCGTCTGCTAAATTTAACCTTCGGAAATGGAGATCTAACCATCCAGACATTCTAAAACAAATTTCAAATAGCGACAATTTCAATAATATTTTGCATTTCTCTGAACAAGGTTTAAATTCTTATCTATCTAAAACTCTAGGTCTTAACTGGGTTTGTGATTCTGACACCCTGACTTATAGTATAAATATTACACCTTCTACTAAAGTCACTAAACGACACATCCTATCTGTCATCAGTCAGATTTTTGATCCTCTGGGCCTTGTAGGTCCTTGTATTGTTGAGGCAAAAATCCTTATGCAACGACTGTGGATAGAAAAATACGACTGGGACGACGAAGTAGCATTAAACATTAAAAATCTATGGTCTACATTCGAAGAAACGGTAATTGCATTAAATACTTTAAAAATTCCCCGTTGGGTTTTGCGTGAAGGCTCTACTATGCACGAAATACATGTCTTTACCGATGCGTCAGAAAAGGCATACGGTGCTTGTGTCTACATTCGTTCACGCAATACAATGGGTTGCATAGGCGTACAACTTCTAGTCTCTAGAAACCGTGTAGCGCCCATTAAGTCAACTACCATACCGAGACTCGAACTTTGCGGAGCTTTGTTAGGTGCAAGGTTGTGTACTAGGGTTCAAGAATCGCTTACCATACCCATTCTTAGATGTAAATTCTGGTGCGACTCAACAATAGTCCTGGGCTGGCTCTCCACTCCTTCTAACCAATTAAAACCTTTTGTTAGGAGCAGAGTGAACGAGATACATGAGAGCACGCGTGATCATACCTGGAGCTACGTACCGTCGAGGGACAACCCGGCAGATCTTGTTTCCCGTGGTCTATCCGCCAACAATATCATAGACTCATCTTTGTGGTGGTCCGGACCATCTTTTTTATTACGATGCGAAAACGAATGGCCAAAAATGCCTAATACAGTGAAACACGATTTGCCGGACGTAGTAACGCATTTCATTAGTGACAATAGTAATCATTCATGTAATATTCATCATTCAGACGTCACCAATCATTCATCAATCATATATAATTTATTAGAAAAACATTCATCTTTAACAAAGGTACAAAACATAATCTCATATTTACAAAGATTCATCTACAATTTAAAACATAAAAATAAATTAAGTGGCAATCTGTCGACAAAAGAACTACAAAATTCATTTAATTTAATAATTCATTATTCTCAGCTAGACATGTTTCCTGACGATTACAAAACTTTAAAATCTGGGAAAAAATTGGCTCGTGATAGTAAACTCATTCGTTTATCAGCATTCATTGATGATCATGATCTCATCCGCGTGGGCGGGAGGCTCGATAACTCCCCCTACGACTTCAGTACCAAGCATCCCATCGTAGTATGTAGTAAGCACATTTTCACAATTAAATTATTTCAAATGCAACATTTAAAACTTCTACACGCTGGCCCTCAATTACTTCTAAGTCACATTCGACAGTCGTTTTGGCCTCTAGGCGGTAGAATATTAGCTAGGTCTGTCGTGAATAAATGTATAAAATGTTTCAGACACAAGGCGCAAAACATACAGCCTATAATGGGTCATTTACCTAGCTCAAGAACTAGTCTCGAATTCCCATTTTTGAACTGCTATGTAGATTACGCTGGCCCAGTACTTTTGGCCGATCGCAAGGGACGCGGCTGCAAACTTACAAAATCTTATATGTGCATCTTTGTTTGCTCGGCAGTAAAAGCCGTCCACTTGGAGCTCGTCACTGATCTTACTACCGAAGCTTACATGGCCGCTCTTAATCGGTTCGTGGCACGTCGGGGTAAACCTCGAAGTATCACGTCTGATAACGGGACAAATTTCATAGGCGCCGCGAACGAAATCTACAGGTTCTTACGTTCATCAAATGTTGCATCTGAAATCGCGCAAGAGGGTATCGAATTCGTCTTTACACCGGCTTACAGTCCTCATTTTAATTCATTGGCTGAAGCCGCTGTAAAATCGTGTAAGCATCATTTAAAACGGTTATTGCATCTCGTACATTTCACTTTCGAGGAGATGGTCACTTGTCTCTCTCTTATAGAGGCGGTCTTAAATTCGCGCCCTCTTACTCCATTATCATCCGATCCCACTGATTATTCGGCACTAACACCTGCTCACTTTTTAATTGGACGGCCACTCTTGTCTGTGCCATGCTCTCAGACGACGGACGCCAAAATAACGACTCTGGAACGATGGAAGCGGATCCAGTACATCCAGCTTCACTTTTGGCGTCGCTTTCATAAAGAGTACATTTCCTCACTTCAGCAAAAATGCAAGTGGTTCAGTTCCAGAGGTGAAGTGAAGACGGGATCCATGGTCCTGATCAAGGACAAGACGACACCGCCGCTGCTGTGGTGCCTCGGTCGGGTCTCCAGGACCTACCCGGGCGTGGACGGAGTCACAAGAGTAGCAGAGGTGAAGACGAAGAAAGGAACCATTCGTCGTGCCTTCAACTGCCTCTGTCCTCTACCTATTGACGACTGACGTCAACCCGGGGAGTATGTCGGCGCCTATCGTGCCTATTCGGGCCTCGTCGGGCGGTGACAGGGCGACAGCGGGGTCAACGCACGGGAGGAGCGGTGAGCGGCGCACGATCGCTCGGCCGCCAGACTGCCACCAGCTGTTGCGCACCAGCATACGGGCATTTCGTTGTCTCCACAATAAACATTTATATTCAAATACAGTCCACTCTTTTTTATAACCCCCTTCGAGGCCTTAACACTATCTACCAACGAATCAGTCGTAAATTAAGAAGCCACGTTCAAGAGTGGAGGCCCTGTTTGGGTAGACGAACTATTGGTCGCCCATTAACCAGGTGGGAAGACGATCTCCGTGCAGTGGCAGGTCCGTGTTGAATGCGAGTAGCAAGACATCGGCCGTCTTGGAGTTTAATTAAGGGAGGCCTATGTTCAGCATTAGACGAATAAAGTCTGATGATGATAATGATGAGTAAAAATCGTATTAGAAAACAACACTTCCCATCAAATGTCTCGCCTATCCGTTTGTTTATCCAACATAAAAAAATGGATATCTGAATATACGATCGAACATGCAAAATTCTATTGAATCAAAACTACATCCAGCACTCATCCATCCAGCCATGCAGCCGTACAGTCAGACGAGAGTAATCGCCGTTAACGTGAGCAAACATTAGACCAACCGATGCCGCTCACGTTTGACTACCAGATTAGATTACATGGGATTTGTGGGTCTCGGATAGGGAATGTGATTTTTGGCATTACCTTCGTGTTCATGTATTTCAAAATGTTTATTTATTGTGTTTCAGCTTGTTATATAATATTCACTACATGTAAATATTATTAATTTAATAAGAGCCTTTCACAATATCCGAATAAAGTTCCCATTAAACTATTTGCAACATATTACTGCATAGCTACAACGTTTCCATTTCACAATAGACAAATAGCGAAAAAAGTTCCCAAAAAACTATGTCGGATCAACTGACCATTAGCAAATTCATCTGCCAGATAAATTAGTTGACAGATGTATACGTGGTTGACAGCTTGACGACATTTGACAATTTGACGTTCCGTTAACAGAAATATAAAATAATCATGCATATTCTGTTTTGATCAATTAATAATTAAGGGATAACCTTAGATCAATAATATGTCTAGATAGAGTGTCGCGCGGAAAACACGTCCAAAAAAATAGCGTCCAACTGTTGGCCTCAAAATGCTTTCTCCGTGTTTAGTATCCGTCCCGCTGTCGTAGAATACGCATGAATTGTTACGCGTTATTGTTTTTATTTATAATGAAGGTTTGTGTTGAAGTGTAACGAGATTAAAAAGGATGATTATGGAAGAACTGTAGTAGCTGGTATCACTATTCACGAACAAATGTTTGAAAATTTTGGCTTGTTCTTTTTATTTTGACTGTAGGGCGACACTCCATCTAGACATATTAATGATGGGGATAACATTATATACATGCTGTTTGTAAATAAAAGGTATAAAAATGATGATATTATATACCTACATTTAAACTATAAAAATATATTTTCATGTGTAGTTACAACAGTTACAATAGGTAGCTAAATGCGAGGTTGCCAAATCTACCAAATATCTGCCAAATAAATTAACAGGTAAGATGATAGTGAAATTTTATTTGTAAAGTAATTTATGTGGTATATAGCTATCGGGTACTTTACTGGTACATTGTGAAACACCCTTATTGTAATTATTTTAAAATAAATACTAATGTTTTTATTACTTTTTATACAAATAATAATATTAATTTTACAGATATTTTATTAATGTGATATCTCATCAACAGATCATCATTAAGATTAGCCATTTAGCCACGTGCATTTTCCAAACAATGGTCTCGCTGGCCATTTAAAAGTAGGCCGCATACATTAAGTGGCCATAATGAACTGCGACTAGAGATATTGTTTGTTCGTATGTATTTTAAATACTACTATAGACCTGTTTAATGATACTAGGTTGGTTTGCCTTAGGATTGTGTGACGACATTCACTGCAGATAAAAAAATGTTATTGACACACTCTCCAAATTCAGAAGTGCTATTTAATTAGGCAATCTGCTGAATTAATTCAAATAAATATTTAATGTACATTGTTATTTAATGAACATAAACTGATAGCACGAAATATTTATATTTTGTCTTAAAATTCCTTGATAGACATTTAAGTACTTACCTAAATACAAGTGCCTTTTCACAGCAGCTTCATCATCATCAGCCTTTCTATCTACTGCAGAACATAGGCCTCCCTTAATGAACGCCAAGAAGAACGATTTGCCACTCGCGTTCGAAATGAATCGGTGATACTAACTCAAGAGCTCCCATTGTAAAACTACAGAATTTGTAAATATTATTACCATTAAAAGCTATTGATTAGGCTAGTGTTAGTACTTTCCTATAGGATATCTTAAGTCCTAACATAAACACTTTCGTCTATTTATAGAGTTAATTATAAGATTTCATAGAAATCTTCTGATAAAGAGTTTACTTACAATAATAAACCACGCGATTAACATGTTACTTACCTGAAAAAATAAAAGGATATTATAATAACACAATAATTTAAATATTAGTTATCTTAAAATTAACATTGAAAGACATAAGGTGTAGTGCCAAGCCAGCTGTGCTGCTATATTTCTGTGCGTTTTCAGTCACCCGTTTGGAGAGGGGGGGATAGGGAAAAGAAGGGGAACGCATTGGTTGTGCACACGGTCCTGTCACAAGGTCACCGGAGTCTGCAGTCAATCTCCACGCGATACTTTATCTCGCGCATAAACCGCCTTTATTATTCCGTCCTCGGTTTATGTAAATATCGCTCTAAATAAATATGAGCGATGAAATTCACAAACATTTTGCATTTAGATAATGTTTCAAAACAAATTCTAACTGTAATTTCGTAGAGAGCTTAGCGGCGACCGTACTTTGCATTATCTTTTTCTGTTCTACGAAACACTTCTCTCGTAATAGATAGAAAGATAAAAAGTAAAGAAGAAGAAAGAGAATAAACTAAGAACAAAGAAAGTATGCGAGAACTTTTTGGATAGAGAGACGGTAAGCTCGTAGACTCGTAGGCGTGCTACGGTGCTGTAAACACTAACAAAAAACAAAACACCTTATATATCCATTTGGCAGGCCCTCTTCGAGGTAATTCGCTTGCATTTGAAATATGCACTGCCTATAGTCCGAAAAAATTTCACTTGTTCATTTTCACCATTTCATGTTCGAGAACATGTTTCAACTCGAAAATGTTTTGCTTTGCGATACTGACGAAATTAAAATAACGAGACAACTTTGCTCGATGCCCTTATATGGCTATTCGAATTTCAAATATAACCGCATGGCTATTACAAAAATAAGTAAATTAATCTTCAAGAAATCTCATCTGAATCCTTGTGCATAAGTTTGCTTAATTTTAACACCTCCTTGTCGGATTGGTACCCTCTGCGTGTCTCCTCTTAACAACTCCTCTAAAGCGAATCGGGTTAAGGCGACAACGTATAACCCATCTGGACACTCCGTTATGGCATTAACGTTATGTGAGAGTTATGTTAGGGCGTAACGCGATTAGTGCTGTGATAGCCGATGTATCGATCGAATGGCTCCCACAAGAAATAAATAAATATTAACCAACAAACAAAAACCTCATTTTAATCAATCATTTCATCACCAAAATTAAATCAAATATCATATATCACAAGTCCCACTCTTATCGAGTGAAGGCCCTTCCTTCCCTCTACTGAAGGGCATTATCATTCACAAAGGTGTGTATGGGGCATCGAATTTTCTATTTTTGTTGAGTTTGTTTACTTTAAGAGACTGTCGCCCAGTTTCCTAAAGGCTGATCAACGCAAAAGTTAACAAATCAACTGTCAAATTTATTGTTAAGTGTCAAACGAGTTGCTAGAAGCATGATTAAATTCCTTAGTTTGATCAGACTGTTAGCTGACATAGCCTACAATGAAATGCTGTCAAATTTGTCTCCAGAATCCTTTGTTAACCGCTATTAACTGCCATGTTAGTTGACATACGCTTCGATCAACGTTTCTGAAACCGGGCATGAATGTGTTAATTTTAGTAATAAAATAAATATTTGCCTCTATATAGATAGATAGCTTGTAGTTATAGAATTTAAAATAAATAAATTTGTCTTATACCTTTAAACGAGCAATACGGTATTTGACTAATTCTGGAAATCGTTTTAAATGATTCTTTTAGTATATAATAAACGTACAGTAATATTTTTTCTGTGAAATTTACAGTATATAGGATAAAAAACGATGTTAAAATTTAAATTGTAAAAATCGCGGCAAAAACGACGTCTTTGTAATGGCTCCGGTCACGTGACGCATGTGACGTCACACACTAGTAAACCAATCCATCTTGTATACTTCTGAAGGTGCATTGCTTTTTTTCTTGTGTGTAGTACCATAATGTACAAATACGTCTATAAAAACTCCGGAAAAATTATTTGTTTCTGTTCCTATGAATCCCAAAAAACGTAAATTGTGGTTACGATTGGCGCGAAGAGAGCCAAACAGTATTTCGATGCACACAAATGTTTTTATGTGGAAAGATCACTATTGTGAGTACCTGAAAAAAAAAATTATATATGATTCTATAGAATCATATATAATCTATATATATTTATATATGACTAGCTGTTGCCCGCAGCTTCGCCTCCGTTAACTAAGATTTACAACGGGATCTTAGTACGCGAAATAACATTTCTTACACCTTGTGTCCGAAAAACCAAAATATCTTACGGAACCCTATTTTTATCAGAATAAAATTTAGCCTATGCTACTCGTGGATAATGTAGCTTCCGAATGGTGAAAGAATTTTTGAAATCGGTCCAGTACTTTTTGAGCCTATTCATTACAACCAAACAAACATACAAAAATAGGTACAAATCTTTCCTCTTTATAATATTAGTATACTTAGATATAGATTACATATTACTTATATATAATTCTCAAGAAATATATATTATATTAAATACACATGTTTAAAATAACATGAATTATTTAAATTAAATTATTAGGTAAGTACACTAATCATTCTTAAATTTATATTTATTTACTATAACTACTTGCTGTTAAAAAAAATAGTTTGCATAAAATATTCCCTCATAATCTTTTAAATGTATTGTAAATCGTTATATACTTCGCTATAGTACCTCCGCGATTATGTGTACAAAGTTTCATGATGATCGGTTGAGTAGTTTTCGCGTGAAAGCGTAACAAACACCCATAAACTTCAGCTGAATAATAATCAGCGTTATTCTTAAAGAAAAGTGCAACCATAAAAGCGTCTATCATATTATGTAGGTTCAAGGTTGCTGTTATCGCATCATCGCTTGCACAAAATTTCCTTCCATTTTGTGATTATATATACTTACCACTATTAATGACTAGTTATAAAAAATTTCCTAAAGTTGTTTAAAAATAGCTCAGAAGTAAAAATAATAACCAAAACACATTAAACTCGAACGACAATCAGTAGTACAAAATATTGTTTACTTGCGTGTGACGTCACGAGTGTTACCACCAATCACAGGGCGTTTTGATTCACATCAAAAATTTAAAAAAATATCATTTTTATTTTGCGAATTATGCAAAATTTATGCATTATTTTGTTCAAAAAAAGTGATAATGGTTTTCTTTAGACTATTATCTCGCAGGATGTCCACATTTCATAGAGTATTTTGAATGTTGTCAAACACCGTATTCTTGTATATATGTAATCGGGATTTCGAAAACGGCTACAACGATTTTCATGAAATTTTGTATACATGTGTAAAAAACGGCGATAAATCGATCTAGCTAGGATACATTTTTAGAAAACTTTTTTTTATCCGTGTTTTGAGGCATCAATAAAATCTGATTAGAATACGAACGTAAATTTCGCTGTCAAATAATATGTCATGGTAGCTTTGTGGTGAAATTATTAGGCAGTTAAGTTCGAACGAGCCTGGTTCGAATCTCCAGTCCCAATTTTTTTTTCCTTTTTTTTTAAGATCATTTTTTTTGGAAGAAAAATTTTATCGTATTTTATCACTTAGGGTACGGAGCAAATGCTCGGTCAACCAGGTACTAGATAGTTAAGTTAGTTGTTAAATAATAAAGGGCTCTTTACGCTACATTCAAATATCAAAAGACCTTCGAATAATAGAAGCAACACTCATAAAAGCATAAAAAGGTATAAAAGAGGTTTCTCGATACCCGTCCCTAGCACTAAAAGCTAGCACTCCCGGCTATTAAGATAACAGGAGTGTTGTGGGAACGTCTAGGGCTCCGGCCTTGTCTCACGACCGAATCAGGGCTCTAGTGTTTAATATTGTGTGTATTGTGCATACACACAGCAAAACACATGAACAAACAGTGATGCTAATCCTGTTTAGGGTTCCTTTTCTCGAAATGACAAACCAGATCCTTTATAGATGTTTCTTAGACTTTTTGTGGAGCGTCTTCATTTTAATTAAACGTATGTGATGGACCTATGGGTGTAAAATTTAGAAGTTTGGTGGTAATTGCGGGTTAATACGTATATCCCTTTCAATCACCCCTTAACATAGCATGGACCACAGTTTAAGATGTGCTTTATTAGATCACTCCGTTACCCGCCTGTGTTGCTGTTGTCTGTTTGCGCTTTATTTTACATTTACTTTCGTAACAGACCATTTTTTCTTATGGTTTTAATACTAGGATAGATGGTCCACATTTGGTGGTCAATTTTTAACCGACTTCAAAAAAAGAAGGAGGTTATCAATTCGTCTGTATGTTTTTTTTTTGTTTTTTTTTGTATGTTTGTTACTCGATTACTCCGCTGTTTAGGAATGGATTTTGGTGATTATTGTTTTGTTAGTAAGCTTATGTTTCCGAATTGGTCCCATATTAATTTGATCGACATCTGATCAGCGGTTTTTAAGTTATATTTAATAATGCTTATTGGTTGGTTGTGTATTTTCTCATTTTATTACGATTTTCTCATTTTATTACTTGTCGATGTAATATAAATAATATGAACAAAAACCACTGAAAGTCGACGAAGAAGAAAGACTAAGAAGAAGACGTTATACTATTTAAAATCGGGTATTTTTGGAGTCGGTACAAGCCAAAACATGGCTGCCCTTCACAGGCATATTCTCAATACTTGGTGTATGTGATTGATCATAAAAATATCCTCCTTGGCTGGCACCAACTCCAAAAATACCCGATTTTAAATAGTATACGTCTTCTACTTCACTTCGAAGTATTTCAATATTATTTTAAAATTTTTAGTTGTACATTAATTAAGGTATGGTTTTGAAGTCGGTTTTTGGTTTTTTATTTAAAATTAATTTTAATTTTTATGGTCAAGATCAAAGCCACGATATAATACTAATCTGAACCTTGTGCCCTTGTCATAAAATACTTGTCAACCAAAAAACGTTATAACTTATTTTCTCATTGAAAACTTTACCTTTAAAAGTATATATATACTTTAAAGGTAAATATGAATTACAAAACTTTGCCTTCAACTTCCATTAAATCGTTTAATCCGTTTCTAAAATATAAATGTATCTTATAAGAATATCTTCTTCAAAGTAACAAGATTAATATAATGTAAAATAACACCAATTTCATTTAAAGTACAGAAACACGCACAGACAAAGAAAATTATCTAGCGTCTTAAGGTTTTGGTTAAATATTTGTTCATTATGGATATTTCTGTTAAAACATATTTCGGTAAGTTTGGGCGTGCCATCATCATCAGCCTTGTGCCGTCCAGGTCATGACTAGGCTGGGGTATTCGTTTATTTGTCAAATCTCCAAAAATGCAGTCGGAAAAAATATCTTAGGTTCGATGAGGTCAATTTTTCTGAATGATTATAAAGCTATATTTTTTTTTATATCAGTGCGAGTGAATAATAACACGGGAGTGTATCAAGCTAAAAAAAAAGAAAAAAGTCTAGTTCTATGATACAAAGATTATTTTGATTTTCACGTGCCCGTTTATAGCTTACAGCTTTCATGGAATGCAGGCGCGCTAAAATAAACAGTTGTTTCATCTTAACGAAATTCGCGTAAACATTAGAAAACAATAATAGATTAAGATTAAGATTCATCTGTGACGTCACCGCCTTCATCCCTCCAATTAGTGAATGATTGATAGAATTCGGTAACCAGAGCCGAGACCGAAGCGCCGGACTGAATTCCACACAAAGAATGCCCGGCCTCCGCTTTGATGACAACTGTTAGTTAGCTGCCTGTGCATTCCTCACCGAGCATTTATTTTTTGGGCACGATAATGATGAATTTATAAAAGCATTTATCATCATCATCAGCCTTTAACCATCCACTGCTGAACATAAGCCACCCTCAACGATCGCCAAGTCGACGGATCCCGATAAAAGCATGACTAGCTTTTCTTTAATTCCATGTCAAATTGATCCCGATCGATTTTTTAAGAGTTATTATTTAAATAATAATAATAAAAATTGTTGTTTCTCTCTCTCTCTCTCTCTCTCTCTCTCTCTCTCTCTCAGCCAGCAAAAACTGCTGGACACAGGTCTTCCTCAGATCTACAATATAGGTTTTTTAGGCCATTATTCTACTTATGTTTTCATCTTTCCTCCCTGAAAGAAAGACAGGAGAACTTGGTGGACGAGTTATGGCCAACTAGTCTGGGCTAGTCTTAAGTGCATTTCGTGCAACACTGGCAGTTGGCACTCATTTATATTATAGAGGAATACTTTCTGTCTGTGAAACGTCAGTCGTTTAGAACGCGTATTCGAGGACAAGTGCGTCTGACAAAGGGCCCTAATAGACCTTAGAAATGCATGTCTCGTACATCTCAGACTCGAAACCATTCCAGTATTAATATATGAACGTTTATGTGTTACTCGGTCACCACTGAACATATAGGTCATATATATTTGACGACTCCTGTGGCTCAATGGTTAGCGCGTTGGCGCTCAAACTAGAGCGAGCTCTTCTCGGAAAAAAAAATCTGTGTTCCTGGGTCATGGATGTGTATTATATAATAAAAAAAACTTAAATATATGTATTAATATAAAAAGTATTAAATAATATTATATGTATTTCCGTTGTCTGGTACATAACATAAGTTCTTCGGAACCTTACCACGGGACCAGTTTTACGTGGTGAAAAACGTCCATAGGTATTATTACAATATTCTGAAGAGATATGTCAAACTGTAGCTCTTAGCTTATATATACAATTTGATTAAATCTAAGTTTATATGACACACAAAGTGGAACTCAATAGATAGGAAGTTTATGAGTATTCCCATGAACATAAAACATCTTCATAAAGTGTTTATCATATCCCAACATTAACCATGTTATAGCTTTTGAACAAGATTACGGTGTGGGCGATCAAAATAATTGGCCGCTACGACTTACGAGACACTATAGATGTGAAACATTTTTGTTAGACGGACGGAATAATTAGTATAATATAATAAAGTATAATTAAAAAAAATCATAAATAATAAAAAAATAACAAGTGATTTTTTCACAAAATTTTTATACATAATATATTGTATATGCGCCACGCGTTAATACAAGTCGAGAGCGGCCATCGAGCGGTGACACTGAGATCCTGTCACGACAGTATGCCGTCACGGCATCTCATCTTATACTAATATATAGAGCTGAGGAATATGATTGTTTGTTTGCTTGAATGCGCTAATCTCTGGAGCTACTGGTCAGGTTTTAATAATTATTTCGGTGCTACATAGTCCTTCCTGTGTTCCACTTGAGTATGATCTCTCATGTCATATTATACACCCCTTCGATTAGCCTAAGAAAATGCGATTAACCATTTTCTATCATAAGGTTTATCCCTTACAAATACATGAAAGCTAATTTGAAAAATAAACATTACAAAACAAGACCAATAACAAAACGACCGATATCCAAAACACGGCGTCAATTAAAAGTTGCGAGGACGGTTTGACGTCCGCCCGCCGTCCAACGTGATTAAGCACGGCCTTATGTCAATCCCATAAATTTTATCATTTTCGAACTTCGCTAACGCTTTCTTAATAGCATTATGGCTAGGCCCCCTTCGTCGTGTATCATAGTAAGTATTGGTCCATACTAGTGTAAATGTTAACACGAGTCACGCCGCGGGGCAATAAATATTATTTCTGTAATGAACTTTTGAAAAGTAAGATGAATTCAGGGTGTATAATATATAATATTATAGGGATATATAGTTTTCGATAAAATGACAAAGTATCTATAAAGCTTGCGAATTGAAAATAAATAAAACCGACTTCCCTTTCAATAGTTTTAAAAGTAAAAATATCCACGTTAACAGTGAAAATATTAACGGTAATACTTAAAATAATCTCAAAATTTACTTGAAAGTGTTTATGATATAAATGGTCCCTAAAACCACAAAATAGCTTTCATGTATTTTCCATGCCGTTTATGAAGTCAACACGACAATAAAAGGGTCTGAAAGTACAACTCCTCCCTCTTAAACTTTTGATTTTACGATCCACAAGACCTTATTCCCTGGGTAGTGCTCTTTGTAATATTTTAACTTATGATTTTGGGGTCTGTAATATCAGCCCAGGGGGTACGTTTACCTGGAAAATAAAAACGATAAAGTTGTTTTTTATTAACTAATGTTAACGCTAAAATATAACGTTTATTCTGAGCGCGCTAATTACCTTATGCGATGTCTTCTCTCGGTATTTTACTTCATTGATAAATGGTGATAGCATGTTGAATATATTATTTTTGAATTATTTTAATATTTTTGGATGAAAAATTAATTGTGTAAGCTAGTAAAAGGAGATGGTCCATTTCTGGTGTAGTCTTTGTACAGTATACTATAAATAAATAAAAATACATAGATCTCATTAAAAATAAAATAAATTAGTTTATCGTAATAAGTTACGTGCAAGAAAATTAAAAAAATTGTCAAGTTTTTCAAATATTAGCTATTCAACACAAAGATGGCGGCTATTACTTAAACGTCATTATTGAAAAATGGCGTCACTCGTGGTACTTTTGTAACTATTTCAAGCTTTGTTATGGAGTTGTTAACTCGTGAATGTGTTTCTTGCATTTTTGTGGATATTTTGACGACTTGGACTTTTTATTTGGACATAGATTTATAGCCATAACAAAACACCAAAGAAAATATTCATACGCCATTGTTATATCATGTAATGTTGCTATCTTGTTATATTAAATTATGCTTACGCTGAAATTGAAAAGAATTTATATGAATATGAACATATTAAAACTGTTTGAATATTTATTTTCCTTCATATCATTATGTGTACAAGAGTACACCAACGTCCCATACAATTTTGGACCGTCTCCTTTGCATACCTCCTGTAGTCTCCATAAAAATCTAACTATCATGCACAAAAAGGGAGTTACCCTACCCCACAACCCAAAACCAACACCTCTTTCCCCATGGTCCTTTGAGCCGGATTTTGGAACGCGAATTCAGCGATTACGATACTCTTTAAAGATGGCACTGACCAATTAATTACTGGCAACTAAAAACTGGCAATTAATTGATTATTGCAAGAGGAAGTTAATCACGATACGGGGCAGAGTTCTAACATTACCATAGAAACAATCTGGAAATGAACATTTTCTATTATAAAATCTTATTATATTTTGCACTAGTCGGGCGTAGTGTAGCCACCCTAAGTGGTAAGGCGTGTAGCGATCGGCGGGCCGCGGTTATTGCGAGCTAATCAGTTTATCTCAGCACAACCAGCTCAAACGACAGTCCCTCTTCACCTCACCACCCCGCACCCCCGCGCCCGCCCCTATACTGCGCGATGGTAATTAAACGAGTCATCCTTAAACTATAACGTCTTTACTCGTCGTGAAGTGTGATGATAGTTTAGTAATTATTAATAATTTATACCCGACTGCGTCAAATCACAAAGCCTGAGGGTTCTGATTTTAGCAGTTTATATTTGTATGTATCACCGTAGCGTCGAAACTAAATCTTGTAAGGCTGTGATAAATTAAGTGTCAGCTGATTAATTATTATTGTCATCATACCTATACATTTTAACCAACTTCAAAAACTTGTTTAAAAATGTTTACAAACGTACTGTCAAGCATATAAGCTTCTGTGGGATCTTTCGCGGAGTGTCTTAATAAGCTAAGTCATATTCAATTAATTATTGGTTTCAAATTTTTACGTGAATTTTACTCATTATAATGAAATAACTTTTACGGATTTTATCGCGGCTTATTAGGTTTTTTCCATGCTTGACATTTCTGATACTTTACAGTAACGATGGTTTCAAAACAGGTTCCTGCTGTAGGTAGGTGTAATATTTAAGCACCTAAACAAATATACATTTAAATACGAATAGTTTAAAACAATATATTGTGATTGGTCGCTTTAGTTTGTAGTGTAGACGTAGTATACTACAGTATATGTCCTTTATTTTCCTTTCATTTCAGTAAAAGGCAAGCTGTAAATTCAATTTATTGACAAGAAAGGTTTTCATTAAATTATATTTGTTGTAATTGAAACAGAAATGTAATATCACTGAACATGGAACCTTCTTATTGTGATAAATACCTCGAGAGAAGTAGTATTACAGAGCCTGAGTATGTTTGCATTACACTTTAAAATTTTACGATTATAATAAATGTCATTTTATAAACATTTTCCGTTTGAATATTTGAATATTTGGAAAATACTTTCCATTCCAAACTAAATATCGTCACTATAGTGAAACAATTTTCAAACAGATTCCATAGTGGTTTGTCATGATTGTACAGTCAGCGTTTCGCATATTTCACAACGCGTTCACGGGGGAGTCGTTGTTATAAAAATCCGAATTGTCGAGCTTGTAAAACACTAAATAAGCCGATATAAAATCTTTAAAAAAATGTTCTATAATTGTCATTGAAATTAACATAAACATAAGGAAACAAAAAAGTCACGAAGGTAACCTATATGACCATACTGGTGAGGATAAACCTCAGATGCTAATGGCAGATTTATCTGTCATCCAATTTCTTTCCCCCGAGCTGAGGCAGACGAGCTGCGGCTGGCGGTGAGCCAGGACACGGTACACAGGCACGCCTGTTGTCTGTACAATTTGTATGGGCCCAGACACCGACCGTACTTTGTGACGTCATTATACTATACGACTATTTGCAAGTGAAATTTCTACAGCTACTAATATAGTGTCTAGAATCTATATTAAACCTGATGGGTTATGTTTGTTTGATTCTAATCTCTAGAACTAACAGCCGCATCGCTTTGTTTTAATGCACATTACAAATAAAATAACAGAATATAAATGTTTTTGCCGCCTTTAAAGTATTACGAATCAATGTTGACCCTTCATATCCTTTATCGCCTTTCTTTTGAATATATTTTCGGAGTTCAAATTGATATTGTTGGGCGAAAACACATTAGAGCTTTTTATTGGTCATCAAATGAATGCTTTCACGATATCTGAATTTGCAGTAAAAAGGTAGTAAAAATATATTATATAATGATTTCAACGCCTTGTTTACATTTAATGCTTTTTTGTTTACATTTACACCATTTGCTTATTTGGTTTCGTTGTTTCTCATAGACCGTTAAAGATAATCATTAGCAGTCCAAGATATTCATGTACTTGTTCATAAATATATGTGCAGATTTCATCAACTCCAATCTAAACAGATCAAAAGAGAAAAATGCCAATGTGACCCAAAAAGGTCGGCCATTTTCACGTGGCAAGATAAATTGATTTACTGCCCTGTTCGGAATCCTGCCGATTAGCGGAATAGTCCGTCCTGACAGGATCGACTGCACTCAGACAGAATATTGATGACTTTTGGCTTTGGCATCTGATATCTGAAGCGAACTGATGAAAATGACTATTTTAGTAAGTTTATTATAGTTATTTTAAACGCTTTGTGTTAGCAAAGACTTGTCTGGCTTTGAGACTGAAACTAAAATCCTCTTCAAACGTTTCCCTCTATATCTGAATTTATCAGCACGGGGAAGTTGTTCACAGATGATAAAAACCTGTGCAACCTGCATTCCTCATGTGTTTGAAAGTCTTTAAACTTTGCGAAGTTCGCCGAATGTCATGGCTTCATAACCTCGCCTAAATTCGAGTAGACCGTTGCCCAGCAGTGAGATGTAGTGTGAGATGAGTATGCTAAGACGCTTTGGGATTTATACTTTAAAACATCACATATATTGAAAGTCGTGGTTAATACTCTAAAACGTCAGCGAGGTTTGCGGTGTGTTTGAGTTTGGACTTTTAAATAGATTAGCAATCACATATTTGTTGAACACCTGAAGAACCTGTGCACCGCTTTTAAGATTATTGCTCGGAGCGTGGGATGTACTGAGAGTTGTATTAACATTATATATCTACTTGCATGAAACAAGTTTTTATTATATAGAAAAGTTCTTATGGTTTTTTTTATGAAGAAAGTACACACTGAATATTAGATGTAAATACTTAAGTAGACGTAGACGTATGACGTTGACTAACTATCAACTAGATGATAAAAAACGTAACAAGGCTGCAGCAACGTAAAAGTTGTTAATTCAATTTGATGCCACGTAAAAGCTTTAAATTAATTCAAAACTCCAGGCAGCATCTGTTTCGCTGACAATAAAAATAAATACCTCGCTCCTCATTTCCTCGTTTTAATTATTGTAACATCTCATAACTTCGGGAGAGATCTTTTTTATTGTCCGCCGAAATGTTACAAATTATGGCGCAATCTCGAGGAAATAAAAACAGGTAGAGCCATTGTGGAAAACAGAAAACAATAAGAATTTTAAAAAGGCATAAGAGATATCCCTATGCTCATCAGGAGAAAGATAGAGAAGAAAGCGATATGCTGTGCAACTATGCAGAAAGATAGAGAAGGAAGTGATATGATGTGGAGCTATGCAGAAAGAGAGAGAAGGAAGTGATATGTTGTGCATATGAAGAAAGAGAGAAGGAAGCGACAAGCTTTTGCTGTGAAAGGAGTGTGCTTACTGTCCGTTCTGTGCTGTCATGCCAATACTTGGTCAAGTAATGTAGAACCATAACATGGACTAGGCAAAGCCAGCATCATAATAATAATATGTTGGGACAACTTACACACGGCCATCTGATCCCGAACTAGGCAAAGCCTGTATTATGGCGATCAGACAACTGATACACACTTAAATATTTCTAAACGCATACATATTATAGATAAACACCCGGTTATGATTTGATTTTCGTTAAATGTAAAGACAATCTTTACGTACTATCAACGCATCTCATTTTAGATAACCACGAAAGAGTTCCAAATAAAGTTTGATTACTAAATGCTATATTTTCACGTCTAAACTAGATTGAACTTTGACAATATTGAGCAAGATTATATTATCATGAGAATATAAGCCATCAAAACCATAGTCTTACCATATACGCTTGCGACATTAAAAAAATAAAACGCAAATACAACATTTTTCAAAGCACAGTGGTCCATTCATGTGAGTGGGTCACGGCTAGGCGCTAGCACGAGAACATTGGAGCTGGTCCCCGGGGAGATCTCGGCTTTGACCCCAATGGGATACAAAGGTGTAGATGGAGAACAACTCTGTAACTATTATCTGTTGCAAATGGGAAATGCAGCGAGGGTTTATTATAATGGTCTATATTCTGATGCTGATCTTACTAATATTAAAAACGCGACAGTTTTGAGAATGTACGAATTTGTTACTTTCAGGCAAAAACAACTGAACTGATTTTGATGAAACTTTACAATAATATAGCTTATACATACGAATAGCACATAGGCTATAATTTATTCCCATACCCTAACTGGAATAAAGCGTTAAACCGTGGGGAGCTGCTAGTACATGATACAGATCTTGGTGTTTCTAGCAAGTAACGAGTTCATATCGGGCCGAGAAAAGATGAATAATGAACATAGGTATGTTGGATGTTTTGAGTTTGTTTTATCATCATAAACATCAGCGTTTATTCATCCACTGCTGAGAGTAGATCGTCCTCAATGAACTACTGAAATATTTGTGACATGTTTTGATTTTATATTACAGTTGTGTTTGTTACATTAAAGTATTGCTATCTATTATTTTAAACAAAATTATCATTGTTACATATTGATCATCAAACACACATTTTTTACAAATTTTATTTTAGCACAAATTTATTAGTTTATATATTTTATTCGTAACAGCTTAAACCATCCACGCGATGATACTTGCGATTGCAAACTTTAATCAGACTCGTCCAAATGAGAGCTTAGATGTTTGTGTTCCGAACTTAATTCCGTCCAAGTTAACACAAGTTGGGACATAAAGTTTGTTCGGGTGTTGGCGTCACGCCAGCCCCGACTCCCGGCAAATTGTATATTGAAACAGACGCTGGTTTTGTGTACCCTTGATGATGGAAGATGGGGCGTGCGCTGGTTCAGTCTGGCTGGTTTACAGCTTTGGATTGTTTATCTTTAGACGCATACAAACTGCAAAAGCAAATTGCGTTAGCTTAGTTCCAATTCTTACTTTTCAGTGGTGGTTGCACTGTACCGCGTTTTGTCTGCTTGTCTACCCCATTAAACAGCTTTGCTGTATTGGACTGGAATAGCAGTTACTGGCATAGAGACTTACATCTCACGAACATTGTCTGTGCTAGTTTCAAGTGAACTTGTTTATGTTAATGGACGACGGTGACCATCGTAAGGCTCGTCTGCCTTGCCTATTCAAATATCGTAAGACATGAGCATTATAACTGAAGGCCCACGTCGTCCAAAGACCAGTAGAAGGAAGAGATCCGCCATTCGCTAGCAGGCTGCGCTGACTTCGGTAAAGTAACGGTAGTTGCATGATACTTCAGCAACTTTTTTTGTAAATTTTACTATTTACTATTTATGAGTCCAATCACCAATGAGATCCAATATTTTGACGAAGTGCTAAAAGACCTACGCTCTGTAAACCTGTAAACTGGAAGGGGATCGCTATACATTAATTAGGTTTAGTATTGTTTTCTTAGCTTTACGCGAATTTCACTCATTATAATGAAACAAATTCACGGATTTTATCGCGGTTTATTAAGTTTTTTTACAAGCCCGACGGTTCGGATACTTTACAGCAACCATGGTCACGGGAGAACTGAGGATATCCTCCCGTGACCGCGATAAAATCCGTAAATTTGTTTCATTATAATAGGTTTAGTATTTTCTAAAAGCACTAAGAATAATATTAGAGTCCCGCAGCCTTCCAACCACTATCGTAGTTGATTTACATTCTGTAATACAAGCCAGGGCTTCCGCCTCGGTGTTTGAACAGCACCGCGCCGCTGAGCTATTTGAATTTTTAAATCACTTTTCTTCCGCTCACTAACCTCCAACAAACACAAATATTGTTTTATATAAATTATATACACAAGCAGTAATATTAATAAGAAATAATCTAGTGAGGATCGAACCCGAAACCTCTCGCATAAGAGGCTGAGTCCATCCACCACTCATTCCACCACTGGACCATCGCCGCAGACATGACACGCTTATCAAGAGGTAACACGCTTGAAACAGGTAGCGCGCTTTTGCCTGTTCAAAAACATTTTTCGATCCGGCCTCATCGCGTCCAGACGAAGCCGTGTGATAGTAATAAATATGAATGTAGCACATTACTCAGCGAGCATTATCTACACGGGATACCATCTCCCTCGGCGGGGTTAACACCGCTATTAGTTACAGGGGATGTGGCCGAAATATATTTTTATCTGTGCTGCCGTTAAACAGTTACGTTATATGGTTATACAAGCAGCGACCCGCGGTTTCACCCGCGTACTTCCTATTCCCGTGAGAGTACAGGGATAAATAATAGCCTATATGTTATTCTGATATGTAAGCTATGTTATACTAAAGTTTCATAATAATCCATTTAGTAGTTTTTACGTGAAAGGGTAGCATCCATACTTATTTTACATTTATAATATTAGTAGGACCTACGTCGAAAAACTAATAATTATGCCCTTCACAATCAACATGTACTAAAGCTATTATAATCATGGTGTTTTTCACGAGTTTATTTCGTTTTAAATAACATCCCTATGGATTCTTAGATGAACTTTAGCCATTGTATAGTTCCATAAGGTTAAAGAGTGGTCGTGTTTAGATAGACGAAGTGTTGGTCGCCTCACCATGGTTCACGCCTTGTTGAAGCGGTGGGGCTCAGTAGCCTAGGGTGAGCCCAACACCTTGGGTGAAGCTGATTGAGCCAAGGGGGCTATTTGTACCCCTCTTATAAGAAGAGGGGGGCAAAAGAGCAGGGGGCAAGGGGCGAGGATGGGAACCTCGCCTCATTGTACTGTCCCGACGGTGGGAGGGGTTGTTCTGTGGTGCCGGGTAACCCGTCCGTGGAGGTGGCGTTGGCCCCCTGAGGGGACTGACTGGTCGTCGAGGTGCCCTGTGCTAGTAGGCGGGGCACCTCACCAAAGGCGGCATTGGTGGCACTCGCCGGGTTTTAGTAGAGCTGCGTCCACTTACCAGCTTTCGGGCGCAGCGAGTCCCACATACCCGCCTGGGGAGACCCATGCCTCATGCCTCTCTCTCGTTCGCTCTGCGCTCTCGCATTCGGAACGCTACATGACGTCTTTTTCGTGCATGCTGCCCGTAATATCGCGTTATTGGACGTTTTCACGTCGAAAGTTGTTCTTGTGGACAGTTTGTTAGTCTAAGTTGTATCTAAATAAACATAATGGCTTAGATGGTCGATGGGCCAATAAGGTTTAAGAGTGGAGATCTTCAAGCAACAGGTGCCCCCTCGACGGCTAGTCAGTCCCTCAGGAGACTGACGCCACGTCCACAGAGCGGTTGCCCCGCCCCACAGAACAACCACTCCCAACGTCTGGACAGTACGATGTGGTGAGGTTCCCATCCTCACCCCTTGCCCTCTGCTCTTTGGCCCCCTCTTCCTATAAGAGGGGTACAAAGAGCCCCCTCGGCTCAATTCGCTTCGCCAAAGGTGTTTGGGTCACCCTGGGCTACTGTGCCCCACCGCCACGACAAAGCCTGAACCATGGTGGGGGAATAAAGTTGTTCTATTCTATTCTATGCTGCTTTGCAGTCGTATTGACGGGCGGTACATTTACTAGTACAGAGAACAACTTTCGTCTCAAAGTAGGCGACATATGAATGAAGCTATCCCTAGGTATACTTGATTTCGTTCGAAAAAGCTCTAGGTACTATATTTTTATGAAAATCTCACTGATATAATATTAAATAGTCCGTTATAGAGAAGTTACATGGGACAATCCCGCAGCGCCCGCAAAATTCAATTAATCCTTGCTCGTCACCAAAATTAGTTGGGGGCTTAAAACTCCGCGCAACCGCCGCGCGGGTACAGCAAGCGGGTCTTAAGTCTTAATAAAAAGGTTATCAGTTAGGTACCTAGGCCGTCAGTCATGGGTCTTTGACAGTCGTGACAGTTCTTCAGAAGCCCGTAAGTGTGACAACCAGTCTTACCACGGGGTACCGTATTATCCAGTTACTGGATTGTGGAAATCGGATTGGCAATCGCTCAATCGCGATAGTTGGGAAAAGGGTACTCAGAGAAAGATGACTTAATAATTTGTAACATTCCCACATATGCTAAAAAAACTATTGATATATTTAAATGTAAAAAAAAATAATAATTAGCGTTTAAAAAATCCAAATCAAAATTTTTTATTCAAAGTAGTACCATCAAAGTATCTTTTTGGACGTTAATTGAGTCTACCACCGGTTCCAAAGTAAGTCTACTGAGAAGAACCGGCGAAACAAACTCAGTGGAACTAGTCTTTTCAAATATTCTTTCACAAAAAAATACAAACAATACCTACATAATACTCTAGTAGTCTAGTATATAAGAAGAATTCAGCAAGGAACTCTGTTGGGTTGCTCCTTTCAAAATATAGTTTACAATAATTTTTTCAAACATGATCGGTACACAATCTTGAGCATCATTTTATATTCGTTATTTATTCTAGTATTTCCTCAAAAATATGAGCGCGTTTCGCTTCATTCATCAGAAAAAGCTCTCTAGCTCTTTCAGAGAAACCCCTAAATTGCAATAAAAAATATACCTATGGGCAATCCTATATGTGTGTTCATCACTGCTAAAAACAGTTTTATAAACAAGCTGAACCAGTTGCCCTGACCTTACCCCGTGCCCTGTCATCATCACTTTTATATGTTTACTTTGTCCTGACGAAAACTAATACAAAAACAAAAGAATTATCTATTTTGAAACAGAGGCTCTGAAGTTATTTGTATAAATTTCGGCGATCCATTTTAATTTATAATATAAATTGACTGATTAGTTTCAAAATATCTTAATTAGTTTTGAAAAAGACGTTCAAAGACTTCATCAAATACACAAGTAAAGTTAATAAGCATGTATTTAAAGGCTTCCGTCGTTCTTATCCCATCCTCGTGTCAACATAAAATTATATCTGCTCCCTCACGGCCAGGTGTTTACGGACCATCTTTGCTCATCCCCGCTGTTTGCTCACCCCCGCTGTTTGCGCACCCCCGCTGTTGACTCTATTAGACGTCTTTGCAACGTGTTCGTACTTAGCATTAGCATATACTGAACCTTATCAACCACGCTATTCATTTCAACAGCTGTTAAGACTTAAGCACACAGCAGAAATGACCGAAAAAACAACTGAATCTTAATGTTAATATTGCAATATCTAATTATATTGCATATATTATCATCACTTATGACAAATTATCAGTAATGTTACAAAATATCAAAGTACAAAAACAGTAAAATAGCTTATGCATCAGAATAAGACATAGGCTATAATTAATTACCGTACTCCCACGGGAATGCGAAGTGCGCGGATGAAACCGCTAGTATAGTATAGCTGCTATAACCAGCTCGTCAGAGAATCCTTCATCTCGAAACTTTGTTACGTTCAGATGCACGGAGATTTCTTTTAAAAGGGAGGGAAGTGAATTCTAATTCAATGTTCAATAGGGGGAATCCCCCCCGGGATGTACAGTCTGTGATAATAAGGTTCTGAATTTAAAATGCTATCGCGGACAGCGGTATTTAAATTCAAAACATAAGTGGGTACCCGGAAGACCAAGTTTAGCTCGGTAAATTTGATTATTGATAACACGGATAAAAATAATTTTCTAAAAATAAACCCTAGCTAGATTTATCGCCCCTTGCATAACAAGTTTCATGAGAATCGTTGGAGCCGTGTCTGACATTCAGATTATATACATACAAGAATTGCTCGTTTAAAGGTCTGATAATGATGATGATGAGATATACAAAACGTCTATAAACAACACAATACATGTTTCAAACATCATAATAACTAAACTTTTACTTACGTCATTGCAGTTCATTTAGTTTGTTACAAGCCTGACGTTTCGAATACTTTACAGCAATCATGGTCACGGGAGGACTCGACGCGACAGTCCTAAATATTAGAAATGTAAAAGAAGAAAGTATCAACCAACTAAATCTGCTGGGCACGGATCTCCTCCTCAAAATCAGGCGAGGAGGGTATTGGGCCATAGTTCACCGATGCTCTGGCCCAATGCGGGTTAGTGTACTTGACACAAATTTTAAAGTCTTTCAACCTCATCAGGCATGCAGGTATCCTCTCAAAGTTTTCCTTATCAAAGAGGAAGCGAGTAGCGTTTTCAGGGTGCACTTAGAAATTCAGGAATAGGTCCATCAATTACAAGGCACACTCAGGTCCTCCCAAGGTCGAGCCAATTCCCGCTGGACCATCGTCGCTAATAAGGTGTGGTCGCATCCAGGGATGTCAGTCGTCCAAGCTGATCTTATTTGGCGAAGCAATCAGATGAATCTCCAAGGAGGTTAGAACAGTAAACACTATGCAAACTAATAATTAGGAATGTGTACCTTCATGTAATTACAAGCTACACTATTTACTAGCTTCTGTCTAGCTACACAGATAATTTATTACCTTATAAAAAAAAAACAGGCAAAGCGCGAGTCGGTCTCGATATCGAAGCGTTCCGTACTTTGCTATACATTAGCCCTCATCACCAGAGTATCAACCCTCCCCGCCTGATTTCGAGGAGGTGACCCGTGCCCAGTAGTGGGACATATAAGGGTTGATACTTGATACCTTACTTTACCAGAGTATTCTCGTTAATCTAGCCCGGCTAGCCCCGTGGTAAGCTCGTAAGAACTTGGTTTTACGCACACTAGAAATGGAAATTTCAATAAACTTGTATACGTTCATGTCACATACACATGTACATTCAAGACCTTGGCGGGATTTGAGTCCATGAACGCTGCGTGATAATTCCAGTAGCCTGACCACGACCAGCTGATCGTCACAATACACATCCTCCTGTCCGCACCTGATGCTATCACATCCCAAACCAATCCAATATTCCCCACAGCCGTGTAAACAATTCGGGAAAGTGTGTTTAGCGGACCCGCAGCATTTCGAGTATCTGAAAGGGTTTTAAAGTTGAGGTCCGAAAAATCTTTAGAGGGTTCGAGGAAACGGATAAGTTTGTCAACACGGACCGATCGATGGTATCGAGTGGCGTCTGTTTGAGAAGTTATTTTCAAAATCGATGTTCGTTACGAGAGCGATGATACTCTGTGGTGGTACAGCATCGAGATAATCTGAGATCGATCATGACTGATTCATCCTAAAATGGTTTTTAAATTTCCCCTTGCACATGATATAATGATTATAATGTTAAAGTTAGCCAGTTCGCGCTTAGCCGGACCGTCACCAGTTGAATTTTAAAGAAAGAAAGATAATTGTTATCTTATGTTTACACGAATTTCACTCATTATAATGAAACAACTTTTAGGGATTTTATCGGGTTTATTTAGTTTTTTATGAGCCCGACGTTTCGGATACTTTACTTTTGCATAGATAGGACTAAATAAAATATTGTTGTATCATAGGGTACTTTCGCATAACTTTTGTAACAGTAGGACGTCTGACACCTCAGTCCTCCCGTGACCATGGTTGCTGTAAAGTATCCGAAACGTCGGGCTCATAAAAACTAAATAAACCGCGATAAAATCCGTAAAAGTGGTTTCAATATAAAGAAAGATATTTTTTTATTGTTCACAACAAAAATCAAGACGTTCTAATCACAAAGTAGTTTGACACGGGTGTTAATATTGTGAGCAATAGATGCCACTCAGAATTTGTCACACCATTACTGCAGTGTGAGACGTTGATTTTTAGTGACTCCTGAGTCCTGGATGATCACTCGCTTGGAGCGACATCACTGACATTTTGATAACCAAGTCCCTCCCGGCGTGCTTTCCACCTGCCTTTTTTAGCTTAGCCCTTTCATAGCCCTTGTAATAGCCATTAGACTAGCTATTGCAGAGGCTACTTGTTACAAATATCTCAATCATTGTACAATTTATCATATTTTCACATAGAGAAGAAAAGACCGACGAATTTATATCTCGCGTACTATTAGTTCGAATGATTGAAAATCATCATCATCATCATCTCAGCCCATAGCCGTCCACTGCTGGACATAGGCCTCTCCAATGGTTCTCCAGTGCGACCGGTCCATTGCCACCTGCATCCAACGAGACCCAGCGGTTTGTGTCTCTCATTGGAGGGTCGGTAGCCTACTGGTGCCACGCTGGCTAGGCGGGTTGGCACAGGGTTTGTTTCGAGTTTTCCTTCTCTGACAATGTGTTTTGTTGGCACATGATATCAGCCAAGATATCCCTTAGTCGCCTTTTACGACACCCGCGGGAGGATATGGGGCAGTCCTATTCTAAGCCGGGAACTGCACAGCAGAATTGAGATTGAATTGCAAATTACTGATTGAAAATAAAGTTATATTATTATATTATATAATACTCTTAGATCAATAATATGTCTAGATAGAGTGTCGCGCGGAAAACACGTCCAAAAAATAGCGTCCAACTGTTAGTTCCGCTATCCGTCCCGCTATCATAGAATACGCATAAATTGTTACGCATTATTGTTTTTATTTATAATGAAGGTTTGTGTTGAAGTGTAACGAGATTAAAAAGGATGATTATGGGAGAACTGTAGTAGCTGGTATCACTATTCTAGAACACATTTTGAAAATGTTGGCCTGTTCTTTTTGTTTTGATTGTAGGGCGACACTCCATCTAGACATATTAATGATCTAAGATAATACTATTAATTGAGTACAATAAAAAATAATTAATTAAAGGCAACCATTTTTTTAAATAGCCTAGTAAACAAGATATTCGTAAGAAATTCCGAGCTTTCGCAAAATAAACGAGACATGGAAAACATTCATTTTAAAATGTCTTAACAAAGTTATAATTTTGAAGACCGAACTGCGGATTCCAGTGATATTATTATTCCATTTAATAATAATATTACTCTGTAATACCCAAATGCCAGTATTTCGTGTAATAATATTTGGAATATTTGTCTAATTTATAAATTTCTCTCAAATACCATAGCATGGTAACTGTACTGAATTTTTAAGTCATTATTTTTTCATTTGCAATCTTCTGCTAAATATGTTTTAAATAAAAATATATGTGTATCTTCGGGATTCAAATTTAAAATTGGAACATTTGAGTTACATATTAGAACCAAAAGTATCTTTCGAACTCCCATTACAGGAACGTTCTGTCAACAATTTTATATGACCGTAAAATGTTACACTGCGAAAAGGTTCTGAGGCACTCTGATATTTACAAAATGGCCGACCCACGGTAACTCAAGCTTGGGATCGTCAATAATTAAGTGTGCCTCATGAGGTGCCGCTTGGGTATTATTTAATTCCTTAAATATTACATCGCTTTTAATTAGGTATGTCCAGAGATTTTAATTGGTAATTTCCCGTGATTTTTCAGTGATTATGTGGATTATCTTGACTGATATGATCTTGGGATGATAACGACAGTCAGATTTTAACGCATCGTATTTTTTGGACAAGCAATTCTTGTATATAATCTGAATCTCGGAAACGGCTCCAACGATTTTCATGAAATTTAGTATACCTGGAATTTCAGGGGCAATAAATCGATCTAGCTAGGTTTCATTTTTATAGATTGCAGTTTTATTCGTATTTTCAATGATCAACTCTACCGAGCAATGAGGACATCCTTGTACTTAGTTACAACGTGAAGAAGATTTTATGACGTCAAATCAAACTAGCGTCTTTAATAGTCTGTACTAGTATTATTAATCTAACAAAAAATATCCTGACGTAGGTATAAAAAAACGTTTCTTTCTTCGAACAAAGTAAAAAGCACATGGAAAGGAAATTAAATACAAATGACATGTATTGAATTGAAAAACTAAACGAATGTATGTGGATCGATCGTCTTGGCGGATAGGCCTATGTTCAGCAGTGGACGCATAAAGGCTGATGATGATGATAGCCGTTGGTACAAAGGATATATCCGAAAGCGTTATTTGTTTATGATTGTTAATTAATAAAACGAGGACCCTCGCTTTTATTTACCTCCAGTCCAAATTGAAATGATATTGTTTGGGAGACAGTTTGTGAGCCGTCACTGCGGTTTTGACTAATTATAGCGGCGTTACAACTTCACAGGGGATTACACGGACTGACAAACAGTTTTCGCGTGTAGTATATAATACCTTTCCTCGACTTACAATTAAATGTTAATTGCACATTTGCTGTTACTTGATAAGGCAAACTAGTCCACATCTAATGGTAAGTGTAACATAAACGAGGTCACGCTTGAGTAGACCAGGCAATTTTTTTATCTGCCAAGTCGTAGCCGGGCAGTCCCCCTGTTGTGGAGAATCTGATCTTGCCGGGACCAGCCTGTCGCTGAGGGTATCCCGTCGCCTACACAGATCCGGGTCCTTGGATAGCGACTGAAGGCTCACGCAGCGGTTTTAGTGGGGTAGGGCACCCAACTGCGAGTCCTCACACACGCCAGCGCGCCTACCCAGGCCCTGGTATGGTCGTAAAGGATTTCCGCTGCGTCATCAAAAAAGAAAAAGGCAAATTGTAAATTATTATTATTATTTTTTGGAGTTTCCTCCTTAAGAATCGATTTTCATATATAAGGCCGGCGTATGAAAAACTATGGGAGTGAAATCAAACTACGATGTTACACGATGTCACACGAAGAGATAAAGGGAGCCGATAGTCTCAGTATTCAAAGATGTTGTTTAGCTTATTGCATTAAATTATTATTTTAGTTTTTATGGTATATTAACGTATTCATTGTATATTTGAAAAATAACCGTATCACGCATGCTCTAAGTATCATAAAAATGCATTTATATACCCTTATTCACTAACCCATTTATTTTATAATGGTTCGTAAGGAGTAAACCCCTGTCGTTCATCGGAGCTGACACACACATTTTTTTTTGGGAAATCCTTTATGGATGTAAGCATAATCTTCGGGTCCTGATCCTGTGTATTCCTGTGGGCCATCCGCCACAGGTGTTCACGGAACCAACCATACCACCTGTGTCAGTTGGAAGGTGAGCGATATGTGCTTGAATACCAGACAAAGAGCAGCCGTCAGGCTTTATCAACACTCTATGCCAAGTGAAGCTGCACGTTTTTGCACTGCAGAGCAGCTTTTTAACATGACTGCTCAAAAGTGTGAAGTTAAATCATCGACCACATAACCCATAGACTCCTAATAACACGGGAACGGGTTCTGGCGACACATCTGACTTGTAGTTCCGATGTAAGCCGTAAACAATGTACTCAAACTATCGTGTCGTCTCATTCTTTCCCGTTGCGAAATATATCCATTTCTTTTTAACGTTTCGTGATTGGTAATGTATGACATTGAATTAGCTAATCATAGCATTGCAACCCCTTTCGTCTCAGCTCAGCTAGTTGCCAGAATGCATTTAATACGAAAAATCAAACATTAGGAGTCTATAGGTTGTGTGGTCGATGAGTTAAATACATGTAGAAACAACGAAAGGTTCTTCATAGAAATATAATATATGGAGAAGAAATATAAACACGACAGAAACCTAAGTGAGTCTATAGAGACAGTCTAGACAGTAAAAGTTTTTATAAAAAGTAATACTAACTTAATTAAGTATCTACTCGAGAAGATAATTAATAAGTCTCGACAAAACTTTTCTCCGACGTTTGAGACGAGCATGGGAAGGGTTTGAGCATCTAACTTAGCACTACGTGACTTAGTTCAGTTCAACCAAATATTTCAATAATGAAGTAATAAAATAATTAAGGCTATCATTATAAAATAAATAAAATTATTGAGAATAGAATTGGGATTAAGGTGTTCGCCAACAGGCTTTGCATATCTTAATATATATATTTCTTGTGTGCGTGTGTATGTGACTGAACTCCTCCTAAACGGCTGGACCGATTTGAGTGATTTTCTTTGTGTGTGTTCAAGTAGATTCGAGGATGGTTTAGATTCACAAATCAGACCGGCAGATGGCGCTGCAGTCGGTATCTAGGTTATTGATCTGTACTGCCACTATCGATTCGTATCTAAAGGACAACGTCTGTGGGGTCCGCTAGTTATTTTATATAAAACAAAAAAAAATACAAAATCATTTAAAAGTTAAACTGGTTTTTTTGGCCGGTTCTCCTCAGTAGGCTGTTTTCTAATATATAATCATCCAGTTTAATGATGATTATTTTATAGATATTCCTCATTATAACAGTTACCTGCTAGTAAAAGTCCCGTCAAAATCGGTAAAGCCATTTCAGAGATTAGCCAGAACAAATAAATAGACAGACAATAATTATAAAAAAAATGTTGTACATATTATGTACAGTTATGTATTCATATATCGGATATTGTAATATTACAAACAGACACTCCAATTTTATTTATATGTATATATTATAAATCCATCATATTTGCCTAAACTCGAGTGCGACTTGGATCGCGCCGATTATGAAATGTACGATATTCTATTACACTGGTCATTAACATATAAATTGCTTTGCGAACAAACAGCGCCGCAGACCCGGGCTGCGGGCACCGCCGTCCTGCTTATTGATTGTAAACAGCTTTGCTGTGCGGAAAGAACAGTACACGTCTTATAATAACTGGCACAAAGGCTCAACATCTTGCACCTCAAGATACGCAATACATACGTTTTGATTTAGTTCACGAACACCACTATTTATTGTCAGATTTTTCGATATACCTAGATAGTTATTTAGCTAGGAAAACGAACAGGGCTATGCTTGTACTTATGCCTGTTAACAAATTCCACTTGATAAGAGGTGTAAGCGCCGATGGTCCAGTGGGTAAGACACACGACCTCTTGAATATACTGACCCTGTGGTGCCTTGAAACGGGTTTTTCTAAACTCCTTAGTGTGCCCTAAACACAAGATCACCGCTCGCTCACCGGTGAAGGAAAACATCGTGAGATTGAAAGTGTTTGAAGATGTATGAAGTTCACCAACCCGCATTCGGTTTAGATTCGCCAGCGCAGCTTCCTCGCCTGATTTCGAGGAGGAGACCCGTGCCCAGCAGTGGGACATATAAGGGTTGATACTTTACTTTACTTATTATAACATATATTAGAATTCATAATTTAAAAATATATAAGGTGTTCGCGCACGCATACAAAAGGGTCGTACCGTTTGTCATCACGGCATTCGAATGGTATTTACAATGAATGCGCGCCAGTAGATGCCACATCAATAGCCCGCGGGGTGGGGTCTGACCTATTTTAGATGAATGTGATTGACTTTATCTCGGTCGGTCGTTTACCGCCGCGTCAATCACTCCGCAGATTAAACTCTTATCAGAACTCACAACTGTGGGCTTTGTAATAGACATCTTTAATGGAATAATCAACTGCATCAACCCTAAAATGACGGTTACCGCTAAGTTTAAAGTATCAAAAAAATCGGTTGTCTGTAAAGTCGGTTTACTGACGATAGTTGAACGTGACAACGTCTGAAAATACTGACCGATTGTGCCTCTTTGTCGCACGTTCCGCGCTCTCGCTTGCACTTAAAACCTTAAATGGAACGCCTCGGAGTGAGGTAACCCCGCATGAGTCATGTTCTTTCGTGCGTGCAGCTGGCTCCATCCTTACTAATATTATAAATGCGAAAGTAACTCTGTCTGTTCGTCTGACTGTTATGCTTTCACGCCTAAACCACTGAACCGATTGTGATGAAACTTGGAACAGAAATAGATTAGAGCTTGGGAAAGGACATAGTCTACTTTTTGTTGCGAAAAAAAGCTTAGGGGGGTTTAAATAGGGGATGAAAGTTTATATGGAAGTTCGTCATTACAAATAGATGATTACGCCATGAAACTTTGCATTTAGGCACTTGATAAGAATTAAATAACCATTAATAATTGTTCCACCGTTTTTAAGATTTTTACGTATGTGGGTATAAAATACGATATGAAAGTTCGCAGGGTAGTTAAAAAAAAACTGTCTGTTTACTATACGTACGTGCGGAACCGCGCTACTGGACCGCGAGCAACAGCTAGTCGAATTATAAGACGTTGTCACGTTAAAAATTCTTGCAAACTAAACCTAAAACCCCATGTTGATAACTAGATTCGCAACAAAAATTGATCGTATCGAAGCAAGTTAAATGAGAATCGAGTTCGGAAATGCTAGTACACTACCGTCGGTCAATCTAATTAAGGGCTTTCCCACCGCGATATCTTAGTGTAATGTAATATTAGAGTTTTATCTACATAAATTTCTAGTATTAATATTATGTATATAGATGTACCTACATATAGGTGTTACAAATTCGAATTTGATAGTTCGAGGTTTTATTAAAAATTGTAAACTATATTTTGAAAGGAGCAACCCAACAGATAGAGTTTCTTGCTGAATTCTTCTCATATACTATACTACTATAGTAGTATGTATTTTTTTTTGTAAACGAATATTTGAAAAGATTAGTTCCACTGAGTTTGTTTCGCCGGTTCTTCTCAGTGGGCTTGCTTTGGAACCGGTGGTAGACTCAATTGACTTTCAAAAAGATACTTTGATGGTACTATTTTGAATAAAAAATTTTGATTTGATATTTTTTTTTATTTGATTTAATATTTATGATTTTCTGAATGTTTGCTTCTTTGGTAGGTGTTTTTAAGCTATTGCATAGCTTCTATCGCGGGCCTTGAGCGCGGGGACCGAGTCCAGAAATTCCGTAACGAAAAAAAAACCTAACGCTCCCCACTCCGACGGGCACGGAGGTGTGGCTTGAAGGCCATGCATCGTCTAACGTCGTTTCTTTTTGGCAGTCTTCGACACGGTGTTTGTGTGCTTGCAACTAGACGTATTGTACGACACTACGAAGCTCGCACGAATAACAATAAAATATAACACATGTATTGTAAAATAATAAAAATATTTTAAACAATATTAGTTAATATTGTTTAAAATATTTATATTTTTTTATTTATTTAATAAAGGAAAAAAAATGTTTTCTTATCGGTCACCACGCTCAAAAAGTGTAACTTGAATTAATATCAAAGAAAAAGAAATACTGCATTAATAATTAAAATAAATAAATAATTATAATTGCATAAGTTGATACAAAATGCTATGCAATAGCATTACCGCGGCAGTCCCCGAGTGCCACACGTCTTTTTTTTATATAAATTTTTATCGCCTATGTGATAAAGTTGCTTATATTGATGATTTACCTTGTTAAATCGGATGAACCGTTTCGAAGATTCCCTCTTAATCCGAAAATACAAACAGTGCCTCTATAATATTAGTTAACCTAATTGAATAATATACTCAATGATGTTGTAATCGAGATGCCATAAGGGCCCACAGGTGTCCCCTTCACTAAAGACCCTTTAGTCGGCCCTCGAGCTGGTCGCACCTGACGAGTGTCGTGCCACGGATAAGAGCCCTATTAGACACTATATCCTTATATAGTAGCTCGATGAAGTGTTAGTCGACCATTAAGCAGGTGGGAACACGATCTCCTTGCAGTGGTCAAGTTGGATGCGAGTGGTAAGGGATCGGTCGTCTTGGCGTTCAGTGAGAGAGGCCTATGTTCAGACAGATAAAGGCTGATGATGATATCTGTAGTAATATGACAATAATAATACAAATATTATTTAAACAAGCTTATCAGTCAAATTAGAATTAGCAATTTAAAGCAATTATGGAGGAAGGTTAGTCATTTATTTTTTGTTACTTTTCATTTCAGTCATTTGATACTTTTCGCAAAACTGAAACAATTGCTTATTGAACGACAATCGAAACTACGGAGTAGAACCGGCGAAACGAAGTTAACAGAATTCGTTTTTATTTTACCATCGTTTTAAATATTTCACACATATTTATTTTTAGTTCTTACAAATAACCTAACATGACAACGTTTTGTTTATAAAAATTTGTCTGTTACGCCTGGCTGCTTGGCAGATATCAAGATATCTATTTCACCATTACAATTAATAATATAAATAATAAAAGTACAACGCGTAACATTTACCATATTGAAATTAGACTTGAAATATGAATAATTCAATAAAGAATGAATTTTCTATAAAAATATTAAAGTTAAAATGATTATTAAAGTTCTCTTGCATATGCCGTTTGTCGTCACGACATTCGAGTCCATTTTAGTGCTATGGTGCGCCAATAAATCTTATCTTATTTCTTACTAATATTAAAAACGTGAAAGTTTGTAAGTATGTATGTTTGTCACTCTTTCACGTAAAAACTACTGAATGGATTTTAATGAAACTTTACAATAATATAGCTTACACATCAGAATAATGTATAGGCTATAATTTATCCCTGTACTCCCAGGGGAAGGGGCAGTACGAGGGTGAAACCGCGGGGCTGCTACTATTTCATATGGCATATTGATGCACTGTTGTCTGTTGCAACTATAGCCACATACAGAGATGCCATCTAGTAGACTGCAGTCGTGGCCAACGCTAACGAGAGCGAGATCAAAAGGGCGTGGAACCCGCCAGGGCTGCCGAGTGCCGGCACACTTTCCTAAATTAAATTTACATAATGCCGACATTTGTGGAGCAAATGTTGCGAACAATTCAGTTTATCGCCAAAACAACGAATAATATCCTACTAATATTAAACGGAAACGAGACAATCGAATAAGAGACAACCGTAAATAAAATATTTTTTATTTGTTCATAATAGTACCAACAAAAATCTATTTAAACGTCAATGGAGTCAATGTTTGCCGCAAAACAAGCCGCAAGCAACGGCGGGAAATGTTCTTACGCATCCCAGGAGGGTATGTGGGACTCGCTGGGTCCGAAGATGATAAGGGTACAGCAGCTACAGCAGCCTCTACCCACTAAAACCCAGCGGTACACCTCTCCGTCATACTGCTGAACCGCGGCATGGCGTTGGCGTACTCTGCGACTTCAAAGGCGAGCCAGCTGATGAAATACGACGAAAAAAACTCAGTGTAATTAATTATTAAATATACATCTTTGAAATAAAGAAAATGTCGTAAGGATACCTGCGTGCCTGAGGAAATTAAAAGTCTTTGAAGGTGTGTGAGGTTCACCAGCCCGCATTGAACCAGCGTATCGGTGAACAATGGCCCATTACCTTCCCCGCCCGATTTCGAGGAGACAATTAGCTTAAAACTATCACTAGCTAGTTGTAACCTATGTATGAGCTATATAGACTAACATATCAGCTAGCCAGCTAATTGCAAATGAACTTTTTCCTCGTTCAATAGATGTCCGCACGGACGGACGGACTGAGCAATTAGTGTCCAGCACAGAAGCCCCGAGCCGAGCAAATTACCACTGTTTCATTACTGTTGCCGTGGCCAGCATACTCCGCATACAAACACATTGACAACTAACAAAAGAAAAAATAATAGCATTTTAAATGTAGAACATGGAAAGTATTAATTGACGCGCTTTGTCATTAAAATGGACTCTAATGCCCTGACGACATTCAACAGAGTTTCCGTCAGATCATTAGGGGGATAGGGAAAAGGAGGGCAGCTTATCTCCATGACCTGGCTCCGCCTGTTTGGTTCGTCTCCTTATGATATAAAAACATTAATTCAAAGTTTGTTAACCCAGGACTAGCCTTTGTTTCAGAATAAACCACACACGCCAATACCAATAAAATTCTTCTATTATTTCTCCTTCCAAAAGCTTTGCTTGTTTGGTGCCTCATTATTTTTTGACAGTTTAAACAAAATAGACCAATAGAGGGAGAGATTGCGTGCTTGCGTGGCATGGCCGTGGGTGCCTGCACGGGCGACAGTGAAGAAGCTAGAGGCTGTTTACGACAAAGAACGTAGGTGACGCTCGTTGGTGCGTATAAAGTGGCGCGTGTGTGCGTATACATATGCGTGCGAGCGCGTGTATCGTGCGGTGTCGTAACTTGTAACTCGTAAGCGCAACTCGCCTTTGTTTGTGAACGCTTATTATAATAGTTTAGGCCTGGTGATTGACACGCTAAAATAAGATACATCATTTTCATCATCATCATTATTATCAACATCATCATCAGCCTTTAAATATACTTAGACACGTAGAATTTTAATACGGTAGTGGGAAGCGTTCCCATCCTTCCCTATCATTCCATCATAGCATTCATAGTCAATGTGTTATTCTGATATTATTCTGATATGTAAAGTTTCTTCAAATCTATTCAATAGTTTTTGGCGTAGTGTTTCATCCATACATTCTTACAAACTTTCGCGTTTCGCCAAGTCAATCGGTCATCTGCCTCTAGTGGCATTCCTTCCAGTCGAAACACCAATACTCCGTCACCCTGAACATCAAGAACCTATCGACCATCTCTTCTTCAGGAAGAGTTTCTTTAAGTTTAATAAGTAAAATAAATATCAAAAGCGTCAACCCTAAATATGAGATAAAAACGGTAGACGATTTAAAAATATGGAACGTTTAGTGTCGTGTGGCGCGTTACGGCTTACGGGCCACGGGAACCGAACCCGGATACCATCGCGGGAACGGATATTACGCTTGCGATTAGGATCGCCGTCGGCCTCACGCGGTAATATGATGATAGAATTGATGAACATTATCTACGTACGTATGAGGCGTAGGCCGCGTAGTTTTCAACGACAGAAATATTCGTTGAGATCTTGCTGATCGGGATACTAAGATACCATGCTTTACATTCGGTTTATAATCCTATAATAGTATAATCAACTTGCTGTTGCCCGCAGCTTTTATGATGATTTGACCCGCAGAAGTTAAGATTTACAACGGGATCTTAGTACGCAAAATAAGTAGCTTTTCTGTATGATTTTTTACACCTTGTGTATTTCTTTCAAGAATAAAATTTAGCCTATGTTACTCGTGGATAATGTAGCTTTCGATTGGTGAAAGAAGTTTTGAAATCGGTCTAGTACTTTTTGAGCCTATTCATTACAACCAAACAAACAAACAGTTTTCCTCTTTATAATATTAGTGTAGATGTAGATTTAAAGAAAGTAATCTTAAATATCCTATATTAGAAATACAATTGCTTGTTAAACCAACATTTTATCTGTATTTTGTTGGTTGAAAATAGCGTTTGTTCATTTTCTTTTCATAATAAGTGTGAAAGCGTTATCTTTCTCGACCTACGTTCTTAATCTTTTGTTCTCAATATAGCAAAAAGCCGGAAAGTAATAGATATTATATCAGAGAACGTCTTATTTGGGATAAACAGCGGATATAAAAGATAAAAGGCCTAAGATAGATAAATGATTGTACGTCATTTGAAGATGCCAAAGCTGTAATATAGTTGACTAAACCGCCCTAAACTTTACATTGTAAAAGCTAGTGTTGGTCGGCCACCAGGTAAGAAGACAATCTCCCTCCGCGTTGGATGCGAGTGGCAAGGGATCGGTCGTCTTGGCGTTCATTGAGAGAGGCCTATGTTCAGAATAAAGGCAAATGATGTAGTAGTAAGTATAATTTGTTTATGTGTGCGAAGTTGGCAGGGATCGCAGTGTTGAAATACTCGTCAAAAATACTAGGTACATTTTTTAATATTCCGTTTCAAATAGTTATAAATAATAGTGATAAAATTATAAACTATCCTTAAAATTATAAACGATATCATAGAAATATTTTAGTCGGGGTAACAAGTATGCATTCACGCTGACGTTAAATATTATAATGTTGTCTGTTTTCACATTATCAAGTTCCTAACTTACGAGTATGCTAATATTATGAAAACGGAACAACAGGATGCGCACAGGAAATATACGGAACAATATTAAACGCGCGATGTGAAAACACGTTACTTGACGCCGGAAATTGAACCCGCACCAGGCTACCAGTATATACTTTAGACACACCAAATGACAGGTCTGTTAAAATATTCACACAACATAACGATTGTAAATGTTTTTTAGGTTTTTTTATGCCAAAGCAAGTTATTTTTAGCGTTACGACTACGCCCATAAAAATCCGCACAACCAAAGGGAATAAAGATGCGTTGCTCTTTCTTATATCTCTCCAATTAACAACCGGAAACTCATATACTGCACGAAAGACGACAGCATAGCCCTGCCGTCCAGCAGCATATCCGTCCCCAAAGCTGGGGGTCGCTACTGTGCGGGACACGAGAAGAGAGAGTCAGTTGTTTTCTTAGGGGGTTTTGTAAATTTATATTTGTTGATTTTTCATGTTGATGTACAATTTTTAAAAAACCTGATAAGAATGATTCTAAATAGTACTACACAGTACTATAGGCATGGATTCTTAGATGAGCCATCTGCTCATTTACTTTTCCGATGTAGCTTTAAGGCCTTAAGGCCAATAGGTCCTTTCGAAAAAAAAAAAAAAAGGTGTGTGTGCGATTCATACACGATTGAAGTGAAACACATGTTAAATGCAAGCAAGTATTAAATAGTGTGCAATATACATACAAACCGACATTTGCTCTCTCGCTCTTTTGTATTTGTGTCTCTTACCTGTCGTTTTTTCCGTTGCATCCGGTTTCAAATCACAACGATTCCAAAGAAGTTTCACTTCAAAAAGGCATAGTTTTAGTTTTGTTTCCTCACATAATCGGTTACTTTGACACCCGAGCCGATGGTAGGCATGATCATCATCACCGTAGCCCCAGCGTCAGTCAATGACAACACGCCACAAAGCCATGCCGCCTGTACATAACCGAACAGAGTTTTCATTATGCCGAGAGCCGAACTCAATGCCTCTTTGTTACGCTGAAAAACGATCCCGCCGCAGATGGAAGCATTTGTTATTCCACCACCACATCCCTCCCCTCCCCCGTTCCCCCACCTCACACCACCACGCCCGAGCGCTTTTATGGGATTTTTCCAAAATCCCCTTTCAATACAAATAGAGGTCTTTTGTTCTAGTTTTAAGTATTGGCTTAGTCCGTTTGATTTTTGACATTGTGATATGGATATTTAAGTTAAATGCGAAAATATTTGTCTGTCATGTCTGTGTAGCTTGCTCATTGGATTTTAATAGCCTAAAAGTATTTATGTGGTAAGTTTTAAGCTAACTTTTTGAATTGAAATGCTAAAAATATGCTTGCTAGCTTGAAAATCCAAGTTTAAAGAAATGCACTGATCACACCTTATGAGTATTTATGAACTTTATCAGTAATTTTTTTTTACACCTTCATACTAGAAAAAATGCATTTATGGGGATTAGTAAAATAGACTATAGTCTCGACTCCAGTAATCACACGTGCAATCTGAAACGTATTCGATCTCACGATCAACAGGAAACCATGTTGAATGACGCGCAGCATCAAGTGAATCGACTGCTTGGATACACTTTTCATGTTATATGCAAACTGGAAGTGATACCTGATAGAACTGTATAGAACAGGAATAAACCAGTTACTCCTTAAAACGCTAGAGCTCAGCCATCTAGACCCTCATATAGTAGAGGATAAAGGCTAATGAGACGAACCATATATGAACAGCCGGTTCTGAATCAAATGACGTTCATATTTGCTCAAGTACTTAGCAATTAGCAGGCAGAACAATCTGGTGTCCCTGCAATAACCCATTACCATCAATGGTTTACTGTAGAGGCGTCTGTACGTAACAGCAAACCACGCATTGTCTCAATACAATCTGTCTAATGAAGGCGGCAATGCATCAACCGATCCGACATATTGTTAACGAGGGTTGCCACAAGTGAAAATAAAAGAGTTTAAAAATAAAATGTGAAATGGTTACCCTGGTGTAATGCTGTTACTATGTATTCGACCCTTGTCTTAATACAAGACAATGTATTATGTAAAGAATTCTTTTTTGTTTTGTAAAAAGCATCTGTTAACTAAAGATGGTCCTCCCGAGACCATGGCTGCTGTAAAGTTTCCGAAACGCGGGGTTTGAAAAAAACTTAATAAACCGCGATGAAGTCCGTAAAAGTTGTTTCATTATAGTTAGTAAAATTCGCGTGGACATTACAAACTTTAACGTTTTAACGTTTACTAAATTTAAAGTAATACATACAAGGAAATACTTCAATTTGGTATACCTAGATTGTAACGTTTTGAAACATTTTAAAATGTTGTTTTGACGGTTGTTAATTGAATGAAATGCTTTTTATTAGCTTCACCTGTATGTATGTTTGTTTGTAACCTTTTAGTGCGATTTTAACCAATAAAGATTATTCCATTTTTTAATTAGCAAAACCAAAAGCGTGTTTTTTGTTTTATGATTTGGATATTTTAGGCATTCTTGGATATAGCTGAATAATCAAGTTTAACGTTTTGAACAGAATAGTGAAAGTAAGTTATTCACAGCTAAATCGATGTATTGACTTGTCATAAATAAATACGGTTAAAATTGAGCAGTGGACGCATGAGACTGATGATGATGATGATGACGAAGCAAATATGGTTATTATCAGTATTAATTTCGCTCTTAATTCATTACACCGCCATCCCTGTAGTCAATGCCGCGCTGCAGTGTCCACGCTCCGTCGGTCGATGACGGATCCATGACCATATTATAATCACACACTCCATCAACAACATCGATTACATGACACTATTCATATTTCAACTGTATCTTACATGCCGCTTGTTGTTTATTAGTATTTTGTTGGTTTTTTAATGTTTTACCTCAAACTAATGTAGACTAATGTACTCTAATGTAGACCTCTGTGAATGTGGGTCTTTACGACCAGATGAACCGACACTCCGCTTGCCTTGTCTATTAAACAAAAGCTTCCCGATGGTAGGCGGTCAACGTCACCTTAGAATCTTGAGTACATGAAAGTTAGGAAGTGATTTTATTTAGCTGGGGGATAAAAGGCCACAAACCCTCGAATGTTGGTGGGTCATTTTCAGCAAGGTGAAACTATTTTATTTTACCCTTGTTGCATCAAAGCGGCTTTTTGACAGTAAGTTATCAAAGTCGCCCAAAAATAAACGCGCATCTAAAGCCAGAACGAGTGTGTATTAGAGTACGTGTAACAGTGTATGAATATTCTATTCTACTCCATTCCATTCCCCTCTATTCTACTCTTTTCTATTATACTCTATATGAATTCAGCGGGTCTCGGTGCCAGTGCAGCTTGTTCTATTTTCTGTAACACAGCAGAGCTGTATAAATAAAGTAGCATCAGTGTTATATTATGTTAAAAGTTAAAATAAATTAGCAACGATTATAATATCTAATACAATTGAAAATATGTTCAATAGTTGTAAGAAGGTCAAGCGATGGCCGACTTGCCGCAGTAACAATGTAGTGTTGCCATATTATGTTCCATTTTGTCACACAATACACCGCACACAGTATAGGAAACTTGTAGAAAATAATATCTGATACAGTGCCTCTTATAAATTCCTACTAATATTTTATATTATATAGCAGAGAGGTTTCACCGCAAAGAAAAATATTAGAAAATCAACTCTTATAGGTCCCACTGTTGGGCACGGATCTCCTCCTCGAAATTAAGCGAGGAGGGTATTGGGACATAGTTCACGATGCGCGTGCCAAATGCGTCGCATACCTTTAAAGTCTTTCGATCTCATCAGGCATGCAGGTGGAAACCTGCATGCCTGATGAGGCATGCAGGTTTCCACCTGCGATCCATTCCATTCCATTTCCATCACGATGTTTTCCTTCACCGGTGAGCGAGCGATGGTCTCATGTTCAAATGCACGGATTTTATTTTCTGGCACCGACAAGGATCGAACCCGGACCTTTCACTCAAGATGCCGTGTCTGTATCCACAACTGCGCTCAAGTTAGATGCTGCTGATACTCAGAGGACATTAAGATCCTCAGCCATGATCAATTCAGCACCAAGTATTTTATATTTTGACTGGCCTGTCTAGTGGTTAGTGACCGTGACTGTTAAACCAGACAGTCGTAGGTTCGATTCCCACTAAGGACAAATGTTTTGGTGATGGAATGATCATTTCTTCTGTGGATGGGTTTTTATCTATAATAGTTTGAAGCCGTGTATGGGCTATCCCTACCTGCTTTCAATTTATGTTTCCTCCTATTAATTATGTTGTGATTATAATTTATAAAAAATTTTTAACTTCTTAATTTATATTACGAATATTACCTACATATTATTATGAATTATTTTTAATTGTATGGCTGTACCAGAAGAGGAAGTTTCGTAACATCTTTGCCAACAACAGTAGACCTCCTAAACACAGACCTCTATAAACACGTACCGCCACTAGCGCCACCAACCCTATTAGTGACAAATGATGATATTAATATTAGTTTAAAGTTGTATCAAACATTTAAAATATATTTTTATATTCCCATCGGATCCATTATTACAAGCAGCTGTAATTGAAAAAGCATCAATCACTGTACTTACCCTGAACCCTTTGATACTCCCCTGTGTATCAATGTCACAATATTGACAAATCGTCCATGAATCACAGCATTAAAACCGTTCAAATTTCGAATATGAATTTCGCAATGTTGCCAGTGTGTAACCTTTTCCCGCGCAAAACAAAGCCAAGGCGAGGAAGTGACCAATGAATTAGTTTCTTGGCGTTCCTGTCGTTTATCGTGTGTCGGGATATTGGCGTTTTCGTTCCAACAATTGCTAAATGATCAGCGCAATTATAACAAGTTTTCGTTTTCGCAATTGATGTTTATGTAAAGGAAAATATACAACAAGTATACTGTAACAGCGTTTCTCAAATATTGTTCTGCTGTACCGGTAAACACTGTACAAATATCCTTCGTGACCCAATCAAGATTTTAAGCCTCCTTTATTTTTTTTCTTTATCGCCGGGAAATGCAAGCATGCCTCTGGATCTCCCCCGCGGGTATGTGGGACTCGCTGCGCTCGAAAGCTGGTAAGTGGACGCAGCTCTACCCACTAAAACCCGGCGAGTGCCACCAATGCCGCCTTTGGTGAGGTGCCCCGGATCTACAAGCAACAGGGCACAGGGCCAGTCAGTCCCTTTGGGGACCGATACCATCTCCACAGAGGGGTTGCCCCGCACCACAGAACAACCCCTCCCGACAGAACAATGAGGTGAGGTTCCCGTCCTCGCCCCTTGCTCTTTTGCCCTCTTTTCTTATAAAAGGGGTACAAAGAGCCCCCTTGGCTCAATTCGCTTCGCCCAAGGTGCTGGATTCACCCTAGGCTACTGAACCCCACCGCCACAATAATTTGAACCATGGTAGGGTGCTTAGCTTTAGCCTTCCTCAATGAACGCCAAGACGACTTCGTTGTTCTTAGTCAATAACAATTGGTAATAAACTAGCGATAGTAATGCCAACTTGTTATAGCTTTGCAATGGCCGACTCACCGAGCTTAGTAATTATGAGCGAATGCAATGTCTGTGTGTTTCGAAATCTCATAAACCAGCCTCACATTCATACAAATACTAGGGTTTTACGTTTTCGCTAACAGATATTTCACTTTATTATTACTGAAATGATTAAAGTGTATGTGGTGATCAATGTAATTTGAATCAAATCAAATATATTATGTTTATTTTCTTTTGCATCCGATTCTTTTTCTTTCAGCCACTACAATAAAAACATCTTTTTACACTTTTTCCACTATTTATTTATATATTATGACAATTACAAATTAAACGATCGGTTTCGACAAAGTCATCATCGTCTTTGTCGAAACCGGTCGCTTAATTTGTAATTGTAAAAATATATAAAATAAATAGTGGATAAAGTGTAAATAAAGTTGTCATTGTAGTGGTTATAACATGAATTTCCCTCAAGGACCGGCGGTACTTTCAATCGGTTACATATTTTTATTTTAATTTCTTTATTACTATTAGTGCATAATATTAGGTATGCTTAGTGATTATCTGCACAGCGCCGCCATGTATAGATTATTGAACAAAGTTTTTCTATTGTATTGTATTGTGTTCTATTCTATGCAAATCAGATCAAAGTATCTTTATTTCGTAGGTAAAAATTGTACACTTGAAAACACGTCAAAAGAAATAGTCAATAAAGAGAAGGTAAAAAACTCGTTTGTGATGCAGGAGCCCCTGAGGATAACGAGAAAAAACTTATGGGTTGCTCTTTTGCTAACAAAATATAATACATAATTTATAGATACATCATGTAAAAACTTATGAGTGAGTGTCTTATTCCCAAGGAGTGGTATCTTCAATAAAATCTTTTATTTCGTAAAAGGCTTTACCACACAAACGTTACTCCAGTTATCTTTAATGTTCTAGTATCCTATAGCAAAAACGTATCTAACATTGTCCCATAAAAGAATTGCTAGCTTTGTGAAGTCTAAAAAATGAAACATTCCATTTATATTTGTTCCTTGTATTTACGTTGTAATTATCGCATTTTTGACGTGACAACGTTTTATAATTCGATGGAGCCGGCTGCACGCACGAAAAAATGTCTCATGTGGCGTTACCTCGCTCTGAAGCGTTCTATTAAGGCTTGAAGTGCAAGCGAGAGCGCGGAACGAGCGACAAAGAGGCACAAACGGCCCATCAGTATTTCCTTATGACGTTGTCACGTTCAACTATCGTCAGTAAACCGACTTTTATTAATTTAGTAATTTTATCCCTTGATATAAAAAAACTTTCAAGATTTTATTTGTTTTCGTCCTTTACGTGAAAACACAGAATAATTCTCCGACCTCGACAAAGCCGACATCTCGTAATTGAACGGGGCCAGTGTTAGAGTTCAGACCCTTAGGTATTAGCGTGGGTCAGATAAACCCTAAGATACCTTATCTTGTAATAATTTCCACGCAACAAACACTGCTCGAGATTCAACGAGACAAGTTGGATCCCTTCAAGTAATTACGGACCCTAACATTTGTATCAGCTTGACCTTTGCTAATCCATCAATTATTTAAACTAACATAAATATTTTTTCTATTGAAAGTAACGAGATATTTATCTTATGCAAGCTCCGACAGACTTCATTCTGCCAAAGGTACTAATATCGCTGTTAGAAAAAAAAATGGTTTAATCTCAAAAGGGGAACAATTTAAAGTTTTATGTATTTTAATGCCATACCATAAACAATAAACCAAAAAATAGTGCCCAATAATGAAAAATATTGGGGTGGGCCCCACTTACCACTGAGGGGTATAAAAATTTGCTGTAAACGTATTCAATCAATTAATTAATCAAATAATATTTATTTCGTAGGCAAATTACATAGCACTTGAAAGATGTCATTTTTTTTAAGCTAGATTTAAAATAGAAAGTAGCAGTTTTCCTCAGAGAAGAATCTAGCAAGAAACTCTGTAGGATTGCTCTTTTTAAAATATGGTTTTACAATTTTTGTAAATACATCTAAATAACAACATACTAATATACATATAAATAATAACAACATGCTAGTTACATAAATTAATTCACATTTGCCTAAAATAAATATTAAGCAGAGCAGAATAGCACATCGGCTTACAATTGATGCCCGTACTAGTGAAGGAATGGGATGTACGCGGGTGAAGCCGCGGGTCGCTGCTAGCGCTGTAAACAGCGCGGCGGGCCGCTATTAGGTTTCGCAATCTGATAATAAATCAGCAGGATATCATCAGGCATTCATTAAAACTGAAATATTAATACATTGATTGATAAATTGCAAGCAAAAACTAGAACCGTTCCGCCGCTACGAACCACAAAAACTAATAAATTTGATAGGTCAAGACTAGCTGTTACCTGCAGCTTCGTGTGCATTAACTAAGATTCACAATATGTAATACAATAATACGATTTCCTAAAATAAAAAGCATAAGATACTCCTTATTATAACAGCTATCTGCTAGTAAGAGTCCTCTCAAAATTGGTCCAATCATTTTAGGGATTAACCGGAATAAACAGACAGACTGGCAAAAATTGTAAAAAATGTTTCAAATTTGTCTTAATATATATAAATCTCGTGTCACAATGTTTGTCCTCAATGGACTCCTAAACCACTTAACCGATTTTAATGTTTTTGGAGTTTATTTTAGTTTACTCCTTAAGAATCGATTTTCATATATAAGGCGCCCGGTATGAGAAAAATCCGAGGGGTAAAACCAACTGAACTAACGAAAAAGTGTCACGTTTTTGGTGCGCACCTTTAGTGCGCAACTTTCTAATTTAGCTGTGAGTGTATTGAGACGTACATAGGGTATGCTGTATAGGCGACTATACCTATATACTATATGTTATTGGGCTTGTTTGTTTCTATTAGTGTCGATGTATTTATATTGCTATTTTTTTTGTTATAAATATCAATAATTAACATTGTAATTGTGAAGTTATAATTTTTTTTTGCGTATGGTTAGATACTCGTACTTGAGGAGTAAACTCCAGTCGTGCGTCGGAGCTGACACACACACACACATTTTTTCTTTTAAAATGTGTGCTTTTCTCCAGCTTAAAAGATAGGATAGTTTATTTCTCAAATTTGAGATTGCAATTTTATTTATTGAAAATTAATTGTTTTGACAGAACGAAGTCTGTCGAGTCCGCTATAATTAATAAAATAATATAAATTAAAAATATATACTTGTATCAGAATGTAAGATCCACAGATATTTGAAATAAGTTCTTAATATTTCTATGGTAAGATCTAAAAAAATATCACTTACTTGCAATAGTACAGTCTCCCATCTCTGCCGGTGTGCACGGTCCAACCATCTTTCAATTCAGCCTGCAACCTCTCCAAGGCCACTTCATCTTCCAAAGCCCCTCTCCCATCGCATTTGGGACTCCCGCTTCCCAATCTAGGACTACCGTATTTTGGACTAGCACCCAATCTAGGACTGTTGGTCCCGAGTTTGGGGCTATTGGAACTGGAAGGACCATCGCTTAAACTAGGACTCCCGGTGAACCTGGTGTTGAAACTGGGACTGGGGTTTGGCCTTGGACTAGGAGGTAACTTAGGACTGGCCGTGCCGCTGGGTCCAGGCGACGTGGACGCCTGCTGCAGCAGCATCGCTTTCACATCATTTCACCATCATTGAAGGGATCTGGAATAGAAAAAATTAATAAGAAAACATAATACTGTTATTAAACAATCTCAAAGTGTCTCGAGACTTTCGCAACTCCGAGATTCTGTACTTTTATATAAAAATAAATTGCAAAGCAAGAACTAATAGATTATAATTAAATAATGTTAAGTAATTAAATAAAATGACCACGCTTCAAAGCGACAAAGTATTTATTAATTATATCGAGTCCATTGATGGGACTATTTTTCACTAATTAAATTCGTTACGTAAAAATACGGGCTGTTATAATAAGAATTCAAATAGAATATAAAAACTAAAGTAATATTTTTAAATGGCAACACCGGCTGTACACCGCAAGCCTGCAACGTATGCACACTAAATTCTTTTTAAAAAAAACTAGCGAGTAGGTCTTGCGTACGTAAGGTTCTGTACTATTATCGGCGGTTTTCAATATCCTATCTATCTTAAAAAAAATATCTTTCTTAAAATTTTGACAGATTTTGTAAGAAAATGTGTCAAAATTTCAAGATAGATAAGAACATATTAAGATAGATAGGATATTGAATGCCGCCGTGGCCGCCGTATAATGTACAACATTTTGACAAACCACCATTGCCGTATGGGAACCATTGCTATTTGGCGCCCTCAACTATTTATTTTATGTTAATTTAATCTTTTTTTTTAATTTAATGTACTTAACATTCTGTGAATATTTCAAGCGTCTGTCTACCTGTTGCAAAAAACGTCGAAATAACACATTTGTTATCTGGGAGCCCATAAAATATAGGTTTTATTTCGTCTTGTGTTTGTAATTATAGTAGTAACAGAAATTACATGTAATAAATTCTATCACAGTTACGATACAGCCGACGCGACGGTCAGACGGACGGACAGCAAAGTCTTAGTAATAAAAGTTCCCCTTATACTCTTTGGGTATGGTCTATGGAACTCTAAAAAGTTCCCGCGTAAACCATAATCGCCGGAACGCGCGCGCTAAATATTGTGAATAGGGATGGCGCCGTTTTGTTCGCGGACTTTTGTTTATTGAAGCGTTTCTCGATTTTTAAAAGTGTTTATACGCCGCTCCATTTTGAATTGTTGGAATAATTTGGTGACATGGCCCTTCGCGTTTCATATGAGGGTTCACTACCTTTGTTAGGATTCGGAAAATTCGAACGAGCTTTTTGATTAAATGAAAATAATAGATGCCGACGTATAATAATACAAAAATTATTTATTTTGTTTATAGGACTGTAATTTTGACGTGACAACGTCTAATAACTGGGTATTACGGCCAGCATGCACAAAAAGGTGACGTCATGTAGCGTTCCGAAAACGAGAGCGCGGCACGAACGAGAGAGAGGCATGATCGGCTCAAGCAATCGACTCAGTTCGGTTCGTGTTGCATGTTATGTTTGACATTGTCACGTCAAACTACCGTCCGTGAAACGACTTTACAGACAACCATTTATTTTTACCTTTATAAACAAGTCAATAAGTCTATTTAAAAATATTTATAAACGTAGTCAAGTTTCGGGGAGCAATTAATTTTTTTTTAAGTTATAAAATTTATTGAAACTAAAACTTTATTAAAATAATTAAAAGATTAAATTTAATATATTATGATACCAAACTAATGAGACGAGAGAACAGAGGTTGATGCTCGAATCGAAATCTCTTGTGCGTTACAAGTAAATCAAAGTAAACCACAGTCTTTCCGGGATCAAACTTAACCTTATACCTGGAACAGCTAAAATACTATCTAAACATAGTCTTAATATGTGAAATACTCTTTAAGCATTAATTTGTATGTTAGGGTTGATATAACCACGTCTAAATAATCAAAAGTATACATGTACAGGTGTTCTTCACTGTACGATGCGGCCGATCAAAAACCTAGTAATTGATTGAATTAGTCATCTTAGCGTTAATGAGAAGGGTCCCGTGACCGGCATTGTCGTCGATGGGATCAGGGTAATGACGTGCTGAAAGCTATCTCTTTACAAATTAGTAGAGGTAGACCACCTAGCAGACGAGACATCTGGCTCGATGCCAACGTAGTAGGTAGCCGACTTTGACAAATGACGACCGTAATAATTAAACTATTGTGATGATGATCATGCGAGGCTACGGGCTTGCTGCTCAGATACAGGACAGGCAATGTAATTACTGGCAGTGAAACTGTAGCGGACCAACCAGTGCCAAATCCTGAATCGCGCTATCAAAATTCCAGCGTCCAGCCGCTATATATACAAAACCCGATACGATAGCTAGTGGTATTCTACCTGGCCGAGCATATCACCTGGATGGGTCGGAGTCTCTTCTTTCACCTTACAATCCACAAGAATTCTCATCTTAAAAAGACCTACCTTACGTATCAGGATAGACCACTCGTGTGACATGAATGTGCCTGGGCTTAAGATCCAGGTAAGCTAAGTTATATCGATGGGTGACGTCGACTACTTACCCTCAGGTGGCACGTGTGTCAGTTTGTCTGTCTATTCAAATAACAAAAAAAAAGACTGATTCTTGTCTAATATTTATTTAGGTACTTCAATGTTGGATTTTATCTCGGTTTGGATACTTTACATCATCCATCCATCCATCGTAAATTCATAAAAATTGTTTCATTATAATGATGCAGTTAATGATTTAATGATGTCGTTGATGTATCGTCATCAATGATCCCCGGTGTGCCGTGCACGCGGTGAGTCATCGCGTGGGTTAGCTAACCTCCTCACTACTCGGGCTCCGTCAGCCGTGGGAGCCCATTGTTTTGGCTCCTTTGTATCATCTGTATTCGTATTCTCTACCAGTCTTAATGTAATAATATAGGTAGATCGCTAAATTGTTTGACGCGTCAGCAGGTGACTCTGTCGCAGCTTACCGTTTACGAATATACATATCTAGACAACAATTGATTAATTAATTATCTTTAACTTTAATACATAAAGCTGAAGAGTTTGCTTGTTTGTATGCGATAATCTCGGGAACTACTGGTCGTATTTGAAAAATTCTTTCAATGTCAGATAGCCCATTTGTCGAGGAAGGATATAGGTTACATATCATCCCGCTAAGATGCCGTTGTAAATCTAAGTTGACGCAGGCGGAGCTGCGAGCAACAGCTTGTTTTAGATAAACTAACAAATATACCACGTTATTTTCTTCCTGTGTTAGCCTTTCAGAACTTGTGTTACATATTTAGCAGCAGCTAAGAACGGAAATAAATCTAATAAATTTGTATTATTATACGCATCTATGACCCACTGTATAAATTTACATTGTCTGGGTTTGAACCAGCGACCGTCGCGTGCAATTCACTCGACCACCAATATTTATGACAGTGATGTAATAACAAGATGGCCGACAAGAACGATATTTGGTAATACAATGTGTGTCGCCAGATAAACAGGCGGATGTCTTGCGTTTGGGAACTTATCAAACAACTTGGGAAATTCTACGAACAGTTTCCGAACGTGAAATAAATATTATCTCAGCGTTGACTTCAAGTTGAAGTTTTGCGTAGCCACAAAAGGGAAAACAAAATAAACGTTAGGATTTCTGGAATTTTCTCAATCGTTTTCGAAGTAAAAACTTTACGTAACGCGCGTTTTAAAATCGATATACTGAGAAGTGACAAAAAAGGTCAATGAAAGTTATTGAAAATTATGCCTTTGCTTAGCGATGTTCTAGTGGTTATGGGTTGGGACATTATGACCTTAGATCAATAATAGGTCTAGATAATGTCGCGCGGAAAACACGTCCAAAAAAATTGCGGCTAACTGTTAGCCTATAAATGCTTTCCTACTGCCTTATTACAAAAAGCGGTTTAATTAAAAAAACCTGGTTTAAACTCCTATAAACCATGGTTTACGTGAAAATAATATTACAAAATGTGGTTTATCTGCAAAACCATGGTCTAAATTTTTTTGTATTACAAAACTTATACAAACCGTGGTTTTCTTAGTACCATGATTTAATACAAATGTCATTCGGTCACTATGACAACATTATATTAAAACGTTCCTTTTGCCAAAACAAAAAGTTTTTAATAATACGCTAATGATTAGGTGATGTTTAAGAAAATTTAAAATATTGAGACCTGGTTATTTTGATTATTTAGTTATTATGAAGATTTTAGCTTGGTTTAGGTTCAAGCATTTTATTAAATTTTGTCGAATTAATTTCTAAAGAAAGTACGTGTATCGAAACGTAACATTCTCACGCGTCAAAATATTAAACCATAACAATTAACAAAAAAGCAAATAGCTAGCAATATCATTTTAGATTTATTATATTAATATCCCTTTTCGAATTAAAACGACAATACAAAATGGAAAAGATGATATTACGTAAAAGAGAAGCTTTGTCACATCAGATTTAGTAATTTAGACCTTCGTTAAACTAGGGATCGCTGAAGTTTAAAGTTAGACCATGATTTAGTCCATAGTTTATCGCTAAACCACATTTTGTAATACCATTTTTACTTAGACCATGGTTTATAGGTGTTTTGTAATAAGGTAGACAAGTTTTGTAATACAAACAAGCTTAGACCATGGTTTTACAGATAAACCTGGTCTTGATAGTTCTGGTTTGAGTTGAGGTTTATTTAGTTTTTTGTAATAAGACCGCTACGGTCTTATTACGCCAGGTTTATCTGTAAGACCATGGTCTAAGCTTGTTTGTATTACAAAACTTGTCTACCTTATTACAAAAACCGGTACTATACCTATAAACCATGGTCTAAATAAAAATGGTATTACAAAATGTGGTTTAGCGATAAACCATGGTCTAAATCATGGTCTAACTTTAAACTGCAGCGACCCCTAGTTTAACGAAGGTCTAAATTACTAAATCTGATGTGAGTTGTGACAAAGCTTCTCTTTTACGTAATATATTCTTTTCCATTTTGTATTGTTGTTTTAATTCGAAAAGGGATATTAATATGGTAAATTTAATTGATATTGCTAGTTACTTGCTTTTTTGTTAATTGTTATGGTTCAATATTTTGACGCGCGAGAATGTTACGTTTCGATACACGTACTTACTTTAGAAATTAATTCGATAAAATTTAATAAAATGCTTGAACCTAAACCAAGCTAAAATCGTCATAATAACTAAATAATCAAAATAACCAGTGAAGGAATTAATAGAGAGATTAATTAATAGAATGATAATACTTTTACATTTCTTGAATAATTTTAATGAAACGAGGTTACCATGACGACGGATAACAAACTAATAAAAAATATGACATATGAAAAACAAATAATGATTAAAAAAAGAACATTATATTGAAGCGGTGTAGAACCTCCTTACATACGCTTCAACATGCCCCCGGGCGTTGAAATGAAAATTTCAACTAGTATCTATTACTGGCAATGGGCAGATTTTGTTAAATGCTCTTCTTATTACTCCCATTGACGTCTGTATGTCAGCAACACGAACAACTCCATCGGTGCCCGGATGGACGGCAACAATTCGTCCCAATTTCCATTTGAGAGGTGGTAGATTTTCTTCCTTTATCACCACTAAGGAATTTAGCCGTAAATCGTCTTTACAAGAGCGCCACTTAGTGCGCTGTTGCAGTTCAGCAATGTACTCTTTACTCCACCTCACCCAGAAATGTTGGCGTAGTTGCTCGATTCTTTGAAAGCGAGTCAAATTATTTGTGGAGCGATCTTGATATTTCGGCTGTGATATGGAAGTAAGCGGACGACCGATGAGGAAATGGCCTGGAGTCAACGGCGTGTAGTCAGCAGGATCCGAAGACAGCGGTGTTAGTGGACGAGAGTTTAATATAGCTTCAACTTGAACTAAGATGGTGTTAAATTGCTCATACGTCAAATTACAATTTCCCAACACTCGCTGAAGATGATACTTTGTTGACTTAACACCCGCCTCCCAGAGACCACCAAAATGAGGAGTATACGCGGGAATGAAATGGAACTTTATAACATCATTGGCCATACTTTCACCCAAGTAATCGCTGTTAGTTTTTAAGAATTTTGAAAGCTCATTGTACGCACCAACAAATGAGGTACCATTATCAGAATAAATATGAGTCGGCTTTCCTCTTCGCGAAATAAATCTATATAGAGCCAGTAAAAAGCTATTACTTGTTAAGTCACCTACAAGTTCTAAATGAATAGCTTTGGTGGTGAAGCAAATAAATATTGCTATATACACCTTCACTAGCCTACATCCGCGACCTTGCCGACTAGCGCACGTCATCGGGCCGGCATAATCTACTCCGGTTGTCTCAAAGGGATGTCCACCTGGAAGGACGCGCTCCTGTGGTAAGTTACCCATTATAGGAGTAACAACCCTACCTTTCATACGATGACAGCGTACACATTTATAATAACAAGCCTTCGCTAAATTACGACCTCCTATAGGCCAATAATTTTCTCTGATTGATGCTAACAATAGCTGGGGACCAGCATGCATTAATCTTTTATGCTCATAATTAAATAATATTTTTGTAAAATGATGAGTGGACTGTAATAATAATGGGTGCTTTTTATTGTAAAGAAAATTAGAATTCTCCAGACGTCCTCCAACACACATTAAATTATGTTCATCTAAATAAACGTTAAACTTTAAAAGAGGACTACTTTTTGGTAAACTTTGTTTTTTAATCAATAAACTATATTCTGGAAAACACTCGTTTTGACATTTCAAAATAATTAAATTTAATAAATCTTTTAATTCATCGTCAGTTAAAAAATTATTAGATGGTAATTGCTTCTTGCAACGTCTAACAAACCGCAATACATAAGCTACGGAGCGAACTAGTCGTAAATAGTTAGAAAAACGATGGAATTGTATAAATTTATTACATAGAACATTGTTGTCAACAATTAATCATATAATAATCGTACACTATAATGCGAGGAATACGAAAATTATTTAAAAGATGTAAATCTTTGACAATGCTTTGCCAATGAGCGCTAATTTTAGGTGGCAATGGGACATCCCATGGTAACTTGTTTAAAACCACATTTGTTGCAATAGCATTTTCATGCTATTACTATTAACATTAACATTACATTTACTATTAACAGCCCTAAAGGATCAAAGATGCGAGCGATAATTGAAAGTAAATCTCGTTTAGTGATCTCGTTTAGTCTATGAGAAGTCATCGATTCGCTCTATCAATCAATAGCTTTACATTCGCGTAAAACTCCGTGATGCGGGATATAATAACCACTTTGGTTTAATTCACGTTTACATTCTGTCACATGACCGAGTAACTCATATTCGGACATAAATTGGTGATACATTTTATTAAGTTTAGAATTAGCTTTCCACTTTCCTTTAAGAAACTGAAAACACCGTGAAGCTCTATGAAACGAATCACCAAGAACAGACGGGCTTTGTTTAAGTGGTATACGAACGCATAAACGTCCGTCCGCTAAGCGTGAGGTATTTTGAATAAAATGTTCCTCACACATCCTTTCTTTCGGCGAATAATTAGAAGACTTCACATGTACCTCTTCTAATTGCCAGAAGCGTGATAAATCGGATCTAATGTGGTCCATATCACTAACAGGATTTGAACTATCTTTAGCAAAGTTGCAACATATATTCTTAGAAGATAATGTAACATGCTCGTTACTGACAGTACCAGAGACTATCCAACCTAATCTTGTCTCGCACAGTACTGGTTTCCCATCACCGAGTTTGATTTTATGTGACCCTAACAAGTCCCAGAATAGGTCAGCGCCTATTAGGATGTCTACATCAGAGGGCTTATAAAATGTAGGGTCAGCTAAGAAGATCTCGGAAGGAATATTTAAATTAGATATATTTAATTGACAACTTGGTACCTGAGTAGTAATTAATGGTAAAACAAAACAATACACATCAGCAGAAAAATTACTATATAATGATGTCATGGTAACTTGACATTTCTTACCTACGTGAGAGCTCGCGTTATTTATGCCTAAGATTGATCTATTTATTTGACTCGTTTCTAAATTTAATCTTTTACATAACCTATCGGTCATAAAACTCGAAGTACTACCACTGTCAAGAACGGCGCGAACGATGTGCACGCGATTATTACGATCATACACATTTATCAAAGCGGTTGATAATAGCACTTCGCGCTGTTGACGGTCATCGCAGGATGCAACGTTAGCGAAAGGGCTAAATTATTTGTGTCGCTTGAAGTGCATGGCGGTGATGATGATGACGGTATATCGGTTACGTTGTTGAACCTATTGTCGTTGTGAATATTCGACATGTCTTTAAAATTCGATATATGAATGAGCGTATTATGCTTACGTTTACATAATCTACAACCCTGTTTCTTACGACGATTAGCAAAATGACCTTTATGAAAACAGTTATAACATACTTTATATTCTGGCAATAATTTAAAACGATCGCTGTTACTTAATGATATAAACTGTGGGCAGGTAGTGAGATTATGGTCACCTTTACATTTAGGGCAAACTCTCGACACTGAATCTGTATCAGACTTGACAGAACCTTGAACCACCATAGACTTCAGCTTAGGACCTTTTAAATATGAATTGGATACATTGTTTCGCGACAGTTCTAATGTTTCAATCAGATCAGCGCGGTTACGCATACATCTAATGAACATCTCAAACTTTATTAAATTATCCTTATTTTGACAACCCTTGAACTCCTCCCATTCACGAAATGTTTTTTGATCTAACTTGCGTGTGACAATGTAAATCAAAAGTGTGTCCCAGTAGTGGACCGGTTCACCAAGCGATTCTAACGCTCGCAAGTTTTTATTTAACTGATCTATAATACGTTTCAAAGATAACGACGATTCCCTTACAATCGGATCGATTTAAATAAAGCTGATATGTGATTTTGAATTAACAACCGTTTGTTGTCAAACCTTTCACACAATAACTGCCAAGCCACCGAATAGTTACTTGCGGAAAACTCAATAGATTGAATAACCACAGCAGCAGATCCTTCCAGGGAAGCGCGTAAATAATGAAATTTATTGATTTCATCTATTTCGTGGTTAGAATGGATAAGGCTAATGAAGGTGTCGCGAAACTCCAACCAAGTTTCATAAGAGCCACTAAATTTTGGCAACTGAATAGTAGGTAACTTAACAAGTTTATGATTATTATAATGAGTACTTTTACCACTAATACTCGAATCATTGTCTTTATTAAACTTATTCAACAGACTCTGAGCCTTTGCTATATATTTATAATATTTAGATTCAAACTCTGATCGATCGGAAAATTGTACCTGGACATCCTCAACGATGCATTCCAAGCGCATCTGTACCTCATCATATGGTCCGTACAATGACTCAATCTTAGCCAATCGTAGTTGTATTTCAGCGACATCGGACACGTCCAATGTTTGAATATTAAGCGCATCGAAATACTTAATGAATGCAGTTAATCTGCCTTTAAAGCTCCCTCGCTTTTTTATTAGTTCTCGTTCCTCTGACATTCTGGGAGTCGAGTGCGGACAACCTGTAATTTACACAATAATCAGGCTAAAACTAACAATTATAAAATAACAATGATAATTCACATAAATGGTTTACTTTAAATTACCAACAACTCTTCACAGTGTAATATATAGGTGAACTAACCTTATAAATAATTATATTACCTGAGTGTTGGGTTATCTACTGAGTAACAAATACTAAATAGTTTTAATCTTTAACACCATTAGTTATCATATCTGATTCGTCCACATTCGACATCCAACTTAATCTCTCTTAATTTAAATTATTTTTAAATAATATTCCTTAAATATCACAGCTGACTCTTCTATGATTATGATCCGGCTCGTAGTTCGACCACATGAAGGAATTAATAGAGAGATTAATTAATAGAATGATAATACTTTTACATTTCTTGAATAATTTTAATGAAACGAGGTTACCATGACGACGGATAACAAACTAATAAAAAATATGACATATGAAAAACAAATAATGATTAAAAAAAGAACATTATATTGAAGCGGTGTAGAACCTCCTTACATACGCTTCAACAACCAGGTCTCAATATTTTAAATTTTCTTAAACATCACCTAATCATTAGCGTATTATTAAAACTTTTTTGTGTTTTGGCAAAAGGAACGTTTTAATATAATGTTGTCGTAGTGACCGAATGACATTTGTATTAAATGATGGTACTAAGAAGACCACGGTTTGTATAAGTTTTGTAATACAAAAAAATTTAGACCATGGTTTTGCAGATAAACCACATTTTGTAATATTATTTTCACTTAAACCATGGTTTATAGGAGTTTAAACCAGGTTTTTATAATTAAACCGCTATTTGTAATAAGGCAGCTAGTGTTTAGTATCCGTCCCGCTGTCATAGAATACGCATGAATTGTTACGCATTATTGTTTTTGTTTATAATGAAGGTTTGTGTTGAAGTGTTGTGTTGAAGTGTGACGAGATTAAAAAGGATGATTATGGGAGAACTGTTAGTAGCTGATATCACTATTCACGAACACATCTTTGAAAATGTTGGCCAGTTTTTTTTTTGTTATATTGTAGGGCGACACTCCATCTAGACATATTAATGATCTAAGATTATGACCATACCTTTATGACTGAAAACTATTTGTCGGTACATAGTTTAAGTTCCTGATATTATATTACTAGTATTTGGTTCGTGTACTTCCAAATTTAAATATGGTGTCACATTGAAATGCACTCTCGGAGTTATTCGCCACGGCAAGCAGAATGTTATAAAATTTTTTGCCCAGAAGGCGGGAAATGTAGCATCTGCCTGAATGTGTTTTATTACTTCTTCTTTTGTTTGCTCGCGATTTTCGACATTTCGCTAGTGTCGAATTTAGAAGTAAACACTCTTTTCGGTCATACTCTAGATGGACATTAAAGGTTAGGGATGTGAATTCTGATGGACAAAACTGTTTTATTAAATGTCTCTATGTAGTAAAAGATAATAATAATAATAATAATAATAAACTTTATTCATATCTAGGATGTTACAAAGGCTGAATCGTGATTGGGATCTCCTTTTAAGTACATATAGACTTGTGTTGGGAGATCCCGCTCTTCCATAACATTAGTGTTCCTTAACAATTGGATACTCCACTAGAATCGTAATCCATTTTATATAAGAATATATATTTTTAGTATGTTATTACAATTTATAATGTAAAGAATAAAAAGCTAAATACAATATGTGTGTGTGTGTGTATGTGTGTGTGTGTGTGTGTGTGTGTGTGTGTGTGTGTGTGTGTGTGTGTGTGCGTGTGTGCGTGTGTGCGTGTGTGTGCGTGTGTGTGCGTGTGTGTGCGTGTGCGTGAAGGAGAGAGAATACGTGTGATACACTCGCGTGTACTTGTGTTATCCGTATATTATGTTCTCGGTTTCCACATAAGTCCAATTTTTGAGTTCATTTAATAGTATCTTTTTAACTTCAAATTTTGTCATTGTATATATATTTAATTTCTTATTTATTTTATTATAGAGTTTAGCAGATTGATACCTGAATTGTCTTCCCGCGAAGGCAGTCTTAAATGTCTCAACTGCAATGACAGTGTGTTTGCGTCTCTTAGTTAGCTTGGTGACATCATATTTTAGGGATTTGTGGACTCTCAGTACGGAGCATAGGATAAACAGTTGCCTGACCGAAAGGAGACCACTTAAAGCATAAAGGGAAGTAGTTGGGTATTTAAACGGCTTAAACCACATTACTTTTAATAATGATCTTTGAGCCCTCTCGAGTTCCAGAAACTTCTTTTTAGTAGCACCCCCCCAGACCGGAATGCAGTACGTTAAAACAGACACAGCCAGTGATTTGTAAATTTGTTCTAAAAGGTGTTTGTCCGCGATGTTTCTTAGTGTTTTAAAAGTCCAAATCAGCTTTCGAATCCTGGACATTACTAGTTCAAGGTGTTCATGCCAAGACATTCTCTGGTCAACTACTACCCCTAGGTATTTCACGTGATGGACCTTGCTTATAACACCACAAGAGCAGTCTCTTCTAAAGTTACATGTATGTATTTTTATTTCCAGATCAGTAATGGGTTGAGTGTTATTGTATTTAGTAAAATAGATATAATTTGTTTTGTTTATATTAATCGTTAATAAGTTGCTTCTTAACCATCCAGCTATTTTAGCGAGTCCTAATTCCGTAGATTGGTGCACCAATTCACAAGTTTTCCCCGTAAATACTATAGCAGTGTCATCTGCATAGGAGAATACTTTCCCATGATCGATGTTCATGCTGCATAGACTGTTTATGTAGATTAAAAACAGAGTAGGTCCCAGGATGCTACCCTGGGGGACACCATAGGTCACTTCGGATTGATCACTTATGAATTTACCTATTTTAACCGCTTGTTTACGTCCTCTAAGGTAGTCAGATATCAATGAATGTGCTGGTCCTCTTATTCCAAAATTTTCCAATCTACGTACAAGAATGGGGACAGAGACCGTATCAAACGCCTTCTTTAGGTCTAGAAACACTGTTATACATTTATTGCCCTTATCTACTTCTTTAACAATATAAGATGTGAGTGAAATTACTGCGTCTTCAGTTGATATTCCTTGTCTAAAGCCATATTGAGAATCTGATAGTAGGTTAAACTTCTGAAGATAGTCAATAAGTCTTTTATGAATCAGTTTTTCAAGGATCTTCGAGATAGCAGACAGAACGGATATAGGTCGATAATTTGATACATCTTCTCTGTCACCACTCTTGTATACAGGTGTAACTATTGCTTGCTTTAGCGCTGGTGGAAATACACCTAGTCGAAAACAAAGATTAGCCAGATGAGTAATTATAGGCACAATGACCTCATTTGCTTGTTTTAAGAACCTAGTATTTACATTATCCCATCCAGGCGTACTATCAGTTTTTAGACTCATAAGGGTTAAGTAGACTTCCTCGGGGTCTGTGTCTAAAAGAACAAAAGACGACACCTGGGAACTATACTGACTATTTATGTGTCTCTCATTATGCGAGGATGTATCCGAGATAATGTCTTCAGCCAAGCTTTTACCAATATTTATAAAGTAATCATTCACCAGATTGACGCATTGTAGTGGGTTTTTATTACTGTTTATTAATTCTAAATTTTGTGTTTTAGGTAGGTTTCGGTATGTGATATTATTTATTGTTTTCCACAAGTTTTTAGGGTTGTTTTTATATTTAGACAATTGTTCTCTTTCATATTTTTGTTTTAGTTTCTTTATGAGGCCGTTACAGTAATTTCTATATCTTTTGTAAGTAATTTTTAGGATGTCATTTTGGGGATCAGCACGAAGTTTAGCCTGCATATTATTTCTGTTACGGATACATCTAACGATTCCCAGCGTTATCCAGGGTTTGAGAAGTCGTTGTTTATTCGGGATAGCTTTTGTAATAGTATTTGATAAAGTACATTGTCTCATAATATTTATTAATGTATCAGTTAAGAAAATTGGATTATCGTAGTGTATCAAATCAGTTATATTACTTTCTTTTAAGCTTGTAATGGCGTTATCCATGTTTATTGTTGTTTTCGTTTTTGGCTTATTGTGCCTTAACGCAGCAATACAAGACAGTTTGAGGAATATCATTTGATGATCAGTAACAGTTGAATCAAGGACATGAATAGTAGCTGTAGTTTTATCTCTCTCTAGCTTAAGCATGAAATGATCAATGCAATTTTTATCTCTGGTGGGCAGTGTATGACCTGGTAGCAAGCCATGTATGGCCAACATATTTAGATAAGTTAATCTGTTGATACGTTCCTGTGAGGTTTCATTTTGTTTTTGTATAAGATTTATGTTGATATCTCCTGTTATAATGATATTTTTTTGATTTTTTATAGTATTTAAGTGAGTATTTAATGAATTAATAAAATGTTCAGCATTACAGACAGATGGAGAACGATAAAGGCATAATACAATAAGATTACCTACATCAACTTGCAGGCAAGATGCATGCTTAATATTTATTTCCCTAATCGTACTTTTCAGGGTGTCTTTTATGTAGACGACAACCCCATCGCAATGATTTAAGTGGCTTTTAGTAGAAAGGTATGTATAGTTATGCATTTGAGGTATAGTTTTATTTGGATCAATCCAACATTCACTCAATGCAAAAATATCAGTATGAAATTTAAACTGAGATAAAGTTATTTGTAGATTGTCAAAATTTTTGTATATACTTCTGATGTTTTGCGAGATTATCGTAAAGTCGGAATTTTTTACGTGTGTCTGTCTTGAGAATTCATCAATACAAGTAGGAAAGGATTGAGCTATTTTTATGTTGTCTATTTCATTCAAACTTATAAGCTGATTATCCATACTTATCGTAGTAGTGAAGACCGACCATACATTTCAGAATTATAATAATTGACTTTGGCTTTGGTATATAATGTGCTAAATTCTAGTTCATAGATGATAATGATATTAAACTTGACAAATTTTCACAATTTTTTGTAAATAACTGAATATATTTTGATATATGTCTTGCTTGGTTAGTAGTCTAGTTTCGTTTCTTATTTACTTGTGTAATGAATTAAACTTTTCAGATTAAAATTTACTCCCAATTCTAACTAAAAGAAGAAACTAATTAATTTTCAATCTTTTTGTGCGACTTATTTTGATACATTCCTAGTATTTGTATTTGTATCCTTGTTATTTGTTTGTGACTTAGAATTGGTAAAGTTCATTTGAGGGATAGCTTAATAAGATTATGGAGGTCATGTTTGTTACACGATGTATTTAACCTTATACTAATAAAGCTGAGAGTTTGTTTATTTGAACGTGCTAATATTAGGAACTCGGATTTGAAAGATTCAAGGAAGGCTATTATAGCCTATAACTATATATCATACCCTTGTAAATCTTAGTTAACGCAGGCGTAACTGCAGACAACAACTAGTGTCGTAATATTTGCTACAACAATATAACACCTTTACCAAATTAAATACATACCTATTTCAACAATTTATTAATAACCTCCATTGCCTTTTATTATTAAATAGTTTAGAATAAAATCAATAGATGGAAAATAACTTAGTGCTAATTCTTTAACAAGTTGTGTATTTGAATAAGAAAAGTACGAAGCAATGTACAACTTATTACTTAATAGTTCTTTAATTATCTTTTCAATTAACAACCATCAATCCGAAAAGTAACACAAAAACTTCTATAAAATTCTAGAATGATCTTGCATGTACTAGGTGTAGCCTGTAGCCTGTACAATCAAAAGCTGTGACCCGCAAGCCCGTTCGGCTGTGCTAATTCGATCTGTGAAAGTGACCGGACCGCTCGCCAGGAAATTAGCCTAGGGGTGCTGCAGTTCGACTGGCCACTTTAGATAATAGTTTTAAGCTAGTCGGGTGGTATAACGATGAAGTTTTTATATTCTCATGTTAGTAAAAACGCGGATGAAAACGCAGGGCGCTGCTAGTCTATACTAATATTATAAAGAGGAAAACTTTGTTTGCTTTGTTGTAATGAATAGGCTCAAAAAGTACTGGACCGATTTCAAAAATTCTTTCACCATTCGAAAGCTACATTATCCACGAGTAACATAGGGTACATTTTATTCTGAAAAAAAAATAGGGTTCCGTAAGATATTTGGGTTTTTCGGACACAAGGTGTAAAAAATCAACCAGAAAAGTTACTTATTTTGCGTACTAAACTCCCGTTGTAAATCTTAGTTAACGCAGGCGAATCTGCGGGCAACAGCTACTTATCAATAAAACAACAAGAACATAATATTAAAATTGTAGATTTTGATTTTATTTCTCTTACGCTATTTGCTAATAGATTTTATTCTGTTTATAACAATTCATACTTCGACTAAGATTGGGCTGTTAAATTTAGACTAAAATGAAGCAAATATATAGAAACAAGAGTAAGACAGCAAAAACATGGTCTTGCAGACTCTGTCAGAAAATGGCCAAAAACAATACAACGATGATAATGTTAAATGTTGGCATGCCATAAACCGTCGCTGTATTTAATAAAAGGCTTTTAATGGATCTCAAAATGCTCGTGCCGCGCCACCGGCTCTCAAACAAACTTATGACGTCATTTGTTCGTTAAAGGGTAGCGCGGATTTAATTTGATAAAATCGTAAAATGAATACAGATCGTATTAAAGGCCGTGTACAGTTAAAATGGGAGCTAGTACCGCGCCCCCGATTCACCTGCATTGGATGTGAATATTTTTTCATTTTGTATGATGGATTGCAGTTTTAAGGGAAATTCTTTTTTCAAATTTGAAAGGCAAAAAACGGTTATTTCTGGAATCCTCCTAAATGTTAAAAGACAGAGATAAATATTCAGATAATATAATGTCAGTTTTCTTATTAGCTTCACTCTTTTACAGAATCATAATTCTTAGAAAAAGCAGGAGCTTAAAGAATCTTGCTCTTCAAATCGAAATCTTGAGAAGTTTAGTCTCTAAATGAACAGGTTTTGAGAATCATGGGTATGATGATTTACTTAGAAATATACTGCAAAGAATCTCAAAGAATATATTTAAGAAAGTATGAAAGTACAGCTAAGCAAGGTGATGATTTCTTATACTTTGGGTACAGTGAATTTCTCAGAGGTGTTATTTATTGATGTCAATATATAACAGAATTGTTGTTAATATGGAGTTATCAAGGTCATATTTTGCCGTCGGAAAAGGCCAGACATAGGCGACTAACGTATAAGACTTAGAAAAAAATACAATGAACAAGTGACTACAGACCGGCGGTATCAAGACGATGCACCAGGTCAATCGGATTACGGGGAGGGGTCACCTCACCCGTCACCCTCGACCTCTTCCCTCGTGGGGCTTCCCAGCAACAAGTCCACACACGCGGCGAGGAGATGATACAGCTGAATGGAACAAACCGCGGAGGTCAGAGCCTTTAGCGGCGACTTACGCGGTTAGGGTTAGAATCCCGCCAAAGTTGAAGAATTCTAAAGGAACATGGTCATTTTCACTTTTTAAAATGAATAGAATCTATTTAAAATGGTATTTTTACTATATATTGTTACTAACGCGATCACTATTTGTATTTTAATATATAGGTATATAAGTATGTATTATTTGTTCAAGTGTTTACCGCGTTAGTTTTATCGAGTTTCCGACATTTCGGCTCGAGGAGCCTGCCGGTGATCATGACGATTGTAGCATTGCCGAAACACCGGAACAACAAAAAACTTTTTATTTGATGATTTTTATTATGTAAAGGTAGATACAATGGGATATTTAAAGTATTCGAAACCTCGGGCATGCAAATACACAATAAACCGCGATAAAATCCGTAAAATTTGTTGAGTGAAATTCGCGTAAACATACGATAACAATAATGAAATTTGTTAACCGTTAATTTTGCGGTCTTTGATGGTATTAGAGGGTCATTTGATAACAACCGCTGATGCTGGTTATGCAAGAGTAGCAGTCGTAGGAAGGAATAATCTCTAAAAGGTAATGTAAGAAAACTAATGGAAACTTCCAGTTGCAGCAAATGTGAATACGCTGACCAGACCGCTATACAATCCCTCCGCCTCGCCTAGAGAAAACCGCGGCATGGAGCCCGTGATCAAATCAATATTGCTAAAGCTTCCGTATAGAAGTGGATTATGGTGAATGTTTAACAATTTGGCAGTATTAATAGCTTGGCGTGGGAGCGAACATAATCGACTCGGGTGGGCGGCTTAACTCGGCTCTGCTCGGCTTTTCAAGTAGCTGTATACAAGCTGTCGCCTGCAACTTAACCTTCACAGATAACGCAACAAACATACAAAGATCACTTAATTTTGAAGTCGATTGTAACGTGTCATGACTCATGTGCGATTGTAACAAATCGATTGACAACACCTCTTCCATCAAAATCAGATGAATACCGAGGCTTGGCAAGCCTTCACATATTCAAACGTGCGAATTTGTCTTGGCTTTCGTAGGCTTGCAAAGGTTTCTGGCCGACCCGACGAGTGTCGGTACTGTGCACAAGCCAAAGGGAACCAAAGAGAATTTGCAGCAAGCGCTTGCGAGGCGTCCGCATGCTTGTGACTTGTGAAGGCTTGGGGCTTGCGGCAAGTCACAAACGTGCGGTTCCGGCTTTATATTATAGTGCCACTAACTTATCTGTGAAGTGGCCGAAATAGGAAGTAATCCTATCTTACTAGAATCCTTATGTCACACAGCAGCTTTTTTCCCTATTAATGTGGTGTTATAATTTATCGTAAATACAAACTATGTATATATAAACTACTACTATATAACTACACTATTAACTAACTATATAACTACAATAATGTAAATAAAAAAAATATTTTTCTGTATTAAGTCGGTTTACTGACGATAGTTGAACGTGACAACATCATAAGAAAATACCGATGGATCGATTGCGCCTCTTTGTCGCTTGTTCCGCGATCTCGCTTGCACTTAAGGCTTAAATGGAGCCAGAGCGAGGTAACGCCACATGAGTCATGTTTTTTCGTGCCTACAGCAGACTCCATCGAATTATTTAAAGACATTGTCACGTCAAAATGTGTCGACTCTCCCAACTTTTGTGCACATTGGAACACTGAAACGATGATGGTGACAACCATCAGTTCACAGATAAATTGGTGCCACTGTACAGTGAAACATACATGCACACATATTATATATTGACTATTATAATCGTAAACTTTCTTCTGGCGCAGCCGAGTTATACGATTCTAATTTATTTTTTATGTTTACGTACGTTATATGCTTTTTAGTTATGAAATTATAATAATTTTATTATTTGTGAAAACATGTAATAGGCCTTACAGTTATATGCCTAGATGTAAAATTATCTAGCAGTAAGTATTCTGTAAAAAAAAATATTATTACAGTTAATTCATATACAATGTTCTTTATGTTTTAGAGGAGGCGTTTCTCAATTCGATCGTATATTAAGCTTTTTTTAATCGGTGAAATGTTCTTTGATATTCCTACCAAAATATCGATCACGCCTCTTATGTTGTTATACACATAGGTTATAGGTACATAGAGAAAAAATATCCAGTCACAACAGAATAAATAAAGAACTTTGACAAGAAAGTAAACAGGCAGATTTATTCAATGATAGAGTTAAGCTAGCAGAGCTGCGAGAGCTTTTAAGCTAATATCTAAAAGCTTTGGAGGAACCAATCACACGGTTCAATATGAATCCCGTTGCCTCCTAACCGATAAACCTATTGGTAGATTGGCTTATAGATCTCGCGACGCGTATCCAAATGATGTAAATAAAATCAAAGCAAATAGTCATATTGAAAACTATACATTTTATGTACTCGTATTGGTTTACATAGAAAATTATATTAAAATGCGTTATTTATCATGCATTATCACGTGATTGCAAACGCCAATATAAGGCGATGACGTCACTGACCATTAAATTAAGTACAAACTGTCATATTTACAAGAGCGCGCGCTCTGTATGCGGTGTGTGACGTAATAACGGTTACATGATAGCTTGGAGCGTTCTAGCGGCAATTTTAAAAACTATTTTTCTTTACATAATTTTTAGATCGAATCGAGAGCAAAAATCGTTTATAATTTTCTCCCCTTTGTAAATTACTTTACATGAAATCATAAAAGTAGCTAATAAGATTAATTAAAGATAGAGAATAATAGAGACGTGTTGGGTCGTTGGCCCGCGGACTATCGTGTACGTGTTAATGTCTCGTATATCTATCTCGCTCTAACATACCGTATAATATACGAGTACCTTCTCTACGTTATAATTCTTTTGCTTGAGCCGTGACTTATTTCTCCTGAGCTAGTCCCGAATCTTATGCCATGTTTTGCATGATTTCTTTCTAGAATTCTTTAGACCATTTGGTCTGTACATTAAAATTGCGTGTGTGGGTGGTCATGAATTATCTTTAATAACTCGTTCAGACTTAAATATACTAGCAACATTTCCTATTAACATAAAGTTGAATATTTCAAAACTTTAAATCGGTAATGTAATTGTTAAGTCTCACTCCCCTCAGCAGCTAATTCTCGAAAAAAAAAACTCATTCGAGTATTAAGAAACCCAATTTTTTTTATTTTAGATTTCCGACTGTTTGTTAAAAAAAAAGTCTGTCACTCTTTTACGCAAAAACTTCTGAATGGATTTTGATGAAACTTTAGAAAAATGCAAGCTTTAGTTTATCCGTATACTTTAGCACGCGGTTAAAGTCACGGCGCACTGCTAGATTAAAAAAAATAGGTGTATATCCAATGTACAAACAGAACATACATATTTATATAAGTATTAGATATATGAATATATAGATAGTTAACACAAAATACACATAAAAGACTACATTCTACAATATGAAAATGTCACCCAGTAACCTTATAAGGCCTAACCCACTTTTATCTCGGAGAGTCCACTTATGGCCGCGATGGCCTTTTGGCCGAACAGTAGACCTTCATTCAAAAGACACTGACTAGTGATTATGTTAATTTGTGCTTTCGAGTCTATTAACGTGTTATAAAGTCCGATGTCATTTGATAACATCGTGACAATTTCTACGATATAGATTTGACGGGGACTGGCTTCGAATTACGTGACAACGAACGGCATGACATTACGTGTCGTGACACCCCAGTTGTGCAGCCGTTTTCGAATACTTACGTGTGACCGCGTAAATATAATTCATCTTTCGGAAGAGCTTCCACACATGAAAACTTAATTAGCCGTATTCTTCATTTTGTAAGGGTAATTCTTATAATGTTCGCGTCACCGGCATGCTAATGTAACACCATGACGTCATTATACACTAGTTTTTCTTTGTTTTTTATTGAAATCATAAAGTTAATATACCTAGCGGCTTTGAATGCAACACTACCAATACGGTTCACATCTGCCTTATAACTTATTTTCGGTATGAAACATATCTTTTATCTTCGGACATCATACAAGAATAGAAATATACATAGCTTAATATATAAAGATATCATCCATATAAACCACTCCACTGAAAGTGAAAAAAAAAATCATGTTCTAGTCACCAGCTGACGTACAATGTGCCATGTCATAACCAGCTGATTATTTTTTTTTTAGTTGAAATGTTGGGTTGACTACAATTTAACAAATATTTCAGCTGAGAGGAAATGACTGATTTGTTTTTTCTACATGATTGGGAGGCTCCCACCCCTCATCCCCCCAACCGCGCGCCAGCTGACGTCCACTAGGCTTTATAATACTATTCTCTGATACGTCTCACGAATTATCTCGCGGGAGGAAGTTGGTCATGAAGACCTGTTACTGGCTCCCGGGCTAATAGGTATTCTTATTACATGTATAGCCATCCAGTTATCCCTCCAGCGTGCTTGTCACAGTTTGTCAAATTTGTCCCCCTTCCTGGTGTGACGCCAAATATTTTGCAATTTTTACGTATTATCGAAATTAGTTTTGTGTTCTTTCTTTTTCTCTGGTAATAAAATACCAGAAATTTCGATATGAATGAATATGTCACAAATCTAGGTGACAGAGGGGAACTCCTTGTCGCACAATGTCACACTAGGTCGACCCGTCCTTCGCGCTTTACATGTGACGTAATTTATTACAGGGTCCCAAGACTCATGTCATGTGAACAGAGACTCTATTTTATAATAACAAACAACACCCATTTGAATATAAGTTAAAGTGAAATTAATATTACGTTTAAAACTAAAAAAGTTACGGGTGAAAGTGACGTCGGTAGTCGTAATAATTACGTTTTAATTGGTTACGCTCGCAGATACTCTCTGAAAGTGAATTGGTCGTATTTATGATAATTAGCGAAGTGTTTTCGCCTATTACGCGAACTGACAGTTAAAGAAGAATATGGCCTTAAAATAGCATTCGCCGTTCAAATCGCAGACGAATAGCTTATGTAAATACCTGCGCTTAACACTGCGGTGAACAAAATACATATTTGACTAATAATAATTTATAATAATACGTTGGGACAACTCACACACGGCCATCTGATCCCAAACTGGGCAAAGCTTGTTCTTATGGCAACCAGACAACTGATACACTTCTTATATATTTCTAAATAAATACATATTATAGATAAATTACACCCAGACACAGAACAAATGATCATGCTCATCACACAAACATTTGTCCTGCCGCTAGACCAACAGACCAGACATTTTAACATTGACTATACATAATATTAATCACTTTTCACTAGCAGCGCCCCGTGGTTTTACCCGCGTACTTCCCATTCCCGTAAGTGGATATACTATAAGCCTGTCTTATTCGGATGTGTAAGCTGTATTATTGTAAGGTTTGATCAAAATCCAACCAGTAGTTTTTGCGTGAAAGAAAAAAAATTCCTACATGAATTCTTACATTCGCGTGTATAATATTTGTAGGATATCAAGACTTATGTGTCCCCAACTCACAGGTCTCTTCCTCGAAATCATTCGACAAAGGCTTCGGGCACTAGTTCACCGATGCGCTCTCACAATGCGAATTGGTGAACTACACAACAAAAATTAGTGAACACGTAGATTTTCATATCATCAGGCATGCAGGTTTTGTGGTAAGCGAGGGATGGGCGCTAATACAAATTTAGGAAATCCCATTTCAAGTCCCCACAGTAGGTCGGGATCGAACCCGGAACCTCTCGCTTAAGAGGTCGTCGCTCACTATATGTCCACAATAATTTTAAAATAGTAAATGACCTCTGGTAATGATAATGATGAATAAAAATTAGATTAATTAATAATTATTGGTAAAACAGCGTAATATAATGTAAAACCGCACCCTTCGTGTGTATAATCTCACACCTTCTTATTTAATTTCAATTAGTATTAAAAATTTGCAGCTGTTCGATGTCACTTGTAAGCGACCAATTACAAGTGTCACGTCAGGGGTGACCCCTACTCCCCCTAGCCCCCCTGAGCCCCTCTTAAACGCGTGACACCCACTAATGGGGTCGGGTGTCAGTGTCTGCCCAATTTAAGTGGAGCTAAGTGTATTAGCTTTACAAATTTACGCTTATTAACGAAATACTCAGTTGTTAGACGGCTGGTAAGGAAATTAACTTGTGAATTATAAAGCTTGGACTATTGAAGGTTAAGGGACTCTAGAGTACCTATGGTCCCTTTACATTTTAAAGCCCTGCATTATTTTTCACAACATAACCGAAGCAGGGGGTTTAGACAAAGTAACAGAAAATAATGATATCGAAGTTCGATAAGAATAAAATGTCGCGCTAATCACGTGGTCAATCGTTATCTTAACAAAATCACAAACTGTCTGGTGTTAATAATTTTATGTATAACTAGCTGTTGCCCGCGGCTTCGCTCGCGTTAAATTCGGAGTAGCGCAGAACTTTCATCTCCTATTTCATGCCCATATACGTAAAAATCTTAAAAACGGTGGAACAATTATTAATGGTTATTTAATTCTTATCAAGTGCCTAAATGCAAAGTTTCATGGCGTCATCTTCTATGTATAATGACGAACTTCCATCCAACCTTTCATGCCCTATTTAAACCCCCTAAGTTTTTTTCGCCACAAAAAGTAGCCAATGTCCTTTCCCAAGCTCTAATCTATCTGTCCCAAGTTTCATCAAAATCGGTTTAGTGGTTTAGACGTGAAAGCGTAACAGACAGACAGACAGAGTTACTTTCGCATTTATAATATTAGTAAGAATTGCGCTTGTTAATAATATTCTGCGATTATGGCACTCACTCTCCCTAGCAGCTCGTCAGCCAAACTAACCCCCAAAACAAATCCCAGTCGCCAAGGGCTGGGATATCACGGGATAGTGACACCAGCATCGGGGTCGCGACCTACATCGACCCTCACAGCTCCCGACTGACGTATGGCCTTTTGATATTGCACATTTTTGTCGGGATTGATTTTGAATGCGGATTGTCTTAACGATTTTTTTTATAGCATAGAACGGCAAACGAACAGCCGAAGCCTTGCGACTTTTACAGATTGCTACTATACTTGCGACGTTATGCAGATGCGTTGTCCTCCTTTTGCCTATCCCCCCAATGGGCCACAGAATACTTACAAACTGCACGAATCGCGACAGCATAACTGTCACTTTACGCCGGTATTATGTGAGCGACAGGTACCACCCCGGTCGTGCCGGCCCAATTCGGCTGCAAAGCAGCATGGCACTACCTCTTTAAAAATTATGTTACTGATGAGATTTAAAAAGTATTTCAAGGTGTTTGAAATCACATGAATTGAATGACGATAATGATGATACAGTAAGGGTATTCGTAAATGGTGTGTTTCAAAAGTGAAGAACACGATTCCTTTCCCTCTCCTCCTGAAGTAGGTATTGGATTCCCAAGAGATGTCGACATTAAACCTGGACAGTAAAACATCCGGTTTGAGGTCAAACCTTCGGACATTTATATGTTGATGAGCGCACTCACACTCACGACATGAACTAGTCACCACCATTAACCAGCTCCCCTATGATATATTAATAATATATTAATAACTCGGCTATCACACGGAAAAAAGAATGCACATAATAAGCCCGAATCGTAGTTTCCAAGAATAGCGCGTCCAAACGCTCATAGTACATATCATAGACATACTATAATAGTATATCAGCCGAAAATATACTATTACTAGCTGTTACCCGCAGCTTCGCCCGCGTGAACTTAGGTTTACGGATTTATCATGTCTGATGATGATCATTTTCTATTTTAATAATTACTAAGTTTTTGTATTAAAATGAATATATGTCATCTGTAACATAAAGACATATATCCCTTCGCAGATTTTCTGTAGGCATATTTAGGATATATAATACTATTATTATATATTCCACCATACGTTGATCATATTATTACGTCTACCAGAGTTGATACACTACGGCCTTAGACAGCAGACAACCGCCCGCGCCCGTTCGTATCACAGCAACACGATTTATTTTCTTCTGCATTATTTTAATTTTGCCATATCTCCTAAAGTATTCATTTAATTTGCATGATGTAAAGGGCAAAAATAATTTTCATAAAATGCACATGCTAATTAACTGATTTAAAATGATAAGGATTCATACCGTATTTGTGTAAATAACTTTCAAATTATCACGTTATAATTGCCCATTTTTTTAAGTATTAAATGGATATAGTATGATATCCCTAAGAGATAGACATATGCCATCGCGGACTTTTTTGTAGACCTATTTAAGATACACAATTCCACCATACATTATTTTGTTATATCTCAAAGGGTTTAGGCAGCGTTTTCGTTGAAAACTCCCAAGCGGCCTATTTTTTCCCGACACCTTCATCAATTATTGTTATATCTTAGCCAATGTATATATAAACTTAATAAATTATATACATAAACCTTCCTATTGAATTGTCCTATCTATTAAAAAAAACCGCTTCAAAATCCGTTGCGTAGTTTTAAAGATTTAAGCGTACAAAGGGATATAGGGACAGAAAAAGCGACTTTGTTTTATAATATGTAGTGATTATAAAGTATAAGTTTGTTAGTATGTATGGATGTTTTACAATAAATATCATTTTTTTAATCTACTGTTGAAATTTTACAATATATATATATATATATATAGCTCATCCCCGTAATCCCACAGGAACGGGCAGCACGAGCGAGGCCGCGGGACGCTGCTAGTGTTAGTATAGATTAGCTGATGAAGACAGAGTCAGGATCTACTCTCCCTTTGTGCCTCTTTCATTATCAACTAAGTTTTTCCACTGCCGATTCCACAACGGCATATTGCATTATATTTATATAGCTAAGTTTATAGTAATATCAATAGTAAGAATAAAACTACTTATTCAATTAGTTTATTATGATTATTTACGTTACCGGCGCTTTTGACATATTATCAGAAATCGCAGGTTAAAACGTAAAGTAAAATTGAACTCCAATTAAACTAACGTTTGTATCGTGAAGCCCGGTTACCGGAGCTACTAAACACACAAATAGTTATTTTAACTTTTAACTACGTACACTACTTTAGAGTTTAAACTAGTTTTTAATGCGATTTGTATAAATGTTTGCAACGGTAAAAGGCTATTAACCAGATTTTTTGCCGATTGCAATCATCGTCTTTCTCATAATCAGCATATCGAATACAAAAATAATATTTCAAATACGACTGGTAGTTTCCACTTAAGCAAACAAACATACATCATACTCGAAAAAATAATAGAAGGAAAATTTGACCTTAATCATAACCGCTCTTCATCCTTTGAAAAAATATTTCCTAGTAAAATTAAAATCAAATATGTATTTAATCGGGTAATATGTAAATAATACATAGGTACTACTATAAATCATAACTTTGTGTGTATACTAACTATAATATGTACGAATTTTATTTACATTTTTTCAGTGACATATTTTTATCGTTTTATTTGTAGAATGTTGTATTATTATATTTTTTTTATAAAAAACAAATTGATGCAGTGTCTTTCAACGAATAAATGTTCAAAGACACCATTCCATACATAAAGGTAATAAAATGCGCATTAAAAAATCAAAGGATTGTATCAAAAACCCTCATCACGTTAGTTTCACTTATTAACAGACAGAAGGCACGATAAAAGGGCGCCCGGTGTCGGAGGACGAGACATATTGACTCGCGGAATTTCATTACGACTCTAGACAAAAGACATATTTTATTTCAAAACTTTATTCCATAAAGACACATGCGTGTTCTTTGAAACAGACGTTATAATATATGAATTATTTTCATTATTATCAAGCCGAAGCGTTCCGCTACAGCCAGATGTATTTCTTGGTAATAGTATTTGGATACTTAGGTTCAGACCGTCATGTAACTCCATCGACCACATAACCCATAGACTCCTAATAACACGGGAACGGGTTCTGGCGACACATCTGACTTATAGTTCCGATGTAAGCCGTAAACAATGTACTCAAACTATCATGTGGTCTCTTTCTTTCCCGTTGCGAAATATATCCATTTCTTTTTAACGTTCCGTGATTGGTAATGTATGACATTGAATTAGCTAATCACAGCGTTGCAACCCCTTTCGTCTCTCCTCAGCTAGATGCCAGAATGCATTTAATACGAAAAATCAAACTTTAGGAGTCTATAGGCTGTGTGGTCGATGTGTAACTCCAAGCGAGTGATCTCTGAAAATAAACGTCTCATTGATGTAAATTTGTAATGGTGTGACAAATGCTCAGTGGCTCTTTCTATTGCACATAATACCTATGTTAAACTACTTTGTGTTGATTGTGTACGTCTTTTTCTTTAACGCTGGGAAATGCGCTTTGGCATCCCGCAGTGGAGTGGATCTCCCCAGGCGGATATGGGACTCGCTGACCCCGAAAGCTGGTAAGTGGACGCAGCTCTACCCACTAAAACCCGGCGAGTAACACCACTGACGCCTTTGTGAGATGCCCCCGATCTGCAAGCAACAGGGCACCTTGACGGCTAGTCAGCCCCTCAGAGGACCGACGCTCCCTCCACAGAGGGGTTGCCCCGCACCACAGAACCAACAACCGCTCCCAACTTCGAGACAGTACCATAAGTACGTCCTCGCCCCTTGCCCCCTGCTCTTTTGCCCCCTCTTCTTATAGGAGGGGTACAAAGAGCCCCCTCGGCTCAATTCGCTTCGCCCCAGGTCCACCCTGGGCTACTGAGCTCCATCGCCAAGACAAGGTCTGAACCGTGGTGGGGTGATGAATAAAAATATTTAGATTAGATTTGATTTCCAAAGGTTTAGAATCTAGGTCCATTCTCTATTGTCATTAGGATCTGTCTTGGCGTTCATAGTGGGAGGCCTATGTTCAGAGACGGATAAAAGCTGATGATGATGATATCCATTACCTATAGTTGAATGATGACGCCGGCGTTGATGGCTACGCAAATCATAGTTATTAATAGATATGAAGTTAGTGACCTACAATAGGGGGGAGCATTTCGCGCTCGGCGGCCTGTTCCCACGAGAACCTTTAACAACCGATGCCCCATTTGCATTTCGCCAGGTGAAGACCTCTTAATCTCTGTCATCAGTGACCCGTGAGAGAGCAACCTAAAACTATTTTCAAGAGGCTTTTTACCCTCGACGCAAAAAGAGTTCTTATGTCCATGTCACCGTGTCTCTAACAGGAGAACTGATTAGGATGCGGTCTTTTATTTTCCAACGATGATTCTTAGATGTGTTTCGTCAAAATCAGTTCAGCCGTCTCTATTTCACGCATAATGAGTATTTACTTTATCCTCAAACATACGTATGCTTGAGTTTTGAAATCTCAAATGTGAATGTTTTTTTGAACCGGTCGTGTAGTTTTTGAGGTAATTAATAATCGACAAACAAACAAACTTCGAAACACTTGTTATGTTTAAAATATCGACGTATCATGCTTACGAACATGCCCTAGTTCATCATTAATCCGAAAACCATATTAAAGTTCGTTGAGTAGTTTAGAAAATATCGATGAACAAACGGACCAATACAAAAACGACTTTAATATATACTATGTAAACGCGAATTTTACTCATTATAATGAAACAACTTTTACGGATTTCATCGCGGTTTATTTAGTTTTTTATGAGCCCCACGTTTCGGATACTTTACAGCAACCACCGTATATATACTATGTAAAGTTACAGATGTTTCAAATTCATCGAACGATTTGCAGGATATTTAATAATTCCTTCTAACACAGGCTTTTTGATTACAGTACAGAACGATTTGCTGTTTGGAAACAGCAAATATTCACTCTGAAGTGTTTCGCACACGCCCGCCGTGGGATCAATAAAAAATATTTTCAATTACCAATCAGCCGCATGGACGGATGGACGTGCCTCCGGACAAAGGCTTTATTGGACGAAACACGACAACAGATACCTTTTTTTGGAGCTTTCTCTACCCTCACATTTCACACACACCGCATGTGTATTTTGTAGAAAATAATGTCAAAGAATGCTATATAGGACTTTAAATTAACATGATTATTTTCATCACTACGACAATCAGACATTCGAAGACAATAATAATTGGGAACTCTCACACGGTCATCTGATCTCAAACTAGACAGAGCCTGTTCTTATGGTAACCAGACAACTGGTAAATACATAAATATTGTACATAAATTACACCCAGACACAGAACAAATGATCATGCTCATCACACAAATATTAGTCCTGGGTGGGAATCGAACCCACGACCTTCTGGTTTAGCAGTCAGGGTCGCTAACCACTAGACCAACAGAAATATAGAGCTCCGCAAAATTGAGTGAAAAAACCATTATAAATATCCCGTTTTAGTACTTATAGAATTGTGTTTTCTGAAACCATTAGGCCTTATTAAATTGACAGGAACTCTTATAAAGTAGAAGCAGAATAAATAACTGCTTATGTGGTTTTAATTTGCAATAACATATCACCTAGAAAGTGCGACCAATCTTGTTAAAGTCTGAAGCACTGAAGATTATCGAAAAACTCTTTGACTAATAATAATAACAACGCACCTGTGTTGATTATAAAACCTGATCAATTTAAGTAATAAGAACAACTCCGAAAACAATCCGAAACACTATTACTTTAGCATTTAATGGCCTAAATAACAGAACTGTAATTACTGTTCTTTGCAAGGATAGTTCTTATGTGCACGTATACGGTATACCACAAGATGTCTGGTGTGTATTGATAGTCATAGAACACGGCTTTAAGTCTTAGTGTCAGTAAACTTTTCATTAACAATTACAAAAATAATACGCATCACCACCTTATTATAGGTCCAGATCTTTCAGCAACAGATCAGGATTCTTACACCTCCAACAAAACATTCCAATATGTAATGAGTCTACTGAACCTAAGCCATTATCAACAACAATATTTACAAGTGCCCAACAACACTGTATAGTACAATTTTATACCAAGATATTCCATTACTGGATAGAGTTTCTGAAGCCCTGCAAAACCGCAGCGCTCGCAACACTGATGCTAAAATATATGAGCCAATTTATTTCAACTTTACACATAAAACTTACAAAACCGTGATCATTATTGAAGTGAAACGCTTCAAACGGAACACACCTTAAGTTCTAAGCCCAAGTGTTGAATTGTGCTTGTGAAAACATATGCTTTCAGAATGAAACATATCTTCAGCGAGGAAAAATATTGCAAGAAAGTACTTAAATCAAAGTAGACACAAATGTAGTAGCTTAAGAAAAACATATTTAGTATGATAGATGATATGGATAAGGGAAACAAAATAGAAGAACAACAGAGACAAGTGAAGACGCACCGATCTAAAATTACATGACATTACAAATTACATGTCAAATTCAGACAACATAGCTCCCATAAACGGGGAGAAAGGAGTTAATCGTTTTAAATCAGATTTCTTTTCTTATATAATACATACCTACATGAATACTTCAGATTACTATTGAGGAAAAATTGTAGACGGACTGAAGCGAACCGAGTGGCTGGAATTTGTCCCGACACGAGCAGAAGTTTTTCAATGTTCACATGCACTCCGTCAATGTCGCTTGCACTGCGGTGAACGAATTGCGAGAAAACCTGAACACCTGACGGAATGACATCCGTATAATATGAAACGCTGCATTTGCAACATTTCTACTGAAATCTATTTATTTGGTATGATTCAAGTTTGTATCCAAACATTTTAAATACTTTCGAGACAGCGTTAAACATCTTTTGTCCCTTTTGACGTAAGACGCTATGGGGATAGAAAGGCTTCATATACTGGTTACGAGTCTTTTACCCTCCTAATTTCAATGAGACCCTTGTGAATGGGTCAAATTATGCTACCATTAACACGTGTAGTAAAGTGAGGTAGTTATTTTCTCCACCGACTGGGGGTCGTGTAATCAGTCATGTCACGCGCAGAGCGGGTCCGGGCGGAAAATAACTTTAGTCGGGTGTATCGTAATAAATAATCCGTCTAGAAAACTGAAGTTTGTGGCGTAGATCATTTTCAATTTCTTGGATACTTTTCACGGAGTACATTTATGGCATGTTAAAGTATACCGTGGTAACTCATGTAGCTCAGTTTATTGGCGCGCCTTGACAGTGAAATCTGTTTGAATGCCATGTCATGACACTGTCATTTTCTCATCTTTCGTTGGATACTTTTAATGATTGTGAATTTAAATATTAGCATACTTGACTTATATCTGATGCTTATTCTTTTTGTCCCTTTTTCAGAAACAGTATTATAATGCAAAAGTAATATTTATTGTGCCAGGCCAAAGCACAGTTTCAAGTTTAACCTACCCTTAGGTACAAGCCTGTGCCAGTGGCCTTACACTTTGATCATACAAAAATCACCTTAGCTGTATTAATATGGCGATACACAAATGGGTGTGCTGCAGAATGCTACATCGGTCGCCGTTTTTTTATTACTACAAAACCCCATCTTCCATAAAGTCAAAAAGCGTTCCTTTTATTTCCGTTACAATCGTTTAGATTCACGTTTTATTAAAACTGCATCACCCGACACAAACAGCATCAGTATAAACCCCCGCGATTACGCCTTTGTTCGACGGAGATATTGAAACAATGCGAGAACAGAAAACGTTTTTTTATTCAAATGAAATTTTAATTCCTTTTGTTTTCATCTGTTCAAAACTTTGGAGCCCGAATAGAACTGAAATCAATACTTATCACTTAAAAAATGGCCAAGTGCGATTTTATTTTCTGCATTTTGTCATGAAACATTTTTCAGGGTTTTTATCTTAGTATTTTAGATGCCCGACGATTCGGTTCTTAACGGCAACCATGGTCACGGGAGGACAAAAGTCCTCTAAATGAGACCCAATGTGGGTTGGTGAACATCCCACATCTTCAAAGACTATCAATCACATCAGGCATGCAGGTTTCCTCATGATGTTTTCCTTCAGCGATATTTAAACTATTTTTTTCTTAAATTCTTGCAGTCTTGTTCGTCATACCTCACATCTTTTTACTCTGCAAAGAGCTCGTGAGCCCGATATTTCGGCATCGTCTAGGAATGCCTCGTTTACGAGTTTATTTGGTCATCTTGGTATTTTTCACGCGGAAGAAATTTGAGGAAACATAAATCTCGCTACTTATTTTCGTCTCGGCCTAAATATTTTTTGTAAAGGTGCCGATTGAGTAGACAAACCAAAAATAGACGTGACAGACTTGGAATCATCGTCCATTTCAAAATTCTGTCCAATTGTAATAATAATTAAATGATTCAATGGTTTTAGCAACATTCGTATTGTCGGCAATATAATTTATTGTTAATATTAGCAGCCTGTATTTATGCTCTTAGAATGATGCCCACTTAGGCGTTTTTTAGCTACTAGAGATTATGACAGTGCTTATAATAAAACACACATTAAAGAAAAATCAATAAAAAATTGCGTTTATTAATTTGTGTCCACTCCCTACAATTTATACTAAACATATTCTTCTAGTATTTGAAACGATACCCTTCTCCACAACCAAGTCAATATAAAATAAATTTCCACTTTAATTAACTGAACTTTTTTGTCACCAAACACACCATTGTTTATGGCCAATAAATTGTCTATGTTCGTCATAAACCCTATTCACGTGGAGACGCCATCTACGCGTTTCAGAAAGGGACGCGAGTCGTGACCTGATTTTTGACGGAAGCTGTCGGTTGACACACGAATGGTCACGGGCACTACAATATGGACCTTAGCCCGGCCGTGTATGGTTCAGGTTGGCTAATCTCCTCCCCCCCGTATTGTTTACTACACTTCTGCAATAAGGCGATTGTTGAGGCCATTGTTTTGAGTACAATCGAATCGTTGGAATGGTTCACTCAATTATTAAAGAAATAATAGGATTGTACGGATTTGTTTTTACTCTCGTACAATGAGTGTTACAGACATAATTGTTGTTTTATTAAAGCTAACTAGTGAATTTCAAGGTGGAATTTGAGTATTGCTTTTGAAGGTGTTAGCTAGTTCTGTACTTTAGGAACTTCTTTCTCGTAACTACGCTCCTTATTTACTGTTCCACTGGTCGTTACCACAGGAGATGCGGTTTTTAGTGTGTAATATGGTGTTTACTTACGCATTGAGGTTTTACCCACGGTGTCCCCCACAAAAAAATGAATTTCCACAATAGATGGCCGACCAAATGCGAGAGACTTTAACTCCCGAAGACTAGGACGACCAAATGATCTCTTTTATTTCATCGTCATTATCATCATCATTAGTATCAGCTTTTATCCGTCAATTTGACGACGATACCTTGCCACTCATTACTCATAATCATGATCAATCATATTAATCTAAGTTATAAATTACGTCAAAACTTTACAAAGAAAACCTTTCTTCCATCAAAATAAATATTACATACATCCAACCTGCGTCTGTGATAAGGGCATGAGTTTTTGGTAAACCAATCGTCACTTATCTTCCCATCTGCGAACATCTGTCGCGGCTCGCAGACGTCTGATGCTATCCATCATCGGAGACGTGAATTAGATGTTATTGAACAACCTTCCTTTTTTTCAAATCAAAGAACTATGTTAATAAATCATTAACTATTTGCATATTATATACATAGGTTGATATGAACTGAATATTTAACTTACTGTTGATTCCCTTTAAAATAATTTGATAAAAGATTGCTTAATCTACATCTACACTAATATTATAAAGAGGAAAACTTTGTTTGTTTGTTTGTTTGTTTGGTTGTAACGAATAGGCTCAAAAAGTACTGGACCGATTTCAAAAATTCTTTCACCATTCGAAAGCTACATTATCCACGAGTAACATAGGCTACATTTTATTCTGAAAAAAATTGGGTTCCGTAAGATATTTGGGTTTTTCGGACACAAGGTGTAAAAAATCAACCAGAAAAGTTACTTATTTTGCGTACGCTGCCTAAACTATAAAAGATAGAACCATAAAATGTTCTAATTAATTGTAGATCTTATAATTATCTAATAAAAAGTCCGCGACACGTTATACCTATCTATGTCGAGTGAGGCACAGTAACCATTTTTTTATTTAGATATTTTGAATTTTATGGATTACATTTTTACTCATGCTTTTAATCCTTAAGATATGAAGCTAAAGAGTTTGTTTATTTGAACGCGCTAATCTCAGGAACTATCGGTCGGATTTTAATAAAACATTTCAGTGTTTGGTAGCCCATTTTTCGGTAAAGATATATCATCCCGCTAAGATCCCGTTGTAAATCTTAGTTAACGCAGGCAGGCGCAAGCAGACTACATTTAAACGCGTTTATTTTACTCATGCTTTGGATCCTTATTAAAATAAATTACTTCATCACTAAGTACAGTTTATGTAGATAATATTTCGACTTTGAATGATTAAAATTGGACGATCGGTTTTGAAGTTATGGCGAAATCTATCTATACTATATATCTACACTAATATTATAAAGAGCTAAATTTTGTTTGTTTGGTTGTAATGAATAGGCTCATAAAGTACTGGACCGATTTCAAAAGTTCTTTCACCATTCGAAACCTACATTATCCACGAGTAACATAGGCGAAATTTTGTTCTGATAAAAAATAGGGTTCCGTAAGATATTTGGGGTTTTCGGACACGAGGTGTAAAAAACACAACCAGAAAAGTTATTTATTTTGCGTACGCTGCCTAAACTATAAAAGATAGAACCATAAAATGTTCTAATTAATTGTAGATCTTATAAATATCTACAAAAAAGTCCACGACACACTATACCTATCTATGTCGAGTGAGGCACAACAATCATATTTTATTCAGAAATTTTGATTTTTATGGATTACATTTTTACTCATGCTTTTAATCCTTAAGATATGAAGCTAAAGAGTTTGTTTATTTGAACGCGCTAATCTCAGGAACTATCGGTCGGATTTTAATAAAACATTTCAGTGTTTGATAGCCCATTTTTCGGTAAAGATATATCATCCCGCTAAGATCCCGTTGTAAATCTTAGTTAACGCAGGCGAAGCTGCGGGCAACAGCTAGTATTGCTATAAAGAGCCTAACACTTTACGTCGAAGACATAATCATGTAACGATGGCTGTGCGATGTAATGATCCATATTCCGTAGACACGTATGTATAGATAACCTTCAGGAAGGCTATTTGAGGTGGTTAGAACCTTAACACAGAGGAATGATTTATTGTGAGAGATAATAGAATCTCATTTCATTCACGGATGTAAAAGACAAGGACTCGGAAACACAACCTGCCAGTGGTCACATCATTGGTGTGTTGAGTTTATTTATTTTCTAGTAGAAAAAAAATAAAAGTGAGTAGTGGCTGTTTAGTCATTACCAGGGGCTACTTCATTACGAGTAAAAATAAATAGAAATGGCGGCAGTCGGCACAGTGGAATGTAAAGTGTCATGGCGGCCAGACGTCATTCGAAGCAAACAGAGCAATATGTGATTTGAGCGGGAAACTTTTGTAAAAAATTGTGCATGTAATATTATATTCACGAAATGTTTTCGCTCGCACACTTCCACTCAGACGGCCCGTGTAATGAAAAACGATGAAATTTCAAATATAACAGACGGCGTGTTAAATTACTAGTAATTAAAACAGCTCGTTTAAAATATGAAATTCAATTAACGTTATTATCAAGTCTCGTTATTAACAGTGTGATTACTTGAACCGGAGACCTTTTACGCCTCAGACGAGGCAATACATGAATTTTCCGTCGTATCACTTTAGTCTATGACATGAATGAGTTGCCTCGACCATTCCCAGGCTAACTGGTTGACGACGACGCTGTCAACTTAACATTATAGTCCTCGCCACTTTTAAAGTCCTGCGACTAATACCTGAACTAAATTTGACAACATTGACATCTTGACATCTGTCTGGAGTAAGAAGTTGTGATATTTTAAATTGTTTTACGTGAAATATGGAGCATATAATATAAAGTAAGGTGTAAAAATTTAAGGCCGTATAATGATCGTTAAAGTGAAATAATTTTGTGCATTAGATAGTGAAAATAAACAACAATTAACCCCGTTAAATAATATGTTTATAAATGTCACAGCCATGACAGGTAAATTTTAGAGATGCCAGAGTCACTCATTTTTGCCTAATTTATGGTTAAAATATTATCATTAACTCTATACCTACATTTATCTTATGATATTTTATATGAATATAAATACGAGGTAAAATAATTAAAACCTTGTTCAGATAAATGATATTTTCAGGTGTTTCTGTAAAAAAGGTCGTATAACAAAGGAAGTAACAATGGCAGCAATTACTTCTGAGAAAATCGTCACTCCTGGCAAAAGCCGAACACATCCGAAGAAGCTTGTTTTAGATGAATTCTACTAATCGGTTATACGTAAAAAATACAAATGAAATATTTACAAAAAAAAATGTTTTATTTTACTAAAACCTGGCAGGGAGATTTTTATTTTGCTGCTATAATTATTTTTGTCATTATTATCATTCCACTACTGACCATAGGCCCTATAATTATTTAATTTTTTTATTGTACTGGACTTGGTGGAAAATCATTGCAATAGAAATTGGCAACATTGAATTATGAGATCGCAGCGCCGCGTCTATCGGACTTCTAAAGTGGCGATGACTTTAGGTGACAGATTCGTCAGTTTACTTTTTGTTTAGTGAGTTTAAAGTGAAACTTCTTTAGAATCGTTGTGATTTCAAACCGGATGCAACGGAAAAACGACAGGTAAGAGACACAAATACAAAAGAGCGAGAGAGCAAATGTCGGTGTGTATGTATATTGCACACTGTTTAATACTTGCTTGTATTTGAGTATTTAACGTGTGTTTCACTTCTATCGTGTGTGAATCGCACGCACACCTTTTTTTTGACGTGACAACGTCCAATAACTCAATATTACGGGCTGCATGCACGAAAAAGATGACGTCATGTCGCGCTCCGCAAGCTAGTAGAGCGCCGCACGAACGATAGAGGCATGATCAGCTCGAGCAACCGGTTCAGTTCGGTTCGTGTTGCATGTAATGTTTGACGTTGACGTCAAACTACCGTCCGTAAACCGACTTTTCAGACAACCAATTTTTCTGTTATTAATTTCTAGTTTAAATTAAATGAACAGGCAAGCGAGTACTTACTATTATTATTATTATCTACTAGTCGACCATAGGTCAAAACAATTAACTTCGAATTCGCTTTCCACTTATTTATCGGGAAGAAAACGGGATTCAAACGTCACCTGCCATGCGCCTTAATTTTGTGGTCCATTAGTACAGAACCTACTGACCGTAGCTCGGAAAGAAGAAAAAGCGTCGTATTTTGAACTAAAATAAAAACATGCCAAATTTTCACTGTCATATCATAACTATAAAAAATATAATAGATTGATTCGATTTAAGAACGTTTTGTTGCTAAACAATTGGACGATGTTTGTGAAAAAAACCTCTTTTCACATCCCATTACGCCAAACGCGATAGCGCGTGACATTCTAGTGTTTTTATGGGACGAGCGGACCCAGGGGAATAACTAGCGATGGCAATAAAAATAAAACTACGTAATTGAATTCTAAAACGTCTAACGCCACTAAAGCTGTCAACAAGATGGTATAATAAATGTTCAAATGTTTATCTAGGTATTCTGTCGGTATACACAAATGTCTGTCGATACCGCGATTGTGTAAACATTGTTACATTTAAGTCAATCAATGTAATAAAATACGTCTTTTACAATAGTGTTAGGATCTATTACTTGGGTCGTAGGTTTAAATACTGTTAATAAATTTTGGTTAATGAACAAAACGGGTTTTTAATCCGTATTACAACGAAAAAAAAATTAAAAATGGTGATTAGGTATATCATTTTGAACAATTTTAATTGTGCAAAAAGTTTTAGTATATAATGTTAGTTTAAGTATATATATTTATTTATTTTCATCACCATCATCGTCATCATCATCAGCCTGTATCCTTCCACTGCTAATCATAGGTCTTCTCTAATGAACGCCAAGACGATTCCTTGTCACTCGCATCCAGCACCGGCCACTGCGGAGGTCGTCTTACCTGAATAATCCCCGACCAAAGCTTCGTCTACTTATCCCATCACTGTATAAATGTGTGTTTCTATAGACAAGACGTGAATCATTGGCCGTGGCTAGTTTCAGGTTACCTTGTCTAAGGTCATGGCCCAAGGGTGAGCCTGGATCATCACGTGGTCTTTGCCTGTCCAACTAACATTAAACATGTACATTATTTAGGAGGTAATCCTCTACAAACTCGTCCTCAATAAAGGACTCTGTAATATACTCGATAAAGAGACAAAACCTAAAGCCTAAAGCGCCTTCGTTATCTGTTCTTTAAGTTGGAGACATTCAAAGGCTGAAAGTAAATTAATTACAGAGACTCGAGACTTATTCCCTCAGTCGAGTCGTTCACGAGCCAACTTCTGAATCTCTCGATATTATAAATGTTCGACTTCGTCAAAACTTTAAGTCGTATCATTTTATTTCATCTTGTATATTTTTTAATGCCATGTACGCAAACGAGCAATCGAGGCCTGAAAGTGACTACCGTCCGCAAATCAGAGGTTCTTCACTATCCCCCTCAAAGTGCCGACCACAACTCACTAACTGGGTGAAACGCGACAGCATAGCTGTCACTTTACGCCGGCATCATGTGAACGAGAGGTACCGACCCGGTCGTGGCGGCAAAATTCGGCTGCGATTCAGTAATGGCATACTGTTATAATCGATAAGTAATTATGATAAAATATCATTAGAATACGAACGTAAATTTTGCTGTCGAGTAATATATTGTCATGGTAGCTAACATGACAATATATACTTGAGAAATTAGGCAATTATGAATCGACGAAAAGAGCCTGGTTGTTTTGTCTTTTTTTATTTCAAGTTCATTTTTTTAAAGAAATACTTTATCATATTATCACTTTGGATATATAAAACAAAACAAAAATTAACTCAACCAGGTACTAAAAAATTAAAATGAATAAGGAGAGTCACAATGTTAAAGTGGCGTAGTAAGCTAAGTGCTTGTTCTGTGGATACTAAAAGCAGTATAGGGATGGAAGTTAGCAAATACGAGTATTTTTATACAAAAATGAAAAAAAAATAAAATTGCACAAGTATCTGCTCTGCTCAGGACCCGCGACTGCGGGCGAATGGGGTATTACTTAAGTCTGTCTAATAACGAGTCTAAGCTAATTTATAGTCCCTAATTATGTATTAAGCAGTTCCTATGCCATAGAAAATATTTAAAAAATACAACTCCGAGTACAAAATCTTATATCTCAATTCTTGTATATATATCTATAATCGGGATCTCGGAAACGACTCCAACGATTTTCGTGAAATTTTGTATACATGGGTTAAAAACGGCGATAAATCGATCTAGCCAGGATAAATTTTTAGAAATTTTTTTTTTATCCGTGTTTTGAGGCATCGATAAAATATGATTAGAATACGAACGTAAATTTCGCTGTCAAATAATATGTCGTGGTAGCTTAGTGGTGAAATTAGGCAGTTAAATCCAAACCGATTTTTTTTTCCTTTTTTAAGATTTTTTTTTTTTTGAAGAAAAATTTTATCGTATTTTATCACTAAGGGTACCGAGCAAATGCTCGGTCAACTAGGTACTATATCGTAATATATGGCAGCACAAATTACTTAGTTATATAGTTATTTCCATATTATCAAATTGTATTAAATAATAACATTTGAAGGAGTGTAAACGTTTTGGATGGTACCGGTAGATGGCGCTAATATAAGCGAGCTGTAACCTCCAGTATAATTAGCTGGAGGTAGTCGAATAAAGCTTTGAATTACGGTCGGGTGGAGGCCGTTTTGAAGTTGGTTCAAATTCATTTGCAAATTGTACAAAGTTATGGTTTATTTGTTGCATGTTTCATCATAAGCAGTCTGTATCCCTGAACCCTTTAATTCATGCGTTCTCATTCGTATATCTTATAGTGTTACATGTTTTGGTACTATTCTTACGATTCTAATATCCAAACCAGCTTCCAAACAGTTCGTTGTTAAGAAGGGCAGCACAGGCAGGGTACGCACGATACGAGGACGATAGAAGGCTGGCGGAGGAAACCCTCATCCTAAAATTTTAGATCAGCCATCTGCTCATCTACTCTTCCGATTAAGCGTAGAGGCCAAAAGGCCAAAAGCGTAAGTCATTCCAAAAAAAAAAATACATAGTATGGTTCCGCGTGAACTTATCAATGTGGATGGGCGACGTTTACAACTTGCTGCAATAACTCGCCTGTTCTCTTATCTAACTGACATAATGGATAGAGACCCGATGTCAGTAATAACGATGTCTGATGAAAGAAATTCTCAGCGTAGAGGTACCCATGGAGATGGGAGCACGGCACAGAGCATCCCTCATAGTTGTACGTGGTTGTACCATTAAATTCCTAAGCAACTAAATAAATGTGTCTGATATCAATGTTTTAATAGTGAAACAACTTTTACGGACTGTATCGTGGCTTATTATGTTTCGAGCATTAGTGACGATGGTCCAGTGGTGAGTGAATTCGGCCTCTTATGCAAGAGGTTCCGGGTTCGATCCTGACCCCCCGTGTGTGACCACCATAGACACGATTCCATCGCTCGCTCATCGGTGAAGGAAAACATCCTGATGAGATTGAAAGTTTTGATGTGAAGTTCACCAACCCGCATTGGGCCAGCGCATCGGTGAACTAATGGCTCATTACCCTCCTCGCCTGATTTCGAGGAGGAGACCCATGCCCAGCACGGTTGATACTTTATTAAGCTTTTACGTCCGACGTACCGGATAATTTACAGGCAGCAGAAGTCTCTATCAAAGGTCAACAGTCAACACTAATCTCCCATGGATTACAAAGCGATTCAAAGCAAATAGACAATATTAATGATGATAGTAACATTACTAAACGAAGCATCCGGCAGACGCGAATTAGAACCATTTATGTAATTACTGGTATCCTAAATACAGATAATTAAATTCGACCAAGCTCGCTCATCAACTCGCTTTCCACGTCATTTGTATGCCGATCGTTTCAGGCGCCCATATTTTTAACATCCAGAATAAGGTGTTAAGCTTGACCGCTAAGTTTGTCTGTGGCAGGGTTTTAAGGGTATGGTCTACCCTTAAAACCCTTAGAATTTAGATTTAGATAAAATATCTTCTTTTTCATAGCGGGTTTTGTAGTGGTTCTTAAACATGTTTTATTCGTACTGTTTGTCCGTTTTAAAGTCTTCAGTTCTTTTGTATTCTCCATAAAATCAGTTCTTTAGGTTTTAAATGGAATCACATCAAATGACAGCTATGCTGTTGCGTTTCGTGCGGTTTAGGCGTTTCTAGTGGATCGTTGTGTTACTAGACTTTAAGGGCGTGATAGGGAAAAGGAGGATTACGCGTCTGCATAGTCTTTGTGTGAATGTTAATGGGCGCCGATACTCACAAGACTTCGACTGTTCGTTTGACCTCATATGCTTTAAATAGCATATTAATTATTATCAATGTTAGCTTATATTTAGAATTGAAACGTCGCCGTAAACAGAAAGTCGAAATGTCTTCTTAGATGACCAGTGTACTCGGCTGCACCTCCGGGTGTAATCATTATTAACCAAATCAAACCAGGACATTAATGTTGCGATTTGATCGTTTTTTTAATAACTTCATAATAATGCATATTCATATGCGTTGGATGCGAGTGGTAAGGGATCCGTCGTCTTGGCGTTTATTGAGGGAAGCCTATGTTCAGCAGTGGACGGATAAAGGCATGATAATGAACGCATATTCACATGGACTGATTTTAGAATCCACAAAGGCCGGTGTTCGTATTATCATTTAGCAGGAAGTTTGGTAAGGATTCTGATTATATTGTAAGGATTATATAACTCCGGATATATCTGCATAATACGTTGGTAAGCTAACGGGGTTAACAGCTAATATTTGATACCTACTTAGTACTTAACATTATTTTGTAGACGCTATTAAATTATTCGTGTTAATGTGTGAATCTACGCCGTTATTGTGTAAACGTTACTGTACGTGCACAAAACGTAAACGTATTAATACTCTCACTGATAAAATTCCACCATAATATATTGTTCTTAGAATCAGTTACTATACTAATAGTTATTATATTATATATACTAATTGTTTTTCATAGTGATATTTGCATTAGCTAAGCCATTATCACAAAACATCTGCTACGGGTTTTATCACGGTTTATTAAGATTTTTACATGTTCGTCGTTTCGGATACTTTACAGCAACCATGGTCGCGGGAGGACTGAGCCAGACGCAACCAAGCCAAGGCAGTTGAAGCCGGACCGGGTGTGCCAGCCGCCAGGGTACTGTTTTCTAGGATCGTGGGTTGGAATATAACGGATACACACCGACACCCTATAATTCATGAAGACTACCGGAGACTACTTATCACTACATATTATAAAACAAAGTCGCTTTTTCTGTCCCTATATCCCTTTGTACGCTTAAATCTTTATAACTACGCAACGGATTTTGATGCGGTTTACTTTATTGGATAGGACAATTCAAGAGGAAGGTTTATGTACATAATTTATTAAGTTTCTATATACATTGGCTAAGATATAACAATAATTGTTGGAGGTTTCGGAAAAAAATTGGCCGTCTAGGAGTTTCCAACGAAAACGCTGCCTAAACCCTTTGATATATATCAAAACAATGTATTGTGGAATTGTGTGTCTTAAATAGGTCTACAAAAAAGTCCGCGATGGCATATATCTATCTGTTTGGGATATCATACTATATCCACTTAATACTTTAAAAAATGGACAATTATAACGCGATAATTTGAAAGTTATTTACAAAAATACGGTATGAATCCTTATCATTTTAAATCAGTTAATTAGCTGGAGCACATAATGAAGATTATTTTTACCCTTTACATCATGAAAATTAAATGAATACTTTAGAAGATATGGCAATATCAAAATAATACGCAAGAAAATAAATAGTGTTGCCGTGATTTGAGAGGGCAGTGGATGCGAGTAATATGTAATAGTATCCTAAATAGTAAATATGCATGCAGAAAGTCTGCATAGGAATATAATATGTCTTTATGTTCAAGATAACATATATCCATTTTAATACAAAAACTTAGTCATTATTGAAATGGAAAATGATCGTCATCAAACATGATAAATTCGTAACCTAAGTTCACGCGGGCGAAGCTGCGGGTAACAGCTAGTAATATATATATACATTCGCGCACACGCACCCAAAATGTGATCGCCATCACCGATCAACATAGATCAAGAAGAAAAAAGAAGAAATTAAGCATAGCCTAAGAAAAGGCTGTCCAGTGTATAGTGGGCTCAGGCCTCAGCCTCTTTTGACTTTTGAAATTGGTTTTTCTAAATTTCGCAAACCATCACTCGCTCAAGAGTGATGGAAAACATCGTGAGGAAATCTAAATGACTGATGAACTTAAAAATCTTTGAAGGTTTGTGAAGTTTACCGCATTGGGCAAGCGCCTCAGTGAACTATAGCCCGATACCCTCCTATATGGATTGCATATGGGATTCGAACCCGCTACCTCCCGGCATAAGCCACAGAGGTCGTCTGTTACTTTACTTATAAGCATTGATTCTAGAATTTTCCATTTTACCTCTCATCCATAACACAAACCCTTATGCTATCGACCCTGTATTCAAACTTGGTTGTGTACAATTACGGCTAACACTGTACAAATACGTAACAAACATCCACACATGTACCATCAACATGACGTTATTTCCTTTGTATCACGCCCTGTTGTTCCAGCATTCAAATATCCACCTTACCGCCAACCAATAGAGGCTAGGTTCACTTGAGATTACTCTTGATTAAAAGAAACCGCGGCACCAATTTCAAACTGTACAGGAATTTCGGGTCAGAGCGAATATTCCTTCTGACTATACAACTCAAGAAGACTAAAAATATATTTGAACTAGTAGCGCCCCGCGTACTTCCCATACCCGTAAGAGTACGGTGATAAATTATAGCCTATGTGTTATTCTGATTTACAAGCTATGTCAATGTTAAGTTTCATAATAATCCGTGCAATAGTTTTTACGTGCAAGAGTAACAAGCATCCATACTTACAAACTTTCGCCTTTATAATAGTAATAGGAGTTAGGACTAACCAGACTACGTAAAACTTAACCCATTCATTTCAAAGTCGGCGGTCGTCGTGTACAATAAACACATCATATATGAAAATCGGATAAGTTTTAGGCGCTTAGATAGTCCAACGTGAATACAATCAGCGTAATAAAAAAAATATTGGAAAATCAAACTGGTACTTAGTCGTTCTAAATCAAAGGTTTCCAAACTCTTTTGTTTCACCCCTGGGGGTCCCCCTGGACCACTTTGGGAATCACTCTTCTAAATGGTTAGCGTCACCCATTATCATAAACTAGTTTAGCTAACACTAGCCCTGGAAGCTCATTCGTATGCTGCCTATCCTAAGACATGATAAGTCTCCGTGCTGGTAGATGTATAAATGGTTAATTAAATTACATGAGTATTATGAGTATATCTTAGACTTCCTTCCCAACAAATATTATCACTCAGGCAAAGCAAGGCGTCGTATATAGTATACCAACCACCTGTGACGAGTCGGCTCACGTGAAAAATTGATGTCGTCCGGAGCGGGCGACCAGCGGCTATTTTGGTCAACAATCTATTGATCATCCGTTTTCATTTATAGCGAAGGGTTGAGCTATTGTTTATGGCGAATGGACTTTCGACACGCGAATGAGATAGAACAAGTGTTAGGATATATATTTTAAGGATGAACATACTTTATATATTCATATAGATTCGTAAAGATTTTGAAGTTGTATACTTTTAATTTAAATTAATTAATATGGCAACACAGATGTTGGCAATACAGAGTTCGGGCTTTTGGCGGGGCCATTCAACCGTCAGCCCTTTTTATCTCTTCTTCTTCGCACGAAGGAACGATTCGGAAACACTCGGTCTCACTCAGTATAGGCATCACCTCTTATCACGAGATATAATTGTAATACCGAGAATAAAGAAGCTGTTATTTGTATCTGGTGGTTTTCTTACACAAGTATATCTGAACTATGAGTATTTATTTTGGAAACCGTGGTAATTTTTTATCCTTATCAACACAGCATTTAGGTAGACGAAGTGTTGGTCGGCCATTAACCAGGTGGGAGGACGATTTCCGAGCAGTGGCCGATCCGCGTTAGATGCGAGTAGCGAGGGATTGGTCGTCTTGGCGTTCATTGAGAGAGGCCTATGTTCAGTAGTGGACGGATAGGGGCTGATGATGATGATGATGATGAATCTCAGCATTAAACTACAATTAGCTCTGAAGTACTAACATGCGTGATCGAAATAAAAATAAGAATTTAGTTTCAAAGTCTTTTCACACAGTAAATCTTCGAAACTGCTTTTTCTGCGAAATCTCTTTGGAAAAAAAGTTGCTATTTTTATTAGTAGTTTTATGGAAGTTTTGATGAATGAATCTTCGTTTAATAGCTACCAGCTACCACACAATATATTATACTAATATACATAGTTTAAGAGTATGTTACTTTGAACGCGCTTATCTAAGGAACTACCCGTCAGGTCAGATTTAAAAGATTCTTTCAGTGTTAGAAAGCCCATTTATCGAGGCTATACATAGTCTATATTTCGTCCCGTTAAGATGCCATTGTAAATCGTAGGTAACGCAAGCGAAGCTGCAGGCAACACCTTGTACCTACATACGATTATATACGTAACCCCGGAAAACATTAATATTCAATCATCCGTGCCCTTGGCGGGAATAGAACTTCCACTCGACCAATCCACCAAACATTTTATCGAAACCTTCCAATTTTAAACATCAAACATTGATGGCGCAACTTTTTAATAAAAGAACTGGCCGTAAATAAACAAAACACTAAATAATGATACATAAAAATTCCTTCCAGCCGTTAACAACTTCCTTAGACGTAACATAGGGGCATATCGATGTTACCACTACAAAAATAAACTCTAAAACAATGGTTTAAGGTATTTATTTGATTGTATATGGCAACCCCTAGTATTTCTCCCGCGATAAGATTACGCGGGTAATATACAAAGAGTATAGTTGTTTTTGAACGTTGCTCTATTATAGACGAAGCTTGAAGTTAGAACGTTGAAGGCTGAAATATGCCCTCGTTAATCTTAAAAAATATTGTCTATAGTTTAAAATAGAGTTTTTATAATAGCAGATGGTGCCTTTATCAATTAGGTCTACCGTTTCACAGTATCTTGTTATGATCACTTATTTATGTTATCACTTAAATAAACCATCTAATAATTTACTACTTTAATAATTAACTTTTCAGAATCGAGTATGTTGCCTCTTCGCGTTCAATATTACGTACATTCGCGTACTTAGCACTTACTACTAAAATGGAGCAGTATTTTGGTTCATTACAGCAATATTCACTGGAACAATACTTCACTACAGCAGTTGTATATTCTATTTTAGCAGTATAATATACTGTTGGAACATTCTATAGCAGTATTCTAGTCCAATGGACATTATCCGTTATTATATTACTCAATAGTACAAACGATTACAATAACCGATTACTGTTATCTAAATTACTCATTGCCTATTCTGCGCAACACTATCAAATAGGAAACAGACAAAAAATCGCATAAATATGCCTCAATTATAGACACGCAACAAGAAATATCGTGTACAGACGGTGAAGATAATTAACAGCTGTTGGCGGATTCGGCCGACATAAAGCATCTATAATATAACGCCATCTTGAATATGCATACTACGCTTGTATTTTTGTGAATTAACATTTTCGTTGGCCATATCAAAGAATTTAGACGTACATAGGACAGTTCTTATGAGCGCTTTGAGGACAAACAAACGTCCGCTTGGCGGCGTGACGAGAGGGACACCGCGATGTCCCCAGCATATGAGCCTACGAGAGCGAGCGAGTGCGAACTGGGGACGTGTCCCCAATAAAGTCGTCACAAATAATCCTTAAGAATTGTCTATGTACGTCTGAATTCTTTGGCCATATTTGCCGTGCCGTAAAGGATTTCAAACGTAGGGAATGTAGGTCATTATAATCCACGATAAACTCATAAAAAGTTGTTCCGTTATAAGAAACTAGCTGTTGTCCGCAGCTTCGCCTGCGTTAACTATGATTTATAACGGCGACATAGAGGGATGGTATATAGCCTTATAGCCTTTCTTGTTAAAAAGTGTTTTTTGACACTGAAAGAATCATTCATTTCAATCGTTCAAACAAACCCCTCCAAGCCTTTTTTCACAATAAAAGGTAAGTATACTCTTTCCAAAGCTCTGTTCTATATGTGTACTATTTACTAAACTTCATAAAAATCGGTGCAGTGGTTTAAGAGTGAAAGCGTAACAGACAGACAGAGTTACTATCGCATTAATAATATTAGTAGGCAAGTAGGCATTATTCCTCTCAAATTCTCTCGCGTAAAAATTACTAACGTAGTGGTTTTACAATGATTTGTCCATATGCACCCGATTTAAGAATCGTGTTATTTTATGTATGTACTTTTATCTATCATTGGACCTCAGCAAAACCACTACATTACGTCACTAGAACGTCGAAATTCAACGAGAACTGAGTAATTTATGATTAAATGTACAGAACCATTCAATCGATTTTGTAATTAGCCTGATTACCGTCTAGATATTATGTCGACTTAGTCTTAATAAGCCAGCTTGGCAATTAAGCCCAGTTTATGTAATCCTAATCACGTTTGAGAACAACAAAGATGGTCATCTCATGACCATGGTCGCTGTAAATTATCAGAAACGTCGGGAACACAAAATTCATTATAGTCAGTTAACTTTGCGTAAACATTAGAAAATAATATAAGATCATGAAACTTGACATCACTAAGAAGGCTGTGACGTCGCCATATTCATGTGTCTGTTCGTTTCTTCCAGGTTGTAATGTTGTTAAGGAAAGAATGCTGAATCCTATTATGCATCTTGGAATAGTCAAGTCATGACTTCAAGAAAGAGTGGGAGAGAAGTAAATAGAAACAATTTCCAATTCCAAAAAAAGGGATTTAGTTAAGAATTTTCTATATCCATTATTTTCAAACGTTTAAAGGAATTTTAGTAGTTATAGTCAATAATAACTTTTAGCAGATTTATTGCAACGACCCTCCCGTGACCACGGTTGATATTAAGTGTCCTTAAAGCCACGGGCATGTAATTATATTAGGCCGTGATAAAATTATAAAAATTGTTTCATTATAAGGACAGAACAAACAGTGTAATTGCTAACAAATAACTCCTAAACTTACCATGCATATCTTTGATAGACAATACATAAGTTGAAGATAGCCCAAGATAGGTTGGTGCTATGTATAATAAAATACTAAAGAAGTAGCATGTGAGCAACTGTACCCGATTAGATAACACGAAGATACTTCGTTCGGAACAAGCCGAGCGCCAACTACGCAGACGTCTACGAAGTTAGACAATGTTTTGCATTATGCATATTTTAAACTACAATTTTCTATTGATCACAAAATCGACACAACTCTATACAGATATTATCTAACTAATATTATAAACGAGAAAGTTTGTAAGTATGGATGTTTGTTACTCTTTCACGTAAAAACTACTGAAAAGATTTTAGTAAAACTTTACAATAATATAGCTTATACGTCTGAATAATCCATAGGCTATAATTTATCCCTGTACTCCCACGGGAATGGGAAGTACGCGGTTTGAACCGCGGGGTGCTGCTGGTTTTCTAATATTTACGCGAATTGCCTGCGTCTTTTTTACATATATATTTAGATACATACATCCAGACCATTCGGTTCCTGGAACTGTGGTATTCGCACTTGGGAGTGCACTACTACCGAACTGAAACTTCTAGTCTTCAGTAGCTTTCAGAGGGTCCCGGATCTGCAGGCAACAGGGAGCCTCTCAACGAGAAGTACACCTCCCGTGGCCTTACTGTATAGCATTTATTTCGGGCTTATAAAAATCTTAATAAGCCATGATAAAATCCGTAGAGATTGTTGCATTACAATAAGTGTCAGTTGGCAATAAAAAGTATCCCTCTATACTGCCGTCTTAATTAAAAAGGGCATAACTAATATTTTGTAAATATTGAGAAAATTGAGATTAAAATATTTTTTTGTTTTTGTTGAAAAAAACACCCCCAAACAATGTTTTCCGAAATTCTGCGAATGGCAATACTTGCATTTATATAGTATGTATACGACCATAGCAATAGGTATTTTTTATTTTTAAGCTATTGCATAGCTTCTATCGCGGGCCTTGAGCGCGGGGACCGAGTCCAGAAATTCCGTAACGAAAAAAAAACCTAACGCTCCCCACTCCGACGGGCAGGAGGTGTGGCTTGAAGGCCATGCATCGTCTAACGTCGTTTCTTTTCGGCAGTCTTCGACACGGTGTTTGTGTGCTTGCAACTAGACGTATTGTACGACACTACGAAGCTCGCACGAATAACAATAAAATATAACACATGTATTGTAAAATAATAAAAATATTTTAAACAATATTAGTTAATATTGTTTAAAATATTTATATTTTTTTATTTATTTAATAAAGGAAAAAAAAATGTTTTCTTATCGGTCACCACGCTCAAAAAGTGTAACTTGAATTAATATCAAAGAAAAAGAAATACTGCATTAATAATTAAAATAAATAAATAATTATAATTGCATAAGTTGATACAAAATGCTATGTAATAGCATTACCGCGGCAGTCCCCGAGTGCCACACGTCTTTTTAATCCATATTATTGATAATTAGCTTAATTTTTTTCATCCTAACATAAAAAATAAGTTAAAAACAATAATGTTACAATGAAAAAGCACTTTTATACAATTGTGTCTTTTCAATGTATTATTATTCGTATAGATTTACACAGTATAATATAAGAAGTTACTTCTCTATGAATAAAATAACGCAATTACGAGAAAATCAAACGTTTATTTCAAAAATTTTACAGAAATAAAATCATATCTTTAAAGGAAGGAACCATCAATTATGAATAGTAACAATAATGTATCAAATAATTAACAATAGGTATATTGAAAATCACAAATTTAAACTGAATTATTATTATTAAAAATGCTCTTAGCACAAAATTTTTTCAAATAAAAATCAGGTAATAAAACCAGTAAGAAATATAAACAATATTTATCAAAATAAAGAAAATATAGTTTCCAGAAAAATAAAAATAAAACTTATGTTTAGAGATTCTTCTTCTTCCAGTCGTACACTCTTGTCAGAGCGGTCGTGGTTGTATTGACGGTGTTAGTACATGAGGGCCTTCGTCTTCGTTTTTCCTGCCGATTGTTGCTGATCTGGCTAAGCGACGCCACTTCTCTCGGTTAGAGGCATTGCGGGAGCACTCAACCATAGAGCAGTCGGTCACTTTCCTGATGACGTCTGTCCATCGCGTCGGTGTCCGGCCACGAGATCTTTTGCCTTCTACTGACCCCTGAACGACAATTCTCTCCATACAATTGGTGTTTCTAGTGATATGGCCGAAGAACTTCAGTATTCGTAGCTGTACAATTGATGAAAGCCTATCCTTGATCCGAAGTTCTTTTAGTATGGAGTTGTTTGTTCGGAATGCCGTCCAAGGTATCCTCAATAACCGTCTCCAACACCACATTTCCAGAGCGTCAATTTTTCGGCGATCTTGTAGTCTCAGTGACCAAGTTTCGGCTCCATAAAGAAAGATTGGAAAGACAAGAGATTTCATAAGTCGAACTTTTGTTATTTTAGTTATTCTCCTGTCTCTCCAAATCTTGTTCAGTTTTTGTACTGCCGATCTGGTGATGGCACATCGTCGTTTTATTTCTTGGTCACATCCTCCAGAGTTTGATATAGTAGATCCAAGGTAAGTATAAGATTTTACTACTTCGCAGTTTGCTATGCTCACTGTTTCTACCCTATTTTGTTCAGCTCGGTCCACTATCATAATTTTTGTCTTATCCCGGTTAATGGCGAGACCGAATTGAAGGCTGGTTGTCTCAAGGCGAGTCAATAGATTTTCCATGTCTTCTTTATTTTGAGCAAGAAGAGTTGTATCATCAGCGTATCGTAGATTATTAATCATCTGGCCTCCCACTGACATACCCTTGTGCCAACCGTCCAAGACAATGCGCATTATGTATTCGGTGTACGCGTTAAATAGTAGCGGTGACAATATGCATCCCTGTCGAACACCTGATCGGGCTTTAAAATTATCAGAAAGCACATCGTTAACTCTTACTTTGCCAGTACCATTTTCGTATAGTTTCCGTACAAGTTGCGTTAGATGTTGTGGTACGCCCATTTCGCCCAATACTTTCCAGAGGTGTTCCCAGATTACCGTATCGAATGCTTTTCTGAAGTCTACAAAGCATATAAATAAGGGAATATTGAACTCTCTGGCTTTTTCTATAATTTGGCGCAGTATGAGTATTTGTTGGCGTGTGCCTCTTCCTTTAACAAACCCTGCTTGTTCCGGTGCTATCTGCGGTGAGAGGTAGGTTTGGAGCCTTCTATTTATTATGTGCAGCATGACCTTACTTGCATGCGATATGAGGGATACAAGTCTGTAGTTGTTGCATTTCTTAGTAGATCCCTTTTTGTGCAGAGGTACAAATACTGACTGCGACCAGTCATCTGGCCATATTTCAGTTTCCCAAATTTTGCTGCATATAAAGTGCAAGATATCAACCCCAGACTCTCCCATGGCCTTAAAAACTTCGACAGGAATTTCATCGCAGCCTACAGCTTTGTTATTTTTGAGATGTCGAATAGCAGCTCGGATTTCATCTCTTAGTATTGTGGGCTCTTTACTGTAGGTAAAACTGGATATGCTCGTGATGTTTCGTGTGATGTTGTTATGTGTGATATTGTCATCACTGTAAAGCGACTCGCAGTATTCTTTCCAAACTTTAACTATGTCTTTTATTTCTGTTGTGATAACACCGTTTACATTTTCTATCGCCCATATCTTTGGTTTAAATTGACGAGTTATGTATCGCACTTTATCGTACAGATCTTTGGTCTGATATTTTTCGGAGTTGCGTTCGAGTTCTTCGCACATCTTTTTTAAAAAATCATTACGATCACGTCTACAGGCAGCCTGTACCATAGCTTTTTTAGCATTAAGTTGAGAAATACTTGCTCCTGTCACTTTAAGATGCCTATGCTCTTCAACCAGTAGCCAGGTGTCCGTTGACATCCATTGCTGCCGTTTTGTGGTGTTAGAGGTTTGATGTTGTGATTCTGCTACTGCGTCTTTAATATGTTTTTTTGCGGCTGTCCACAGAGTGTTTGGATCATTGTCTTCGTTTTCTGTTCGCCACGAAGAATGTTTTTCTTTGACGGCTTCTATGAAACGATTTGTGTCTCCAACAGTCATTCTTTTGGATATTTTTCTCTGTTTTCCTCTATGTAGCTTTAGTGTATCTATGTAGCTTTCCTCTATGTAGCTTTATGTTTAGAGATAGGAACCATCAATTATTAAAACGTTATATGTATCAACTACTTCAGTCGTTTAAGGTTTTATCACAGTCATATAATAAGTAGCTAACATTATACTTTAACAAAATTAAATATTATATAATATATCTTTGGAAAAACAAAAATACTTAACTTGAAAATGAGACACATCAAGGCACTATTTTACTTACAAATTAATTTTTGTACTAAAAAACCCTACCCTGAAGTAAGTATTAAAAAATCAGTCTTCCTTTATTTTTTAAATAACTCACTTGATTTGATTCAAAACTTTATATGCATACTAAATTAGTCTTCATAATTTTGAATCAAATCTAGTGATTGATCATTTACAGGTAAATTTTCCCAAAAAACTTTTCTATTAGTGGGCATAAGTGGAAAAAGCTTTGTGAGTATAGCTGATTTTATTTCACTCGGTTCTCTTCTGTATAATAAATTTTTCACATAGCTCACACTCTTCTTGTCCTAATTTCGTAAATGAATTATTGAGTTATTTTACAAGTTTTCTGTAAAATCCATAAGACAACTTGCGTTTCAAGATCGGTTTCACAGTAATGGTCGTACATTATACGTATATTAAAATACTTTTTATTAGGGGCGTGCTCACGTCTGTAGTGAGGTCTCGTCACGATCCGTGATTTTAATAGGATCGATTTTTTTAGGATTCGGATTGTGTCCACGTCCATCAAATAGAGATTCTGGATATAATTCGGGCTTACAATTACTGTCAAGAGCATTTCTTACTACCTTACAATTATTTTGGTTGTAGCCGAGGGTAGTGAGGAAAAAAGTTTTGCAAACTGGAACTTTGTCACCGTTTTCATCTGTCAAAAAATATGTTATGGTCTTCGATCGTATGTAACGTTTTCCTTCATTGCCATTATTTTCTCTATTTTTCGGCCTATCTGGTTTTTTTGTACTGGTATTTCTGTTCCATCGCATCACACAAAAAAAAGTAAGTATTTCTGTTCCATTCATGACATTTTCCAAAAATTTTTATTAATGATTTTACGAAACTCATCCGAAAAACGGGTTGAGCATTTTTTTGTAGACGTTTTCACGACAACCAGGTTTCACAAAATATTTGCTAATTATTTTTTCTTCATTCTTTACTCTTTTTTCGCTTTCTTATATTGCCTTTTTTTGTTATTTGTACTGTGGGCTCTATGACTAATTATAGAATAAGCAAATAGAAATAAGTAACAGAAATAATCTGACCAGAGTGCCGCACCGACATGCGTTAAATCGTCTTGACACGTCAGGCACAACTGAAGTAATCCCACGCATTATCGCATACCTAGGCCCCCGAACTTCATTCCTCTTCATAGATGTTAAGTAGTAAAGGCATAACCGCCAGTGTGCCTATTTTTATATAAAAATTTAAGCCGTAGTGTAAATAGTAAAGACACAATCGCCAGTTGTGTCTTTTCTTCTACGTTTCTTGCTAAGGTGTTGGTATAAAAATTTAGCACAATTGCCACATAAGCCCTTTATATTTGAATCGCGCCAATAATGCCTTTTCAATTAAATATTTTTAAACTTAAATGTGAAATAGAAGACATAAATAACAATGTGACCTTTTCTTAACAAAAACTTAAAAAAATGGTGCAGTTGTGCCCTTTAAGCTTGTGCTAACTCTGTTTATTTTGTCGCTAAAAATACACAAAAAATTAGGCAGATAGGCCTTTTTTTCCTGATTCCGAATATGTATATAACTCAATTCCGATAAAAATGTTAGTTATGCCCTTTTTAATTAACACGGCAGTATATTATAAGCCTGTACCTCTTTATACAAGCTTTTTTTAGTTTCATCTCCTTCTATTCAATATTGAAAATTATATATTTGAAAAAAAAAATATCAAACGTAAAAAAATATTTCGAACAAAATGACAAAAATGTTAATTCATTCAGAAAACCAAACATCGCAATCGTAATGTTACGACAAAATAATATAATGTTGCCATAATAAAAAGATTACACAATATTACAACATGCTTCACAGGTCAGTTGTCGCGTTAATGAGTGGGAAAAGACTGGCAACATTGTGGTGGCTTCGAGAAATCATTTAGAATCAGGGCACTCGTCTTATATTACAATGGTCGTACATTTTCACAAATTATGGCGGTAATAGGTGAGCATTTTTACTGTATTATGTTGATCAATATTCAATAAATTCGTAAATACACACGTGGCAGGATAATTTTGCGTATTTCATAGGGCAACACTGGCAATACAATTCTGCTACCTAGACTTGGTTTTTTTTTTTCGTAAGGTCTAGACTTTTAGGCCTGGTGGCCTTTAAGATCAATCGGTAGGTAGGTAAGTAGATGGCTCACCTAGTAAAATTCGAAAGGGGGGCGCCCCCCTCCGTGCAACGCAGGAGAAACCTAGACTTGGATCTTAAGTCTCAGATTAGGTAAAGCATGAATCGCCTGGACTAGTCTACACTAATATTATAAAGAGGAAAACTTTGTTTGTTTGTTTGTTTGGTTGTAATGAATACGCTCAAAAAGTACTGGACCGATTTCAAAAATTCTTTCACCATTCGAAAGCTACATTATCCACGAGTATCATAGGCTAAATTTAATACTGATAAAAAATAGGGTTCCGTACGTTATTTTGGTTTTTCGGACACAAGGTGTACAAAATGTTATTTCACGTACTAAGATCCCGTTGTAAATCTTAATTAACGCAGGCGAAGCTGCGAGCAACAGCTAGTACTAGATAAAATGATACTCATACCATCCCATCCACCACCATTTGACCACTCACCATCAGGCGTTTGCCATCCAACTAGTTTAAAAAGGTCAAATCAATGCATACAACAAATTCAATTTAAAACTCCAAGAATCAAATTTGCAAGTAAAATGTCTGCTCTTATATCAGATAGGAATGTCAGAGATAAACTGAGAGTACCGCTACTTGTTACGTATTTTACCACGTGAATACGAACCAATTTATTCCTGGCTCGTTCCATTGGTTCTGATAACAAATTTTTTATCTTTTCCATTTAAATTGCTTGCATAGGATTTTTCAATTTGACCCAGTTCTGAGATTCAAGTTATATTGTATATTTCTATCATGATAAAATAACAAAAAATTAGCCTCCGCGCCTAGATTAGTGAAGATGGAGGTTTGGTCTATCAATGATGGGAAACGATGATACTCTTTCACTGCGCCTGTCTCCCTAGAAAGCAGATCAGGACATCGAAGCGAAACTTATGGCTCGACCTGTCATGAACAAGTGCAGTGGATACGGTCTTAAGGACCAAGTTGCTTATAATATAGCCTTACAGTCCAGTGATTGAAGTGGTCCAGGTGGATCCCCAGGGGGTCCAAGGAAGACTCGAAGGGGGTCCAAGATGAGCGTGACAAACATGGGGGTCCACAATCGTTGAACAAACAAACAAAAGCGGGGGTTCTTGAAAATTAATTTGGTTTCGATAGTGAAGCCTATTATACTGATATAGAATATTTTAAGTCTCGGTAGCCAGTAATTACTTGGCTTGTCTTTCCCTTCTCTCCGAAACACTGTAAAGCTGTTTCAAGCAAACTGTTGGCATCCTTATCACCGGTTTAGGAGTGACTGAATGGAAGAAAATCAGGGTGGGGTGGAATAATATTCCTCGCGTAGACAGCAGTACCCGTCGATTGTTGTTTATTGAAAGTAATAATAATTACCATAATTTATAGAAATAAAATATTCTTATTTTTTTTCAAAGTTTTATCTTAATTTATTATTTTTATACGTGCAATTCATACGAATACTTTCTGAATTAATATGTGGCCGGTGGGTTCACATTTTTAACGTGTTATCTGAACGTCGCAAAATCAAAATTCCTGAGCCTATACCGAGGAACGCGGGAAAAAATTGCTTTTGCTCGGCGAGTTCTAATATCAAATTCATCACATTTCCACGTTCCTATATAATGAACACAAGTAATATCTTATCTTGAGCCATAAAACAAATTTTTCTACATCTTACGTTACAACTTACAATATATCATGAGCCTTAGACATTGCACTGAATACTTCTTTCATACTTATCAGATATTCACATTTCTAGTATCATTTTTTAATTTTTTTTATAGAAAAGGGGGCAAACGGACAGTCGATTATCTGATGGTAAGCGATATCGACAGCCATAGACACCCGCTATTGAGGATTAGCAGGTGTGTTGCCTGCTTTTTGGATGAGTATGCTCTCTTCTTGAAGTATCTTCACTATAAACCCATACGTACATTCCGAGAACTAAAACTATACCAAAAATAAGTATTATGTAAAACAATTCAATATTAGGTGTGGGATTGTGTAGGAGAGACAGCGAGGTTTTCTGCCATGAATTTGCACATACGAGCTGTTATTATTAAATTGTTGGCAGTTTATGTACCGTACCGAATGAATTTCATAGTCTGTTGGTAAAAAAATCATTTGTTCAAATTTCGAATTAACTTTATGTTATAGTCATCGCCACTTTAGAAGTCCGATAGACGCGGCGCTGCGGTCTCATAACTCAATGTTGCCAATTTATAGTGTAATGATTTTCCACCAAGTCTAATACAATAAAAAATTTAAATAATTATAGGGCCTATGGTCAGTAGTGGATTGATAAAGACTCAGTATGATAATAATGACAAAAATAATTATAGCAGCAAAATAAAAATCTCCCTGCCAGGTTTTAGTAATATAAAACATTTTTTTTTGTAAATATTTCATTCGTATTTTTTACGTATAACCGATTAGTAGAATTCATCTAAAACAAGCTTCTTCGGATGTGTTCGGCTTTTGCCAGGAGTGACGATTTTCTCAGAAGTAATTGCTGCCATTGTTATTTCTTTTGTTATTCGACCTTTTTTACAGAAACACCTGAAAATATAATTCATCTGAGCAAGGATTTAATTCTTTCACCTTGTATTTATATTCATATAAAATATCATAAGATAAATGTAGGTTTAAAGTTAATGATAATATTTTAACCATAAATTAGGCAAAAATAAGTGACTGTGGCATCTCTAAAATTTACCTGTCATGGCAGTGACATTTATAAACATTTTATTCAACGGGGTTAATTGTTGTTTATTTTTACTTTCTAATTCACAAAATTATTTCACTTTAATGATCATTTTACGGCCTTCACTTTTTACACCTCACTTTATATTATATGCTCCATATTTCACGTAAAACAATTTAAAATATCACAACTTCTTACTCCAGACAGACGTCAAGATGTCAATGTTGTCAAATTTAGTTCGGCCATTAGTCGCAGGACTTTAAAAGTGGCGATGACTATATGTAAAAGTTTATAATGTGTCATTGTTATCAATCAGCTTTTATCCGTCCACTACAGAACCTTTCTAATGCCGTCCTTTTACTTTCCAACACAAAAATGTCCTATTTTCATGTGAACAATGTTTGAAATCCGTATTTGCGCGCCAATTAAATATGGCGGTCGTAATGTAGGTGGCGTACGTTTCCTAAAGTGATTACTGGAACGAGGTAACCCTTCGTACCGGCTATCCGATCTCGACTTGGTCGAGAATTAAAATGGACACATTTACACTGCAGCGTAACAGGCTTATGCTGGCTGAAATAGACAGAAATAAAGAACCAAATGATAAATTATCAATGTCAGACGTTAGCGAACATTAACATGTTCAATTTTTTTTAGTGTGGCAATTCCCGGAACTAGATATAGCCTATAAGTGCAAAAAGGTTTGAAAAATCTTTTCGCCCAATATTGGATAAATTTTTACAATATCTATTATAAAAATGCTTTTTTAATTTTAGGGTGGATTAAACCAGGAGTAGTTAAGTATCAGTCTTAGAGCATCACGGTCTTCCTAAGGAGAAACCGATACAGAGGAGAAACGGTACAGATAAATTAAATTGGAGTGTCTGTTTGTAATATGAAAATAACTACTATTACTAAATGCATATGAATTCATGCATGGTACTTATGTCCAAAGTACCTAGGTTACTTACTTAATATTTTTTGCAATTTTTTAGAGTCTGTCTTTTGGACAGATTTTGGTGGTACTTTCACGAGTAAGAGGTAGTGCCATGCTGCTTTGTAGCCCTACTCGACCGGAACAACTCGGATAGTACTTCTCGCTCACATAATAATTTCGTTATGTGACAGCTACGCCGTCACTTTTCGTGCGGTTTGTGAGTTGCCAGCAGCAGTAGTTGCTAGTAATAGAGAAAAGGATCTGCATAGCATTAATTGGTTATGTGGATGATATAAAAAGGAGTAAAATAAAGTAGTAACCGAGGCTATATAAATAATGACCATCATTCCGAATACGTCCGTAAACCTAAGCAAACGCGAGCAAAGCCGCGGGCAACAGATAGTCTTCCATTAATCCTTTCATCAATATCATCGACGTTTTTTTACCTTAGTTATCTTTGTACCTAACTCGAATTCGAAAATGTGATTTTGTTTTACAATATGTGAAATTAACAATACCTCATCTTAAACAAGTAAACTTCTTCAGCGAAACCTTGCGAGTTGTGGTATGTAGGTACTATTCTAGAGGGTTCTGTGGCGGTGTGACAGGCGGTGAGCCCGTAATAGCGGCGGTGTTACGTTGAGGCTATGGATACATGGACTTTGTTTGATATTATCATCAGTGCACCGATTCAACTATCATTAAATACTAGTCGTGCCCTGCGGCTTCACCCGCTATAAATTGAAGAATCTAAAAAAGTCAATCACTGCAGTACCAATAGGAATTTTTAAATCAGGTCGTTACAGAGATGAACGCATTTCAACAAATAAACTTTATAAACCTAATACTTAATGTGATTACCATATACTTTATTAATTCGTTGTCAATATTAAAACACTTTAACTTTAGTCTCGTGAGCAAGGTATTGCCAAAATATTGATATCCGCAAAGTGAAAAAGAAAAACATGGTAAATAACTTGTTTTAGTATATTATTTTTATACGAACTTCTCTATTTATAATGAGTCCTCCTGTCGTGACCATGGTTGCTATGATGTATCCGAATTGTCGGGCGTATAAAAAACCGTGGCTATTATTCTATATTCTAAAGGCAATACTTTCCCAGACCATAAGTTTAATGACAATATAATGTACAGTCAGCGTTCAAAAGTCCAGTAGCATCGTAACGACCGTATTCGCTTGCCGGAATAGTGCGTATTCTGAATGTGTGCGCCATGTTACCATGCACACACTTAAATGTCGTACAGTATAAATAACAAAAAGTATAAGCGTGTAGTGGATGCAAGACAAAGATAACGTTATATTGTTTGTCCTCTTCATTCATTATTGCATGTCTGTATACTGTGTCAATAATAATGCAAAAATTTCACAAGCTACGTAAGATAGCTCGTAGCTCCATCGGTAAATAATTGGCCTCGCATCGACGCTAGGTGAAATGGTCACGGTTCAAATCTCACTTTTGCGAAGTCTTTATCTTAACATTCTTATAAACTCATTTATTTTTTAATGAAATGACTTTTTTTAAGTTTTATTTATTTAAGAATAATATTAATTATATATACTTATATTAAGTAGTATATAATAATATATATATATATATTACTATATACTACTATATATTATATTATATAATATAATATATATTAAGTAGGTAATATAATAAAACAACACTTTTAAAATATAAAATATATGTTATATTTATTTAAATGACCAAACATTAAACAATTGAATTGATTGACGTTAAAATCTTTGATCCATAGATATATCAAAATAAAAATATTATAGATATCTATTGTGTTACCAATATTTCATATTATTATTGAGGTTATAGTTTAATTATTCATTTTCTCGAGGAAAAGAGGATTAAAACTTAACCTCAACCTTTAAATATTAAACCTACTAATTATTTACCAGCACGTCCCTAGGAGAAACTAGAATGCCCGATTGAAATTACTAAGGAAATATAAATATTATAACAATTAATACTTAGTGTGACACAGAAACATATTATATTTAATGTAATAATATTGATTAATATTTTGTGTGTATAAATTCAAGATCACCCGGCCTTTGCGCACTAATCCATCCCCACATGTTCACACTTATTCTGCCAGATTCGGTGTTTGACACTACATTATTTTCACTTTATATACTATTATCTTTACGCCATAAATGTAGTCTTCCTTTTTGAGAGGATTTAAGTCTATTCATCGGAAAAAAATATTGTGCGAAGCGTATCCGTTCGTATTTATGCCTTTGAGTCAAAAACGGTTTTTTCGTCGGCTTTCGGTGATGCAGTCCCTCGTCATGAAGTGCACGACGAACGGTTACCAATGAGGTGTTAAATTCATCGGCAAAACGTCTTGTCGGTATGAAACCACACGTTTCATACTCCGCTGCCATGTAACGCCGCTGAGTCTGGTTAATAAGAAGTGGCCTTCCACTTCGTTTACGACTCTGCAAGCCACCTTCTTCCTCGAATCTCTTCACCCGTCGACTTACAGTATTTCTCTAAAAAAAATTAACAAATTGTAAAAGACAATTTTAACCATTGAAAAAATATGCATCACAATAATATAATTAATTTCTACTTACACAGAAGCCAGTTTCGTTATAAATTTGAGAAATATTCAGGCCATTCGAATATAGGGCCACAATATTAGCTCTTGATTCGATATTAATATTTGCTTGCATATTGGACACCTATTATTATTTGAAATTGGAACAGTTAGCACACAATCACTCGTAGCTGAGTTCACCAATCAACAACATTTTAATATTTTGTTTTTTCCAAGCCAGTAATCATTTTATTTCAAATCTACCCTCACATTCTTTGCTCTGTTTAGAATGTTATGTTTCTAACTAAGTTTTAGTTAGAAACATTCGTAATAATTTATAAATATTTCAAAATTTAAAACATTACAATTTAAAAATGTAGAATCGACGCAGAACCAATGTGGGATGGATTTGATCCTGCAATTTAACAGGCGATCCTAGAATAAAATAAATATTCACTTGCTTAACCACTGGGCCACGGCATTGCTTACACGTTGAGACGAAATTAACGATATGAATTTATACAGACAAACAAAGTGTATGTGTGTGTGAATTGTCTTTATAGAAAAAGGTCACAAGTAACGTTAAGTGTTGACGCTATAGCTGCGTTCGATTGCTACTGGACTTTTGAACGTTACTGTACCATAAACTTTGACCGAACACATCCCATGTGTAATTTATGAAATACGTCAAGGTCGACATCATTTTTATTTTTAGGAGGAATACAGATGCCGTATGCTATCGACAAAAATTAAAAAGCAACTAGTCGTGTTGTAAAATTCATTAACGTCTATAACCAAAAATATTAAATTCATAATCTTGAAAATATTAAATGCTTCGTAATCTTGAGATGGAAGACTCCCGCCGGTGGTATTCAACTGGAACCAGTAGGTAGGTACGTACAGGGCCGGATTTAGAGGTCTGGAGGTGCTCTTCAGTCAGTTTCCACCATTGTTAACTAACAAGTTTACTATTGTGGAAAACTTACAAAATTGTAAAATTGTTCTTACAATTTTACATATTTCTGTTTAATAAACATTTTCTCTTTACAAGTTACAATTTACTTTGTAGGGGAAACTGTTTTATTGAACAGAGTATTGGAATTACAAGTTTTCAAATTTTGAAATTGTAGTAGGTACAATTCCTACAGGTGGATTCGTCGTGTGTGAAAAAAATAAATAGACAATTTCCGCAGTCTAGTTTTTTTTAATGAATAATTTAATGTGAAACCAAGTAGATTTTTTAAATTTGAGATTTTGATATTTTACTGACCGCCTAATTAGAGTGAACAACCGATTTTTTTGTGGGGGCCCCTCGTGTGTGTAGGCCCCAAGGTGGCTGCCATGGTTGCCCTCCACTAAATCTGACCCTGGGTACGTACATAATAATAATAAAAAAGACGAGTCTAGCGGTTAATATGTTGATGATGCTAGAATAGTGTTGTCATGATGCTCAACATCTCAGAGACATATCTGAAGGTCAGAGATCAACGGGAAATGACCAGATGACTCAGCGATTACGTTTTAAACCGTGTTTTATTGCATCATGAATAGAATTAGACATTTCAAGCAATTAAATCGGCATTAGTGATATTATTTCATACATGCAAAACATTGGCCATAGAGAATTTCTGGTAAAGATTAAGACTTATTCCTTTTTTTTATATATTTTATGCTCTTATTTTCTTCCGTGAACAGCTGGTTCTCTGGTATATAACATACAGTTTAATAAATAGCAATGGCCACTGAGACTTCCCCAAAATGTTTGTGCCATAGACAATGTACCTATAAGAGTTTAAAATGGATCAGCCATTTTGGAGTTATCTGTTTTAAATGATGGATATGTCGCAGTCATCTGGTTGAATCAGTCATTTTATTGTATCACTAGCGCGTTAATCAAATGACGACATTTAATTGAATGACTAAAGGACAACTCGTCAAGTTGTTGAATGTAACGTTCAACGTCTTGACTGGTCATTTAGCATTGTCGTTAAATGGGATATAGCCGACTTTATAATGAATTTTTGTGATTCGCAACTTAAAAGGTAACTTATTTTACATAACAAAAATGAGGACATGACATGACACACCTTATTGTGATTTTATATTGTATTTTAAGTATAACAACGTCCTAACATTTATTAAATTATTAGTATAAATAGGCGTATTAATAGATAAATCCATGCTGCCACACTATTTTATTACGATTAAGTAACTTTAAAGCAAATTTAGTCAAAAAAATATCAAAGCAATTGCTTTCTGCGCAAGCTGTTTTACGCCATATTTGTTTTGGTGACAACTAACGCCGCGGTGGGAAAAAAATGAACTAAATTACAATCACCTGACTGATTTTACGCCCGCTCTGTTCAAAGGGCTATGTTAAAATCCGCTATCTAGTTGGACGTTGAGCGACGCTTGTTCAATCAACGTTCAGCCTAGTCATTCAATTAAATGTCGTCATTTGATTAACACGCTAGTGATACAATCAAATGACTGATTCAACCAGATGACTGCGACAGATACATGAAGACTCATCAGTCATTACACAAAATAATATAGGTACCTATAGGATATATTATGTAATACGTTTATCCGAGGTACTTGAAGAAATAAATGTTTTGACGGCTGACGCCAGGTAGGCGTTGGCGCCTACATGACATTTGAGATCTTAAACTATCTTGTGCACAAGTACCTATAAGATCAAAGATAATTATTTATTTACTTATAAGAATACCATCAATTATAGTCATCGTCGATCTATTCATTTACAGCTGGATCCTAAATTACATTAAGACTAGTCTTTCCGGGAGATTTAATAACAATGATGATCACGAGAGCAGTTTGCGCATAATTTTCACGCTGAGCAAGCAGGTCGCATAACATAAGCAAGATTTCACCAGTGATGCTGTTGCTCGACACCGATTTTTCAAACAATTGTGTATTTATATACTAACATCAATCTATGCAACAGAGGATTTATGTTAAGATTTGTCTCATAAGAAAAGATTGTCTCAAAAGAGTCTCATAATAAGAGTCTATTCGGCTGTCTCTGTAATTCACATTATAATCGAATGTTTTAGAAAATATACCATATTCTGGTTGGAAAAGATCTGCCTTATAGTAGGTAAGTACATAAATGTGTTAATTATATACACCGTAAAAAGATCGTCATAATAATAACTTTAGAGTCTAAATAAACATGTAGCTTCCACCATACGCACACAAAAAATATTTACATATAAGTAGACCTACGAGGTAGGTAGAAGTGATGACTACATAATAAATATTTAAACAGCCACATAAAAACATTGCGAGGACAAACGTGTGTCGCAATAAAATCATTGACACCATAATAATAATAATGAAAATCAATAAGCGATAACTTTCATTTCATTGTAATTAATAGAAATTGGTCCTGTCCATTAAAAGTCAAAAGAGAAATGATGAATGGCATGAGCTGAATTCGCAATCAACAATTAAAATAAATGTTTATTATTTATGGCCGGTTCGAAATTCGAATGGATAGTTGAAAATTTTACACGTATTCACAGCGATTGGACGTCGTGCTTCTATGGTGCTGTGGTTTACTTTTTAAGGAATGCTACTCACGCTTAAGGAATATAGATTGCGAAAGTCCAGTTATTAGCGACTGGCTAACGACAAGTCGCAGTTCTAATTTCCCATATCAGTATAAGAAATGCAAGGTATTTAAGGCTTACTTTAATCATAAATAAAACTAACCTTTTACGAAGAGAACGCCTTCATAATCGGTTTAAAATAAATCCATTCACAATATACGGATACGAAAACAAAACCACACGAGCACTTTGCGTACACAAAATATATCAACAATAAAATGCCTCTATGTCAGACCATATGGCACATTGAACGCACACATTTTCAATAATATTTTGGAGGGAATAGTTGTAAAAACTTGCACAATGCTTGAACAGATGGATATTTATTTTCGTACACACGCGACGTACAAGGTTTCGGAGACGACACAACCATGCACCCCTCAAAAATCACGATACTGAACCGGATTCCGGAATCGTTTCGCGTCTCACGTCTGTATTTTTTATATCGCTGTCTCTTTTCGTACTGCGTAACAACGACATCTATCGCCTACAACAAAATAATAGTAATACTTATGCTTGCAGCTTTTAGAACTGTTTTACAAATTGTTCAATAGGTGACGTTTTTCATCGCTTTTCTTATTATTTGATGAATGTTAACGATAATATTACCCGTATTCACAAACAATATTTTGAGGTGTCTCAGTATTCCCAAACGCATAGGATTATTCAAACTAATTCATAGACAATACTTAAACGAAATCCACTACTGTGCGTCCGTCAAACCCATATGAAACCCGACTACTGATACCTCATATACCATGGCTCATACGAGGAGCGCACAGATTAGAAGCGTTCTTTGCATAGTATGAATGAATGAATGAGTTGTATTGTTTCATTACTTAGCTAAGTACGCTTCTTGAATACGAGTGTTAGTCTTTTATAGCATCTCTTTCTGGAAAATATTATAGGTAACTTTACATAATATTGCCTATATGAATACAAAATATTAGTATATTATGTATCTTTACATTTATACCTTTAAACGAGCAATTCTTGTGTATATATCTAGCTAGGATAAATTTTTGGAAAACTTTTTTTTTATCCGTGTTTTCAGACAATCAAAAAATACCATTAGAATACGACCGTTAATTTCGCTGTCAAGTAATATGTCGTGATAACCGAACCGAAAAGAGCCTGGTTCGCATCTTCAGGACGATAATTTTTGTCTTTTTTTTTTAAGTTCATTTTTTTTAAAGAAAATCTTTATCATAATCATTATCACTAAAGATATAAAAAAAAACACAAAAAACCGAGCACATGCTCGGTCAACCAGGTACTAATACATAATATAAAACAAAGTCGCTTCCTTTGTATGTATGCTTAAATCTTTATAGTACGTAACGGATTTTGATGCGGTTTTTTTAATAGATAGAACAATTCAAGAGGAAGGTTTATATGCATAATACAAGCACAATATATTATCCCGCTCAGATTCCGTTCTAAATTTTAACGCAGGCGAAGCTGCGTGTAACAGCTACAGCTAATCTATACATATATAAAATTCACATGTCACAGTGTTTGTTAGGAAAAACCTCTGAGACAGCCTTTCCGATAAAATTTCATGTGCAAAGCAAGGTCTGTGTATCGGCCAATATCTATTTTACATAGTGATCCCACCCCTAGATAATATATTAAAGCCAGCGCATGTTACGGTCCGTCAATCCCAACTCCTCTGATTTCGAAGGACCAAATGCCCAAATAATAATATATTACAATAAAATATGCGGCCTCTTTTATCGTCTCATAGAGAGTGACGAAAAGTAGTAAAAGTAGAGGCGACGTACTTACTGAATTCCATGCTACGTTAAGGATTCAAAAAAGCGTCCTCGCCGTAACAATTGTTTTGCTCGCTTATAATAAAATATTCTAGAATGTTTTAAAAAAACAAAGGGTTTAATTTAAAATATTCTCTTAATTTTCGAAAAAATGTTTCTAATTCACACTTTTAATGTCCTAGCGTAATGCTACTTTACATGATAGTTCTGTCTCTTTCAGTTCTGATTCCACTTTTATCATATTACTTTTTGTTAATATGTTCTTTGGTTCATATCCCAAAGCTACCCATGTCTCCAATACGTCTGTGCTGGGTAATAAAGTTCTAAGGCTGTTTCTTACGTATATGTATGCTTGTGGTGAATACTTGTAAACGCTGAGAGCAAAGTTTTTCAAATCATCTGTATGTTTTGTGGGCATCGCTAGTACCAATCCGCTTCTATCTTCTTTTATCTTCTCTTGTAATGATAAAAGGATTCTTGATTTCTTTCGTTGTTTCTGTTTTAATATTGTTTTCTTTATCTCTACAACCTCTTTCAGTTTTAACAATGCTCTACTCTGGCGGTTATATACCCTCATGGTTGATTTAAGTTTCTCTTTTAATAATACGGCTTGTTTTTGCATTTTTTGCACTTCTGTAAATAGCTTGAGAGTTTCAACACGATGAGGTTGTGGTGTTAATTTTTTTGTGAATTCCTCTCCACCAATGCCGTTGGTTAAAGGTTTTGAATTTGTCATAGGCTCATCTTCAAAGTCCTCGAGCCTCTCGTATTCCATATCCTCATCGTCTTCTGTGTCATTAGCAAATGTATCATCTTCTATATACTCTACCTGTAAAAAAAGATTTAATATATAATAAATGTAACACTAATAACAAATCTTTATTTTCACCTAAAGGAATAAATCTCTTGGTGTCAGTAAGTGGGTAAATGTTTATAAGTAATAATAATAATTTATTAATAACAATAAATAATTATCTATGGATGCTTTTGACACCATGTCAATTTGGTCTTGTGGTAAATTCAACAGAAATACTTTTAAATTATGCATATATTTAGGATTTAACTAAGACCCAAGACAGGATAGAACAAACAGATTTAAGTAACATAGTAACCCATATATCTCCCACTTTTGGGCACTGGTCTCCTCCTCAAAATCAGACAATGTTTTCCTTTACATTGGTAAAGGAAAACATTGTCACTCATTGGAGTGAGCCGTGGTCAGAGTGAACTTAGAAATTATTTCAAGGCACCACAGGTGGGGGTCAGGATCATACCTAGACCCTTTCTGTCTAGAGGCCAAGCCCCCTTACCCACTGGACCATTGTCGCTCATTTTACACAAATTAATTAATTAATTAAGCAAACACAACAAATAATTTGTCGCCTGTCTCAATGGCTGATCTCCACTAGACTAAAATTATCTCATTCAAAGAAGTGAAACCTTTGACATTGCAACACTTAACATAAGAATTGTGCAAAAACAAGAAAGCATAAGATAAGGTGTTAGAAAATATATTTTTTTAAATATCCTGGACACGGGTATGTGAAATGAGGATAGATAATAAAATAACAGAACTAAATGATTACATATTTTATCAGAAAGATGAAATCGCTGGACAAAGAGAAGTGGGCTTACACCTTGCCTCTTTCTATGTAGAATCTTAAGAATATCACCGTTACAAATCCCATGTTTCATTATTTTTACTGTAAATCATGTTTACATTGTTATATAACTGTAGCCTTTGAAAAATGACTGTAACTGTCCTCTCCCTTTTCTACATACATAAATAAAACAGCTTTTAATACCTTACCTCTAAAACATGTTTAGGCAATTTGAGTGATGGCACAGCTTTACTGACCAACACTACATTGTTATCAGAATTACACTCAAAACAGTCTATGGAGAAATGCTGCACGCATATGTACGAGAAATCTGTTGGGGTCCAATTATTTCTACCTGTTAAGTCTGTCCATATTTGTCTAAGGTTATCGTCTTCTGGAAATCTGAAAAAATTGTCCATTTATTTAAAAATCGCAATTAAAGTTATTTAACAAATACAAAAACATAAAGCAGCCCATAAGTATGTACATTTAGATTAGGTTACAATATTATATAATAATTACTATAATTACTATCGCGTTGCTTTCATTGAATTACAAAAGGAATTGGTATGAATGGGCTCTACCTGTGTGGGAAGAGCCCATAGGTGTGTACCTACAATAGGTTTTTTTTTCTAAATTTAAATTCATATAGATTTAAAGGCTTCGAGGGCTTTCAAAGTTCACAACACCCCCTTAGGTCAATGCATACCAACTGTGCCCCAAAATCCTGCTTGTCAGATTTTGGTATTATTCAAATATAAGTATTTTTAGTTTAAATTCATAGTAACTGTTACATATCAATATCTAACTGGGTGAGTAACTAAATGGGTTTGAATAAATTCCAGACACTTTTCACCAATTTCTTTTCATAACTATGCTAAACACAATAAAATGTTTATTATGACGACATTAGATATTTATGTCTGTCTCATTAAAGTACTTACGGGAAAAATGATTCAGAATTTAAATTTTTCGACTCTTCACATCCTAGCACCGCACATGTCTTAGTGATTTCTGTATCAGCATCGGTATTTTGTTTTAATTCCGGAGCAACCATAGCTGTACAAAATTTAAGATGGTCAAAAAGTGTCCTTGTAAAGAAATACAACAGTAAACACCCCTAAATTACATACCAACAGGAGTTGATTTAGGTTTAGATTCTTCATTATCTTTCATTTTCAATCCCTGATTAAAATTCATAACGCTTTTGCTTAATGTTTAGAGATATGTCAGTGATTATTGTAAGCTATAAAATAATATGCATATCAATTGCATACAGTCTTCTGCCGTTGATTTTTACAACAGTAATCTCACTCATAACACGTAAAAATTATCGTTTACTTCTTCTAAAACTTTCGGCTTGACCGCCCAAACCACAAACGTTCAGAGCAATAGTCTTGTGTCGTTCGCGAACGATGAATGAATAGGAGCCGTATCTTCGCACTGTACTAGAAGAAACGTTTCCGAGCGCGGAGTTGTAATCGGTCTATTCGGTCTAATAGCTCTTTTCGGACTCGTACATGTTTTGAACCGCACGATTGTATGTGCGAGCGAGAACGAGAAATAAAATACAGTCACTGTTCGTTTCTGTGTCTGAGAATGAGAGCGAGAGCGAATAGCCGATATTAAGACGCTCAGTGCTATTGCTAAAATTATGAACCTTATTCCTATGTAATAAGGTATAATTACGTTCTGAATACACTTGACAATAACAATTCCTACTGAAATGTTAAGAATTGGTAAATGAAATTGAATCCTATTCTTTGAGTGACAAGGCTACATGTTACGTGTAGCATTTCCTTAATAGTACATTTGTACTGTTAAGAATTGATAAATGAAATTGAATCGTATTCTTTAAGTTACAAGGCTACATGTTACGTGTAGCATTTCCTTAATAGTACATTTGTACTGTTAAGAATTTATAAATGAAATTGAATCGTATTCTTTAAGTTACAAGGCTACATGTTACGTGTTGCATTTCCATAATAGTACATTTGTACTGCTAAGAATTGTTAACTTAAATTGATCCGTATTTTATATGCAACAAGGCATAATCACGCGAGCATATTCTTAAAAGTACATTTGAACTAAAACAATGGTTAAATTAAATTGATTCTTATTTCATATGTGACAAGGCGCATTTCTGTACTCTATGATACTAATAATACTGACCGACGGCGAAGACCGAATAGAGCTAATAGAACTAATAGAATAAACTAGTTCACTGTCCGAAATGAACTAGTACGGAGCGATCTTAAAAATGACCGAGTAGGCACAAGACTACAGAGCAATATGTCAAATGTCAATTGTCAAATGCCAAGAAAGAACAGGTTAAATATTTTAACTTCAAACGATATTGATGCGATAGCGGTCTATATAGTGGAAGATAAAATGGTATTTATATAAATCAATATAATGTGTGTTATATTTTATATACATAATTCATAAAGGTCTATTTAATATTAGTTAAGTAAAGTTAGTTAGTAAAAGCTAGTTAAGTAGTAAAGCCTGAAATATAGAGATTAGAGAAACGGAATCTGCACGCTAAATCAGAGTCATCGGCAAATGATGCCGATCAAACTAGATGGCACCGTAATTCCTAGAGTAGAGCAGGTGAAGTACCTGGGTCACGTCAGACCGTACATAAATAGCATAATACAAAAGGCCAAATTCGTTTTGAGTCGATTTAAATACTTCTTGATAAACAAGAAAAGTAAGATGCCCCTCAGGTATAAACTTACCTTATACAAAGCGTGTATAAGACCGATTATATCGTACGCATGTGTTGCGTTCGTGCACGTGCCACAAAGTCGACTCAAACCTTTGCAGATAATGCAAAACAAATTCTTACGCATAGCAACCGGTTGGCTATGGTACATAAGAAACATCGATCTATATAGTTAGATTCGATTAGAGGCCACTTCAAAGAGATGTCAGTACGTCACTTTGAAAAGGTACTCCTTCACCCAAACACGTTCATAGTGAGCGCGGCAGATTATGTCCCTGATAGCTCAGTCTTAAAGAGTTTTAGGTTACCCAAACACGTTACTACCGATTCAGCTGACGAAATCGCTCAGCTATTAATACGCGACGCAAAAGGGCGACGCGAAATTCAAGATAGAAAACACACAATACAACATCCGGGGTTAGGTACTCAGTCACACTGCTTGGACCTCGGAGGCGTGAGCGACGTCGATCCCTACACATGGTAAATACATCAATCTGGATTCATCGGGTAAGATTAAAATCAAAATCAATCCGAGTCTACACTAATCAAAACTGCGAAAACACCGATAGCATTTTGCTATCGGTCGATTGCACGGGTTCCGCGCACGACCCACCTCTCACGTCAGAGGGGAGGGGGAGATCCGTCGTTGAATTTTACCAGATGAACCATCGGCTCACCTACCTACAAACGCAAACTAAAAAAAAATATTAATTATGATAGAATTGATTGCCGGACCTCTGGTCATAGCCTGTTCCAATTGGAATGAAATTAAAAACAATTGAGAGCGGGGGCAAAAAGCTCGCGGTTGTCTTTTCTGTTTTCCATTAATTAATAATTATAAGAAAAAAGGGCGGGAAACCTTAAATCGGTCGCACGTAGTTTTTTATAATTTTTCATTTTAATTTGAATTTTATGTAAATTTTAAGATATTTAGATCAGATAAGTTGTAGTTTGTATATATTTTAATAGTTAGTTTGTATTAAAGTGTAAATTTTATTTAATTTTGTAAATTTCATCCTATTGGTAAGTTTTCTTTACCTTACTTTTCATTCATGACATGATGGACCCCCCGGGTGATCCTGGGGGGACAGCCCCCGAGCCCCCCGATATAGGTCATGTAGTGACAATTACAAATAATGACGATGGTAGTACAATGGATACAGATGGTTCTGTGTCTCAGACATGTAGTGGACGTAAAAGAGTGTCAGCTCGGCCCAGAATCTGCAGGCATTGTAATAAAAGACGACGAAAACATCGTGGTGATAAAAAGGATATTAAGGAATGTGATTGCCAATGTGTAGAAATTAGTGATAAACAAATTCTTTCCAAAGCCGATTCCTGCAATAATTCTTCTATAGTAGTAGAGACTATACAAAAAAATAACACGGACACTACACCACAGCCACAGCCCCCTGTTGCAAGGCTGTTATATAATTCATCTGATGCTGCTCCTTATGTTGTACATATTCTTAAACAATTTTCATCTCCCGACGATAATGTTACTTTACATCCAGTTACATTTGGACGCTTTCTCAAAAGAAATTCAGTTAATAATATTGTAAATGGAAGTTTAAAAAGGATAGGCCGGAATAGGTTATCTATTTCTTTTTCTAAGCACCAAGATGCAAATGACTTTGTTGAAAACAAAAATTTAGAAACTGAAAAATATAAGGCTTTTATTCCATCATTTTCTGTGAGTAGAATAGGAATAGTAAGAGGAGTACCAGCTGAGTGGTCCGAAGAGGAAATAAAAGACAATGTTTCTGTACCTATTGGCTGCGGCCCAATCATAAAAATTAGAAGAATAAAACGGAAGACAATGATTGATGGACAAAACCATCTTAAATGTACTGAGTCTGTAGTATTTACTTTTGATGGACAGATTTTGCCTAAACGAATTTATATGTGCTACACTGCTCTTACTGTAGACTTGTATATTTATCCTACTATACAATGCTACAATTGTTGTCGGTTTGGTCATGTAAAATCTCAATGCAGATCTAAACCAAGATGTTTTAAATGTGGTCAAGGACATAGTGGTGATAACTGCTCTATTCAAGAAGATTTTATATCTTGTTGTTTATGTAAAGGTTCCCATATTGCAACTGATAAAAAATGTTTAGAATATGAAAGACAAAGAGCTATAAAGGAATCAATGGCTAAAAGTTGTATTTCCTATTCTGAAGCTTCAAAGTTACATCCATCTGTCTCTCGAATTTCTTATGCAGATGCATTGCTCTCATCTCCTAACATCACTCCTAATAGTTTTCCAACCCAGCATCAACATTCTACACCTAAAGCTATAAACAGTTCTTCATATAAAAAAACTGTTTTTGTTAAACCAAAGCCTCCACCTACACTTAGCAAAGGGTATGACAAATCAGCTCACCAAGAAATTTTAAGGGATTTTAATATTCCCCAACCCTCTAATGGATGTGCATTAATTAACAAAGAAAATGAAAACTCATTGGAATCCTCAGTAATTGATTTAATTATTTCTCTTATAAAATCTCTTAGTCAAACGAATGAATTTACACCGTCCAACGCTGCCTTATTAGTTTCCGCAATTACTCAAATTTATAAACCAAATAATGGACAAAGTTCTTCAATGGAATTGTCAAAGCATCACTCCTAAAAAAAGTGATCTTATTTATTTATTAAATAAATATAAACCTTATGTCTGTGCTCTTCAAGAGACATGGTTGAAACCAGGGTCTTTATTTAAGATTCGTGGTTATTCATGTCTCAGGGAAGATCGTGTGGATGGGCATGGTGGAGTAGCCATACTTGTGAAACACCCTCTTTCCTTTTCTCTCTTCTCTATTCCTTCTCACAGTAATGATTTTTCTATCATTGCTGCTTCAGTCGAAAATATCTGCTACATATCTATTTATATACCTCATCCTTCTTCTGCAATCTTGAATGAAATTAAAGATATTATTTCCATTCTTCCGAAGCCTTTTATTATTCTTGGTGATTTTAACTGTCGCCATGAATCCTGGGGTTACTTATCTTCTAATAGTTATGGTAACACATTAATAGATATATTTGATTCAGTGAATTTGTGTATATTAAATGATGGTCGTCCTACTCGACGTTCTCATCCTGACGAGGGCCCAAGTGCTCCAGATTTAACAGTCACTACACCTAATCTTGCTTCTTCATTGTCCTGGGATCCATTGCAATCTACTTTTGGTAGTGATCACTTCCCACTATTATTATCATTTCCAACCTGCAATAAGAACAATAAAGTATTACATAAAACTTATTCTCCTCGTTTAAAATATAAGCTTAATGATGTTGATTGGGATTTATATAAAGATCTCATAAAAAACAAAATTATTACACTTCCAAAAATTAATCCAGGTACAGAATCTCAGTGTGCAGATTCTTTAGCAAGAATCTTTATTGAGGTTGCCAATGAGATTTTTCCTATTAAAAATAGCTCTTTGGGTTTTATTCCTTCTCCTCCTTGGTGGGATAATGAATGTACTGAGGCAGTAAAGAGAAGAAAATATGCTGAAATTACATACTGTGAATGTTCCACTGATGAAAATTTTGAAATTCTTACAAAGATAATGTCAGAAACTTCAAAATTTCTAAAGAAAAAGAAATTTGATGGCTGGAAAACCTTCTGCTATTCAATATCACCCGATGTCAGACCATCTCTTGTATGGCAAAATATAAGGAGGTTTAGATCTGCATACAGAGATTCATCTACAAAATCAATCCCTTCTCATTTAGTTAATAGCTTTTTAGATAAATTGGCTCCACCTTTCGTTCCTGAAGACTTAATAATTCGTTACCCTGTAATAAATATAAATAATGATAATTGTTTTGGTTTAAACTGTCTATTTTCTCTCACTGAATTAAAATGTGTATTGTCACATGTTAAGGATTCTGCTCCTGGACTGGACGGTATTCCTTATTCCTTTATCTCTCATTTAAACGATGATGCTTTATTTTATTATTTATCTCTTATAAATTCAATAGTGACATCTGGTAACATCCCCTCCACGTGGAAACGTCAAGAAATAATTCCCGTTCTGAAACCTAATAGATGTTCTTCAGACCATTCTGCCTATCGCCCAATCGCACTCTCTTCTGTTTTGATGAAAATTACAGAACATCTTATAAAAAATCGTTTAGAATGGTTTGTCGAGCATAACGGTCTATTATGTGAATCACAGTTCGGTTTCAGACGTGGGAAAAGTACTATTGATAGCTTAAGTATATTCATTTCTGATATTCAATTATCATTTTCAAATAATAAATCAGTAATAGCTGCATTCTTAGATATTAACTGTGCCTATGATAACGTCGTGATAAGTATTTTAAAGAGTAAGCTTTTACAACTTAATATACCACTGCTATTAACAAATTTTATCATAAACATGCTTTCTGAAAGATACATAATCCTGAAACTAGATGACGGGAAGTCAATTACTCGTCTTGTTTCAAAGGGCCTCCCTCAGGGATCAGTACTTAGTCCAATATTATATAATATTTATACACAAGATTTAAAATCATCTCTTAATAGTGTAAATGTTCTTCAGTATGCTGATGATCTATTAATTTACTGTTGTGATAATTCTATTGAAAAAGCTAGTTCTTCTGTAACACAATCGCTGATGATTTTAAAAAAGTGGTTGGACTTAAATGGCCTTGATCTATCACCTTCAAAAAGTACAATAGTTTTATTCACGAGATCAAGAACTCCTCCTCCTATTTCTATATTTTATGAGGATAATCAGATTCCAGTTAAAGATAATGTTAAGTTTTTGGGAATTATCTTAGATTCGAAACTAACTGGTATCCTACATTGTGATTACCTAAATACTAAATGTGAACGTGCTCTTAATATTTTAAGATGTCTATCAGGTGTTTGGTGGGGTGCTCACCCTTTTTGCATGAAATTGTTATATAATGCTCTTATAAGAAGTATGTTAGATTATGGTACATTCTTGCTGGAGCCTGGCAGTGCTAAGGCTTTTAAAAAACTAGATCTCATACAGTCCAAAGCTTTACGAGTAGTTTCTGGTGCTATGCGGTCAAGTCCTATCAATGCTCTTCAAGTAGAATGTGGTGATCCTCCACTACATCTACGTCGTCAATATTTAGCTGACAAATTTATATTCCGATCTTTTCAGTTTATTAATCACCCTCTTTATAACAAACTTCAGCAACTTTCTCATTGTATAGATTCATCTGCATATTGGACACATAAAAAACCACCTTGTCTAATCAATAGTTTTAAGAAATTTATTAACATAAAAGCTCCTATTCATCGATCCATTAATTACCCTCTTTTCAGTACTAGCTTTGAAGCATTAATGTCTCTTCCAGAAATTCATTTTAACTTAGATTTAAATAAGCACGATATTTGTATAAATTTTTCATTTAATTTTCTTAAAAATACTGTTTGGGTTGATTACCATCATATTTACACAGACGCGTCTAAACACTCCTCTTCTGATCCTGTTGGTGTAGGTGTCTATCACGCCCAATTTAAAATATCACAAAAAATCAAACTTCCTCCGGAAACATCGGTGTTTACTGGGGAATGTTACGGTATTCTTAAGGCTATTGAATATATTATTCTATTTAAACTTCCAAAAACAATAATTTTCTCTGATTCAAAAAGTGCATTACAGTCTCTCAATAGGTTCCCATTTAAATCAAAAAATATTTCTTCTATTATCATAGAAATAAGAAATCTATTAAATAAATGTAATTTATTTGGTCTTTCTGTGTTGTTTGTATGGATCCCTAGCCATAGAGACATTCCTGGTAATATAAAAGCAGACCAACTAGCTAATGAAGCCGTGGTCGATGGCGATATTTTCCCTTATAAAGTTTATTGCCAGGATCTAGGTGCTCTTCCTGTAGTTCACCTTCAGGATTGCTGGAATGGACTTTGGACTGAAACTGGTCAATCAAAAGGCAGGAGATATTTTAACCTTCAGCCACTTATTTCACTTAAACCATGGTTTTTCCGTGCGAAATGCAATAAGCTAGTATGTTCTTCTATCATAAGAATGCGTTTGGGTCACGTTTGCACTCCTGTTCATCTTAATAGATTAGGCATTGTATCTACTGACATGTGTGAATGTGAATCCGATAAATGTGATCTAGATCACATTTTCTTTTCATGTCCTCTATACGACCGCTCCTCATTCCTGAATGATCTAATATCTCTTAATGTTCCATTTCCTACCTGTATATCCTGTATAATTATGTATCCATGTAAATTTTATAAAATATTGTCATCCTTCATCCTTCAAAACCATATTAAAGTTTAAATATTTGGTGTGTAAGTATATATATGTATATTTATGAAATTTTTATTATCCGTTTCAAACCTCTTCCTACTTATCTGATCTTTTCCCGTGTTCCGTATCCTTATTTATCTTAGTTTCCCAATCTTTTAATTTACGTCATTGGCAAAAAGTAAACGCTATTGCCAAAAGAGGAAAAAAAAAAAAAATAATAATTATAATTTTCTATTTTAAGTAAAGTAAAGTTCTGGGTGTATTCTTCCTTGGAAGTGATAGTTAATTGGCGTTTTCTGCCTTTCTCCGCATTGCAGACTAAAAACAATTTCTTCTTCTTGTTTGAAATTTTGTTACTTTGATGAATATTTATAACTGCCTCATGGCTGATAGTTTAGAAACTAATGTCTTAAATAAAAAAAGATTACGGTCATAATTATGTCAATTGTCAAAATACAAGTTGTCAATTTCGCCCATCATTCTAATCATTTCCGTGTAATTATTCCGTATTAAATTGACGAATCCTTTGTTGTTCTGAATTTTATGTGGAGAAAATGGTGGATCCAATATTTGACTATCAATTTAGGCTCATACTAATCGGTGACAGTACTGTTGGAAAAAGTTCTCTACTTAAGTATTTTACAGATGGAAAATTCGCAGAGGTAATCTATTGTTTTTGTTGTTGTATAACATTTTCGTCAATAAGGAACTATTCAGTCAATATTACGTCTTAAAATTTTAGCTGTCTGATCCGACTGTCGGGGTTGACTTTTTTGCACGAATTATCGAAGTACAAGATGGTACGAGGATTAAATTGCAGTTGTGGGATACAGCGGGACAGGAGAGGTTCAGATCCATAACAAAATCTTACTACAGAAACTCCGTTGGCGCTCTTCTCGTATATGATGTGTGTAATAGATCTAGTTTCGAACATATTCCCCTGTGGATGATGGAAGCCAAGAGACACATTGAACCCCACCGGCCTGTGTTTGCTCTGGTTGGGTGTAAAGTGGACCTTGTTGGGACTGATAATAAAAATGGCGCAAGAAGAGAAGTTCCCTGTGAAGAAGCGAGGATGTTTGCAGAAGAAAATGGTAATTTAAATTATATTATTGTTATTATAATACCTGCTTGTAGGATATCACAAAGATTGCACAATTTAAATTTTATGGCACTTTACGTGAATGGTATTAATTTCTAAAATTATTGCATTTTAGGCTCATTGTTACTGATGTTTAAATTTAAATATACTCAACATTTTAAGTATTTAGTCAAATTGAAGCGAGCCTACATCAATTATTCATGATTGTTTTACAATAAGTTCCATTCCATGTTCGAAAGTTATTTTAACTATTTATTATATAAATTTATTATCATAGCCTCTGTCTGTGCATCCTAACATAGGCCTCCCTCAAAGAACACCAAGGTGGCCGATCCCTTGCCACTCACATCCAACTTGGAGTTCAATTTTTATCTGGTTTTATTTTTAATTAATCATTTTTCTGATAAACATGTTTACTTGTTCTGTGTGATGACTGTTACTACATATAGGAGTTACTAGCAGAGCACACCAGTTTTACATACATACTTAAAGTTCCTGTTGAAATTTAGGGATAAATAATAGCAGATTATATAGAGAGATATACATATAATATAGGTAGGTTTGTGATGATGATGTTTATGAAAACTTAAATTCACTGAGTATAAAAATCAATGTTAAAACAATTAAGATGTAATAGTGTGTATGGTAAGTGCTTAGTAGTCAGACAGTAGAAGTCAGAACACTCAGTAGATAGAAAATAATAGCCATACATACTTTCCGTCTATGTCGGATGTGAGTGGCAAGGGATCTATTGTCTTAGTATTCATTGAGGGAGGCCTATGTTCAACAGTGGATGTATATAGGATGATAATATACTTTTTACACAATATACATACATATTATAATGTTAAGGGAAATTACCCATTTCATAAATAATGCTAATTAACTTCAGGATATTATATGCCATATCCTATCTATACTTTCTATACTTATATTATAAAGAGGAAAGATTTGTACCTATTTTTGTATGTTTGTAATGAATAGGCTCAAAAAGTACTGAACCGATTTCAAAAATTCTTTCACTATTCGGAAGCTACATTATCCACGAGTAACATAGGCTAAAATTTATTCTGATAAAAATAGGGTTCCGTAAGATATTTCGGTTTTTCGGACACAAGGTGTAAAAAATGTTATTTCGCGTACTAAGATCCCATTGTAAATCTTAGTTAATGCAGGTGAAGCTGCGGGCAATAGCTAGTATATTATAAAGTTAATAAAACACTACTTGATAAAAGGACAATTGTTTCAGGTCTTCATCATGTAGAGACATCAGCAAAATCCGGCTTAAATGTAGAACAAGCTTTTATACTTGTTGCTCAAGAAGTATACAACCGTATACAAACTGGTGAATACAAAGTTGAAGATGGCTGGGATGGCATTAAAACAGGTTTTAACAGACCTAATGGTATGGACTTTAATCTACTTGAAGCAGAGACAGTACAATCTACCTGCTGTTAGTAAATCTTCTATTGTATATAGATGACCATAAGTTACGTAAATATAATGTAACATAGATACGGGCATAGGAAGGCTAATGGTGTACTAAGTGTCTTGTTTGTCACTTATTCAATATAGAACTACTGCTATTGTAATTTTTGGAAGTCAAAAAATTTTCAAAACATCCAAACATATAGATGCAGATTCATTTTAAATATCTGCCATATTTTAATTTATATTAAGGGTACATGCATAATTAAATTCATTAGAATTTTACTATAAGAATAATAATAAAAATAATAGTTATGATATTTTTTTCTGAAACATACACATATGTTAGATTAATTTTTGTACATTAAAAATAATTATTCAAAGAAATGGCTTGAAATGTGTAGGCATTGGAGTATGAATTTGATTAATAGGCGAAACTCATTTTGTCTATATTTTTTCTTATTCTATTGTTTTTATATGGCACAAGCTCAATAAATGACAGGGAATTAATGAAGTCAAAAAAAAATCGACAAGTCCTTCTTCCCCCTCCTAATAATTGTCTTTGGAAAATAAAATAATCTTGATTCTAAAGTAAATATATAAATCTAAAGGAATTGTAGGTTTGATTATTATAACCAACCAAGTAGCAATAGAAAGTGCCAATATAAATTGTTTTATGATAATAATTATTATTTTACATAATATTTATTGCTGGGGTCGTTATTATAATGAAACAACTTTTGACGGATTTTATCGCGGTTTTTCCAGTTTTTATACATTCTCTCCCTTAGTCCTCCTGTGACCATGGTTGCAGACTGCAGTAAAGTGCCCAAGACGATGGGCATGTAAAAAACTTAATAAATCATCATAAAATCAGTAAAAGTTATTTCATAATAATAGGTGAAATCATTATTGTCAGGTAAAACATTTGAAATACTGTAAACTAAAATAATTATAATACTAAAAGTTATAAAAAAATTAAACCTAAATATGGGCCAATATGGGATGGATTTAAATATTATAAGAAGAGTATGTGTAAGATATAATATGCTCCAATAACAAAAAGAGCAGTCTGCAGTCGTAGTTTTTTTTTTAACGAATTAATACTAATAACCAAAGAGGGTTTAAGCTAAACAACATTCATGTTATTTCAATTTAACATTTTATGTGACATAATATACTAATATTTCAATTTAGTTGAATTTTGTACCTGCATTAATGTTAACTTAATGTCTATTATTTATAAGAGTTACTTATTATATTGACTAGAGCGACGCGACGAAATATATCGATTTCCGAAGTGATAACTTTTTTAGTCGCGTTGAGTACTTTTTGTTTGAGGAATATCTAATAGGTTAACAACAACAACATAATAAGTCTGTTCAATAACGATTGTTACCTTAAACTCTGCCAATTCAAAGAAAACGGGCAAAATAATTTGCCCGTTTTTCAAATGCATACAGAGTCTTGAAACCAAAAATAAAGACCACCGAAGATTGTTATAAACATTTTTTTTATGAGACAGATTTTGTAGTAATTACTCTACAAGTACATTTTAATGAGCGACAATGGTCCAGTGGGTAATGGCTCTGCCTTTTAAGCGAGAGGGTCCGGGTTGAAAGTCATCAATCCTGTGGTGCCTGAAATGGGTTTTTCTAAATTTCTATGTGCACAGTAAACGGATCACTGTTCGCTCACCGGTGAAGGAAAACACGCCTGATGAGATTGACGGTCTTTGAAGGTATGTGAAGTTCACCAAGCAAGTTGATACTTTACTTTTTACATTTTAATATGTATCGAATCGATACAATAAATACATTACAAAAAAATAGGTATAGAATATTTTACATTCAGTAACAAAAAATTACACTCATCATATGACAAGCTTTTCAAGGTCGCGTCATTTTATACTTTGACTACCTATCCGATAGATTGTACTAATAATAATATCTAATAAGTCTTTACTCTTTATTATTAATAGGACAATCTAACATATTATTATTTAGACACTGCGCACATTAATGATATAGACACAATGAAATCCAATAAAATGTTTCGAATATAAAAACTAAAAATAACTTGGACTGCATTGAAAGTAGTAGGTACCTATATCCCCTCAACTGTCAAAAGCCAGCTCCTGGTCGATGTCAAAATCCGCGGATCTGTCAAACGCCAGCTGCTGGTCGATTGTTCGCGCCTTTATTTCGCGACGAATTAATCATTGAAACCTATATCTGCACTGCCTTAACTTACACAGAGTATGGGAAATATGACAAGGATGGATTATAACATCTTTTGTTATAACATTCCCCGCGAAAATTATGAAAAAAATTATTTCATGTGGAGCCATTGTTAGCGGTGTTGTTTGTGTGGATGACCGGTATGTACTTGGTGTTTTTTATTACTTTGTATGTGTTATTTAATAATAAATTGTGTTTCCGCTATAAAGAGGTTATTAATAAACATTTATTCATTCATAACTTACGTTTTCAATAAAGATATTTGGTATAAATGTATATGTTTTGAAACATCGTCAGTGATTTCGCGCGCTATTCCTCTACATTTTGCCGTTTTTTTGCATAAACAATTGTACAGCAGAAGTAGGAATATAGTTAAATACAGCCATAATAAACATTAAAATAACTACAAATAATGGAATTTGTTTATCTTCGATTAAATTTTGCGTAAATAATAAAACTAAAATACGCAATACCAGTCGACCACGTACTGGCTTATCGACAGACAGGCCCAATGTCAGTAATCTTAGCGAAACGCCGTTTTGTTCAGTAGTTGGATAATATGGATGAGACTCTTTTTTTTAATTTTGGCTATTAATATTTGGTTTTACTTTTTTGTGTCAATTCTTTGTTTTGTATTTTATTTGCTATGTTTCTAGAAGCAGGCTTGTTTTTTATATCTTGCATGAATTTTATTTTTTTATTTTTAAAACACTTTTTAACACCACACTTGGTGACTTGAATTTGAATGAAACTTGCATGAATTTTCCAAGAGGAGCTCGGACTCGTGGTCCACGACGAGGCAGAGGTGTATGGGTCCGACTACCGGCGCCCGTAGTGGAAGAGGTGGTCGGCGTCGTAGTGGCCGTAGGGGTGTGGCAATTTTGTGTATTTTTTATAAATGACGATCTTTGATTTCAGACCAATAATAAATTACATATCGGAAATGCCGACCGGGGAGGGACTTGAAATCCAACAAGACAAGGTCTATCTAAATTAGTTTAGTTGTTTGGAAGTTACGGTGGGATAAAGAAACTTACATACATACATCCATAAACACATACATACATACATACATACATATATACACAAATACATACAAACGTAAACTCAAAAAACAATATACTTTTTTTCAGACAGTCGTAGTAGGTGTAACGATATATTGAGATGTGACAGTACATATTGGGCGTATCCATACTATGTTAGCCATTGCGTATCATGTACTTACTACTTTTACAGAGAAATTCTGTGTTTAAGATTTTGATTTATTAAAGATTTTTCTATAGCAGTATGCTTATTTGATATATTTTTCTATATCTGAATATCATTAAATAATTGAATTTAAATTTATATTATAAGAACATGCAACAGAAATTGCTCTGTGATGCAAAATTTGAGAGCACCTTTCTGATCGCTTATTTTCAAGTGCTTAGTTTTTTATTTGAATCTTCTAAAGTAAACATGTTTAAGTGTTGAAACGTAGTTTGTGATTAGCTTACTAACCACACTATACATTAAGTGTTTGTCGATTGCCATTGAACCCACAGTATTGCCGAAATTACAGTGTAAACATACCTATTTTTTGTGTGTTGCGCTTGGGTTGCCGATATGAGGTAGGTGATTGTAAAGCTTCTAGTGTAAAAAAATTGTATGGAAAGGTACTTTTTTTAAATTTATTATTGTAATACTGTATTTTCTTTTGTAAATAAACCGAAACAAATTTGAATAAATGGTATTTTATTTTTAATATTACTCAAAATATTTGCTTACAGTACCTTCAGCCACTTTGACCTTAGAATAAAAAAATATTTTAAGGTAAAAGTGTAATAAATTATCATATATTTATCACCTTATATCATATAGATTCCAACAACATAACTTTTACTATATATTTTATACAAAATTTCGGAGATATCGCCCTTGAAACGCAACGCGGCGATCAGCGGCGATTTTGCGTAAAATCACGTGACAGAAGTGTCAAATTACGCTAACAGACATTGACGCTTGAGAGGATATAGAAACGTTTGATAGTTGTTTTGTATTTTCGACGCCAAATAATGACTCAATTCAAATTGGAAACATCTACTATTTTTGCCTATTCTGTAGTGAATCGATCTTTTATTTTTTTTATTGTTTTGAAATTTCACTAACCATAAAGTAAGACTTTTCTATTTTACCACTTGGTGGATTGTTGACGTCGCTGATTAGGCTTTAGAAATCTAAATACATAATATGCTAAATTTTCTAAATTGCGTTTGACCCATGCTGTAGATGGACCATTGTACAATGTACGCATATTCGTACATTTCATCAGCATTCAGAACTTCAGAAGTAATGGCAGTCGCAGCCCGCAGGTGATATTTTGATCATTGATGCTTTTTTTTTTTGGCCTTTTTGTTTTGTCTATGGTAGAAGATTTTTTAATTAGCAAACCTTGTGGCTAAAGTAACTCCAATGTTATATGATACACTAATAAGTGTATCGTGGTTAGAGGTCATACCGAGTCATTAGGTCGCATCCTATTTAAATTAGACGATGTGTTGTCTGAGCTAGATAACTCTATTGTTCTTAATATATTTTACATTTGAAGTTATCATTGAAGGTTTTCGAATTTTTATAGTTTATTTACTACTTCCAATGCAATTTACAAAGTAAATATATATTTCATGGATATATTATTTTAAACGGAGCACAGATTTATGCTCTTCTGATTTTTTTATTGTGTTTTGAATGAAATTTTTTTGTAAGCATTTTGTAATTATAAATTGTATTCTTAGAGAGGCAAAATTGCCGTCCATGGCAGGCAAGATATATAATGTAGTAAATATAAAAATAATAAATTATTGAAGTGCAGTCTATTCATTATAATGCCGTAATACAATATTAATTCAATAATATGTAAGTGATATTAATATTATGTCAAATGAGAAAAACGACTTGTAAATATATTGGCGCCAAATTAGAAAAAAGGAATTATTGTTGAACATTTTTTATTCATTGAATACTGGACGTAAGTTTATTATGGAAAATACCTCATTTTAATTGGGAATCAAATTTTACTTCCACATAGAAATTGAAAATGGAGAAAAATATACTTTAATTGATATTTTAAAAAAAATACAACACCCGACTCAAATTTCCAAACTCCAATGACAATTTCAGAACATTAACCAGAAGAAAAAAACATACACATTATAAGCCTTGTAAGTAGCATATTTTTATCATTTATAATTTTGTAATTTTTTCGCCTAAGGAATTGTCGACACTTTTACAAGTAAAATATTTTTGTATTTTTAATTATTACGCTTTCCTTTGAAGGGTACATTTAAAATAGCTGTGTATTTCATTATATTATATAACCAGGCTAGTGATAAATTGCAGTCACGTTTATTTAAGTAAACGTTTCCGGATTTTTTTGTAATATATATTTTATGTATAATACTTAATGTTCAGCAAAAAAGGCTAATGTTCATTTGATATGTATTTAAAATGACAACAGTAATAATAGATCCAGTTAACTGCGTTACCGGCTTGTTTGAAATTTCTATCTTGTACGGTGTGCAAAAAAAAATTGTTCATAACAACTCTAACATAATTTACGTAGTGTCTAATTAAAATAGTCTAGTTTTTTTATTTTTATGTAGCTTAAATCGTACAAGTACTTCCGGTACTGTAAAAAACTCTTCACAAATTAGATTTTAACGATATCAATGATAATAATTAATAGATTCTGTATTATGTATATAAAAATACGTTCGTATAAATGCTAAATAAGGGTGGCCCTGCGGTGGCCTAGGATAAAGTAATGTTTTATATTATTTATCTATTACCAAAATAAAATCACAAATAATTACATATGAATATTATTTATTTAGGCCTATGTTCAGCAGTGGACGAATGAGGCTGATGATGGTGATGATGATGATGATTTTACAAATTACACTAATAAGAATTTGGGTTATATATATGAAAACATTATTAATACTACGTAAATAGTTGAAGTTTTGTGCACTGGCATTTTAGTAATTACCTCATTACAACGTTCAATCAAAGAATTCAGACGTGTCTGAATTTTTTGGTCCAGGTACTCGGAACTTAACTGTCACAACCTAACCTATATAGCGGTAGCATAGAATAATAACCTATATTAAGATAGTCCGCGCGCTTATTTTGAAACATATTTGGAGCCAGAAATGGCTCTGAACGGCCCGGCCGTTGCGTGGTGTTAAAATATGTCACAGTATGCCATAAGTGTCTCATGAATAAAAAAAAATAAGAAGTGTATTTTGTAATTAATTAGGTTTAAATTGAAAAATTTTGTTTAATTTGTTTAAACTTAATAAGAGAACTTTTAATACATAAATAAACAATCTCGTAGACCGATTATTGTCAGCGGCGAAACCATTTTAACATCGACCACACAACCTATAGACTCCTAATGTTTGATTTTTCATATTAAGGCGCGGTCTTAGTACGATTTGAAATTGCGATTTCACTCACACAACCGCATATCTACGCGCGATACGGTAACACACACACACGCGCCATCAACCATTTTTGCTCACAGAAAGATGCATGGTTATACGCAACGAGCAGAGTAAACATGGGTGTTATATTAAAAATAAAAAAGCGTAACCACCAGCATAAATGCATACACTTTTATGTTTATAATAGATAGTTACAATCATTAGTTAAATAAAACAAAAAATAAAATTATTTTTTTTTACAAAGTAATCAGACATTTCCTACTCATATCACTACATATTATTAAAAAAAACCGCTTAAATCTTTAAAACTACGCAACGGATTTTGAAGCGGTTTTTTTTCATGGATAGGACAATTCAAGAGGAAGGTTTATGTACATAATTTATTAAGTTTTTATATATGTCGCAGTCATCTGGTTGAATCAGTCATTTGATTGTATCACTAACGCGTTAATCAAATGACGACATTTAATTGAATGACTAAAGGACAACTCGTCAAGTTGTTGAATGTGACGTTTAACGCCTTGACTGAACGTCATTTAGCATTGTCGTTGAATGGGATATAGCCGACTTTGTAATGTTTTAAGAGTGACCATAAGTTCGCAACTCAAAAGGTAGCTTCCTTTACATAACAAAAATGAGCAATGAACATTATGATTTTATATTGTATTTTAAGTCTTATCATAGGCTAAAAATATATGATATTTTTTTAAAAGTAATGTATTAAAATATGGAAGTCTCTATGACTCCAGAAAGTTTTTAATTTAAGTCTTTGTCACCTTGTGAAATGAAAGTTTAGGTAAAAAAAAACAAAAAATTTATAATCATAGGATCAGTTTCTAGCTGTTTTACGCCAAGTTTGTTTTAGTGACTACTAACGCCGCGGTGGGAAAAAAATAAACTAAATTACAATCACCTGACTGATTTTACGTCCGCTCTGTTCAAAAGGCTATGTTACAATCCGCTATCTAGTTGGACGATGAGCGACGCTTGTTCAATAAACGTTCGGCCTAGTCATTCAATTAAATGTCGTCATTTCAATAACGCGCTAGTGATACAATCAAATGACTGATTCAACCAGATGACTGCGACATATACATTATCTAAGTTACAACTATAATTGTTGGAGGTGTCGGAAAAAATAGGCCGTCTGGGAGTTTTCAACGAAAACGCTGCCTAAATTGCCCTTTGAGATATAACAAAATAATGTATGGTGGAATTGTATATCTTAAATAGGCCTACAAAAAAGTCCGCGATGACATATGTCTATCTCTTAGGAATATTATACTATATCCATTTAATACTTTAAAAAAGTTAATTTTAAATGAAAAACCAAAACCGACTTCAAAACTATACCTTCAAATTATGTACAACTAAAAAATTTTAAATAATATTTAAATACTTCGAGTACTACTTTTTAAAATTAGTCATTTTGGGAGTCGGTGCCAGCCAATAAGGACAGTCTAATCACAATTCACAGCATTTGAATACATAATATTATACTCTCACATCTATTATAAATTCCTTTGCAATTATTGATTTTGTACTCATACGAGTACACCCAGTATTGAATAGATGTCTGTTAAGGTTATCTTTGCTTTGGCTGGTACCGACTCCAAAAATAACTAATTTTAAAAAGTAGTACTCGAAGTATTTAAATATTATTTAAATTTTTTTAGTTGTACATAATTTGAGGGTATAGTTTTGAAGTCGGTTTTGGTTTTTCATTTAAAATTAACTTTATTTTGTACTTTTTAGTTTTAAGTATAGGGCCAGTAAGGCTAGTAAACTTTCTTAGAGGGCTTACCCAAATTTATCAAGGCTTAATGAAAAACGAACAAAGACAGGATTTAAATTAACACACAGCCAAAAGCGATTTGGAAAGTTGTATGCAATACATATATTATCATCGACATCAGCCTTTCTCCATCCACTGTTGAACATAGGCCTCCCTCAATGACCGATCAGAGAATGACAATGAGATGATGATGATAATTTTATGTTTTGCATACTTACACAATTTTACAGAGTGCATACACAAATTAGTTAGAATTTCTGCCACAGACCGCATCCTTACAGGAAGCCGTTGAGGAATTGATCATCATGTTTGGCTACGACAGTTACTTGACCACTGGACCATAAAGACGTTACGTAAGCCAAATATCCTGATGGCCTATAAAAAATTCAGCCGAGTATCGTTAATTTGCTCCTAAGAATTGAAGAGTTCCGTCACTTTATTATGGATCCCATGATGAGAACCTAACCAAGTTTTCACCAAACTATCCTTGAACTATATTCTTTCATATAAACTAATAATCATCGAAATCGGTTGGCGTGATATTCAGTTATTCATCTATTTGTCGCGTACATGCCTAATGCAAATTTATGACTTTTATGGTTTTCTCATGGATGCCATCATCAGAACTGGACTAGATTAAAATGGGACCACATGGGGAGCATAAGCTTTCTAATACAAAAAGAATCATCAAAATCGGTTCACCCAGTCAAAAGTTATGAGGTAACACTTATAAAAAAAAAACATACAGTCGAATTGATAACCTCCTCCTTTTTTGAAGTCGGTTAAAAATGGGCAACTATAACGTAATAGTTTGAAAGTTATTTACACGAATACGGTATGAATCCCATTGTAAATGAGTAAATTGGCATCTGCACTTCATGAAGATTATTTTTGCCCTTTACATCATGCAAATTAAATGAATACTTTAGGAGATATGGCAAAATCAAATTAATGCACAAGAAAAGAAATCGTGTTGCCATGATTCGAACTGGCGGTTGTCTGGTGCATGGGCGTAGCCACACTGAGGCAAGCTGGGGCGCTTGCCCCACCCTGGCACCTATAGGCTGCCTAATTAAACATAAAATATTTTTTCTAATATTAACAACTATCATAATTTTTGTTTTGTTATTATGTCAAATCAATCAATTAATCAAAACAAAAAGCGGGTCCGAAAACCCTCAAAATTTATACATTAACAAATTGGCATAGATGCAGCCCAAACGGCTTAATTAAAAAAACCCCTTTATTGCCCCACGTTGAGCCCAAAGCTGGCTACGCCCATGGTCTGATGTCTAAGGCCATGGTGTATCAACTCTGATAGGTGTAATAATATTATTAAAGTATGGTGGAATATATAATAATAGTATCCTAAATAAGCCGATAGGACGATTCAATTAGGATGGGCAGCATTTAGATAGCTTCGCCATATTCTCACGTCGTCTATACCGCAGAGTTTGAAGACGAAAGTTCAACCGATGATGATTATCCGTCCACTGCTGAACATAGGCCTCCCTCAACGAATGCCAAGACGACCGATCCCTTGCTACTCGCATCCAACGTGGACCTGCCACTGCACGGAGATCGTCTTCCCATCTGGTTAATGGCCGACCAACACTTCGTCTACCTAAGTGCGGCCTCCACTCTTGAACCTAAACGGCCCATCGGCCATCCGTTCTTCTGAGTGCGTGACCAGCCCATTGCCACTCCAACGTGCTTATTCTTCGCGTGATATCGGTAACTTTAATTCTCTGGCGAAGGTCTTCGTTTCGAATCCTATCTGCCAAAGAAACACCCAGCATAGCACGCTCCACAGCACGTTGAGCTACGGCAAACTTGCGGACCAGTCGTAAATTAAGAGGCCACGTTTCGGCCCCGTAGGTCATCACGGGGAGAACGCATCGGTTGAAGACTTTCGTCTTCAAACTCTGCGGTATAGACGACGTGAGAATATGGCGAAGCTTTCTAAATGCTGCCCATCCTAATTGAATCCTCCATCAGCAGTCGCAGTCGCAGATGATGACAAAGTCGCATCGATGGCACTGCTGCCTGATCAGAGTAGCACGGGATCGGCCGTCTTGGCGTTCATTAGGAGAGGTCTAAGTTCAGCAGTGGGCGGATAAAGGCTGATGATGATGATGGTATATTGTTCTTGTTGTATTCGAGTGGCAAGAGATCGGTAGATCGGTCGTCTTGGCAATCATTAGAAGGGGCCTATGTTCAGCAGTGGACGGATTTAAGCTGATGATGATGATGATGATGAGTGAGCAAACACTTCACTACTAAAGATGTATAATTTTTACTTACAATAATTTTATGTAAGTAAACTGATATCTGTAATTCGCCTTTGCTCATAGCTGCCACGCTGAGCAGGCGGATTGACAATTGCAGATGATGATGAAGTCGCATCGATGGCACTGCTGCCTGATCAGAGTAGCACGGGATCGGCCGTCTTGGCGTTCATTAGGAAAGGTCTAAGTTCAGCAGTGGACGGATAAAGGCTGATGATGATGATGGTATATTGTTCTTGTTGTATTCGAGTGGCAAGAGATCAGTAGATCGGCCGTCTTGGCAATCATTAGAAGGGGCCTATGTTCAGCAGTGGACGGATTTAAGCTGATGATGATGATGATGATGAGTTAGCAAACACTTCACTACTAAAGATGTATAATTTTTACTTACAATAATTATATGTAAGTAAGCTGTTATCTGTAATTCGCCTTTGCTCATAACTGCCACGCTGAGCAGGCGGATTGACAATCGCAGATGATGATGAAGTCGCATCGACGGCACATCTGCCTGATCAGAGTAGCACGGGATCGGCCGTCTTGGCGTTCATTGAGGGAGGCCTATGTTCGGCAGTGGACGGATTTAGGCTGATGATGATGATGATAAGTGAGCAAACGTTGAGAGAGAACGTCTTCCCACCTGGTTAAAATGACCAACCAACATTTCGTCTACCTATGTACTTATGTGAAATAAACCAATTCCATAAAAATTTATTGTGGTAAAAAATGATCGCAAAGTATCAAATTTGGTTTATTGAATATTTTGTATTTTGTCAGCTGTGGACGGATAAAGGATGATAATGATGATGGTGTATTGTTCTTGTTGTATTCGAGTGGCAAGAGATCGGTAGATCGGTCGTCTTGGCGTTCATTAGGAGAGGTCTAAGTTCAGCAGTGGACGGATAAAGGCTGATGATGATGATGGTATATTGTTCTTGTTGTATTCGAGTGGCAAGAGATCGGTAGATCGGTCGTCTTGGCGTTCATTAGGAGAGGTCTAAGTTCAGCAGTGGACGGATAAAGGCTGATGATGATGATGGTATATTGTTCTTGTTGTATTCGAGTGGCAAGAGATCGGTAGATCGGTCGTCTTGGCAATCATTAGAAGGGGCCTATGTTCAGCAGTGGACGGATAAAGGATGATGATGATTCGTTTTGTTGATCTTAAAAAGAAAACATGATATTATTTCGTTTATGTTACGTTTACTATGCAAGCCATGACCGATATGGTCGATCGACGTAGCAGACAAACCACGCTTGCACCTGGCGCATTCAAATATGTATTCTATGCGCATATAAATAGAATGCCACAATATGTTTTTGGATTTAGAATGTTATGTTTGTGCAATTACTCAAATTACACAATATCGTATATTTCAACAAAAAAACATTATAGCCTTATTATCCATCCTATACTTTCCCAAATATTCCAATAATTTTTTACAATTTACGCATAAATCACAAAGTTTTATGTCACAAGACGAGCGTCCGTAACAGAACCTTCCAGCTCGGGGGTCGCCCGAGATCTGAACATGACCGCGTAATCTAATGCTACATTTACCACACATTGAATAAGGTTAAAAATTGCAAAGCAGAAGTGTAACCCTGTTGCAAATAAACATTTAATTTGCGGGTTTTTCTTTAATAACTCAGAATATACGCATGAAATTCAATATCTGTTGGGCCAAATAATTAATAAAACCATATTCTAATTATATTCTTATAAAAAAATATGTTGTTACCGCTGAAAATACAGAGAACTCCAACGTCTAAGTCTATTTTTGAGAAGGAAATTACGATTTTTTTATTGGATATATTAAACAAATATTTAATATTATATGACCGTACACATTTTCTTTAGACCCTTTTCTATGGTCTGTATTTTTTGCATTAGTTATATTCATTGGGTTTCCTCGTACCGGAGCGTCAAAAAAACCCAGTTTTGTGAGTTTTGAGCTAAGACCGCGCCTTAAATGCATTCATTCTGGCAACTAGTTGAGGTGAGACGAAAGGGGTTGTAATGCTGTGATTAGCTAATTCAATGTCATACATTACCAACACGGAACGTTAAGACGGAACGTTAACGGAAAAGAATGAGATGACACGATAGTTTGAGTACATTGTTTACGGCTTACATCGGAACTTTAAGTCAGATGTGTCGCCAGAACCCGTTCCCCTGTTATTAAAAGTCTATGAGTTATGTGGTCGATGTATTAAAATGTTGTTTTAAACTTTCGGGAAAACTAGAGGTGCAGCTGCAACTCTGGGCAACTTGTGTGATTCAATTTATGCTTGACTTTTTAAAGAGCGCTTGTAAGAAGTATCGTTATACATGTAGTGATATAGGTTATTATTCTATGTAACGGCACACTTTTTTACATTTAACCCAAGAGAGATGGTTCTCCTTTAGTCTCTCACGACCGTGTTTACAGATACTGTTACTACTTTTTTCTAGTTTGGCAGTCATATTGCGTAAAATGTGTGAATATTGGTTTATTTAATTTGTGGTTTGTAATTTGTAATAGCTATAGTACGTTCTCATACGTACAATAGCAATCTGTACGTACATACATACATTGTAGTGCTGTTATTATATGCTTATAAAGAAGTAAAGTTTTTGTTAAACATAAATTTGTTTTATTCAATATCTTGTTAGAACTTAGAGATCAATTCGTTTGTTAGAATAAATTGGTAACAATACAGCGTTATAGCAATTTCATCGCTTTATCGTCATTATTTTACCTTTTATAGCGCATCGCTGGCAACACCATTCGTACACCGGGAATAACCGAGTATTTGTCCCGACCTTACCTAGCGGCCGCCTCTTAAGACAGTACAACAGTAGTCCGCGGAACGCCTATCCGAGTAAGTCGTTCCGGCGACCGTCGTAATAATAGACTTACTTAGTCGTAACGGACCTGTGATTTTATGTTAAAAATATATAAATAGTCTGTTTGTATTAAATTCTTGTTTAAATGGTGAAGTCAAGAATAAAGTTATATATTAAGTTGAATCTTTGAGTTTCCGAACCCCAAGAACGCCGATATCTGGCGCCCCAACGGTGGGCGCAAGAACTACACTTTCTACTTATACCATTAGATCTTACATTAGATATATAATAATCGTTTCTTCACTAGTAAAATAAAACATGCATGTTTCAAATATCGCCCAAAATCCTTGACTTCGAAGACGATGGCAATGATGATGCAATAAATGTAAATAGTCTACAAATCTAACAAAAGGTGTCCAAATAATTTAGGTTGAGGTCAGGATCGAGTTCCAATTCCTTTATCATTGTTACACGGTTAACCTGTTCACGAGATGCGATAAGATGATGACGCGCAATAAGTAGCAGAAACAATACCATCAGTACGCACACGATTCTAGCGCAGCCAGTGGCAGAAATCGTTCGGACTCCTTAAAATTATAACTTCGGGAATTTAACTTCGCTTCTAGCAACTCATTTGACACTCAACAACCCGTATATACTTTGATCAACGTTTTAGAAACATGTTGTGATTAGTTGGCATATACGGCGGAGAATTGTTCTGGAGTGTTTTTCTATATGGGAATATTCTGGCGGTTTTCTGTAGTGTTTGTTTTAAAAACTTAATCCATATATTATGTGATTGGTTGGCGACTATTGTGGTGGACTGTTCTACAGGGGTGGATTTAGAAGTGATAATTAATTGATGGTGACGTAAGTGGCGAAATCACGCCCCTTGACGTTTCCGGCCGTTTCTCCAAATAAGAGACAAATGACAGCTTCTTCTTCTTCTTTGAATGCTGCGGAAAATTGTTCTGGGGCTGTTTTCTGTATGGGACTGTTTCAGCGGTATTGTATAGTGACTGTTCTGGTCGTTTCCTATAGTGTTTGTCTTCAAAACTCGATCCATATACTCGTACTCGATCTATCCATATTATAAGGTGATTGGTTCGCAAATATTGTGGCGGAATGTTTCGGGATGGATGGATTTGGAGTTATAATTGATTGATGTGACATAAGGGACCCCCCCCCCCCCACTTAAGGTTTCCCGCCGTTCCTTCTTCTACACACAAAATATGTGTTGATTACGTCAGACATGGTAGCATGGCCTCTTGTCTTAGCCGGTTCCAACAGGAACAAATTTACGAAAAAAGAAATGCCACACTCACTTGTCATTTGTCAATTATTAAACAAATTGAGAAAATCAACAAAAATTATGTTTAAAGCTCTAAATAAGAGTTAAAAATGACTACGATAGCATCTTAAAGTATATGTGAACCGCTGAGTTAATTGAATTAAAAATTTCCTTAATAAATACTTCAAACATGTCTTCTAGTCGATCTAAATCTTCAATACTCGATAAACCACTTAGCAAAGGAAAAGGCGAAATTTCGCTAGCGCTTTACGCCCTTCTATTTTCAGAAATTGTTCAATATTGTCAGAACAAATCACATTCCATTCAAGAGCTTCAAAACAAGTATGTTATATATCGCATTTCTCCTAATCAAGCCTATAATTAATACTATTTTATTTATCTATTTATATGTTACGCAGTAATCTAGTCCTTCATTTTAAGAATTAGTAAATATTTGTATGATATTAACCATTATATTATTTATTTAACTTTGTTTCCCAGATTGTCAGAAATAGGACAAGATGTTGGTACGAGACTGCTGGATTTGTATTTTGTAAGAGAAAAAAATAGCAAGCGTGAAATAAAACTGCTAAACATGTTACTGTTTATTAAGTCAACTCTGTGGAAGGTACACTTTATTTAGATTAATATTTATTGATGTGAAATTTAATATTTATGAGTGCAATAATTATTAGACAACTGAGTGAAATATTTTGTTCTACTTATATTGACAGAAATGTTAATAGTTTCGTCTTTGTAAGAAAATTTAGTCCTTATGTTAAGGAGAGTTAGTAATAATTAAATAGTCTTGGTGATTTCTCTATTTTATAGGTTTTATATGGTAAAGAAGCAGATAAGCTGGAACATGCTAATGATGATGAGAGAACATACTATATTATAGAGAAAGATGCATTGGTAAGAAAACAAGTAAACTGTCATACACTTTGACACCCAATACTCATTAAAAGGCCAGTAACAAAAATATATCTATCAGCTACTTATTAGTAGTATAATTTATATAATAACCACTCAATGTTGTGTGTAAGTGATAATTGTGATATTCATTGCAAGAGTCCTGTGTCCACCAGTAGGTTTGGGTTAATAATACTTTATTTGCTTTGCGTAACAAAAACTAGAGATGTAATTACTAGTATTTAAGTATTTTCAACATTGGTGATTTATGATCTGCTAGTTTAAGCTATTTTGTTTCCTACCCACCAATTTTTATGTCCAAGTTGGTCCTTCAAATTTGCATAATATTATATTGTCTAATGCAGGTCAACAAGTTCATAAGTGTCCCTAAAGACAAGGGCTCTTTGAACTGTGCATCCTTTAATGCAGGCATAATAGAAGCTGTTCTTACTAAAGGTGGTTTTGTAAGTATTACTTTATTATATTTTGTTTGTTGTGATTTCTTTTTGATAGTTCAACTTGTATATTCTCTCTATTCACCTCTGCTGTAAATTTGTATAACTTTTAGGACTAGATAAAATCTTGCTTGTATATCATACATTAGGATTTAGGCTTGCTAAAAAATACATACATCATTTATTCTATACCTTCTTCTTCTTGTATAATGGGTCCCACCAGGATTTGCCAATGTCAGAGTGAATTATTTCTACCTCCTTGTCCCAACTGTGACAAACTGTGTATGAAAACTCATGTTTACAACATACCAATACTCATCATAATTCAGACAATGAATTCAATATGAGACAAGTTTTTTGTTTGTACTGTATGTTTCATTAGGATATTAATGATTAATTTTCTTTTACAGCCTGCTAAAGTAACAGCCCACTGGCACAAGGGCACCACATACATGGTCAAATTTGAGGATTCTGTCATCGCTAGGGACAAATCTTTGGATGACCGATAAATATTAAAGAAACCAAAAATATATGTATATGTAATAAAGCCTTAAAAAATTAATGTACTTATTTTTAATTATGTACATATTGTTTTAATTATGCTTTATTTTGTAAACATCCAAAACAGGACCAACACATATAGAGAAAGTGTTATGATGGAACATGCCTGTTTAATTGAGGATACTCAAACAAAATTATTTTTGTATTTATTCTTACACATTCTGGAGTCTGGCATTATATACACCCAATATTATAGTAGTTTAGAGTTTGTAGGTGTGTTAGGTTTAGTTGTGCTAAGACATTTTAAAATAAGAAAGATGAAGGTTTAATTTAAAATATCAATTGACCGGTTTTACCAGATTTTTTGTTTGCCATAAATATTAAATACATAGCATAATATAGAAACTAGAAATGCATGGGTCATATATAATTTGTTGTGATATATTTATATAATGACACAGAGGTTGCAGGTTTGAATCCCGTCAGGTGCAGATAATTTGTATGAAGAATATGTCTGTATGAGGTTATGAATGCTTATGTATGTATTTAAATATATTTCTAAAATTAATTTCTGTGCCTATTACCTGTAACACAAGTTCTTATGAGCTTATCACGAAGCAAGGTTAATGTGTCTTGATTTTGGATTATATTATCTATCTTTATTTGTACAAGCCATATTTTGTAAATTCTAATTAAAATTTCGAATAAGTATAACTTTGTGAAGTTATAAATGTTAATAGTACAAATAAGTAACAATGTATGTTCCCCAATAAACGTTTATTATTATTATTAAATACAGAACACTAGTAATTTCAAGATAAATTTATTAATCATGTGGGGTACTTTTTATAAACAATTATTTTTGTAAAATCATCTATTGAAATTTAAATAAACGGTCACGATATCTGAGTTTTCCACTTAGACAATCATCCAAATATTTTCTCCTGTCTTCGCAAACTATATATCCAAAAACCAACATTGGCAATATAGTTATAGAAAAACTAATAATACCATTTCTGAGAGTTGGTTTGAAAAATTCTAATTGAGTGGCTTTCATAGATGTCCATCTTTGTAAGGCTGGGTCAAACTGCACAAAAATAGCCAATTAGTGAATTATACAAATGACAAATAATATTGTTGGGTATACATAAGTGTTAATAAAAGGATATTTATTTACATACATAACATACAATTATTATTCTATACATAATATCCAAGTACCAAGTACCTATCTGAAGCTTTCCAAACTTAGCTTAACTTTTCAAGGCATATATTATAATAAGTAAACAGTCTAATCCTGGGCATTACTTTGTGATTATTGATTATTGCATAAATGATTTCTTTCATGCAGTGTGTATAAAACATTTTTTTAATTGTAGAATAATACTGTATGTAAGGATTTATTTGTGAGCAGTGATTTTTTTATAGTTTTCTTTCAGCTATTAATGTTAAAGCCCGTCACAGACTTAGCTATAATATATATTAATATTTTTATAGCAAGACATATTACTATATATTTTCTATACTTACTAATTTTCGCATGACTGCACACTCAGCTATAATATATATTTCAATGATGTCACCAAGCGATACCGTAATAAGTATAGAAAATATATATTAATATGCCTAGCTATAAAAATATAATAATATATATTATAGCTTAAGTCTGTGACAGGCTTAATGCATGACTGATAGTAGTCTGTAACACATTAAGATTGAACATCCACATAGAAACATCATTGATCATTAAAAAATATGCTGCTTACTTATATTTCAAGTACCATAATATTCACACCATTATACCAGTGTAGATAGATCATATCAATTTATCTACACTGTGATTATACCAACAAAAAATCTTATCACTTACAACATGTCCAGCTTCTTTGGCATGTAAGTATGGATTCGTTCTTTGTTTTAAAAATTCCTGTCTATATTTCTTCCTTCTTTCAACTTGTGCCACAATTATTTTATATTCAGTATCAGAAATTCCATATTTATTCATTTTTATTATTATTTGACACTTGAGTTATCTTCTATATTGTTAAATCTTGTGTCAACAAGAAGTTATTTTACAGAATAATGGAGGAAATGGCCAGTTAAAGTATAAGAAAAACAATTGACACTAATTTAATGTAATATATTACAAATTAAAACTACAGCAACTGTTATATTGCAGTATTTACTTAACAGAACTTGAACAAGCGGTCTCTGTAGCGCAGTTCACCGGTCCGGATTTGTTGTTCGCGCTCACTTCTGTCGGAAACCACTAGCCATCCATAAGAAACCATAGGTATGATGATAGCACAAATACCGAAAATGCTGTTCTTTCTATTGGGCACAAAGCGTTCTAGTTGTGTTACTTTCATCGATATAAACCTTTGATGAGCTTCGTCAAACTAAAACATAATCATTTTTTATCAGAATTGGGATAAACAGTAATAAATAAAGACTGAATTATGTAATAATACATACAACATATCCAGCTTCAGAGGCATGTTTCCATGGGTTGGTTCGTTGTTTCAGATATTCCCGTCGCATTTCAGCACGCCTGGCGGCTTGTGCTTTAGCGAGGTTATATTCTGCCTCCGATATTCCATACTTATCAGCCATTATTTATGAAATATTCCAAATTCAAAACGGCAAAGTGCTTTTCATTAGTTCATGCTAGCTGTCATGTCATGTGTCATTAAAGTTATTTGTCAAAGTCACTCACAATTACAAATCAATCATTGTTCACTAAACTACTCAATCTCCAATCTTTTCATTATCTGTCATAACTCTATGCTAATACCGGATCCACACGTTTTCGGCTTGTCGCAAACTCCAAACCCCTACAAGGCACAAACATATTGTGGACGCGTCGCAACCACGGCAAATTCCCTTTGATTTATGTATGATACACCCACACAAACAACCGAGCCACAATACTATTGAATCTAAAAAAATCTATAAATATGGAGTAGCTTTAAAATCTTGGGAATTTCCATTTATTTAAGCCTTGATTTTTTATTCCATTTTTAAGCTTAAAACACCTGCAAGCATAAAATAGTAATCGGATAGTCTATGCTTTTGAGTTCTCTACTTCTCTCTTAGTCTATTATCGTTCATTCGCTCTAAAGAATGAAGCTTTGATATCCGGTCTCTTGTCACCATCTTTTGGATTTTGCTTGTTGTCGTTGTCAGGTCGGCGATTTTCTGAAAATCCGCAACCATGGGTCGTATGCACGCACCTGGGTAATATATTTGTTATAATCGTATTCCACCATTAATTATTTCGTTACCTACAATTCCTGTACATACAATATAAAAAATACGTGTTACGGCATAACCTTATCGTTTCACCACATGGTCAAGAAATTATAACGTGATAATTCGTGTTTCAGCAAAGGTATCTCGCAATCGGCGTTGCCTTACCGCCGTAGTGTACCAACTTGGTTAAAATTAACCGCTGATGATGTCAAGGAACAGATTTTCAAACTTGGCAAAAAAGGTCTTACCCCATCACAAATTGGTATGTATTTTATCTTTTATGTTTATCTTCTAGTATATATTTTAAATAATTAAATATAACCAAAAAAAAAAAAAAACATTTTGCGATTGGTATTTTTAATAATGTTAAAATTTTGATATCAATTTGTTTTTAACCGAAAATAAAACATATTCACCAAGTGTATATAACTAGCTCAAACCAGGACATAATGGATCCGACTGTATTCCTTATCTATAATATTACATTTTTGGTGAATTTTAATTTATCAATATTACCCGGGATATTTGCATAAACACTGACCTGATTTCTATATTCTACTTAGATTTAAAATGGTTATTTTTTACCATTAGATACTCATAATATAATATTCTTAACTAGTCGTAACAATTTTTTGTGAAATATATTCTAATTTAATTATTAGAATGTATATTATAGCAGAACATCTGATAACAATCAGTAAATTAGTGATAAAATATAGTTGCTATAATGTGTTATGTATAATAATATATTCACATAATATTCCTAGGTTTGTGCAAGATCAGGCTGATAAAAAAAGATTCCAGGTTACATGTACCACATACTGGAATTACTAATTTAAATATAAAAACCAAATTATATTGAGTAGTATTCTATATGACCATGGTCCAGTGGCTATGGGCTTGGTCAGCGGCCGCTTTAATGGAAGGCTCCAGGTTCAATTTTGACCTCGGTTTTTATAAATTTCCAAGTCCATTCTAAGCACAAGAACATTTCTCGCTAGGAAAATATTGTGAGAAAACCTGCATGCCTGGTGAGATGTCTTTGAAGGTATTTGAAGTTCACCAACCTGCATTGGGGCAGCACATGGGTGAACTATGGCACAATACCTTCCTCGCTTGATTTCGAGGTCCTCCTCCTCCCCTTTCTCAGTGAGGATCCTATCATTATAACTATATCCCGTATTAATGGTATATGTAAATCATTTTCAGATGATTTCACTATTTGTACTGTGTAAAAAAGTATGTTTCATGTATAATGATTAAGCAAAGAGAAAAATATGTCCTTGTTTTAATTTTATGTAGTGCATATAAACATTGCAGAAATAACAAGTGACATTTCATAGTATTATAAACATAAGAACTAAAAGTGTGTTACAATGTCTATATTTCAGGTGTTATGCTCAGGGATTCCCATGGAGTTGCACAAGTCAGATTTGTCACAGGCAAGAAGATCCTCCGTATCATGAAGGCTATGGGTCTTGCTCCTGACCTACCCGAAGACTTATACTACCTGATCAAAAAGGCCGTCGCCATGAGGAAACATTTGGAACGCAACAGGAAAGACAAGGACAGCAAATTCAGACTGATTCTTGTCGAGTCTAGAATCCACAGATTGGCCCGCTATTACAAGACAAAGAGTGTGCTCCCACCCAACTGGAAATATGAGTCGAGCACTGCATCAGCTTTAGTGGCTTAAGTTTAATACACTATGTAAATTTTTATGATTGTTTTATTTCCCATAGGCACTCAATTGCCATTTTACAACATATCATACACTGGATTTAAATTTTAATGCAAAACTAAGAGCAGGAATGCATTATATAGAATTAGAAGATGTGGAAATGTATGTGAAATCTTTACATGTTGAAATAAGCTTATTTTGCTTTAGAATTACTCAATAGCATAAGTGGAGGTTTTGCATTGGATGTGAGTGGCAAGCGATTGATTGTCCTGGCGTTCTTTAGAACATAGGGAGGCCTATGTTCTAGCTTTGGATGGATATAGGCTGATGATAATAAATTACGAAAATCTAGTATGGATACATGCGCTCGGCGCAGCGGGTCGTCGCGGTGAGGGTAATCCGGAGGTACCGCACAGTATCGTGGGCTGCAGCAACCGCTCTGGCCGGCGACCCCCCGTGGGAACTCGTGGCGGAGGTTCTGGCCGAGACATACTCATACGTCTCGCATAGGTGTCTGGGCTTGACCGCAGGCTAGGGCAGAATGCGTTAATGCGGAGGTGGGGGGAGGATCTGGCACATCAGCCGTATGACAAACGCGTAACGGCTGCTCTGCGTCCGGTCCTCAAGCGGGGGTTGCGCCGTAAGCGCAAACCCCTCACCTTCCGTCTGACACAGGTTCTCACCGGGCCAAAGGGAGCCGACGACTCTGCCCAGCACACCCTCGAGATGGGCGGCGCAGCGTCATGATCTGACGTCTGTCATCGAAGGGGACTTATCTTTGTCGAGCGTCATCACCTCGATGTTCGGCTGTGACGAGTCCTGGACGGCAATAGCCCCTTTCTGCGAGACAGTGATATCCCAGAAGGAGGCCGACGAGGGTGCGTCGGAGGCACTATTTAATGCGCTTCCAGTAACACCCCTGTGCTCGTGTCGGGCTCGGGTTGGGATCCCGGGCCCCGCTAAAGACACGACGTCGTGGGGACTGCCAAGTGGTTGCCGGGCAGTCCCTCTATTGTGGAGAATCTGGTCTTGCCAGGACCAGTCCGCCGCTGAGGGTTTCCCGTCGCCTGCAGATCCGGGTCATAATATATTATACTCTTTGCACGTCCCTCAGATAGCGGCTGGCGGCTCACGCAACTGTTTTAGTGGGGTAGTGCACCCAATGGGAGTCCTCACACACGCCAGTGCGCCTACCCAAGGCCCTGGTATAGTCCCAAAAGGATTTCCGCTGCGATATAAAAAAAATATGTACTTATACATAATAAGAATACCTATGTAATAAAAACAATTAAAAATAACATAATATTTACTTGAGCTTCAAGTTCAAATTAAATATGTGGTTATAGGGGTATTCCAGTTGCTGTCAACCTTTTTCTGTAAATTGTACTTCCTATGAACAAACCCTCTGGGCTCTGCTCTTTCCTCCCAAATTTTCAAATACATATGCTAACCAACTTTGATTAGGTAGTTAGTAAGGTAGACAGTCAAATGGTTATTTGGTGTCAAATAAATAACACAGTCCTATGTTCAAAGGGTATATTGAAAATTTAGGTGATAAAACAAAGTCTAAAAAAAAATCTAGTTGTAAAAAAGAAATGATACCTAGAGCTATTGACCTACTTACACCTATAGTAATATTACAATAGCTTTTTAAACTCACTACTGAGAATAGTAAGTTGTTTAGTTGAGATGTGTGGTGCATGAACGCTCCATTGAATAAGAATTAACCTTTTTTTCCAAAGTTATTATCATGATAAGCTTATTTTGATTTGACCCTTTGATTTGATTTGAGACCTTTTTGAGCTGGTAACTCAAATTTGTTGACATTGATTATCTGAAAAGCAGGATAGAAGAGACAAAAAAAAAGTTTCAAAATTATTTTAATTAATACGTTGAAACATTCTTGTATAAAATATTTTCTGTTATTAACATAGCTGTAGATTAGCATATTTGACATAACTAGTTTAAGAAAGTTATTCTTATAATTTAAAGATGAAACATAATTAAAATTGTTAACATTTTATGTGAATTAACAATATTTCAGTTTTCATTATAAGATTGACGTAATTCAACAAAAGCCCCTGTTGAAATAGTCCTTACAATAATTAAATCAGCAAAAATTCTGTTAAATTTACTGCTCCTTTTTTCATTTCATCTCCTCTTGTCATTTACAAGACTTATATTTGTTTCAAACATTCCAAAAAATATACACATTTTTAAACATAAGGGTTCCAATTACTACCATCTTCCGGGTGTAAATTATTTGTTATCAGCAACACTACATCCACAATCCACCAAATTCCAAGACCGCCCAGTGTTAGCAATTTCCCCACAGCTGTCCCGGTTTGTCCAAGGCAAAACCTGTCCATTCCGATGAATCCTAGCAAGATACTATAAATGAGTGTAGTTGTGAAATAATGACCAGAATAACGAACACAAGGAAAACCATCTCTTAAAAAACTTCTAGGTCCATGACATTCAATGCCATCTAATGCCTTACATTGCACTCTAGTTTTCTCAACATCATCATATTTTACACCACCAAATTTCACACATCCATGCTTAACTATCTTTTTGGCAGTTTCGTTGCCTTTGTGATCCACTGGTTCATCGCAATCCAGAAATTCTAGTGGGAGAAACATACATTTAACTAAAGGCCCCAGTGGTCTATAGGGTTCTTTTGAATATGGGTCGCTTTCGGATATACAAAATGGTATTGTTAAAACAAAAAATATTAGTAAAATTGAAACACTGTCCATGTTCTATTAAAACTTTCTATGTATAAGTATAATATCTTGTACTCAATAATTCATATTATTTTGTGTTATTACTACAAATTTCTTCAACACTGCAGTATTTAACATTCTCATTAAAATGTCATTTGTGTATTTTTATTTGTAATGTATGCTTTGTAGTAAATTAGTATAATAATATTAACACAAAATCATTCTAAAATTATGTTGACTGATATTGACTATTGAGTATTGACAAAAAAATAGCAAAAAAATCTGATTTGCTGTTATTGTTTTTCCTGTTGGAACAGGCTAAGACCAGATCTCATACTCCCATTTCTGTCACTAAGGAGACGGTCCATTTCTGGTCTATTCTTTTACAGTATACTATAAATAAATAAAAATACGTAGATTTCATTAAAAATAAAATAAATTCATTTATCGTAATAAGTTACCTAACATAGAATAGAGTCTTACTACTATTTATTAGATTTTATAGTCTAGATTTTATAGTAGTAGATATTTTAGGTATATTAAATATTAAATGGTTTAGATAGACGAAGTTGGTTGGCTCTTAATCAGTCAGATGGCAGGCCTAGGCTTAAAAGTGGACGAGACATAGAAAAAACTGATACATATCTTTCTATATCATGGATATCTGCAAAATAACTACTTACTACCTACATTTGTGCCTATTTTTGTCGTATCAAAAAATAATTTTTAGGTTCTAATTTTTAACTCAATATAAAAAATTTGAATAACTGTAATATATTATACTCTATGCATTTGAATTTTGACTTTGACACAGTTTATTGTCATTTATCATTGTTATTTTTCGGGGTTGAGCTTAGAATTTCTTTTATTTATCCAGGGTTTTATTGTTATGTCTCTGCTCTTTTTATGCTTTAATAATAAATATGGAGGTTTTCAATAAGCTTTACTCATCCGTGAGTAATACAGTGTCTCAGTTATCGGGTGTGTTACCTGGAAATCCTGTAACTCGCGAGTTTGAAGCGACACATTATATTGCAAGTGCAGGCCCAGGTAAGTCAAGAAATTTATTAAACAAACTGCTTAATTCGTTATTATACTAAAAAAAAAAATATTTACCTCCCTTGTAGGTTTATTATGGAAGGTTTACAAAGGATACAAAAAATCGACAAAACAAGAGGCATCTATATTTGTATTTGAAAAGAAACAATTGGACAGATGGTCCAAAGCAGACAAGGATATCATGCTAGATATACTCAAACGCGGTATAGTTCAGCTGACAAAACTGAAGCACCCTCAAATCTTGACTGTGCAGCATAGCTTAGAGGAAAGCCGAGAGAGTTTGGCCTTTGCTACTGAACCTGTGTTTGCAAGCTTAGCTAACATACTTGGTAACACAGAGAACATGCCTCAACCGATACCTAACAACTTAGTCAATTATAAATTGTATGAAGTTGAAATAAAGTATGGCTTAATGCAAATTGCAGAAGGACTAGCATTCCTTCACAACAGTGTTAAACTTTTGCATCATAATATTTGCCCAGAGTCTATAGTTGTTAACCAGCAGGGAGCCTGGAAGATATTTGGGTTTGATTTTTGTATAATAAACCAAAATACATCGGATTCTACACCTTTTTGGCCATTTACTGAATACTGTCAAGCGATGCATCATTTAACGCAACCAACTCTGGATTACCTTGCCCCTGAATATGTGCTCTCTGCCTCTCATTCACCTGCAAGTGACATATTTTCTCTTGGTATGATTATATATGCCCTACATAGTACCGGACATCAAACTTTAGGCAATGTACGTAATGACTATACAAAATACAAAAGATATGTAAATGACATAAAGAACCTTCCTCAATCAAGGCTGCTATGTGTGACAGAAGGTTTACGAGAATATGTGAAGCTGATGTTAAATGCTACACCAGAGCTGAGACCTGATCCTCATCAATTTTTAAAGGTATAATTTTATTAATTATTCTATCGTTTTCTTTTTCAAGTTCAGTAATATACAAGTACAGTACAGTACAAGTACAGTAGTAAACAACCCCAACTTAAGCTACCCCGTTTTATGCGAATTTGGCGATACACAGTTTTTCAATTGCCCTCTCTGCTCTCTCAGCATTTTTTAAATACAAGTTTGAGCTTATAGATTTTTTGTTATGACATTTAACAAAAAAATAATAGAAAATTTTATATGAGAAGAAGAAAAACTTAACTCTTTAGGTGACATTGTTACAATATATGAAATCTTCGCCATGAAAATAGCTTTGGTTTATGTTGTTTTAATACAAATAATATCCAGGTCCCGATAATACAAACTTTATATGTATTTATATGCAAAAGTGTACCCAACTTAAGCGAATTCGACTTACGCTTACTTACTTACCTATCTACTACTATGACTTACCTATTGCAAAGTCCGGGTATTACTATATAGAATTCATATTGATTTCATATGATTCACCATCATCATTCTGCAATGAAATTAAATATACATTTACAGATTCCATACTTTGAAGATGTTGGTGTGAAGACTTTGAACTACCTGGACTCTTTGTTCCACTGGGACAACTTACAGAAATCACAATTCTACAAGGGCCTACCACAGATTATACAGAAGATGCCTCATCGTATATGTATTTACCGAATTTTACCATGTCTTACCAAGGATTTTATTAATCCACCCATGGTGCCGTTCGTTCTCCCCAATGTATTACTAATAGCTGAAAATTCTTCGAAAGAGGAATATGTGAAGTACATCCTCCCAGTATTAAAACCGGTGATGTTAATTCAGGATCCAATACAGATACTCTTGATATTCATGCAAAAAATGGAGCTGCTTTTAAAATTGACACCGGCTGAAGAAATCAAAAGTGATATTTTGCCAATGTTATACCGTGCACTGGAATCTGATGCGCAACAGATTCAAGAATTATGTCTGTCGGTTTTGCCTACATTTGCATCATTAATTGATTATCCGGCTATGAAAAATGCACTTTTGCCTCGTATAAAGAAATTGTGTATAAATACGAGTTATATATCCATACGTGTGAATTGTTTGTTATGTCTGGGAAAGTTGTTGGAGCATCTGGACAAGTGGTTGGTACTGGATGAGGTGATACCATTTTTACCACAAATACCATCTCGGGAACCGGCTGTCCTTATGGGCATCTTAGGTATGTACAGCAGGTTAAGCAACGCTGGCCGAGGTCGGTCCGTGGATGGGTGACCATCTTTTTATATCGAGACTCCTCAGTGCCTCGGAAAGCACGTTAAGCCGTTGGTCCCGGCTGTCATTCGTGGATCTTTGACAGTCGTTACGGGTCGTCAGAAGCCCGAGAATCTGACAATCAGTGTAACCGCGGGGTACCATATCACCCAGTTACTGGGTTGTGGAGGTCCGACAGCAGTCGCTCCATGTAAAATACTGGTATTCAGCTGAATCCGGTTAGACTGGAAGCCGACCCCAATATATAGTTGGGAAAAGGCTAGGCAGATGATGATGAACAACGTTAATTTAAAATCTAAAATTATCACGAGTTTTTGATTGCGAATGACGCTTATACGCATATTACGCAAAAATACACACTGCTGATAGAAAAAAAAGCAACAACATAGTTGTCTTTGAGTATATATTATAACTTATTGTTATTTTAGAAATTACAAATGTTCTTGTTCGTGGGAAGCTTCTTCAAGTACCCACTGACAACATCAGTCAGTATCAACCCTTATATGTCCCACTGCTGGGCACTGGTCTCCTTCCTCGAAATCAGGCGAGGAGGGTAATGGGCCAATAGTCCACCGCGCTGGCCCAGTGCGGGTTGGTGAACTTCACATACCTTCAAAGAACATCAGTCAGTGATATTTATAAATGTTAGGCGACAAACTATTTAGCTAAACGAGATATATATTTCCAGGAATATACAAATTGGCACTTGGTCACAAAAAGCTCGGCATCACCAAGGAGGTGATGGCCACGAAGGTATTACCCTTCCTCATCCCCCTGTGCGTCGAGAACGGGCTCACCCTCAACCAGTTCAACGCACTGATAAGTCTCGTCAAGCACATGATATCCAAGGTGGAAGCGGAGCACAGGACTAAGTTGGAACAGCTTAATTCAATACAGAATGAGTCCAAGTAAGTAATACTGCAATGATATAATATACGCTAGAGTCATTCTTGTCCTTGTTTTTTTTATTTATTTATTTAAAGGAACACAAACGGTTACAATTTTATCTTAAAATAGGTTTGACAATTTAAACAGAAACCAGTTAAGTGTCCACTAAAAATATATTAAAACTAGCTGTTGCCCGCAGCTTCGCCTGCGTTAACTAAGATTTACAATTTAAAATCAGAATTTCTAAATAAAATATGGTTGTTGTGCCTCAATCGACTCATCAGATCTCATTCGACATCATTTGCCTCGTGGATAATGTAGGTTTCAAATGGTGAAAGAATTTTTGAAATCGGTCCAGGTACTTTTTGAGCCTATTCATTACAACCAAACAAACAAACAAAGTTTTCCTCTTTATAATATTAATGTAGATGTAGACAAAACATTAAAAAGTCGCCAAAACAATTTACGTCACTGATTAAAATAATTTACGTCATAATCCTGTTTGACAAATTTACAAATGACCATTAAGTATTAACTCTCCAGAATGTTGACTCCAGACACTTCCATAAGTAGTCAGAGCTGCGGGCTAGCTAAGCTAAAAACCAAAACCCTTTTACTTAGCTTACTATACAAATGATTGGCGAATTTTACTGGTTTGTTACGTATTTTAACATCTGGTGCCTGCAGCTTCGCTCCCTTGAACCAAGATTAACAGTCGTATCCGAATTGATAATAATATTTTATAGCCTTTATCGTTGTCAGTGTAATATTCATAAGATTTAATTCGTAACCAAGAAACAAACATTTCTACTTACTTATATGATAAAAATATATACGTTTCTTATTTAAGAATTCGCCCTAGTTCTTAAGAAAGCCGAAGGTCGAAGGAAAATCGTTCCGTCCGTTGAGCCTTTTAGATAATGTTGATGCACACACAGACCAACACAAAAAGCGACTATTATGTATAATGTGATAAATATAAAATAGGTTCTCATAGTTATATACATATCATCCAATTTCACCCCCCCCCCCCATAATATACTTAATATTTTAAAATATTATGATAAATTCAAAAATCAAATTCAAATTATTTATTTCAGACACGAGGTCCATAATGTGTTAGTACAATGAATAGGTTTCTTATTAACTAGTGTTAGTACTTATTTATCAAATAAAATGAATTAATTACAAGGTCATTGTAGTTCTATGATCTATATCACAGAACTATAATGATCTGACGAAAGGTGCAGGTGGGACATGCAACCCAATAAAGATTGACTTTCTACTTTCACTAGAATAATGGAGAAGACATTCACATCAGTGACACCGGTGGCTGAGAAGAGTCCGAAGACAGATATGGACCAATTACTGGAGATGTCGTTCAACAATACTAAGCCCGGGACCGAACCGTCCACGCCGAACATGGCCGACAGCTCTCTCAGCATGGAGGATAAACAAAGGTATTTTCGTTTATCAGTGATAAGATCAGATTTCAATATTTACTCAGAGATCACTTGAAAGGCGTGCCCGTAATATGATGAATTGTTTTTGATACATAATAATAATATAAATATTTTTTCACTTATATTTTTAATTATATTCTTTTTACCTAGGTTCTAAACCAGAAAAAAAAACATTATTAAAAAAATAATAGCTTATAAGGTTTTAAATGTAAAAGAATTTTTTCGTCTTCAACTGTTACTTTGATCTATAAATCATCATCATCATCTTTAATACAAGCGGTCGTCTTGGCTTTCTACGAGGAAGGACTTTGTGTCAGCAGTGGACGGACAAAGGCTTATGATGTCATGATAAAATAAATTCAGCTTCAAATCACCATAACGACTATCATAATATATAACTCTCTCTCTATCACTTACAATAAAAAATACTAGCTGAGAAAGTACTTCATAATGATAAATGGTTCGGTATCAAAATCAAATCAAAAATATCTTTATTACGTAGTATCGTAGTATAGTAAAGTATTACGTATCTATCTAATGATTTCATCATTACAGGATAGCACAGCAACAAGATACAGCTCGGAAACTGTCTCGACAACCACTTACCATGCCCACGCCTACCCTGGCGCCTCCACCACAGGCCAAGCCCGTGGACCTCACCAGCACATTACTACAGTCAAACCTCAACCAACTCACCCTAAAACCCAACAACACACCAAACACACCGAATTATAACACACCGATCGGCATGGGTTTTATGAATTCCAACAGTATTGGGAGTCCTAATGTGGGGTGGACGAGCCCCTCGAGTGGAAATTACACGAATCCGAGTGCAAATTTAAAAAATCTAAACAATATACCAATAACAGGCGGTCTAACAAGTCCAACCGGTAATTTCTCAAATCCGAGCGGGAATTTTTCAAATCCGAGCGGTAATTTCTCAAATCCAAGCGGTAATTTCTCAACCCCGGGCGGTACTTTCACAAATCCGAGCAGCGCTTTCTCAAATCCTAGCGGCAATTTCTCAAATCCGAGCGGCAATTTTACAAATCCGCTCGGCAATTATACAAATCCAAGTGGTAATTACATGAGCCCAAGCAGTAGTGTAACTAGTCCGACCGGTAATTTTAATAACAAGTGGGCGAATAATCAGAACAAACAGACAAACATGAAACAGGACTGGTCCGCGTTCGAATCTCTCTTACCCAATCAAGGTTCAAATAATAACAGTGACTGTAAAAATAATAGTAAAGATGTAAGCGAGAATATGGATTTACTCAGTTAATTTTAGATATTTTAGATATCAATTTAATGTATGGTAATGAAATACGTTGGGATCATCATCAGCTCGTATCCGTCCGCTGGATATAGGCCTGTCTCAATGAACACCGAGACAATATAATACTGTATTTAATATGTTTTTGAAACCAGCTTTATTTTTAAGTCGCATACATGTGCTACTCAACAAAATTCTTAAAACTATCTAGAATCCCGTAAACTTATTGCCCGACACAACACAAGCTACGCTTCTATTCGCATAGAAGTTATTTTAAAGAGCTGTGTCGTATACTACAAAACAAGGCTCAGTAAAGTTAGCCACCCGAATTATATTATTGTTTTTTAAAATTTTTAACCGACTTCAAAAAAAGGAGGTTCTCAAATGGATTTTGATGATTCTTTCTTCGTTTGAAAGCTAATGGTTTCCGAATTGGTCCCATATTAATTTGTTCGACATATAACCAGCGGTTTTTAAGTTATGTTATCACATATCGTTTGCTCTTGACTCTTCTCGATTGAGGTGTAGCCTTAAGGGCGCTATGGGGCTTAGAATTTTTTTTGATGTCATGATAGCCCACAGTTTTTTTACGTTCATCATGCAGACGATTAAATATATTTTTTTTCCAGGTGTCTTCTTTAAAGCATGTTCGTCTGTAAAGTCTGTAAACCAAATATTTTTTGGAAAAAAAAATGTCCGTATGACCCCATAATTTATTTTTAATTATATTATATTTTTTTTAATTTATATTTCCGTAAAGTTCCGAAAAATGTATGAAATACAACGAACATTATCTTAATACTTATTAGAATATTAGCGCACTGTTTACGTATTGTTATTATTGTTTATTTTTTTAAAATTTAGTTTTTAGTTTTCAATCGTTTTTTTTAATTAAGTAATTGTAATATTATTTTACATTTTTTAAAACTTTTTTTTAATTAACTTTTAATTTTTTATTTATTATACTTTATATCTTACATTAATATTTTAGTTAGTTTGTTATTATGGCCGTTATTTTTGACCCATTTTCTCTTGTTTTAAGAAGAGATATTAATATTTATAATTTTGCTAATAACATGATGATAGCCGATGAGGAATCTGCTGTGCGGGCGGCGACATTTTAGCGGCCTATTCTACGAAGGACACCAAGTTGTCCTTCATGTAGACGTCGCATGAATAAGGAGACGAATATCAATTATAAGTTGGGCTCCAGGTGGCGCTGCCGGACGGGGGGAGGGGGGCATTGCAACGAGATTCGGTCTCTCTCCACTTATGCGTACATTATTTGAGCGGAGTAACATTTCCATGTTAAAAACTTAATGCAATTATAATAAATAATTAAGCAATACCCTACTTACCTGACTTCCGTCGAAAAAACTAGTGAAAACACTGGGGAAGAATTAAATACACAGTTTATACTACAATTAAGAATTAAAGTATAATCTGTAAAATCGGGTGGCTAACTTCAATGAGCTTGGTTTTAGTATACGACACAGCTCGATAAAAATAACTTTAATTCGAATAGTGGCGTAGCTTTATATCGGGAAATAAGTTTACGGGATTCTGGATAGTCTTAAGAATTTTGATGAAAATGAAATTGAAATGAAGACTTTTAGGCTCCTGTAGGCTGAGGGCGAAAGCTGCACGCCCCTGCTTCAATGATAAGTTAAATTGCTCGTTATCTGAATAATCTGAGTTAATTTAAACTCTGATATTTTTCTAACTATGAGGGTGAGAGGAACTTTAATAACTTTGTGTACGACACGGCAATGAATTTAAAATACAGTGACGACTCACGACTGATATAAACTTTAGATTTCTACTGTTGTAGATGGAAATATATATTTTGTGTAGACATGGTTTTGATATTTATGTTATCGTTTTGAACAATTAATCACATTGTTTTTAATGTAAGTATTAAATACTTTATGTTGCGTATATACATTCCTATTAATTTAAAATAATGAATAATAAATTTAAGTGTAGGTATATCATATATGTTATTTTTAATATTGAATAAAATTAATAAAGAGACGACATCTTCATTTTTATCTTCTTTCTTTTTAACAAAAATTTGCAATTTAGGCGAGAAAACAAATAGCTAATGTATACTACTACCTATTATAATCAATGAAGAACGTTTGTACGAAAAATATTTATTTAAAATTATTTAATAGATTATTATTTTTATGGATACACATAACACATTGTTTTAAACTAAAAATCACATAAAATGTCATATTAATATAACTTATAATACCATAACTCATAACTCATTACATGTTCACAGGAATGTATTAAGACAATGTTCCTTCGTGGCACCTACAAATTAGTTTATTTAGCTGGGAGTACATTTTTACATTATGTATAAGATTCAGTTTTAAATAATATAATTTAATCAATTTAACAATCAATATTTAAGAACAAGAGCCATACCTACTCGTTGTCTGTAAAGGCCAATCAGATTAAATCACATATATTTATTTACAATGGAATTGATCTCTTAAATAAATAAGATGAAATCAAAGTGTTTTCTTTAATTCCTTAATCTTTATATTTATTATGTTTTAACATAATGAATATAAAGATGAAATAAAATATGAAATATAATAAAGATAGAAAATAAAAAAAATTGGCACATTATTGTAATATTGGAAATTTATATTAGTTTATTTTTAACGGTAGGTACACATGAATCCAATTAAAAATTGTCTTCTTTAAAGCCCGTCACAGACTTAGCTATAATATATGTTAATATTTTTATAGCTAGGCATATTACTATATATTTTCTATACAAATTTTCGCGTGACCGCACACTCGGCTATAATATATATTTCTGTGACGTCACCAAGCGATACCGTAATTAGTATAGAAAATATATATTAATATGCCTAGCTATAAAAATATATTAATATATAATATTATAGCTAAGTCTCTAACGGGCTTTATGCCTTATCATTTTTCTTGTATAAAGTGTAATTTATTTAGAATTCATAGAAATAAAACATTATTCATTAGAATGACAGCTGTCATACCAATAGATCCACTGTCAAATACACTTTCTACATAGAATGACGTATTTGTATCCATACCTCAGTACAGAGAGAAAATTAATAATACTGAACCTCAGTACAACAACTAATATTTAAACTAAAACGTATAGGTAATTACTTATTTCTATTCCATCTTGCGTTATTATAGCATAGCAAGTTGAGACTGAGCGACGTCGTTGCTAAGAGTCACATATTTTTAATTTGTCCCCTGGAATTTAAAGGTACAGTGACTTCTATACCAGGGATCGAGTCTCGTCTTATAAACGCTGTTGCAAGGTTAAATTCGACGAAGCTGTTGACCTTTATGCGTGTTTAGTTTTCTATCTTCGTCGCCTAAAAGAAGCGGCGAAGAACACACAAGCCGCCCCCGTCTGAAGTAAGCTGGCGACGAAGAACAGGGTCTTGTACTCGTAACTGGCGGATATGAACCATATCATGAGGAACATGGCGACGAGGGTGTTGGCGGTGGTCATGGTAGCTGTGGTGTCGAAGTCATTAAGCGAGTTGTAAAGCGGCTGCTGCAGCACGCTGGCTGCGGAGATGGATATGCTGGCGACCATGCACCACAGGAAACTCCTGGTGGTTGATAGGGTTAAACCTGGAATTCGAGTTTTTGTTGACTTTAAGTTGGGTTTATCTATATTTTTAGGTGCCGTTCATCAAAATGACTAAACGAAAACCTGATTTTATTTTATACAAGAGGATCACTCCGCTGTCTGTCTGATGAACTCAAAATAATATAATAAATAAATATTACTCAATAATTACACCACGTTAACCTAGCCCTGTAGTACCTAAGCTCGAAAAAGTTTATAAAAAGAGATGATAATAATATAATATACGTCCATTACTCAGTCCATCTGCACTTGGCGGGCGACTTGAATCTGCGACGCTGCGTAGTGTCTTGACTACTTGACTAGCCGGCCGTCATTTGGGGATTTTTCAATAAAATAGAATCATTAAAGAACTCTAAGAAAGAAAACTGTTAATTTGTTTTAAAAATACGCAAGGCGACTCACCGTAAAAACCAATTGCGCCGCACAGACAAAAGACCGCATAAAGCCGAGAGGTCTCGTTAATGTTCTTCGGCAGCGCGACACACACCATGTTGGAAAAGAGGGCGCCCGAGTGCGCTATGGACGTCATAGTCGCCACCTGTTGATGATATAGACAAACATTTACCAATAATCAATACGCGTTATAATTACTTATAATCAGTAGGGCTATTCTGTAAAAACCATTTCGATATCGAGCTTCTCCTGAGTGATAGCGCTCACTTCGAAAGCGAACTTTATTGAAATAGGTAGATAGTCGAGTTTTAAAGAATACAAATTCATCAAATTCGTCATTATATCACCGCGGATTCCTCTTTCGAAATTCGAAAATGACCTTACATAATAGCTATACAGGCCGGGCTAAGTTTATAAGAACTTGTGTAACGGGTACTATTGAAGAGAACAATGTTAGGAAAATCAAATAAATAAATACGTCCATGACCCGGTGAAGATAATTATGTACTCTGAAGGTATGGCACGCACTCGGCGAGTTTCGGACCAAGGATCTGGGGGTCTAGCCAAAACGCCATTACGAAAACGACAGCGAAGTTCGTTGGTCCGTTCGAAGTTGTGATTGGCTAAATCACGTCGTCGATTGAACGATCGAGCGATCGACGACGTGATTTAGCCAATCACAACTTCGAACGGACGAACGAACTTCGCTGTCGTTTTCGTAATGGCGTTTTGACTAAGCCCCCAGGGCATAAACTGTATCCTGTCCACTTAACCAAAAGGTTTGTTAAGTGGACAGGATTTTCAGTTTCGTATGTTCAGATGATAGGGATAAGTGGGTTATAGCGTCTCATTAAATGACGACGTATCCGGGTGGTTCATTTCAAAGGTGATGTTGACTTTTAAGGCATAGTAAAATATGATGTCTGTGGTAATCGTTTGCGGCTTTTTCTGGTTCTAAATCTCTTCAATTTCCTACGTTATTACAAGTCACAACTCAACAAAAAGTAGCATAGCGTTTTATTATTGAAGGAGTAAATTAGGAATTAAATAATTGAGAGTGTAAGATACATTCTAGATTGAAAAGATCACGACATGACTTACCGACCAAATGTTCAGGGAAGGATTCAGCTCCCACATCATGGGAGGGAAGATGACGCCAAGAATCAGCGTGGAATACGTCGTACACAAATGTAACAAGGTGTACAAATAGAAGTTGATGTCTTTCAACATATTTGTGATCGTGATGAAGTTCTTCTTCATGGAAGCGGTGCGTCGCGCCGTGCCCGGCGTCATCTCCGTCGGGAAGACCAAACTGCTGGGCGCGTCCACGGTCGTCTCCCGGTAAAGCGGTTGAGGGTTCTGATTCTCTCTATCGATACTCTCCAGTTCTTGATAACCACTTATGCGATTGCCGATGTCGAGAGTGCCGAAGTCTGTTGAAAATCTATGCGACGACGAACCGTCGAACATTGCGCTGAAGTCCGACGAGAAACGATTCGTCGGATCCTGGGCTGAGAAATCTGACGAGAACCTTCCTTGTGTTTGTCTGTCTGGATCGATTATCTCTTTTGCTCCTTTCTTTGATTTGAAAACGACCACGTCTAATGAATCTTCGTCGAGTGAGACGACGTTTACTGCCGCTGTTGTTGTTATTCTGCTGGTTTGCTCCTGTGGCTGAGGGCTCTGAGGATTCCGTTGGTTCTGATTTGAAAATATCACTTCATCCTCATCTTCCACCGCTCTGATCATGTTGTAGGTTGTTCGAATTACCCTTTCAATGTAAATCGGTCGGGTGTACGCCGCTAGGAAGAAACAGTTCTGCATCAGAATGGCTCCGTAGATCATTACCACGACGTCGCTGGTGTAGATCGTGCACAAGTAGCCTATGAGAAGAGGCATGAGGGTGACGCCCACTGTCGGAGCCATCCGGACCAGTCTTTGTACGAGGGTCAATTTGTCCCTGAAGTAATGGGTGATGATTAAGTCAGTCTGTTGTCCCGTCAATGCATACCCCGAACCTGTAGAAGACATTTTCACTTTTTAATCTATTAAAGGATTTTAAATTAACGTGGTTATTTTCATTACTAATTCTATTTAACGGGATGTTTACCAAACTTTATTTTGCGGAGCTCGATATTTCGACATTAAGTTTGCGTATGTCTTGTTCACAAGCCATAACATTAATTTTCCACTGTATCACTACTCTATGACATTAATGAAAGAAAGTTAATAAAAATTGTAAATATATCCCGTTTTAGTAATAAATGTATACAAATGTAATGTCGTTTTTATTGTATCAATAAATTTAAAAAAAAATTGAAGTACGTCTATTTGGAATATACTTAATAACTTTTTACATTATGAACATAAAATACCAAAATTACATTAAGTATTTATATTTTTGTCTGTCTGTCTGTTTTGGTTAATCTCTAAAACGGCTGATATACATAGCACTTTTGGAAACTCGACAACTCTCGAAAACGGAAACGCGGACAAAGCCACGGCCACGATCTTTTAGCACATGGCCATGAAATCTCAAGTGTAAATTGGCCCTCAAATTATTAGTTTCCAAGCAAACAATGATTTATACTCTATTATAGTAGAAACTTCTAGGCTACCAAATAAATTTCTAGGGTAGGCAATACCCTAATTCATATTAGAGCCATATACATATATACTTATAACCTGCAAACAACTTTTGGCCAACCAGATAATACAAACATTGAAAAATTAAATCTCATTAGGTCAACTCAACTTAATTAACTCTGAGGGGATTTACCGCGGCTTATTAAATTGTCTAAATGCCCGACATCCATAAATACCTCGTACGTGGTCTACACTCTACAGCTCACTGCTGTTTCTATTTTTCTCATTTGTAAGATTCATTACGAATCTTATTGAGACTTCAGCCCCTTTAGACAAGTGGCAAACGCTCGATCCTATTCTTTTGCGTTTACTCGCTAACTCCATACGGAATATGGTTTAGTTTGTAAAATGTTTAACAACCTCTGTACTTCGTTTAATTATAATATTTCTCCAATTTTTTTAATGTCGTAAGCTAGTGTAATTCCCATAAAATAAGTATTATTTTCTATTATATTCGTTTAGCGTTAAGCCTCTCTTCTAGGGAGGACGAATCACATAAGTTTTTAGACGTTTTTACAAACAAAACCATATAATTTTTTTTTTTTTCGGTTGGATCTATGCTAATGGTCCTAGTGACCGTTATGCGTCATCGGAAATGGGGTGATCCGGTTGGATCATCCTATGACGTTAAAAATTTGGGGGGTTGCCCCCCGCCATGTTCATGGCGTCGGGTTTGTACCTAACTTGGTCAGCTACGGTCGACTGGTTTGGAACGGGTGACGTTAGAAACCTATCGTGAGGGCCGGCCCTCCCCTCCCCCGGTAGCGGGGGAGGCGGGTCAAGCGCGGGACCCGAGCAAGCTGCCGATAGCAGAGTGCTATCGGTGATTACACGGTCTATATTGGTGTCGACTCGTAGCTGATCTGAGCCTATGCTGTCGCGGTTGATCCGGATCAACTGGTCAACGGAGTGTAGGGTTCGACGTCGCATACGACCCCGGGGCCCATGCGGTGTGAATGTGTGCCTAACACCGGCTGTGTTATGTCTGAGTGTGTGTTGTAGCTTACGTCGCGCTTCAGCGTCGCGCTTTAACAGTTCTGTGATTTTATCAACAGGATCGGTTATGACATTCTTAGGTAACCTAGACTTATTAGGTGCTAAGCTATCGGGGGTGTAGTTTGCCGCACTCACGACGAGTGGGTTCGGGTGGAGAAGTGCCTTTTCGAAGTGACGTTCTGACATCGCTTTGAAATGGCCCCTAATCGAATCTAGTCTGAGGTCGCGGTGTAGGTCGATGTTTCTTACGTACCACGGGCAACCGGTTGCCACACGTAAGAATTTATTTTGGATCGTTTGGAGGCCTCTGAGTCTATGCTGAGGCACATGCGCGAATGCCACACAGGAGTATGACATGATGGGGCGGATACATGATTTATAGAGGGTGAGCTTGTGCCTGAGGGGCATTTTGCTCTTTTTGTTTATGAGGAAGTACAGTCTACTACTGACGAAACGGGCTTTTTTAGAAATCGCGGCGATGTGTGGTCTAAACGACATCGACCTGTCAAGGGTGACCCCCAGGTACTTGACCTGTCTAACTCTGGGAATAACGACGTTATTTAGTAAGATTGGTTTCATCGTGAACCATGTTTGTCTACGTTTAGGTAAGCGTGTCTTTCTCTTACGAGAGAAATGAATCGACGCGCTTTTATCGGGGTTAATAGCTATTCTCCATTTTGCGAACCAGTTGCCTAGTTCGGTGACGGCACGTTGGAGAAATAGCGATGCTCTATTAGCATTAGGGTGGGTAACATATAGAGCTGTATCGTCAGCGAAGAGAGCCAGTTTGACGTCCGGAGGTCTGGGGATATCTGCCCCTCTAGACAAGTGGCAAACGCTCGCTTCTATTCTTTTGCGTTTACTCGCTAACTCCATAGGGTTGCTGCAAATTTTTTTAAGAAAGTTTATTAAGATACATAATGAATATGGTTTAGTTTGTTAAAACGTTTAACAACCTCTGTACTTCGTTTAAAACAAACGTTTCTTAATTTTTTTTTTATGTCGTAAGCTAGTGTAATTCCCATACAATAACTATTTTTTTCTATTATATTCGTTTAGCGTTTATCCACTCTTCTATGGGGAACGAATTACATACGTTTTTAGATGTTTTTACAAACAAAACTATACACTTTATGTGTCTTAATAAACGTTCTTAAAAAAATTTGCAGCAACCCTATGGAGTTAGCGAGTAAACGCAAAAGAATAGAATTGAGCGTTTGCCACTTGTCTAGGGGTGCTGATGTGTACAGATTGTATAGAGTTGGGGACAGCACGGAGCCCTGGGGGACTCCGGCCCTCAGAGGTCTCAGGGAAGAGAGGGTGCCTTCGACCCTATACCTAAATGACCGGTTTGACAGATAGTCGCGGATGATGATGACTAGCCTATCCGGTATTCCTAGCTTGTACAGTTTGTACACGAGGCCTTCCATATAAAATTTTTGCAGCAACCCTATGGAGTTGGCGAGTAAACGCAAAGGAATAGAATCGAGCGTTTGCCACTTGTCTAGGGGTGCTGACCAATATACAATGGCAGTTAAACTATACATTATTACAGCATAGTGTAGTAGATAATAGGCATGCCGTAAAATATGCTGGTCGATTTATCTCAGGTGTCATTTGATACGCACTCATTTTTCACACCTGCGACGTCATAATTTTGATTCCACGACTAACAAATTACCTTATTGTATTGTTATAGGGCTGTCATTTTTTTTTATTAAAAAATCCTACTAATATTATAAACGCGAAAGTTTGTAAGTACGGATGGATGGATACATGTTTGTTACTCTTTCACGTAAAAACTACTGAATGGATGTTTAAAAAACTTTACAATAATATAGCTTATACATCAGAATAACACGTAGGTTATAATTTATTACTCTCACGGGAATGGGAAGTACGCGGGTGAAACCGCGGGGCGCTGCTAGTATTATAATATTTATATAGGTAAGTATGCGATGGTAAATGGTAAAATCTGGAAATTCAATAGTAAATCTGGCAGCATGTAAACTATAATAACAGTATGCAATCATAATGCTTTTACAATTTGCATTTATACTTGCATAAAAATGATTACATACCTTACATTAGTTATCAATATTGTGTTTCTTAGAGATGAACTTAGGTAGTGTACGTCCTGTATCGTTATCACCTTGTAGCTACAGTGGTGTAGTTTTGCTGTATTTCGAATAAATAGCAGGACGAGTACCTACTTTTATTGCTAATACAAAGTTAACAATCCTATAGCTATCTTGTTCCAGGACTTCCAGGGTGGGCAACAATGTGTACACTGGACTTTTTGACCACTCATCGGGTTTTACCAGCAGTGGTTCTTCTTTTTTTTTCGAAATGTCGTATATGTGTGACCTTAAGGCCTTTAAGCTAAATCGGAGCTGCAGGTGGGCAGGTAACTTACTTAAGCATTTGGCGGTGGCGCTGTGCATATATATACCCGTTATTTTAATTTTAATTGGATTTACCAATTTTTGCCTTGTTATTTCAATAACGTTAACTTATTAATAAATTATGAATTATAATACAGAAATAAATAAAAACATAGCTAATAAATTTACATAATTATTAACCGTCTGATTATAAAAAATGATTCGCTAAAATATTACCCTTAACTATAACATGTGTATGGCAACCCTATATCGAACATAATTAAAAGACCTTCGTGGAGGTTTACAAACGTCACGGCTTATTTTTATGACGAAATATATAATAACTTAATAATGACTTACCAGCAAATATGCCTGCGAAAATATTAATTATGTGGTCATTACTGTACACACTAGTTGAGTAACTCGACAACAGAACACCTGCCACTGTCAAACACAGTCCAGCTAAGGCAGTAAATCACAAACTACTAAGGGATACTACCGTATCAGACGACCCACTCCCCTACATTCAAACTAGCCAATAAGGAATGTCGAGTTTAGAATCTGACAGTTCTTTTTTTTTTTTAAATTACTAATGGCGTATACAGGCAAAGGCGCAGTGTTTAACAGCCAATTTGTACGAAGCACCTTAGCCTATCAGTATTGTTTTATGGTTTATTCCGAGTATTCCTATTAATTAGTAGGAATACTTGGCATACACCTAGTTTATTCATTAAATAAATTTTTAAATAAAACAAACATTCATTATTTTAACTTTTAATTCTATTTAATTTCTTCTTGTATTTGCCGACACAGTTTTGCTGAGTACTCTCGTACAATTCTGCACCTGTAAGAATAATATTGTGATGACTGAAAGGCGAACGGCAACACTAGGCGCGAAATTCAAACTTTTTACAGTTTTTAATTTAATGTCGGGAAATTTTGTAACTTTTTAACTGGGTATGTGTACTTGCGGTTGTAAAAAAATAAATGAAAATTAAGAATTTTTATTTCAGTGTTGCATATTTTGACATTTTTCATGCATATTCATCACATTATATCATATTTGCATGCATATTTCTAGATTTTTATGTTGCATATAATCCGGTCTCTACTAATTAATTACTGACCAGATGAAGTAGGTATTATACAGATATCGTTTTAGTATTGGCTTAATCAAAACAAAATTATAAAATACCAGGCTTATAGGCATAACCAGGCTTATAAAATAAATAATTGTATAAAAATAATCGTTACTTGTTTTCCTGGAAGGAAAATTATAGGATTTTAATATTTACTTACTTTTGGTCTCGGAAACTACTGCTGGTACGCCGCTTTCTATCTCACGACGCAAACGAGAGGTGGTTTTGATGATCCTCGTTTCAAAATGCTCGTGATACACAAACACCTTACGAAGGCTTTGCGAACTACAGCTGCGAAGGTGAACATTACCAATGCACTGTAACCACTTTTGGAGTCCTATCTCAGATTTGGGAAACTGATGCATTTTAACGTTCTGTTGTCTTACTTGCACAGTTTTCAATGCAACACTTGTTGTACATGGTGATAAATACCACAAGGTACAACGAATTACTGGTTTAGCTGAGAGGATAAGCTCGGATAAAAATCAACGTAACTTCACTCGATCAACGTAAACAAGTTCGTAAATAGTGTGGGTATCTTCAAACAGCACAGATGTGTCAAATGTCAATCCGAAATTTTGACGGGAGAAACGGCCATTTTGAATTTAAAAAAAAAACACGTCAGATTCTAAACTAGACCCATCGACAATACCATAGACATAAGGCCCAACCAATTGCTATGAAGATTAACAGCCGTGCAGTAAATCTCGGCATGTTGAATATCTTCACAACAGCCCTACACCACGAATCCAGAAGTAGTTTGATGACGATCATTATCACTGGAACTAAAGCTATATCCACATCCCACATCTTCATTTTTTCGCCTTCTTCATGATCTTCTTCCCTTAACGATTTCAATATGATAAAACCATATAAAAGTAATAAAGGTGGCACTGAGATGTTATAAATAATAGCTGATACAACAATAACCCATCCGTAGCCACCATCGGGGGGCGTAGGCCCTATTTCTGGTTGAGAAGCCACCACTCTGTCTAAATGAAGATCCTCCACTCTACTCAAATTTCTTTGTGCGCGGTGATTTGAATCATTTGCTTCTTCCATTTTGTAGCACAATAAACAATAAGTTCATCACGTAAATGACTTGATCAATGAGCTATCTACAAGAAACGGGTGTGTTATCTTATCAAATATCACTTGTAATCTAGTGCTCTACATATTCGAATTCCGCGCCTGTTTATTTTTATAGTCAAACAACATATTTTTTTTTCTTACTTTTCCTGAATAACTACGAATAAAATTAAAGATTTCTTGAAATATATTATTATAGGTAATGGACTAAATTATTAAAAATAACAAATATAAATAAATATGTATTCGGTTTTTGAACGTTTATTATCCTACAAATTTATACAGTATATCGACATTTTGCAATGATGAGAAAAGGATATGGCTATTCGTTAGTGTGAGAGAGAGAAAAGATACCTGTAATCCACACATTGCGTGCTTGCATATTTTGTTGGAATGTTTTAACTTTTTAAATGAATGTTGAATTTTTTATGAATTCGTTTGCTTGAGTTGACACATATGAAGTGTACGACGCTCTTATTGGAAAATGATTAAATATCAATTATTCGACGGTAATTTTAGTTATTGATTGATTTTATAAATAACATCATACATTTTGCATACATCGTATAATTAAAGTGGAATGTTTATGTGTAAAATAGATATATAACCGTGCTCGTTTAAATCCGTGAAGTAGAAGCATTTTAATTGCCCTGATTCCGTGATTTGATTACATGGTGAATTATTGCAGGTTCATAAAGAAAAGTACTCATGGGTAATGCGCGGGGGTCTGTCGTGACTGTAAAATACTATAACGATGGAGACTGAATCTGTTAGGTCGGAGATAAGCGGCCGATCCCGGCGCAGTTCCAGGCATAGGCATAACACTCATCGAAGCACTCGGTATGTTTATTTTACAATGTTGTTAGTTTATATGCGAATTATCAATTTAGGAGTGCTAGTTCCCCAACAGTTAGTAGTAGTATATATATTTATCATACAAAGTACCTATGTTAATTAGTCTTGAATACGTCTGAATTAGTATGGTAATATGGTTACAGTTAATATGGATTAAGATAACTTAAGATTCGTGCATCATTCGAAAATTTTTTTATAACCCAAATGACATTAATATTTGTTGTTTATTCAATAAATATTTAAGGTGCATTATAATGCTAATATTTAACTGTTGAGTAAATAGTTCCTTAAATATGTTAATATTGAAATAATAATTGACAACATAATAAAAGTATGAGAACCAGAATGTTAAAGGAGAGATGATGGTCTAATGGGTAGGGGCACGGCCTCCTTGAGTTAGTGGTCTGGTACAATCTTGAGCCCCTGTGGTGTCTTGGGTTTATCTAATTTTCTAAGTGGACATCCACTTGAGAACAACACTTGTTTCATGAACATTGCTCTAACATTGCTTGATTTGGAGAAGAAGACCCGCCTAGCAGTAGGAAAAAATATAAGGGTTGATACTTTAGTTTTTATGTAATAGATTTATAAATTATACATTATAAGTAATAATTAAAATATTATAAATAGTATCCCTGTCTTTTCTGTTATTGAAATCATCTATACCTCAATTCCTAGAAGTATTTCAAAATGCTTTTGTTGTGTTTACAATAAGTGTCTTTAATAGTATTGTAATAATGGTGTACATGTCGCTTGTTTTAGAAGTACAAAATCACAAAGAAAAGACTGTGTTGATAATACAATGGCTCCGTTTCAAACCAGTGTTAATATAAACCCAGAGATTGGGAGAGATGGCCAAGAAGTTATTGAAGTGCAAATTCTTCCACAAGATGAAAACTGGGGTGAAAATACTACAGCTGTCACGGGAAACACATCCGAGGGATCCCAATCAATGGAAGATGTCAGCAATTGGCCGATGGAATCTGATAGTGGTTTGGGATTCGTATGCTCTAGATACTTTGGGACCACAATAGCTTTATGTTTAGCCTTTGCCTCATTTGTAAGTCCATTAGCAATGGTAGTTTTACCTAAGATAGGATTTTTTCCTGGACTCTCAGATAATATTGCCTTACAGCCAAGTCAAAGAATACAACTGCTGTCATGTACAGCTGAGTGCAAAGGAATTTTATTATCATTAGCGTTTAAATTAGTGTTACTTGCTATTGGAGTTTGGGCTGTATTTTTAAGGCCAAGGAACTCAATATTGCCGAGAATATTTGTGTTTCGAGCAATGATGTTAGTAATTTTAGCAGTTTGTACATTCTCCTATTGGCTGTTTTATTTTGTTCAAATAACTGAAGCGACCAAAGCTCTGGCCGTTGGGGAAGAAGCCGTGGATTATACGTCTTTAGTATCTTATGTATCTAGCTTCTCGGATTCACTGCTCTTCATACATTATGTAGCTGTAATATTAATGGAAATACGACACTTGGAACCTGTTTATTATATAAAAATTGTTAGAAGCCCCGATGGTGAGAGTAGATCATATGCGATTGGTCAGCTCAGTATACAGCGAGCAGCAGTGTGGGTACTACAGAAGTATTACACTGAATTCCCTATATATAATCCGTATTTGGAGAAGATCCCCATATCAAAGTCCCAGAGGAAGGCTCAATCGAGTATTAAGTTTTATGAAGTTGATTCAAATACTAATGCCTCTTCAGGACAACCCAGGTGAGTAAATTATTATATTACTATTAGTATTAACTTTAACATAATTATAAATCATAAAGAAAAAACAACTTTTACAGATTTTATTACGGTCATTGGAAGACCATATTTCAATGTCTAGATTTGTGATTAGCAAATACAAGCTGATAGGGACTTGATTCTGATGAACTTTATTCTGTTCACACAGTCTACTTAAAAATGTTATCAATTGGTGGCAGTAGTAACCGGTTAAGTGCCTCTTAAAGGGCCTACCCTTAATCTATAAAGGAATAGAATTGAAATCAAAGAATTGGATTCTTTTGCTATAGATCAATGGTTTGTGGCAAAGTTGTATCAACACTGCGGAGAAAAAAGAAAGTGGCACTTTGCCAGTGGGTGAGACCCTGGCAAAGTGCCACTTACAACTGTGGAGAAAAAAACAGGCACTACTTAATATCAAAAGTCTTAGGGTAGGCTACATATAAATAAGTTGCCTGGGTGAACTAGTTATCTGACAACTTAATTCATATTTTGCAGAAGTGGAGGCGGGTCCTGCGCGGGAAGCACGGGGCGGCGGCGTGACTCCGGCTCCGCCCACAACGAGCGCTACTACGAGGAGGCGGAGCGCGAGCGGCGCGTGCGCAAGCGCCGGGCGCGCCTCCACTGCGCTGCGGAGGACGCCTTCGCGCACGTGCGGAGAGTGCGACTGTCCGCCGCCAACGGTGAGGGATGCGTACATAAATAATAATCGTTTATTATCATAAACGAACAGAATAGTTAAACATATACTTTTTCTTTTACAATGTAATGAGAATTCGATTTTGCATGATGGTATTGTTATAAAGCTTATATATAAATGTTAAGTTATCTTTATCTAAGAACGGGAGAGTAGTTGGCAACCAGAATTTGACTTTTTAACGCATTTTAAATCACACAGTACAAGTATTTTAAAAATTACAGTATGTCTCCCATTATCTTTCTGATCTCTTAATACATTAACAGTTACATTTTAGTCTACCATAATGATTAGATTTAGGATCATAGTTTTGTTATGCAAACTAAAATGTATAATGTATGTATTTTAATTGTCCTCACATTCCTAAAATTCTCACTAATAATATATGTGTGAAAAATATTGCAGGTGGCGCATTGGGACCCCGGGAAGCGGCCCAAGCGGTGTTTCCGTCATTAGCACGCGCCCTGCAGAAGTATCTGCGCGCCACGAGGCAGCAACCTCGCCACTCGGCGGACTCTGTAAGTTAATTAGCTAATTACATCAATGCAGGTCCTTTCAATAGTTCTTCTCACTAATAAGCTAGAAGAGAATCGCCCGAATTTAAGAGATATGTCCATAAGTAAAACATATAAGTTTCTCATGGTTTTTCAGGAAATACTTTTTCTAATTACATAAATTATCATAAATGTGATATGAAATAGTTCCTAAGAAAGTCGATCATCATCGACACGACACAACATGATCATTTTTACTAATGTTCTCGTTGTTTTCTAGGTTTTAGCACACCTGGCTCGCTGTCTATCCCAAGATGCCTCTCCTCGGGCGTTTCTTGAGCCATTCCTAGTAGAAGGACCAGTTCTTGCCGCCGAGCAGGAGAGCAGACCCATCCAGCGCTGGTCGTTGATATCCGATGAGCTGCTGGCCCGACCGTTGGCTGATGGTATTGAGTTCCAGCTCAGACAAGGAGACGTGTCCCTGATATGTTCAATAAAACAGATGCCAAAGTTTAGTATATCCGAAGAAGTGGTGGATCCCAAGAGCAATAGGTTCATTTTGAGGTTGAACTCGGAGACATCAGTTTGACAGGAAGAGTATTCGGGAGAAGATCAAAGGTTAGTATGACATTTAGGAATAATTTAGGTCCTAGGAAACAACACAGTATGTTTTCTACGCCTATTATGTAAAATCAATATTTTCCTAATACATATTATATACTCGAATATTGAGATTATTGCATTGATTAGGATTATATAAGCTATCCAATATATTATTTTATTGTTGTGTATGTATAGACAATACTTTTGTAAGACTCTTTTATGCCGGCAGGAATATACTTTTGTCTTTATATCTTTATTAATTTATTAATGAACAATATGTTAAGATATATTTTATAGAATAAGTACATATAAAAAGGGAACTGAATATTCTTGATGAATAAATATTTTCTGTCTCCAGTGTGTTTAACATATTACTTTCGGAAATGTTTGACTATTATTTTTTTGCTTTAGTTGTGATCAAATGTTATTCCACAATGCAATATTTGCAGCTTTATACTGGCTAATTTAAATTTAGCCATTAAGATGATTATGAAGATTGTAAAACATTTTAGAATTTGTATTATTTATTTTTTTAAATTATTAATTATTTTAATCAATCAGCATGAGTTATGATATTTTTAGAAAATATAAAAATAACTTATAGGCTATTTGACTAGTTTCAAAAAACAATATCATACTGTTTATTGATGTATTATAATTTATTATAAGTTTATCATTTGATTAAAAAAAAAGTAGGTTTACTGACGATAGTGGAACGTGACAACGTCATAAGTAAATACTGATTGTGCCTCTTTCTCGCTCATTGCGCGCTCTCGCTTGCACTTCAAGCCATAAATGGAACGCCTCAGAGCAAGGTAACGCCGCATCCATCGAATTATAAGACGTCACGCCCAAAAAAATATTTTTTTCATACTGTCAAATAGCCTATTGTACTAAATTACAGTTGTTGAGATATTGCTTATAAAATAGTACCTGATAGTATCTAAGGGTAAGTGACCCTTAACACTCAATACCCAATAGGAAGTTTGCAAATAGAACATTTTGATGACTGTAAGCATAAGTAAACATGATCAAACATTTTGTCAACTTTAGACTTGATTTTTTATCTGATAAAATATTCACTAATATCAACCAGCCATTTTAATAGACTTCAATGCATTTATGTATTTTATCTTAGTATTATTTTGTAAATTTTGTGTCATATACATATTTAAATTTAGTTTATGTAGATAGTATAAGGTTTTAGTTTATTTAGTAAATAGATAGTATTGCTATATTCCCAATTTATGGTATCCCATTATGGTAGTATTTACATACAAGGTGAAACAATGCAGCTAATTAAAAAAAAAAGACGGGATTTCCTGTTGAATTTTATATCATTAATGAATGTAATTTTCGTAAAACAATCAGAAAAAATTGACATGATCCTACAACAAATGAGCAACATGATGGGGCTCTTGACAACTCTAGTCAACAAACTGACTAAATGATAAAATTGAAAATTGCCACTTGGAACATAAATGGTCTCTCGCCAAATAAAAGTGAAGTAGACATTCTACTAAAAACACATGACCTAGATATCCTACTTATATCAGAAACTCACTTTACAAATAATAGCCATGTTAATATCAATAACTACAACATATATACTACAAACCATCCCGATGGTACTGCACACGGGGGAACGGCCGTAGTAATAAGATCCTCCATAGAGCACTATGAACTTCCCCAGTTCAAAACTGAACACATACAAGCGACCTCAGTTTCAGTCCAAGATAAAAATGGGAATTTTAATGTATCCTCAGTATACTGCCCACCAAAGCATAAAATAACAGAACATCAAGTTACATGTTATATCAATACTCTTGGCCCACGATTTATAGCAGGAGGAGACTGGAATGCTAAGCACGTGCATTGGGGATCTAGGCTAATTACCACCAGAGGCAGAGAACTTCAAAAAGCTGTTGATAAAAACTACCTAACAACTATATCTACATCGGAGCCAACTCATTGGCCAACAGATTCGAATAAATTTCCCGATGTATTGGACTTCTTTATAATGAAAGGTATGCCTAGTCTGTTCTACGAAATCAAGGGCTGTCTAGATGGTTCCTCAAACCATATCCCAGTCATACTGTGCATAAGTGCTAATATATTGAACACCCAAAAAAACCCGACATTGTATAATCGCCAAACGAACTGGGACAACTTTAGATCACTAATCACGGACTCTCTAGAACTTAACGTGTCCCTAAAAACTGAAGATGAAATTGACAACGCAACCTATATATTTACAACTGTAGTCCAGGATGCATGCTGGAGGAGTACAGAAGAACAAACACACAAAAATCCAAGACACAATAAAGTTCCTCAGGAAATAAGGGACATGATATTGGAAAAGAGAAGGTTGCGCAGAGTATGGCATACTAGTAGAGACTCGGATGACAAAAGAGCGTACAACAGCTACATGAAATTACTTAAACAAACTATAAAGGAAACTGAAAATGCTACAATTGAAGCAAACCTTCTGTCGCTTACTGCTACGGCCTCAACGGACTATGCGCTCTGGAAGGCTTGTAAAAATATGAACCCTCCAAAAAATCCAAAGCCGCCTCTTCGTACACATGGAAACACCTGGGCTAGATCTAAACAAGAAAAAGCTGACGCATTTGCGTCATACTTATCCAAGATTTTTCTCCCAAATGAACCAAAATCTGATTCCGACGAGGCAGATATATCTGAAATCCTCCAACGCGACCGCCAACTTGAACTACCACTGAAAACTGTAACGCCAAGAGAAGTGATCGGGACTATCAAACAACTTGAGAACAAAAAAGCACCGGGATTTGATTTGATCGACAAGAAAGTTCTCATGGAATTACCACAAAAGGCAATCATATACCTGACAACATTATTTAATTGTATTATCAGAAATGGTTATTTCCCGGCGTTGTGGAAGGTGTCACAGGTTATTATGATCCATAAACCTGGAAAACCGCCACACGAGGTGGCATCATACAGGCCAATAAGCCTGCTCCCAGTGCTCTCAAAATTGTTGGAGAAAATACTACTACGACGACTATCACTAGCCATGCATGAAAACTCTGTAACACCTAACCATCAATTTGGATTTAGACCAGAACATGCCACAATAGAGCAGATACATAGAGTGTGCAAATGCATTAGTAATAGCCTAGAGCAGAAAGAGTACTGTTCTTCTGCGTTCTTAGACGTACAACAAGCTTTTGATCGAGTGTGGCATAAAGGGCTTCTCTGCAAAATTAAATTACTACTGCCTCATAATTTTTACCCTATCATAGAATCCTACCTTAAGGATAGAATATTTCAAGTAAAAGAATCAGATTGCACATCAAAGTTCTATGACATCCTTGCTGGCGTACCACAGGGTTCAGTACTTGGCCCGGTCTTGTACACCATATTTACATCAGACCTACCACAAACACCAGGTGTAACTATCGCAACCTACGCAGATGATACCGCTGTACTGACCTCCAGCAAGGACCCTGTACAAGCCTCAGCTGCACTGCAAAGAAGCCTTGATGAAATTAACACATGGTTAGATAAGTGGAGAATCGTAGCGAGTGCTAACAAGTCCGTCCAGGTGACATTCACATTACGGAAAGGAACCTGCCCTCCAGTAAGACTGGGTCATAGAGAACTACCCCAGAGTGACAAGGTCAAATATCTCGGCCTGCACTTAGATCGTCGATTGACGTGGAAAAACCATATCGAAGCCAAAAGAAATGAAGTAAATCATAAATACAGAGGCTTATACTGGTTACTTGGCAGAAACTCCAAACTGTCAATAGACAATAAACTACTTGTATACAAGTCATGCATAAAACCAGTTTGGATCTATGGCATACAACTATGGGGTGCTACATGTGCCTCCAATATAACAAAAATTCAAAGAACCCAGAATTACATCCTGAAACAAATAAGTAACACTCCCTGGTTCATAAGAAACTCTGAGGTCCACGAACATCTGAAAATGCCAACCGTAAAGGAGGAAATAGTAGCACATACCAGAAGATATAGGGCCAGATTGGTAAATCACCCTAACCAGCTGGCCCAGCAGCTTACTCTGCCAGACTGCATCACTCGGCTAAAGCGAAGGCGAACACTAGAGCTAGGCAGTATATGAGCCAATATATCAATATAGGCGATATTCCTAATGGGGAATACACCTCACCGTCAATCTTCCCACAGCCTATCTGCTCATAGTCAATAGAGACTGATTGCAAGATACTATTAATAAAAAAAAAAAAAAAAAAAATGAATGTAATAAATAATGATATTGGCCGTAGTGAAATATATGCTTGATTTATTATTATTTATTTAATGTCTATCAAGTGAATCACATTGGTGAAATTTTTAGTGTGATGATGTATTTATATTATATATAATAGTTTTGTATGAAATTGTATATGGAGGTATGAATTTTGTATATCAAGCGCTACATAATGTTGTTAATAGTTCAATTGTTACGAGCTTTTTTTCATTAGACTATTGCCCAAGATAAATTAGTACGAGCACTCCCAATGTAAGATTAAATTTAATAATTAAATATTAGAATGATATAGAGTGGTAAGAGGTCGGGGTTCAATTTAGACTGATTTTTCTAATTTTCTAAGGACATCTCAACATTTGACCATCGCTCGTTCACTGGTGAAGGAGAACATCGTGAGAAAACTAAAGACCTGATGAGATTAAAAGTCTTTGAAAGTGTGTAAACCAACTCGCATTGGGCCTGCTGTCGGTGAACTATGGCACCTCCTCTCCTAATTTCGAGGAATAGTCCCACTGAGACTTATAAGGGTTGTTTGCTACTTTACTTTAAATATCAGAGAGAGAGAGAAAGAGTTAAATTGAATCTGAATATTGGAATATAGATCTGCCTACTTTTTTTTCTTTAGTGATTAGGAAGTTAAATAGATTATTAGTGATAAGACATACATGTAATTATTGTATAGGATCATATCACTGTATTTAATTGTAAGCTTTTGATAACGCTTTACATTTTTATACTCTATTTTAATGATATAATAGAATGCAGTAATGAATGCCTTAAGGTTTTAGAATAATTAACCACAGATAATGTGGTGATGTTGCTTTGTCTATGATCATATTTTTATAATTCAAAATAGACAAGTACACAGCTGTGTTCAAAAAAATTAATGAACTACTTTTTTTAAATTTTAATGTTATCATAGATTTAATATAAAACGAGTTATCACCTTACTTGCATATTAAATTGGCATATCCATAAACGACATAAGTAATAGACCGAAAAAAACACATACTGTTTTTCTAGATGTTTTGTTTAGTTTCAGGATTATTGCTATCCGAAAATCTTAGTGGTTGTGCTTACGTTATACCTACAGTCATGGGCTCAAAGGACCAAAGATTGTAATAAATAATGGAACAGCAATTGCTTAACATATTGTACTAGACACACGAGATATTATGACATATTATGAGGAATATAATCTCGAAATGTATACATATTACATATTATACTAGAAAAAAAATTGTTTGTCATAATTTGGCGGGAATGCCACAGACTGAGTACAACTGTCACATTGCTCAAATCGCCTTTGTAGAATGCTTGTGCCTGCTTTTGACTTCGTAAGACATTATAAATGTTGTGATTGTATCAATTTAAATATCAATAATTAAGAGGTAGAAGTACCTACAAAAGTATTTCAGAACTAGTCTTATAAGGATTTTCGAATGTTTTTTTAAGTATAAATGTAACGAAAGCACAAATGTCTCCTGATGAGTTTTTAGCACAATACGATTTTGTAAATGTACACTTTTGTATTTTATAAATATATAAAGTGATTTTATCTACTCGTTTCAATTATGATGCCCTTTTGATCTTACAATACCTTCGGCAATTCTTCAAGAGTTTTTACCACTGGTGCATTTAAAAGGTTGCCGTATAAATGTTTTTATAATTAAGGTAGAAACAGAAAATCGCTATGGTATAGGTATCTGTTAAGTGTTATAGCTACTTTACTTGGCTTTATGAGACTTCGTCTGGATCGCATATATTTAACTATACCTACTAGTGAATTGCATTTAAACAAATTTATTTCCGACAACGATGGTCAAGTGGTGGGTGGACTCGGCCTCTCATGCGAGAGGTTTCGGCTTCGACCCTGAGCCCCCTGTGTGCCTTGAAATGGAATTTTCTAAATTCATAAGTGCACCCCAAACACGAGACCATCGTTCGCCACGGAAATATCGTGAGGAAACCTGCATGCCTGATGAGATTGAAAGTCTTTGAAAGTCTGAAGTTCACCAAGCTGCATTGGGCCAGCGCCTCGGTGAACTATTACCATCGCCTGATTTCGAGTAGGAGACCCGTGCCCATCAGTGGGACATATAAGGGTGATACTTTACTTTTTTTTAATTTATTTCCAATAAAGTAAGAACTATTAAAAATACTTTTATTTCAAACAATTTTATATAACAACATAAAACACATCACAGACGGATTATACAATGGGTACATTACATAAAAAATATCACAACTTATTTTGTTCATAGCAAAACAAATACAATATTAATATTACAAGAAATAAAAATATAAAATGTTTTCTTCGTTCCTATACATTATTAGTACTTACACTGTTTTGCCCGATTCTTTCATTCAACACTCGTGTTAGTAGTAGTACGTTTTTGATTCTTGCTTCTATTCCGTATCTAATAATCTCTAATATTTGTGTTCATTGCAAGTGCAGTATACTCCGCGGTGGGCATCTGAAAGTTGCTCATGAAGTGACACCTGGACATGAACTTCGGCACCGTGAATATCCAAAAGACGATCGCTGTCAGCATCAGACAGCAGGAGACCACCGCTATGCAAATGCCCACTCGGTTACTCTTGATGCCGCAGACAAAGTATTTAGCATCAAGGTCGAATATCCTCGTGTTGAACATGGGTTTTGGCGTAAAACATCTGTAAATAAAAGCGCTAATTATAAATTAAAAAAATAAATAAAAAGGTTTGGTGGCAATGGCGTAACTTATAAGATGCCAAGTGTGCCGAGATTCAAGCGATGTTTATAGATTTGAGAAGGGCTTATGTTATGATTTGTCATGCTCGTAGTTAGGTAGGCGGTATATTTAGCGCTGACGCTTGGTATAGGTAATTTAAAAGTGTGAATCGAGTGAAAAATATAAGTTTATTTACAATAAAAATATTTTAAGCTGACTTTTGACAAGACTTAGCCTAGTAAATCCTAGTAAAGCCTAGACCGGAGATATTTATTTGGCATGCTTGAATAAAGTTGTGTAATGTTTCAGTTGCATCTGTTTGGAAGTAATGCGAGCCGAAACTTCGTACCTTTGAACACGAAAATTAGCGCAATAAAAGCTAAGGGCGCTCGTCCAATAAGAGATGGCCGAAATCATTTTGAAACGCTTAACTATGAAAGACATTATTCACATATTCAATATGTCCAGCTTGGGTGTGTACGCTCCGATCCGTACTTTATACTTTCTGGTGTAAGCCAAGGTAGTACCTTAGGCCCAACCCAATTCCTCATAATGATTAATGACCTTCCGGAAGTGCTCAAAAAAACACAATGTCTGATGTTCGCTGATGACCTTAAACTATTTATAACTATTAAAGACATAAGTGATTGCGATGCGCTGCAAAACGACATACATAATGTCTGCGCCTGGAGCAGAGATAATCAATTGGCGTTTAATACATCGAAATGTAAAATTGTATCTTATACTCGATCTCGTTCTCTGATCTCTTACACGTACATCATCGAGGGCGAAGTTTTGGCTAGAGTGGATAAAATTCGTGACCTGGGTATAACTTTTGATTTAGCGTTAACGTTCAATCATCACATTAATTTAACGTGTCAAAAAGCGTTCAGATCGCTTGGGTTTGTTATAAGACAATCTGCAAGATTTTGTAACAAAAAATTTATAATAATATTATATTTTGCTCTTATTCGAAGTACATTAGAGTACAATGCCATAATTTGGAATCCACATGAAAAGCTTTACCTTAGTCGAGCGAGTGCAAAAAAAGTTTACTTGTTATTTATTCCATAGGCTATATGGTTACTATCCATATATGTATCCGTCTCTTTGTTACGGTTATAAAAAATGAAATAAATGGAATAAAATTAAAATAAAAAAAATGTGAAACTGTTAAAGATATATTATGAAATAAAAATGTTGTACATTAAAAGTTAAGTTAAATTTGGAAAACAGGTTTGGGTCCGAATATTAAAAATATGAGAAAATTTATTTAAATTAGCTAATTAAGGTTATAAGAGAGCGTGGGTTCGTTATTCCTGATATCAAGTTGGGAGCTAATTTAAAAGAGAACTTAACATAGACTGCGTCCGGTCACGTGCCACGTGGTCCGTGCTTCGTCCAGCGCGCCGTCCCGTCGCTCAGCGTGGCGGTGAGCAGGACCGAAGCCAGCACTGTGGTGTGCGGTCCCCGAAGAGAGAGGTCAGGAGAAGTATGGGATCAGTGATTCCGTGGGGTCCGTGGGTAAATTAATAAGTGGGTAGTGGGATCCCAGCTGCTCTGGTTCCCGTCGTCTGCTTCCTACTGGACCCCGTCCACAGCTACTCGGCCACGCCCAGGATTAGCACCGCACCGACCACGACGGCAACGCCTGGGACCCTGAAAGGTCACGCCAACACGGGTGAGCCTTTCCATAACCAACCCCCATGAATGTCCAGGGTTGACACGGAAATGGCCATTAAAAGCATAAAAGCACAGAACACAATAGAAATAAGCACTAAGCCCTATGATAAAATATTACTAAAAAAAACACTATTAAATTGTAAGGCAGTGCATTTTGGTTGTAAATTAATTTTAGCGTTTTACATTAATAATTATAAGCAGAAGGCTTACACACTAATTATAACAAAGAGATTACTTAAGATAACACGTGTGTTCCTACAAGGACTCACCCACTAAAATATAACGCGGCGCGTGTGCGCTTCTCAGCACTCTCCGGCAGAAAAAGAACGATCGACCGGTCCGTAAGCGGCACGACTCGATTCCAAGACGCTTCACATATCGTGACGTCGTAATATGTCTTGGCCAATAGTGATCGAGTAGGCGAATGAAGAAATTCGCGCGCGGAATATGAATTTAGTATTAAAAAACGAATAAATAGTACAAAACTCGTAAGTAAATCTATGTAACATAATATATATGTTACAATACCCCCCCCGTCAGAGAAGAATTTTGCCTCTCTGGCAAAATTCTGAAGAAGGTAACGCGAGAAGAAACTCTGGCACAGCGCTCGAGAGAAAGAGAAAAAATAAAAAATTCAACGCTACTGATTCTACTTCTCAATAACAAGATAAGAGTTGTTAACTCATCTGTAGCCGATCACAGAAGTGCTACGCTACGTAAAAAAAAATTTAGCTTCACTGCTACGCTGCGCTACGAGATGTAGACAGCGTATCCGATCATACGTCACTAACATTCATCATCATCCAAATTCTCACAAGCAGCGTGCGTTATCAGTACTACACAAACAACGCCCTGACACAAAGAGATATGGTCTACTATGGACACACACTCAAACAGCTACTATGAACCGAAAAATTATATTAAGTTTAATATGCCAAAAAGTATTCCCGATGAAGGCTTTTAGCATGTGTGCATATACTATAATATAAATATGTGGAATCGCCACCCGTCCCGGAATTAGATAAGCTATATCAGAGTTATTAACTTATGGCGTAGGCTTAAAATAATATAAAAGTACAATTAAGAGATGTACTCGAGTTATTGCTCAGTGGAATAACTCAAATATATTACCAAAATACATAACTGGCACAAAAGTCCTTGCTCAGTGGAACGACTTGTACCCTAAATACATAATCAGTACATAAGATATGTACCATAACACACAACAATCCATGTCATGAACCTATTGTATATGCACGCTTTAGAGATCATCACCCGTCTCAAAAATTGGAATAAATACTTAGTGTAAATTTTGAAAAAAAAAACTAACATTTATTTTATATTATAACTGCCTACTAAAATTACCTGCTAACTTCATATCTTTAATATGCCAAACACCTAAATCCCTACCATTAAAATCCTGCAATACATACACTAGAGGAGACTTTTTACCTACAATTTTACATTTAATGAATTTTGGAGCTAACTTCTTAGTAAAATATTTATCTTTGTCACTCAAAAAATAAGTTTTCTTATAAACAATATCCCCAATATTAAATTCCGTCGGCTTACGGCGCAAATTATATCGAGAAGTATTTTTTAAATGTGCCGAATATAAGCGAAATTGAACTTTATCAAATATATCCGCTAATCGCCCTAAGTTTTCTGCGTAACTATCACGCGGAATAAAAACTATGTTATCAACATTATCGGAGTCCGTATAATGTGAACCACACGATACCAATTCCCTGCCATAAACTAAAAATGACGGCGTGAAACCAGTGGTTTCATTCACCGCGCTGTTAATTGCAAACTGAATTTGAGGTAAAAAAATATCCCATGATCTATGATCTTCATCTACAAATGATGCAATACAAGTTAAAATAGTGCGATTATACCTCTCAACCGGATTAACCTGAGGAGTATAACGCGGAGTAAAATGAACATTAGGGATATTATATTTTTTGAAAAAATTTAAACACTCATTACTAATAAATTGTGGACCATTATCCAAAATTACTGTCTGCGGAATACCATGAACCAAGAAAACATTGTCCTCAATTAATTTAATTATTACATTGGAAACCGCGCGTCTCATAGGAAATATTAAACAAAATTTAGAAAAACAACACGTTACAACTAATATAAAATTATTTTGTTTCCTACTAGTGGGCAAAGGACCCATGATGTCGATTGAAATCACTTGCCATGGTCTGACACAGTTCTTAGGGCGACCCATGTCACCTAATATTAAATGATTTTGAGCCTTATATTCTAGGCATTTGGGACAATTTTTAACATAATTTAATACATCCTTATACATATTAGGCCAAAAATATTTCAAATTTAATCTTTTAAGAGTTTTAAATATACCTAAATGACCGGCAGTAGGTAGATCATGATTATTTGAAATAATTTCAAGACGGTGTTCCTTAGGAATCACCTCCTTCCAATCAAACTCAGATGTTAAATTATATTTGTTTTTAGACAACCTAAATAATTTATCATTTTTAATACAATAATTTTGAAAAGATGATGGCTTATTAGCGCATCCATTAAAAATATTAAGAAACCATTTATCATTACCCTTATAATTTGAAATAGAAATTATGCTACTCACAGGAACTGAACGACTCAGAGCGTCAGGTATTACATTATCGGCTCCCTTACGATGTTTAATTTCGAAGTTAAACTCCGACAACCTAGTACTCCATCGAGCCAAACGACCCGACGGGTTGGATAATGATAAGAACCACTTAAGAGCACTATGGTCTGTGTAGACCGTGAACTTCTTGCCATTGTCAAGGTAACATCGCCAATGTTCTACCGCTACCAAAACCGCTAATGTCTCACGCTCAGTAATACCATAGTTCCGTTCCTGCTTGGTAAGAGACCTACTCATGTAAGCGACTGGGTGTTCTTTGCCGTCAAAGTTTTGAGTAAGCATAGCTCCGATTCCGTAACTGCTCGCGTCAGTGTGAACCTCAAATGGCTCATCATAATTAGGACACCTGAGCACAGGAGCCGAAACTAAACACTCCTTAAGTTTCCTAAACGAACTATCAGCCTCTTCAGTCCACTTAAACGGAGGTGCACCCTTACGTGAAGAAGTTAATTTATTTAACGGTGCCGCCAAAGTACTAAAATTTTTAACAAAACGACGGTACCATGACGCTGTCCCTAAAAATCGTTTTAAACTTTTAACATTAGATGGAGTAGGAAAATTAACAATAGCCGAAACCTTATCCGGATCTGTACGCAACCCATGTTTATCGATGACGTAACCTAAGTACTTTAATTGGTCTCTAAAAAAACGACATTTATCAAAATTAATGGTAAGGTTAGATTCTTTTAATATTTCTAATATTTGTAACAATATCGAGACATGCTCATTAAAATCCGCTGTTGCGATTACTAAATCGTCGACAAAACAACACACCTTTACGCCGAAACGGTTGCCAAATAACATATCGACTAACCTCTGCTGAGTGGCAGGTGCGTTGGTTAGTCCAAAAGCCATACGTTTAAACCGAAACGTACCGCGTGAAGGAATAAAAAAAGCTGTCTTATCCCGATCAGACTCCTGTATCTGGGTTTGAAAAAAGGCACTACAAAAATCGATAGTCGATAAATAATGTGCATCCCTAAGATTATCTAAAATTTCGGATATATATGGTAAACTATACGCATCCTTTTTAGTTACCGCATTTAGTTTACGACTGTCCAAGCATAGGCGATAACTACCCGAGTCCTTGCCCTTGGGTACCAGAAGGACTGGAGAACTCCATTCGCTTTGGCATGGTTCGATAACGTCCATCTCAAGCATCTTATCTACTTCTTCGGAGAGAATTCGCTGCTTCTCCGGAGACATCCGATAATACCGCTGTCGAATGGGACGTGCATCACCAGTATCGATTTTATGAGTGACCAAGGTAGTCAATCCTAACCCCTTACGCTCGAACGAAACAGAGTGAAACTGATTGATGATACTATCAGCTATCGATCGCTGGTCAATATTTAAATGTTCATAACCCGTTATGACAGAGTCCGACCTACAATAAGAGATAGGTTCCGACCCAAAACTTACAGAATTAATATATTTCGGACAGATTTTAAATATTTTCCAAAAGTCAATACCTAGTATAATATTCGAATTAATCTCCGGAAATACATAAAATTTTATAAAATGAAATTGATCCTCGAAGTTAACAGGAAGATTTAAATAACCCAAAGAAGATATTTTATTACCATTCGCCACTACCGCTGAAATAATGTTATCTTTAAAAAGTGTATAACCACGCTGAATGAAATCCTTATAAAAATTACCCCCCAATATAGATATAGACGCACCAGTGTCTAAGAGACCCGACAACTTAATGTCGTCTATATGTATGACCGCATAAGGCCTATTCTCACTACAACTATCGTTACACAGAACCGAATCTAACTTATAAGTTTTAAAATATATAGAAATTGTTTTAAGCCAAAAATCCCAATCAGTTTTAGAAAAATTATTATTATTAATTATTGTATTGCCGACTCGATTCCGCCTTATTCGTTTTTTGAATTATTATTGTTACTATACTTATTTTTACATTTAATGCAATCCGGTCGTTTAACGTTAGGCTCACCGCAACCAAAACAAAACACAATATTCCTATCCTTATGACAATCGAAATAAGCGTGAGAAAATGTTTTACAACGTTGGCAGTAAACGCTTCGATCCGAAACCGGTTTACCGACTGAATGAATGTTGGGTTGATTTTTATTATTAAAATTACTATTTAATTTACTCGGCGCAGAGGGTTTGCGCTGAGATGGGAATGATGATGATGATGGATTAGACGAGTGCTGTGAATTACGTGGAGACGAGCATTGAGGCTCCTGATGGTAAGAGTGGTGACGCGAGAATTTATGAGATGAGGGAACAAAACGACTGGAATTAAAACGATTAAAATTATTTTTATTAAAACTGCCTTGATTATTAAAATTTTGTTTAACTACATTATTAACGCCAGGATCGTAAGCAAGGTCAGGGGCAACTAGATCGTCAGTGACCTTCTGAGGCTCATGAAAAGATAATAGCCTGCTTTGGACATTCTCATAGTTACGGCACACATTCCTGAGCTGATCAATAGATTTTATATCCGTTGACGCTAACATCCCCGCATAACACGGTCTAATATTATGTAATAAAATTTCTAATTTAAATATTTCCTCAGGAGGAGTAGTTAACCTGTTAAACATCTCATCCATAACAGCCAAATAAATAACAATAGACTCATTAGCCCCCTGCGTCCTATTTTGAATTTCCGTTAATAATTTATAATCAAAATTTGGTTTATCGAAATCCCTACGCAAATATTCCAATACCACACTCCATTCAGTAACACCGGCGCATACGCTCCGATACCACTTCAATGCGTCGCCTACAAACAGCTGTAACGCTAACGATAAAACTTTGTCGTCCGAAATACGATGAATAGAACAATGTTCCGTAATCCGCCGTATAAAAGTGCGCACACATGACTTACCATCATACTTAATTTTACTTAAATCACCCAAACTATTGTGATCACAATGAACCGTAATATTCATTGGGCTAGGGGATGATGATGATGATGATGTATGGAGTGGTGATTTGCACGACAACTTAAGTTTATTAACAACACCCAAATAATTATTAAACTGTTCTAAACACGTATCATAAATATCCTTACTTTCTCTCACCTCAACCTCATCTAATCTGCCTATTCGATGGTACAAATGAGCTAACAAATTCTCGGCCCTCATTAAACTATTAAGGTTCGGATTCGAATTTACAATACACTTAACTTTATTTAACGTCTCACTAATACCGCCTAAATCATGTAAAATATCCAGCGAACTGACCAGAATCTCCTCTGACGGTAATGTTTCTGATAACGGTACAATCTGCTTACGAAGAGCTAATACTGTCGAGGCTGGTTCCTCATTCCTAATAAATACCTCGTATTCTAACTCGGCCTTGGGCAACGATACAAATTTAATATTGTGAGTCATTGTAGTAACAGAACGAGAGAAAACATAAAAAAAATAACAATAATAAATACTAATGCCTAAAATACACAATAGATTTATCGAGAAACACAAAAATATCCGATACAGAGGGTATTCGGAAAAAAACTCAACAAACAACCCAAGTACAAAGATTACGTAAGAATCGTAAGATTACTATTACGTAAGAGTTAAAGTTATTATGTAACTAACATTTAAGTTTTAAAATTTAATATTTTATATACTTACTATAAATTAACTATGAATTATTGTGACTTGGTTTGTTATGTATATATAGAGAGAACATAAAACATTTTAAACAGTACACAATTCACAACACATACATTTAAAAGACACGGGACCATTTCCACACCACCAGACAAACTTAATACCAGGAATATTTTAACCCGTTGGGCGTCAATGTTACGGTTATAAAAAATGAAATAAATGGAATAAAATTAAAATAAAAAAAATGTGAAACTGTTAAAGATATATTATGAAATAAAAATGTTGTACATTAAAAGTTAAGTTAAATTTGGAAAACAGGTTTGGGTCCGAATATTAAAAATATGAGAAAATTTATTTAAATTAGCTAATTAAGGTTATAAGAGAGCGTGGGTTCGTTATTCCTGATATCAAGTTGGGAGCTAATTTAAAAGAGAACTTAACATAGACTGCGTCCGGTCACGTGCCACGTGGTCCGTGCTTCGTCCAGCGCGCCGTCCCGTCGCTCAGCGTGGCGGTGAGCAGGACCGAAGCCAGCACTGTGGTGTGCGGTCCCCGAAGAGAGAGGTCAGGAGAAGTATGGGATCAGTGATTCCGTGGGGTCCGTGGGTAAATTAATAAGTGGGTAGTGGGATCCCAGCTGCTCTGGTTCCCGTCGTCTGCTTCCTACTGGACCCCGTCCACAGCTACTCGGCCACGCCCAGGATTAGCACCGCACCGACCACGACGGCAACGCCTGGGACCCTGAAAGGTCACGCCAACACGGGTGAGCCTTTCCATAACCAACCCCCATGAATGTCCAGGGTTGACACGGAAATGGCCATTAAAAGCATAAAAGCACAGAACACAATAGAAATAAGCACTAAGCCCTATGATAAAATATTACTAAAAAAAACACTATTAAATTGTAAGGCAGTGCATTTTGGTTGTAAATTAATTTTAGCGTTTTACATTAATAATTATAAGCAGAAGGCTTACACACTAATTATAACAAAGAGATTACTTAAGATAACACGTGTGTTCCTACAAGGACTCACCCACTAAAATATAACGCGGCGCGTGTGCGCTTCTCAGCACTCTCCGGCAGAAAAAGAACGATCGACCGGTCCGTAAGCGGCACGACTCGATTCCAAGACGCTTCACATATCGTGACGTCGTAATATGTCTTGGCCAATAGTGATCGAGTAGGCGAATGAAGAAATTCGCGCGCGGAATATGAATTTAGTATTAAAAAACGAATAAATAGTACAAAACTCGTAAGTAAATCTATGTAACATAATATATATGTTACATCTTTATGTAAATGGTATGCTGGGCTTGGACACACTAGAGCTAAGGCGAAAGTGTGCCCTTATGCTTCACTACTACCATTTACTGAATAATAAAATAGATAACCCTCCGACATTAGGGGCATGTGGTATATGCGCTCCGCGCCGTACGGTGATGAGGCGCTCCCGGCCGCTGTTCGCGGTGGAGTGTGTGCGGACGCAGGCGGCCTGGAGCGCCCCAACGCAGTCAGCGCTTCGCTTATTGAATAATATGTTAGTCTACGATAGTAATATTGACATATTTACTACGAAACCCAATAAATTTATTAAATCATGTTGTATGTTTTTAGAATCCATTTGAATAACAGTGTTGTGTACAATTTTAGCTAAATTTATTGTTTTGTGTATTATGTACTTATACTTTCATTGTAATTGTTTGTTTGTTTGTTACCTATTTGTTATAATAATTATGTTTATGATCGATATTTATTGTGCGCCTTGGTTTATACTGTAAGTGCAATAAATGTAAATGGAAAAAAAAGACGACTTCCTATATCTACTGCGAACATCGGATGTCTTTTTTGTGATTTACATTTTTTGGTGGGTATAATGACGGGTGCAGCATTGCCAATTCGGATGACCTCCAGTACAATTTTATAACTTTCCAATTTACTCAGCTACCCGTTTGCGTCGGGACTGATTAAAAATAGCTATAAGCGGCGGCCAACGCTAGTCTGACTACACAGCGCCATATGAAGTGCTAAAACCTTTGTTACCGCCAGTCCACTCACGCAGACAAAATATTCGCAACGAAAGCTTCTTATAGTCGGTCATATCTACGAGCATAGTGTCAAGGCGCGAGGCTTCGTGACTATAGGCGCAGGTGCGGCTATAGCATAAGACATCAGAAGCAGGACATATTTATCAGTCGTGGCAGTTGGTTGAGATATTATCTGTGTCAACGTACGGCCGTCAGTCGGTATAAACGATTAACTGATGATTTGTGTGTATCTTATCGTAGTCGTATCAATCAGCGTTAGTCATCTTTTGTTTTGTAAAAAGTGTCTATTAATACCAATTATGAACGTAGAGATTGTAATAAAAAAAAACAGTTTTTAAAGCACGGCATCCCATATTTTTTAACATTATAGAACTTTCTACGTGTATGTGGGTAAATAAATAAATGCATACCTTAAATGCTCATAGTCTTCTCGCGGTATTTGCAACTGTTTCAACCACACTAGATGACAGTCACACCTCCACAAATTTCCCTGCAAATCTAAATGTATGAGCTGTCCGAAAGGCACCAACAGCTTCTCGTCTAAAGTCGTCAACTTGGAACTTTTAAGAGATAACCTCTCAAGTGTAAAATCATCTGCATCGTCTAACACCTCCTGACCGAAAGCGGTTGCGCTAAACTTCGTCAAGTTGCTGTTTCTCTCCAACTCTAAACTGATAAGAGAATGGAGATACGCAAAAGTATAATCTTCGATCTCTTTCAGCCATAGATTATTTAACTTCAACTCCTTCAAAGCGACCATATCAGCAAAATCTTCGCTCGATATTTCTGTAATCGGATTGTCAGATAGATCCAAATATTCAAGAGTGAATGGCAATTCAAATATATCACTGAGATTATTGTTTGATATTATAAGCTTCTTTAAATTGTATGCGTCGACGAAAAAATTATCGTACACCTTGTTTAAGTTGATACCACTGATGGAAAGTGATGCGATTTTATTTGTCAATCCGTATCCACTTCTGTCAAATAAATTCTTGTATTTCAGACTAGGACCCAAATAGTTGTTATCTAGTATTATTTCCTGTAAACTCCTCAAACGATGAAACGATATGTTGTCGAAGGAGGTGAACCTGTTGTTGTCTATGTTAAGATATTCTAATTTATTGATGTAATTAAATATCCCATCTGGTAGAGCTTCAAGGTTGTTGTAGCTTAGGTCTAGTCGCTTCAATCCTGGTAGACGAAGCGCATTGGGGTGTATACTAGCTAACTTGTTTTCACTGAGTATAACTTGCGTCACTGTCTCCGATCGCAGTAGTGGTGATTCGACGATCTTCGTCAAATAATTTCGCGACAAATCCAATGAGTACACATCGTCGGGTAGGCTGTAATCCTTTTCCAACACTTTACTGTCGTACGAGCAGTCCACTGTTTTGCTGAATATGTCTCTATCACTTGTCACATTGTATCGGCACACACAGTACTTGCTGTCGCACGGCGAGGCAGCCTCGCTGTTAACGTAGGCCGTGAAGGCTGCGACCAGTAACAGAGCTCGCATGTCTGCGGCGCGCCCGCCGCTCGCTAGAGCCCGACGCGTTATCACTTTCGTCACACCGTTATCACTGATACATCTGGCTATCGGTCAACACGTTATTTTTATTTCATTGTGCTATTTAGCACGTATTGCGTTTTTGATTCTCATATTATCTATCAATTTCGTGCTCCAAGCTACTTTTATACTGGAATAATGTAAATTTTAAGGAATTTACGTCTCAGTAATGTTTGGTTAGTGATAAGTGTAAGGCCATGTAATCCCCCCTACTGCATAACAAACACATACGGGATGTCGTAATAATTGTTACCTTTTTTGTTTTTTTTTTACGCCGGGAAATGCACTTAGGGAAAGCCGGTAAAACACTATACATACCGCGGGGAAGTGGGTCTGGTCTTCCCCAGGCAGGTATGTGGGACTCACTGCGCCCGAAAGATGGTTAGTGGACGCAGCTCTACCCACTAAAATCCGGCGAGTGCCACCAATGCCGCCTTTGGTGAGGTGCCCCGGATCTGCTAGCAATAGGGCATCTCGAAGGCTAGTCAGTCCCTCAGGTGACCGACGCCACCTCCACATAGAGGTTGCCCCGCACAACAGAACATCCCCTCCAACGTCGGGACAGTACAATGAGGCGAGGTTCCCGTCCTCGCCCCTTGCCCCCTCTTCTTATAAGAGGGGTACAAAGAGCCCCCTCGGCTCAATTCGTTTCGCCCAAGGTGCTGGCTCACCCTGGTCCCTGGGGCTACTGAGCCCCACCTTCACGACAAGGCCTGAACCACAATGTTACCTGTATTATACAAGCACGTCGTCCACCCGCTAACGAGCAGGCAGACAGAGCCGAGCGAGTTAGCGTCGCACATAATCATAAATTACTATTAAAGAAACTAGCTCGGGGCAATCATTAATATTATGTTGCCCATTCTGAGACGTAACATAGTTATTCCAGTGCCGGTAATTATACAGTCTTTCCGATGCAGCAAAGCTGTTTGATGGGAGGAATAAGGAAGCAGGTGTAACTCATGCAATTGGGAGGCCGGCGCAGTGCATTCCTCCCATCGGTAACTACTAACGTTTAGGATATAGGGCTTGTCTGTTTTATTTTTGATTATATAAACACTAATTCCACCTCATAGAGCTATAGCGAAATATTTTATGCACGTAAAACATGAATAAAACAATTGTTTTTATGTAAATGATAATAAATACTACTACTAAGTTGTAAGTTTGTCGTGCACACGCACGCACGCTCGGGTGTCTGTCTGGGGCATAGCTCACAAACGGATGAACCGATTTTGTTTTATTTGAAAGGTTCATTAGCTGCGAGTGCTATAGCTATCAAAGATTTAAATTGGTAGATACGCCCTTGCCATAGTAGGACCGCTCCAAAATGTGTCCAACCTCAAATGAGTGAGCTCACTCATTTGCAATCAGTGCGACAGAGAACGTATACACAATTTGTGTAAAAAACAGAGTCGACACCATTGTCTCAATACCGGCTCATAACCGATTACAATGTCCACGCTTTTTGACGGCGAGGGCATATTTAACGATATAAATCTTCTATAGCTATAGCAGTTGCTATGTGTGATGTTAATCGGTCAAAAATGGCCGCCGTCACAAAATAGCGGATTACATATTTTTCACAACATGGGTATCACACGAAAGGACTTGACTAGTAGAATATTATACAATATGACAATTACAAATACAAGATGGCTGCCACCACAAAATGGCGCGTTATATATGTCGAGGGTTTTAAAAATAATAATTTAATATCTATCTACCGCAATGCTCTGTTCGAAAATATACGCCAACGTTTGAAACAAAATAATCAGGACCTGTCATGAATCACGACTCTTAAAAAATCATATAACAATTGTTAGAATTTTGTAAAAATAGTAGAAAATGCAATAATCGAGTGAAAGTAATATTTTATTTTATTTACATTAACAGATCTTTAATATAAACATACAAAAACATCAATTATCTTTCTCTTCACATTATGTCCCACTTAGGAATATACTAACGTACACGTGAGTTTTTTTCTTCACTCACCCACATAAAAATACTTATATTTAGCGTTAGCGAAAACTCTGTTTCGATTATAATAAATCATAAAAGTCCTTTAGTGTACGTTTTATGTATTTGGTTGTGAGTAAGGGTAGTTTAAAGATCAAAATCTGCTTCTTGCGACCTGCGAGTTGCCCTTTATGGTAGGGTCCTCGTGTGCCTGCAACAAAATTTTAAGTTAGATAAAGTTAATCTAAGAGAATCAAGTTCGAAGCCTTATGATACAGTACCAGAGGAATTATCTTTATAAAATTAACGACGGCAAAATTTCAATTGAAGTACTAGATTAAAAGATTCACTAAAATTTTAGGTGAATGATCGATCCTATCGAAAGCTTAACTAAAATCGAAAATTAATGATCGATTATATCTGAAGCTTTCGATTCAATTGGAAGCTTCACTACACTCCAAAGTATATGAATCAATAATATCGGAAGCCACAGATGAGAAGGGGAAGACCGAAGAAGAGATGGCTGGACGGGATAAGGAGAGATATGGAGAGTGGAGGCCAGAGTGGAGGCACAAGACATAGAGCCGACCACAAATGAATGGGAATAATAATGGCTAGGAAGATGATGATGATGAACATCGGAAGCCTCTCTAAAATACAAAACATACATATTTGATGATCCATTATATTGAAAGCCTCATTCAAATCCATGCGTGAGTCGTGAGTACCTTGATGACGATGGAGGTCCGCGGGCCCGTGTTCCACAGCTGGCCGTGCTGGTCGACGAAGGCGGCGGTGACGGCCACGGTGTAGAGGCCGGGCGCGGGCACGCCCACCAGCTGCTGCGCGGAGAAGAAGTCGCGCACCGGCGCCACGGTCTGCACGGCCGTCAGCACCGGCGCCACGCTGCTCAGCTCCACGCTCTATACCCGGAATTTTAATTCGATTCCAGATTTGACAATTTCAGTGTTGCAACGTTATGACAAGTATTAAATAGTGACGTTGCAAAATATTTCGATACGGAAATGGAATATTTCCGAATCAATTCCTCTCGATTTTAGTAGTATATCTAAACAACTACTACTTTTAATAGAAACTAAGTATATCAGGAAATCAAATAGTTGAGTATTCGTGTAATGAAACAAGCGTCGGTTCACTGACTGGTTTATTCAAAACGCTTTCTTACAATAATTAATCTTACGCATACCCTACACCTCCTTACCTAATCCTTAATTACAATATTTATTTTACAATCAATTAATTAACATTTTGTTTTTGCGCATTGGTCCGCGTGCGACGAGGTCGCAATTGAACAGTTTTAATCAATTGACCGGGGGGCGAGGGCGGCAGCTGCGGCACTTGCGTCGGAGTAGACTCTGAGTCAATCACGCTCGAGCTTACCGGCACTTTTCCCTCCGCATCTTGTGGTATCGCGTCAGACATGGTTTCGACTTGCGATATCGAAGTTGTGGCGCAGTTCTGCATAGGGCTTTTATCCCTTACGCCGCACGCCGTCGACGTGCGAGTTAGCGAAAAGCGATTCGGTTTCGATGACAAGATTTGGTCTACGTGTCGTCTAGTTGTTCCGCTGGGTAAACTGACCGCGAAGGAAGCAGGACCGACTTGTTCGCTAACTTGCCCTTCGACCCACTTATTATTATTTCTATTAGAATAGTCTCTTACAAAGACCGTCTCCCCGATTGTTACATCACGATGCGTCCCGCCAGCGCGCTCACTTGACTTGTTTGCTTAGCCCGCACACGATCCTCGACATTGAATCTTAAAAGGTCCAGGCGACCACGCAGTCTACGTCCCATGAGGGCTACGGCCGGGGCTATTCCGGTAGTAGCATGTTCACAGTTTCTGTATTGAAATAACATCCTGTTGATTGCTTGGTCTACATCCACCCCTTCATAATGAGCTTTTTTAATGCAATTTTTTACTGTTTTAACTGCATTTTCCGCCGCCCCATTGCCCTTAGGACGATAGGGACTTGTTAAATTATGTACTATGCCATTCTTTTCAAAGTATAGCTTTAATTCACTGGATGTGAAGGGTGGTCCATTGTCTGTCACAATCTGGGACGGTAGTCCAAAACGAGCAAACAATTCCCTAAATTTTTTAATAACCGATGTGGCCGTCGTACTATTTAACTGATACGTTTCTATCCACTTACTATGTGCATCGACAATGATCAAATAATGTTTGCCTTTATACTCTGCGAAATCAGCGTGAAGTCTCTGCCATGGTCGTGACGGAAACTGCCAAGGCGTGAGGGGAGCGTGCGGGGGCGCGTCGCGCTGCTGGCGACACGCATCACATGATTTACAAACACCTTCAATATCTCCGTCTATTCCGGGCCAATATACATATGAACGTGCAATTGCCTTCATTTTTACCACCCCTAAATGGCCCTCGTGCAACTCAGATAAAATCTGTTTGCGGTATACCGACGGAATAACAATACGGTAATTATAAACAATACAACCATTTTCAATAAGTAAGTTATTTTTTCTATCAAAATAACATTTTTCTTTATTATCCGATGTATAATTCGGCCAACCAAATGAAATATAACCATAAATACTACGTAATACTGGGTCCCTTTCCGTAGCTTTCGTTATATCCTTATGATTTAACGGAAGCTCGTTATCTATGTAAAATAAATACGATATTTCATCATCATCCTCTGCGTTAACCTTGCACGGTAACGGGAGGCGAGACAAACAATCTGCCGGCGCGTTACTAGCCGAATTCACCCACTCTATTGTAAAATCATAAGCTGCTAATCGAGCTGCATATCTTTGTAATCTGCTCGCTGCAGACTGTGGAATGCCTATTTTATCACCGAAAATATATGATAACGGTTTATGATCCGTGCGAATTTTAAACCCCCTACCATACAAATATTGATGGTTTTTAGTAACCCCAAAATAAATGGCTAGAGCTTCCTTGTCTAATTGGCTATATGACTGTTCAGCTGACGATAATGTGCGTGAGGCATAGCAGATCGGTTTTTCTGAGCCGTCCTTATACTTATGCGCCAACACTGCACCTAAACCATATGCACTGCTGTCCACGCTCAGAACTAACTCCGCGCTAGGGTCGTAATGAGCCAACACCTTGTCTGTGCTTAAGATCTGTTTAATCTTAGATAATGATTCTTCACAAGAACCATCCCAATACCACCGGACCTCTTTTTTTAATAAATTATAAAGCGGGTGTAAAATAGTGCTTAAATGCGGGATGAACCTACCATAATAATTGATGAGACCTAAAAAAGATTTTAGCTGTGTTACATTTTCTGGTTGGGGTGCTTTCAGTATTGCTTTTACTTTCTTATCATCGGGATGCAAGCCGTCTTTGTCTATTACGTGACCTAAATAACAAACCTTATTCTTAAAAAATTGGCATTTCTCTAACTTTATTCTAAGTCCAACTTTTTGCAACCTACTAAACACCTCTCTTAAATTACGCAAATTGTCAGCAAATGAAACCCCCCCAACACAGATATCATCAATGAACGTTACTGTCATTGGGACGCCTCTCATCACTTCCTCCATCAATTTCTGGAACTTTTCGGGAATGCAACTCAACCCGTAAGGTGTTCGTATATATTTAAAGGTCCCAACGTGCGTGCTTATGGCCGTACATGCTTGAGAATCTTCATCCAACATAATCTGCTCATATGCGTGTGCTAAATCAATTTTAGAAAATACATGGGCTCCACTTAGTGTTGCATAAAGCTCCTCAATACGCGGCAAAGGATACGGTTCACGTACCAGTTTCGAATTAATAGTAATCTTATAATCACCACATATTCGAATCTCCCCGTTTCTCTTAACTACCGGTACAATCGGTGTACCATAATCCGAATCCTGAATTTTGACTATTGTCCCTTCTTTAACTAACCTGTCTAACTCTAATTCAACTGGTTTTTTCAACGCTAACGGTAAATTACGCGCTTTGAGAAATATAGGTTCGCGATCTCGCAATCTAAGGGAGAATCGACTAGTACACGTTCCCAAGCCCGGTGTAAATACATCTGAAAATTCGCGACTCAGTTTTTGTACGATATGTTCCGATTCATTAAGAGACCCAATATTATTTAGTGCAATATTAATATTATCTAGTTGTAAACAACGCAACCATGAACGACCTAAGAGCGGGTGGCCCCCGCCCGGTATCACGTATAACGCGAGCGCCCGCGCTGCCCGGCACTCGCCGGCCGCATCTACACACTGCGCGGACACTATAATAAATCCTACCGGTTCGATCGTGCCGCCTGTATATGAATGTAGCTTAAGCTTAGTTCCCGAAATTTTCTTGCGAGAAAAATATTTATGATAAAAATCGCTATTTATTGCTGATATTTTACTCCCCGTGTCCACTTCAAATACAATCGGCACTGAATCTACCAAGACCTTAATCACATAGGGCTTATCGTTCGAACCGTTAACACATATTTTGAAAAAATCGTCATATTCCGAATCACTAGTTTCTACAATATTATGAAATTGTTTTTTGTCCATAAATACCTTACTGTCCGGGTGGCCGCGTCGCTTACACTCACCACTATTTTTACACATGGCCTTAAGATGGCCTTTCACTCCACATACATCACACGTAAAATTTCTGAACCGACATTTATCCGGGGGATGCGGTCTCCCGCACCGCCAGCACGGCCGGCCACCGCCGGCGCCCGCCGCGCGGCCTGCATCGCCGCCGCCGTTGCCCAGCCTGTGCACCGCCGCCGCCCCAACTGCGCCCGTCGCCGCCGCACCGCTCGCCACCGCATGCCGCTCGGCAGCCTCCAGCGCCAGCGCCAGCTCCACCGCACGCTTGTAGCTTAGATCAGTCTCCGCGAAGAGTCGACTTCGCATTTCGTCGCTCGCGAGACCCGACACAAATTGATCTCTTAAGTTTTCTTCTAGCTTATCTCCGAAATTACATGTACTCGCCAGATGTTTTAGCGCCTGTAGATAACTACTCAGGTCTTCGCCGCAATTCTGTCGTCTTTGGCGGTATATATGTCTCTCTGCTATATCCGAGCGCCTGGGTTCGAGATGCTTCTGCACGATTTCTACGAGGTCGTCAAATGTCCAGGTCTCCGGTCTGTTCGGCGCGCATAGGTCACACATAAGGTCATATGTTTCTTCGCCAATGTACAATTTTACACTGTACCCAATTCACCCTGAGAACTTGCAGCTCCCTCTGGCGTCCAAATAAAACAACCAGTGTTAAACGTGAGGAAATAGTTTTTATTGGACCGGACAATTACAAAAATCACATAGAACAAATATCATTTCTATTTAAGTAAATTGACACAAGTAACCGATAGCGCGATCTAATTACGTGACAGCGCCATCTATGATTTTAATCGAAAACTAATTATACGTATATTCACCATACCGCCCACCATAAGGACAATGATGTCCTTATACAGAACCGCCCACCATGGTTCTTAAATCTTAATCAAGCAATAACAAACAAAACTAAAAGTAATACATCTCTTAACATTGACATAGTATACATATTTACTAAACTAATTTTCCTTGACAACTTAAATTTAATTTTCGATTGGCAATATACACAGTTTTGATGTTGGTCTTTTGAATACAGTATTTTTATTCGTCTGAATAGTGACCACGCGAACAACCTTGTCCAGACCTGGATGAGTATCAATAATTTTACCATATAACCATTTACACGGAGGCAAACCATCCTCCTTTACTACTACAATATCACCAACGGCTGGTGATGAATGTTGAGTCGCCCTAAAATCCAGTATTTGGATTGCAAAAAATTCAAAACCAATTGATGTCCGGGGTGTAGTGTACATTTATGTGCATTTTCAACAATAAGTTTCGACAAACTAGAAGACCGTGGCAACAAAATTGGGTGTTTTCTTTCCCGACTTAAATTGGATTGCTCCAATCTGCCCCCAACTCGTAACAATTTTCTTTCATCAAGAAATGGATTCAAAGAAAAGAGTTTGCTTTTCTTAGTTAAATTTTTATTTTGATATATTATAGATAATTCTTCCTTATAGTATTCCTGTTGAACAAATCTAATGCACACGTCTAACGCATCAGCTAATTCCTTGCTTGTAAGGTAAGTGTTTCCAACATCCTTAAATTGTTTAGCCTTATAAATAAAACGACGGCAATACGCTATAACACGAATTAACCTCGTCAGAGAAGAAAACCTCTCGATAAAAGAAGCATCAACTACAGCGCAATGTGTCCTTACTGCCTCTAACTCAGTGTTAATATCCTTAGGTTTCGAATACTGTATTGTACTTTTAGTGAGGAATTCAGGCCCATTTAACCATAATTTATTATGTGTTAATTCAGAAGGTTCTAAACCTCTAGAAGCACAATCTGCTGGATTTTGCTTAGATGTTACATGCGCCCATTGATGTGAATCTAAAGAACACAAAATTTCAGAAACGCGGTTACCGACAAACACCTTCCATCGACTTGGGTGGCTGTTGAGCCACGCAAGAACGATTGTTGAGTCAGTCCATGCATGCAAATTTGATTTTGGTATATTCATAACCTTAGCTACTTCTAAGATTAATCTTGTAAGTAGAACAGCACCACATAGTTCCAGCCTTGGTATGGATACTTGCTTAACTGGAGCTACCTTAGTTTTCGCTGCAATAAGTGAGCTGTGAATATCGTTGTTTGGATTGATTACACGAATATAAACTACTGCTGCATAAGCCATCTTGGAGGCATCGCAAAACCCATGCAATTCTAGTGTGGTATTATTTGACGAAGTACCCAACCATCGAGGTAAGCGAAATTCTAATAATCCTTTTAACTTATCACGGTAATCTATCCACTCTTTCATCAAGTTTGCGGGCACTATTTCATCCCAAGCTAGCCCAGCTAACCATAGCTTTTGAATCATCGCTTTTGCTATCATGATGCTTGGCGCTATCCAACCCAAGGGATCGTACAAACGTGCCACATCAGCTAATATTTTTCTTTTTGTTACAGGTTGCTGCATCTCTGGAAGATTCACCGAGTACACGAAGGAGTCGCTGCTGCGGTCCCAGGTAAGTCCTATTATTTTTAAAACATTGTCAAATTTAAACTGTATTCCTTCTATAGTTTTTTCATTTTGATTTACTCCCTTTGTACTTTCTAATAATGTATTACTGTTACTTGACCATTTATGTAATTTAAAACCTCCCTTACCCAACATAGTATTCATTTCGTTATATAACTTCAACCCTTGATCCACAGTTTCACATCCCGATAACATGTCGTCAACATAAAAATCATTTAACGTCACCTTTGCCGCCAGCGGGTAATTGGTGCCTTCATCGATTGCAACTTGTTGAAGTGCCTTTATTGCAAGGTATGGCGCAGATGCCGTACCAAATGTAACCGTAAGAAGTCTGTAAATTCGATCTTCACCTGATTTATTATCTTTCCAGATTATACGCTGAAAGTCAACGTGCTCTCTAGCCACATTAACCATTCGGTACATCTTCTCCACGTCAGCTACAAGACAAATAGAATGTACCCTCCAAGCCATCATGATGTGGCGTAGATCTGGTTGAAGAGTCGGGCCTGTCAATAAACAATCATTTAACGAAACCCCATTTTTTCCCTTTGCAGATGCATCGAATACTACTCTCAGCTTCGTGGTATCCTTATCATCTCGAACTACTGCATGATGAGGTAAGTAAACTGCATTCGATACATTTTCTTCAGATACAGGTATCGGTTCCATATGACCAAGTTGTAAGTACTCCTCCATTACCGCTTCATATTTATTACAAAATTCTAAATTTGACCTTAATTTTATTTTTAATTTCTGCCATCTTTTTTCAGCTATTTCTCGAGAAGAACTAGGCTTACAATCAGGGTCATCTGTTTTAAAAGGTAAGTAAACTATGTATCTACCGTCTTCGTTTCGTTTAGTTGTGCAATTAAACAAATTTTCACAAATTAGTTCCTCCTTTGACATTATTTTGTCCCTTGTTAGTTCAAAGTCCGATTCCAGTTCCCAAAACCGTTTCAGCATATCGTTCTCGTCCGTCCGACAGTGAAAAGTTTTATACTCATGCGTTTTGATATCTTTAGGTTCTACCTTTATTTCACCAGACACAATCCATCCAAATGATGTACATTGCACTACTGGTGAACCTTGAGGACCCCTTTTTACACCTTCCTGAATTATCTTGCCATAAACCTCAGCACCCAATAAAATATCAATTTTATTTGGTGTGTGATAATTCGGATCTGCTAGTCTTATTTCCAAAGTGTTAAGCCATTCCATTAAATCTAGCTTCCTGTTCGGTAGAAGACTAGTGATTGCTTTCAAAACATAGGCTTTCACAGTGATGTTGTAAGATGGGTCAACCAATGAGTTAAGATTTATAAACACCATTGTTTTTGGTGATAATTTATTATCGCCTCCTAATACTGAAACACGTTCTCTTATCGGTATTTTCTTCAATCCCAAGTATTGCACTGTGGCTTCCGTAACAAACGATGCTTGGGATCCTTGATCCAATAATGCTCGAATGATAAGCTGTTCTCCAGTCTTGGAAGTGGCCCTTACTAACGCAGTAGCCAACAATACCTGACTACGAGTTTGTTCTTTAGAAAACAATGCTGCTGAATTTCCTGCTATGTGTACAGGAGTTTCAATTTTTGAACACGATGAAGTGATCTCACAAGGCGATACCGCTTCACTGTTCTCTGTACTAACGACCTTTGTTTCAGCAACAGCTTTATTGCTTGGATGCAATAAGGAATGGTGTTGTCTTCTACAGATACGACATGTTTTTAAGTTTCTACAAAATTTTGCCGAATGGTTCCCTCCCAAACAATTAAAACATAAGTTGTTGTTCTGGACAAAATTGCGTCGGGCGTCTACAGTTTCACGACTAAAAAGTGTACAATTTATAATACAATGATTGCTATCCTTACAAAATGAACATTTATTTTTTAAGGAAGAATTAATATGAAATGTTTTAAATGCCTTGGAAGTAATATTACTATTATTTTGAACATTTAAGTTTCGACTTACAGGTTTCGAATCTAAAAACTCTAAAGCACGATAACGGTTAGTTAGAAATTCAGCAAATTGTTCAAATGTGGGTAGTTCGTCAGAAGTATTATTATTAGTTACAGAGAATTCCCACTGCTTCCTGGACTCCGGATCTAGTTTCAACGTAAGTATATGAATAATAATAATGTCCCAGGAACTTACATCTATACCTAAATTCGATAATGAACTCAAACAATCAGTTGTAGTATCAATTAAATTTTTTAAACCATTAGACGATTCACAAGTTATATTTCTTTGACTTAATAACCGTTTTAAAATAAAATATGACAAGTATTTTTTGTTGTTGTATCGAGAATTAAGTAAAAACCAACATCTCTCATAATTTGATTCCGCTATGGGTATTTGTCTCAGAAGCTGTTCAGCCTCGCCAGACAAATATCCCTTTAGATAGTGCATCTTCTGAACATTATCCAATTGACTATTAGAATGAACCAGTGAAACAAAAAGATCTTTAAAAGTAGTCCATTCCGAATATTGACCGGTAAATGTTGGAATCACTATGCGTGGCAATTTTATGTTAACGCTAGGAACAATGTTATTGTTTACATTAGAACTATTATCCTTACTAGTATCCTGTAAAGATGACAAAGCAAGTTTTAACATCGTTTTATATTCGATATACAAGTTTTCCATATTTCCTAATACATCGTCATTGAAATATGGCTCTTTAAATTCTTTAGACATGTTTATAATATTATTGTGGTTATCATTAATTTGAAACCAAAATCCATCCAAAACTTCCATTCTCGTTTCAATGTATTGTTTATTTATACGGTCTTTAGGAGACTTTTTATAGTTACATAAGGCCTTTGACATTCGATCATAAAGGTTCATCTGAAGTTTTATTAAAGTATCCATTTTAATTTATTTAAAAAACTAACTAAACAGACAATAACACAAAGAAACTCAGACACTTAGAAAAAATCGAGAAAAAATTACAAGTGTCTAAAACACAATTGAAAATTTTACAAGTGTTTTAACAATTACCACATTTAGAAAAATCGGGCATAGGTTCCCCGTCTCAACCACATTTTTGACTTAACCTAATTTACACTAAGATCTATTCTACTGCAATTTCACTAAGTTAAATCCTTCTTATAAATAAAGTTCAAATTCACCGGAACACTGTTAAAGCAACGATAGTCTATGCAAATCTTCTAAGTTATCACACCAATGAATTTAAGGTTCAATTTACCTTGGACTTTTTATTTTTAAATAAATTAAAATCACTCACAGGTTTGTCCGATAATGGCTTCAATGGATTTTATACTTTACGCTTCTCGTTTCATCTTCCTTTTCACCTCCCGAGTCCTGACAGCCGCGATCTCCAGAATCCAACTTCCAGGCGCCGCGCCGTCCGCTGCCGCCAGCCAGTCGCAATGCAACTCGCTGCTGCTGCTGATGATGACCAGTTGCACAAGCAAACCACTTGTCCGGTCACCCCGAGATGACAAAAAGCCGACTATTTCCTCTACAATCCGGCTCGAAGGACCATGTACAATTTTACACTGTACCCAATTCACCCTGAGAACTTGCAGCTCCCTCTGGCGTCCAAATAAAACAACCAGTGTTAAACGTGAGGAAATAGTTTTTATTGGACCGGACAATTACAAAAATCACATAGAACAAATATCATTTCTATTTAAGTAAATTGACACAAGTAACCGATAGCGCGATCTAATTACGTGACAGCGCCATCTATGATTTTAATCGAAAACTAATTATACGTATATTCACCACCAACGACAGTAATCAGTGTGGCTACGTGTAACGATTCTTTAATTTCATTCAACGCTATGAACTGTTTTACTCGATTTATGTAAATCGTCCACTTTCGCGAAGATAAATCAAAGTTTTCTATTTTTCCGAAAGGCATCGTCACTATAATATACTAGTTTCACACGTAAGTCAATATAAAACTATTAAATACTAATTTTTTTCGTCGCCAGTTGAGTATTCGTGTAATGAAACAAGCGTCGGTTCACTGACTGGTTTATTCAAAACGCTTTCTTACATCTTACGCATACCCTACACAAATATTTCTGAACGGATTTAGTTATGACCATTAATTTTATTAAGGATGTCAGAGTTTTCTTTATTAACTGTGTGTAAAATAAATAAAAAAAAATTGATAATGAAGGAATATGAGAAGATAAACAAAATGGCGATAGCTGCACGAGCGCGCACACATTGCTATATACAGAAAACTATCTATGGCTCTAAGGCTCTTTTATTATAAGTTTTGTTTTGTTTTTAATATAAAAAACAAAAACATTAACTTTTTATAAAATAAAGCAGTGATTACTAATTAATATATTAATTATTATGAATAATTATGTATTTATTTGAATAAAAATCAATAATCCGAATTTAACGCGAGCGAAGCCGCGGGCAACAGCTAGCAAAATATAAAAGTGTATAGGCTAGATCAAAGTAGTTTATCTTGAGCTGTCATATAATCTTTACGTTACTTTTTTGTCATATCAGTGTGAACTAGTTCAGCCGTGTTTAAGTTTTCTTATCGGCCATAGGACTAGCTGGTTTAGCCGAAGTGAAATGAGTTTGTTCTAAGATCGGATATGGACGTTAGCTTATATATAATTTTGACTTTGACTATTTCAGTTAGAAGTCCGCGGTGTGTAATTATGAATGTCACCTTTTCATTAGTCCTTGGGTGCGGGGTGGCCGTCACAGTAATCTGCACGCCTTTGACTTGACGTACCGACTTCCTCTTCCTACAAGCAAATAGTTCATTTACACACTCTACATTTATTTAATTATGTAAATCAAACAATGATCTTAGGAAATTTCAAAGGAATATAAAAAAAGGTGTGTGTGCGATTAACACACGATGGAAGTGAAACACACGTTAAATGCTCAAATACAAGCAAGTATTAAACAGTGTGACATTTGCTCTCTCGCTCTTTTGTATTTGTGTCTCTTACCTGTCGTTTTTTCCGTTGCATCCGGTTTGAAATCACAACGATTCTAAAGAAGTTTCACTTCAAAAATAATAATATATGTAATTAGATTTAGGCACCGCTTCCAGGTTTGTAGGCTTTATCTAGGGATACTATCTAGGATAAAACTCTCGGCGTTTACTAAGACGGTGGTATGTTCTCTAGCCGTGTGTATTGGTACCGACCTGGGCGCGGCGGGCGGCGGCAGCACCACGCCCTCCAGCTTGAGCGCGAGGCGGTGCGCGAGCGGCAGCGCGGCGGCGTGGTCGGCGGGCGGCGCGCGCGGGGCGGGGGACAGCGCCAGGCGACACAGCGCACCGCCGCCGCCGCACCACACGCCCCGCAGCCAGCGCGCGCCGCCGCACAGCGCGCGCACGCCCGCCAGCACCGCCTCCGCGTGCTGTTCACACGTTTGTTAAATATTAATCGGACGGGTACTTTAAGGAACGTAGGAAATAAACATAAGAGAACCAAGTTTAAACCCTTAATTGAACCTATTGTCTAAAGCTGTGCGTATTCTTTCGAGAGTTCCACGGGGATCAGTGTTGGGACCACTCTTGTTTAATTTTTTTAACAATAGAATATAGTCTATTAAATATATTACTGGAGAAATATTGGCGCATAACGTAGGCTTTTAGTTAGTTATTTGTTTATTTAATGGTTGACCAAAAGATATACATCGCATATAGTAAGTTAAAAGTATACATAAATCATCATGTTAGAATGTAGATCCAATTACAGGCAAACACAGCTTTTTAATTTAAGTCTTACTATTTTATTTTAATGGGAGAAAGTTATAAAGAAATAAAATGCGAAAGTTTTTTTCTTCTCTTTTTAAATTAAGTTACGAGTTTTGAAATGTATGACTTTTTTTATATTTACTAAAACTACTGTGAAAAATGTCTGTCTTTGTTATTTGGTAAAAAGGTTATGATCTCGTCAAATTTTAACAAACTATTGAAGCCCAAGTGGTTCTGTACCCTTTAACATACAATGGCTTAAAATTAACAATTCTGGAGTTACATCCTGGGACAACGAAACCAATCTGATCTGGTTGATCATGAGACTCACCCGATGCGTTATCCCCGCGCCCGTGGTGGGGTTGTCGAACAGCTTGGCGGAGATGGCGGCGAGCTTGTTGGAGGGGGTCAGCGCGATGATCTCCTCGAGGTTGGCGGGCTTCATCTCCTTGGTGAGCTCGATCTCCCGCTGGCTCGACGTGATCCTGTCCAGGAACTGGGATAGCTGTGCGTACGTGTACTGAGAACTGGGACGGGTTAAGGGGATTCATTACTAATTTTGGATTTGATAATATGCCGAATGTAAACTGAATGAAAATACAATAAAGGCCTCAAAAAATTTTACTCAGTTTCCGTGATCTGCCTATCCTGCGATATCTGCCAAATACTTTCTTTCAAGATGGCTTTTAAGCTTAAAGCTTCAGCTGGATCTATCAGCGTTTTGTGATATTGAATTCTATGTTTACTGTACTAAGAGTCCAAGCCTATCCTAAGACGTAAGATGTTAAGTCCTTCTTTTGAACAAACAACGTTCCTTTTTACCGGAGAAACGAACACAAAACAATTCAGTGCATCAGCTCACCTTTCTAGAAAACGCTTTTCTATAGTTTTTTCGACCATTTATGTTAATGATGTTTGTTTTGTCATGTTTTGATCATAGTTGTAGCGTAGCACTATCTTCTAGTTATTCTGTTACTTTTAACTAAACCACTTATTATATGGAAACCGATCGATTTTTCGTAACAAAATATATCATAAGATATCAACTGTTGTGTCATAACTCGTAACCGTGGTTTTTGTAACAAAGGACAAACTTTCAACATTTTCATTATTGATCATGTGGTTGAAGTCGGGGGCAAGTGTTGTATTAAGGATACATTTGCAACAATCTGAGCGTGGCTTCGTCTGCGTGGAAGGCGGTCCTTGCGATGTCCTCGTAGCGCTGCGCCACGGCCGCCAGCGCGCGCGCCGCCCCGCGCAGCGCCCCTGCGCAGGCGCCGGCCTTCGCGGCCGGGTCGCGCGCCGCCTACACACACACCCACTCATACACTACGAGACTCGCGGAAACAAAGAAACTCGCACATTTACCATAAAATGCACCTATTAGGTATATCACTAGCACAAGGAATTTAAGATACTGTCAAAAAATGCAAAAAAATGATAATATCCTATGCTAAATTAATTTTAAAGTAAGTAGCAGCAAATAAATTATTTTTTGAAGAAAATAATATCTTATCGATGTTAAATTATATTTACCTGCGCGTGCGCGAGCGCGATGGCGGGCGGCGGTTGCGTGCAGAGGGCGCGCGCGGCGGCGGCGGTGCGGGCCAGCGCGCTGAGGGCGGAGGCGCGCGCGGCGGCCCACGCGGGCGCCAGCGCCGAGCACGCGCCGCAGCCGCTGCAGCCCACGCACGCGCCCGCCCCGCCCCCCGCCCACGCGCCGCCGTCGCCGAACGACGCCCAGCCCGCGCTCGCCTCCTCCAGACCGGACACGCCTGCGACACGACCACCCCTTAGTATATCTTAAATTTAAGCATCGATTAGCGCGTCTTATATTGGCACGAAAACCGTGGGGGCATACGACATTATATGAGCTTATCGACCTCTTCCTGCATTTTGATGACTATGAAACCAATAGATAAACAGGAGCTGGCAGTTCTAGAGTATGAAAATGAAATCTGACCTTCCTGCAACAGGCGCGCGTCGGCCGCGGCGACCCGGTGCAGCGCGGACAGCCAGCGCTGGGCAGACTCGCTGGGCGCCTGCGCGGCCAGGGCCTCCAGGATATGCGCCGCCAGGCGGTAGTGGCCGTACCTGCCATGTTGGTGAATAAAGCGTTTTGGTATTGACGGGTAGAGGGAATACCGTAACACCGTAGCATATAATATATAATGTGGATACGATCATACGACATTAATCCAACTTAACGGCTATACTAGTCCATACTAGTATTTTAAATCTATCAAAAATGTCCTGACGTATATTATATTTAAAAAAAAGTTTTTTCAAACAACGTAAATAGCATAAATATAAAATATTAGTAAAAAAGTTATGTTAAAATAGGTTCACTGACCGATAACAATGGCGGCGTCTCAGCTGTAGTGTGCGTAGTGTCGTGTTACTTACGCCGTGATATTTTGGCGGCAATAATGTCATGGTGATCATGATGATGATGAATGTAGATTATGATCACCGTTGTCACAAACAAAGAACGCGCCACGTCACAACTCACAGGATCGCGGTGACTTACTAAGACTTCAGTGTCACTGACACACAACTTACACGACACGAGAGCCTAATCGTCAAGGTCAACATTACTTCCCAATTTCCATTTCCAACCAATAGGGATGTTGACACATGTTACAAATTCATGTAAAGTTATGTTTTACATATTAAATACAGTATTTGAAAACCTAAAATAACATTTAAAAAGTCTACTTATTTGTCTTAAAATTTTGAAAATTAATTTAAAATGCGTTTTTTATCATGCATTATCACGTGACTGTAAACGCCAATAAGGCGATGACGTCACTGAACATTGAGTTAAGTACAAACTGTCATAACTCACCTAACATAGCGCGAGCTCTGGATGCGGTGTATGACGAAATGACGCTTGGAGCGTTTTAACGGCAATTTTAAAAACTATTTTTCTTTATTTAATTTTTTGTTAAAATTGGACATATTTCTTTACAAAAATCTTTTTTTCGTGTTTATCTATAGTATCTCTATCAAATAAAACTAATTAAAAAAAATAGTCAACATCCCTATTATCAAAACGAAATAGAAACAATCGGACCTAGATTTGTCCTTTTTGCATAGCTGTCTCTTTGATACGATGCCGCGTCGCCCGCATGGGTCTTTCACCCGTACGTGACAGCTCAGTGAAAAGTATATGATATAGAAATGAAAATATTGTCCTGTGCCTAAACTACGAGGTATTTTTGAATATTTTTTTGTATACAGACTCTTATGGTTGTTTTACATATTATGCAATTTAATTTAATGTCGTATCGTCGTATCCAGTCTGTATAATGATTTAGAATTTTTTTCACTTTAATTTTTTTTCGCATCATGCGAGCTTTGTAACACATTTTTTTGTTTTACGCTTTAAATTCCGTTTACAAAAAATATAATCTTGATGCTCGTCACCTAAGCGCGGCGCGCGCGACCCGGTAGCGCGTCCAGCCGTCGGCGGCGCGCACGGCGTCCGCGATGCGGCGCTCCCAGCCCGCGGCGAGCGTGCGGGCCAGCGCCGCGCCCGCGCGCTCCTGGAATAGCACCGTGCACGTCAGCACCAGCGTGGTGCCGTCGTACGACGGATCCGCGCACGCCGCGCTGAAACGTACAGGTTATTTAAAAAAAATCGTTGGTACATTATTTTTTTATCGCTTTTGCACCCAAATTGCTCTTTCTTCAAAAGTATGAATGAAGAGAACATATAACAACTTATACTTATACCCTGTACGGGCTGAGACGTTCAAATCCGGCTCGAAGGACCATGAGAAAAGTTGTAAGTGTTGAGACGTAGGACCCGTGCAGTCTTTGGTTGATAGAAAAAGTTGATAAATTGATAGAATGTTATGCTTAAATTTTGATATATTTATATTGATAGTTCTTAATGATAGTAATGATATGACCGCGAGCTATGATTGATAGAGCACAACTGATACAAAAATTACTTATTTCTAATGATTAACGCTTATTAACTAATGTGTAACGCGGCGCGTAAACTGCTTACGCCGCTTACGATTGTCTCGCTCGTACATGCCCTATGTTCTGTAATAACCAAAGCGAACCTGGCTTCTTGAAGCGCAGGCAGGAGATGCGGTAAGGCAGGGGCGCAGTGCCGGGGCCCCAGGGCTCCCAGGGCAGCTAGTGCTTCGAGGAGGGCCTTCTGCCTCTCCCCGCCCGTGCCCAAGGCCAGTCCCACCACGGTCGCTGTTCTCCCGGCGTAGAGCGTCGGCTCCGCCGTACTCAGCTGTACCTGGAGATAGCAATGCACATGACACTCATACATCGACAATACTGTCCTGGTAAAGGACAAACATTTTTACCACACACAAGCAACAGCGGTGGCCTATTACATATAGAGCATGTCTTAATTTGATTTAACAGAAGTTTACACCAGAAAAAATAATCATTTCATCAACTACTGGCTAAAAATCGTTATACCAGTGCCAATTTTTTCGGAGTCAATTTTGAAAATCTGTTTTTTTTTGGACAAAAAATCGATTTTCGGAACACTTTGTATGATTCCAACATTTTTCCGTTTGGACTTACCAGACATCTCAGCGCTATACGTAGTGGCTTAATGTTGTTCTGCTCTTCGGGATATCCCGTCGCCAGCACGAGGGACTCCAAGGCCAACATCAAGTCTGCTCCCTCTACTGGTAAATTTTCTTCGTAACTGCAAGCCAAAATGAACGTATACTTGGTTGTATAAGTCCCATTAGTTTATATTTGTTACAGATATGCAGTATGTACTAGCGTCACGACAGACGTACTGCCCTAATATTTCGTTAACAATTTAATAAGTGATGCTATATGACGGATGACGAATATCTTATACATTTCACGTACTACTCCCAGGGAAAATGAATTATTATGTCTGGCATATAAAGGAAGTTGAGGTAGAACACTATAAGTACTAGATTGATAATAAAATACTTGAATGACAATAGTATACTACAGTAACAATATTATACTAAAGTGACAATCGTATACTATAGTGACAATAGTGTGCTACAGTAACAACAGTAAACTAAAGTGATAATCACATACTACAGTGACTATAGTATACTACAGTGACAATAGTATACTACAGTGACAATATCTTCTTATGTCAGCTCCTTATATTTGTTGTCCCAATCAAGCTCCCTATTGTGATATCCCATATGAAGGGCACGGCTCACGCTCATACTAACCAGTGCACCACGACCTGCGTGAGCACGTCCGCGGCGATGGCGGCGCGGCGCAGCTCCACGCTGAGCGCCGCGTCGCTGCAGAACTGCCGCAGCGCGCTGCCGCTGCCCGCCGCCGCGCACACGGCCGGGCAGCGGACCAGTATCTGAAACGTTAGTGGACGAAACAACTCCTGGCTATTCAGCTTTATATTTAGGATTACGATCCATATTGTGTAAGATGTATTTGGAACGCTTGGAAAGATTTAAGTCCAATAATATACTATATAATACATATAACCATTTATTTTAGAGACGTTTTTTTAAGAAAATTTTAGGACTTATGTATTTTGCATGCCCCTGATGTATGCATACACATTACACGCTATGAACACAAGCTGACCGCGAATCCCGCGCGATGCGGAAGTTCATACACCTCGCGCGACGCGGCTATGTGTCAGCTGTTACATTTCTGTTTTATTCATAAAACGATTATTTGAATATGAGCAATATGACTCTATTGCCTGGGCTTAGCCCAGCCCGGGATGAACTTCTGTTGTCTATTTATTTAACACAAATTTATTACATTAATGCCCGGTTTCTGAAAGGCTGATCAACGCAAAAATTAACTAATTTACTGACTGTCAAACCGGTTTTTTAAGTGTCGAATGAGTTCCTAGAAGCATGGTTAAATTTCTTAATTAGATCAGCCTGTCAGTTGACATAACTACAATGAAAAGCTGTCAAATCTGGCTTCAGAATCGTATGTTAACCGCCATTAACGGCCATGTTAATTGACAACACTTTGACCAACGTTTCAGAAACCACAAACAGAAAAGTAGTGTATTTTGGTATTCATAAATACAAACCTGCATAACTTGTAGGCACAGCATTGTATGCTCAGCATCCTGGCTGTCTGTGGCGGTGCGGACCAGATTTTGAATGCTATGTGCGGACCAGAGCGCTGCATGCTCGGCTAGCTTCTTCAATCCCAATAAAGCGGACCGTCGAACGGCAGAACGGGGATCGTTCATAGCTAAGCTGAGTAACAGCTCTACCTGCAACGTCATAGGCAAGTATACATATAGTATTAGTAGTCACATCAAATCTTTTAGACCGCTATAGTCATTTTGACGTGACAACGTCTAATGACTCGATATTACGGGCAGCATGCACGAAAAAGACGACGTCATGTAGCGTTCCGAAAGCGAGAGCGCGGCACGAACGAGAGAGAGGCATGATCGGCTCAGTTCGGTTCGTGCTGCATGTAATTTGACGTTGTCATGTCAAACTACCCTCCGTAAACCGACTTTACCATTTTTGTTTTTCTCTACTACAGTAAAGTTACGTACAAATATTTATCTTTGAGCTAGAGGGTTTCATGGCTCAGTAATAACAGCCGTGCGGGTCGATTCATCAGGTTAAGCTACGCTAGTCGGGGTTGGATGGTACTGGTACTACATTACTTATAATAGTTCTGAGTTTTGGTATTCATCCATTTAGACTGGAAGGGGAACCCAAAATATAGATAAGTTAGGAAAAGACTAGGCATAAGATGATTCACCTTAGAACTACACCTCCTGCTCGTCGGAATAACCAACTAGTGCAAATCCTACCTGGTCTGGAACATGAACGACAGTGTCTGTGGCGATAGCAGTTAAAGCACTGATGGCGGCTCTCACTAAGCTTGAAGATGGGAATTTGTCCAGTAGGGATCTTAACAATTTCAATACACCCTGAGCACGAACAGCTGGAAGTTATATTACTTGTAAGAATCTTGAAAGAAACACGTGCTTGCAATAATTTCATGAATATCTATTTGTAACTTTAATTGTTGTCGCAAGAGACTCAAGTTTTGTCATAAAAATAATAGAACAATAATACCCGATCTACACGAATTCGGAGAGAGATTGGGCAATTGAAAAACCGCGCATCATATCAGCATTCAGTTTACAATAAGTTCGAACGTATAAATTTACTATCGTTAATTATCAGTCATTTAATAAACAAAAAATAGGAAATTTTACATTGAGGAGAAGAAAAATTTACCTCATCAGGTAACATTGTTACAATATATGAATTCCTTGCCATCAAAATAACTTTGTTTATGTTTTTTTTATTCATAGTAAAAATTGTAAATTTAAATTCTTGCTTATTTTGTTTTTAAATTCGTTTTTTCAAAATACCACTAAGCTGTTAAATGTAAGAAATAAGCACAATGGTAAGAATTAACAAAGTAGATTACCATGTATCATTTTTCCCTATCTGGTGACTCTCTTACTCAAAATGTACTATAAAAGCTTGTCTTTATTAATATTTACCTCCACCGTGTACGGTCCTCAAAGCTCTCACCAGCTTGGCTCTGCGTTCAGCACCAGTGCTCTCACATTCCACCATATCTGATAACTTATTGCACATAGCTACTGCAAAAGCACTGTAACAAATGACTGGTTAGTTTGTAGTTTTTTCCTTTTTTAAATAGGTTTTGAATCCTCAATGTGCTCGCTCATGTTAGACATACAGGTACAGTCTCCTATACCTACTCAACAGAAAGATGATCGATGTGGTTAATTAATTAATAAGGAAATTTGTTGGTAGTAATACTCATATTACAAATATTTATTTAACTCTCAAAATACTAAATAATCCTGACAAATTTCAGCCACAGAATTCTGCTGGCATGTTATGCAACTTTATTGGTGTATGTGAGTGTGGCTAATACATCCAATACTAAATATCATCATCATCATTAGCCTTCATAAATGGATATCCTTGTCAAGGCATCGGCCGTCTTGATGTTTATTATAGGGGGCCTAATTTCAACAGCAGATGGATGCAAAATTTTATGTATTATTCTCAGCATTACAGTATTACATATCGTACAAAACAATTGTAACTCAAAAAAAATAGATATATAATGGGTTCTTAAGGTCTTATTTAATATAAATTTATTATATCTGATTTAAATAAAACTTACTTTGAATGGGCAGCAAATCTTGTAGTGGCATAGATAGCTGCATCTACCTCAACATTGTCATGACTTTCCAGGCCTCTTCTGATTGCGTGATGCACATTTTGTCTCTCGGGTATAATGCCAGCTACAGCTCCAAGGGTTCGTAAAGCTAATGCTCTTGCTACTGGATCATTGGAATGTAGGACACTATACACTCTTCTCAAGAACTCATCCACGTTTAATATCTTGTCCAAATGCTTCTCACTTTGTTGACAGACCCTTAACACCCATAGACGTAAGAAATTGTTACCCATTCGAAATACATCGGCTAGTTTTAAAAAAGATGAGTTAATCAATATTGGAAAAGGATATTTTTCAAAAAGGCGTGGAAATCGAACAATAGCTTCACATTGCTCTCCAACTTTTCCCGATCTAAGACCTGAAACGAAGTATTGGGCAGACTAAGTTTTCCATTCTATGAAATAAAACTAGTTATTACATGAAATTTAGAGTATAGTTAGTCTTGTAGATTTGCTAATCATGTCGTATCACAAATGAACCGAACGGTTAATTATTTTAGCTTTGTTATTAATACAAAATTGTATTTTAGTTTTCATAGAGGTTAGCCTTTTTCTTGCCTTTATCTAATTCGGTTAACGCCGAATTTGCATCCTGTTCTGGTTCACCGGATGTATCGTTAAATGTATTCATTCTTACACCGATCATTTTTATAGATATTGTATTAAATTTTCTATAATTATATACGATTTTGACGCCGATACAAAATCTAAATACTAAACAATTAACAAATATCAAAGTCAACCTCTACTGTCATTTTCTGTCAAGCACTTTTGACACTTTGATATCAGTTCGGAAATTACAGTAAACCTTTCGGTAAATATTAAACAAGAAGAAGAAGAAGAATTAATTTCAATATTTTATAATATTCTTTTAATTTTGAAAATCATTACTCAATCAAATGTTTATTGAATTTAATATAAATATTGTGAATTTATTGTAATTCTAAGTCTCAAAGTAAAGTATAATAAGGTTAGACTAAAAGTTTAGTTCAAAACTTGTTCAATAGATGGCACTACAATACATATTTGTAATTACCAACTGATTGTAGTAGTGCTTGTAGTTCATTGTAGTTGTAAGTAGGAAATCTGGCTTATGGCTATGATATACAATAATGATATAAATGGTCACAAGTAGAGAGCACTATACTTGAGCCTCAACATTTTTGTAGAAGATTTTAACTTTTGTAGAAGATGTAAACGGACAGTCAGTTCACGTGGTGGTAAGTGCTTAGCGGCATGTATCTATAGACACCCGCTACACGGATTAGCGCTACAGGTGCGCTGGAGGCCTTTCAAATGTAAACATGATCTTTCCTTGAAGGTCCTATAAAAACGCGATAAAGGTTATTAAAAAGGTAATACGGGAAATTATAATTGCTACTTATTAAATTGCTAATTGTAAGAATAAGTGAGTCGCCGATTGTCAATCAGGGATTTACGTGACGAAGTAGCTGACCACTTCACTGGTATAGATATTTGATTTGAATCTCTAATTATATTCGACACTCACGTTCTTATAAAATTTACTCAAATCTACGAATTTTATTCAACGATAACTTATGTGTTTGGTATCGCAAAATAACTTTACAATACACAAGGCAGATGATAATAATCAATACGATCAAATATATTAATCGTCAACTTGTATTTCTAAATTTAAACACCGCTACAAGCATATCAAATGATGATGTTGTAAATAAGTATAATTAAAGCCCGTAACAGCTAGCTTCTGGCATTCGGCACTAATCTAACTAAATTACATTAATAACATGTAACAACGTTAACAGTACACCCGAAATTATTTCACTTCATCCTGAAATTACGGTGGAGTATCAGGTATTTAGTGAAGTCCGCTCTCAAAGGTTAATTGCTGTAACGGGAGATATGTCGCTGGCACACAACTTTGATTATCTTTGCCTTGTTCAACCCTATACGTCTACTTTACTATTATCACGGAGACTCCATGTTAAATTT